>JADMLD010000349.1:0-600000 GCA_017589585.1 Phylloscopus whistleri
ATACATGGGGCATAATCAGCTGTAGGATTCTGTGGCAAACATACACGGTGCATATGAAGCACATTGAGGTCCAACTAATGGAGCTGTCAGCAGCCATTAAGGATGATAAAGTTGCAGCTTTCAAGACCTGGCTGTGAGCAACAGGAAGAATTGGATATGCATTAAAAATGCAGCCCCAGGGGTCTGGTTCAGCTGCTGGAGGGGCTGGAGCAGTCCCTGCTTGTTTTGCTGTCCTAAAAGCACAGAAGGAGATTCAGGTTTGAGGAACAAAACAAATTTCAGCTGGGGACACCCTGGACTTTGGTGTCTGTTTATTTTCAAGGGGCCATTTCTGTGTCAGACTGATGTTTCATTGTGGTGTTCAGTGGAAGGTCAGACTTGATGAGCTTGGAGGTCTTTCCAAACCTGAATGATTCTAAATTTCAAAAGGAGCATGGTATCAGAATATTGAACTAGGTTATAGTTCAAGAGGCAAAACTCAT
Organism: Phylloscopus whistleri; assembly: GCA_017589585.1. NCBI lineage: Eukaryota > Metazoa > Chordata > Aves > Passeriformes > Phylloscopidae > Phylloscopus > Phylloscopus whistleri. The sequence continues at coordinate 483 of JADMLD010000349.1, forward strand.
TATTTTACTCAGCCCAAGGAAGTTACCCTATGCTTAAACTGTCCCTGGATATAGGAAAGGCCAGGACAGCAAAACACTGAGACTGCAACTGTGAAGAAGAATTTTGTTCTTATTCAGTCCTGACTACCACGGTGCCCCATTATGCCAGCATGGAAAAAAAAAACAAACTTAAAATGTCTTTCAATCCCTGAGTACCAAAAAACTCCTATTTCTTTAAATACAGGCTAAGAATTGCATTCTCACAGGAACTTGTGCACATGGTTGTCTATTTTTGTATTTGACCTAAACTTGTTCCTAAATCTTATGGATTTAACAGGGTTTAGTCAAAACATACAAAGTGGAGAAATTATTGTCTGTATAACTGGTACTCATTTGCAGAAAAATGAAATTGCTCATGTAAGAAGCAACAGGAAAAAGAAACTGGTCTCAGATGAATGGATATTGCTGTGGCATAATAGTCCCTGATAGTCTGTAACTTTTGTTTGTGCAAGTTAAATGGTGCAATTTTAATTACCATAATGCTCAAATCACTGTAATGGATTACAGGATGTTTGTGCTGCTGAAAATCTAATTTTTTTTTTTTTTTTTTTTTTTTTTTTTTTTTTTTTTTTTTAAGTGAGAACTCGTGAGCAGCCATGTTGTCATTACCCTGTGGTTGTTTTGAAGAGTCTTGGGATTTGAGGAGAGAATAAAGGCAGATATTGTCCTGCCACAGTCCTGCTATAAAGAGCTGATTGGGGTGGGTTTTGCTTGCAAGCTTGGGCTTCTAAAGGCAGCATTTTGGTATTTCTTTCTCTGAACGTGGATGGTTGCAGAGACAGGAGCGTAAAAGAGAAAAACAAATGTCACTGTGCTGCTTCTGGCTCTCCTGTGCACTGGGTGCCCCTCCCTGCCTCTCTCGTGTAGGTAAAGCACTGTAGTACTTAAAAAATACTATATGCTACCCTTGGAAAGAATGTCCTAAGTTTAAAAATGGATGCCTTGGAATTTAGGACTATTGAAAGGAAGAAAATAGGAAAGATTGAGGCAGGTTATATTGAACTGCCTGGAACTCTGTGGATGTCGTGCTTTTGGAAAAACAGCAGGGGTACAACAGAAAAATAAACCAGCAGCAGAATTGCCAGCAGCTGTCAAATCAAAAGCAGCAGTAAAGCAGAAATATACAGTCGGTATCAGACTGAATAAGCATTTGTTAAACACACCAAGGACAGACAGACAAATGTGCAAAGTCATAACGTTACTGGTGTTTTCAAAAGATAATTGTTCCTGTTAGTAGCAGCTGGTAGCTGACACTGTTCTGATCACTATGACCGTCTTAATCAAATGAGTGAGGAAAAAGAACCATGAAATAATTTTCAGGAAAAAAAAAAAAAAAACAAAACAAAACATTACCCCATTAGTTTTAAGTGATGGAACAGTTCTGCCGTCCTTTTTTTGCCATAATGGAGTCTGCTAGGAACTGACACAATCAAGAGGTGACTGCAGAATTTAGGAAGGTGTCAATCAGGTGCAGACCTGACCTGGCTCTGCGCTCAGCGAGGTACTCCTGGGAGCTGAAAACATTTTGTTTCTCCACCAAATGTTTTTCCACAGTCAGCAGTGGTGAACTCTCCCAGCTCAGCCTGTGCAGCTTTGGGAGTGCTGATCCCAAAGGTGCTGGGTTTTATTAGGATCTTTGAAGATGAATGTTGCCTTGTAAATCCACACAAACCAAATGCACAGTAGAGGGATGACAACACAACACAGAGGGGTTCAGAGCCTAACCACAAACAACATTGCCTGATTCCATGTGTGGGTAATGGATGGTGTCTGTGACCAGTCCGTGTCCATAATTAAGTTTTGAGTTTTCCAGGTTATTTACTCTGGAAGCTTCTAAAGAACTAGGTGTTCCCTGGGCTGCAAACAAGGACTTGGGAGACAGGTCTGGGCAACAGCAAAAGAATAACTGCTGGAAAACAACTGGGGTTTCAACCACTTCCCCTGCCAGTGAATTTTGAGCTGTATTATTAAAATTAAAGTAATTTTAGTTGGATGAACTAATGACACCAGACCATCTTTCTGTAGTTCTCCTACAGTGACTCTCAATTCTGCAGGGCATCTCTGAATACACATGTTCTAATTTCTGCAATTCCTGTAACTCTGCAGGAGCAGATCACCTGAAATGCTCACAGAATAATCCTCCCCAGCCCTCAGACAGGCTGCTTTGATAGATGTACTCGTGAAGAGCTTTTGAAACAGAAGCCAGCAGCTGCACACTGCTGCTTCCTCCACGGCATGGGGAATGTTTCATCAGCTTCTTTATAATGTGCAACTTTGTTTTCTCATCTGGGATTATGTTTGATAAGGACAATCTAAAATTTTATCTAGCAGTTGCAGTGAAACTCTAGGCAGAGATGCCTCTCTGTATGGGGAAAAAAAACACCTCTCTAAAAATGTGCAGTTTCTAAAGCCAAGCCAGGTTGAGAGAAGCTGTGCTACCAAATGTGCATCATCAAAGATCACAGTGCTTGTGGCTTTCTTTCTCTTCCTCTCATCCTTTAGGATTCTGAAGCAGCACACTTCATGGGTTTGATAAGAAAGAGACAGATATTCTATTTTGTGCAAATCTGCTTGATGCTTAGGAACACTTGTTCATTCAAAAACTCTTATTAAGGTACTCTCCTAGTGGTGTGGCTCTGACAGAGAGAAACAGAATTAGTTCCACAGCAAGGAAGAAGAAAAAAAAAAAAAAAACACAACCAAGAAAAGCCATCTGGTAAGTTTGTCACTGCAAAGAATATACTAAGTAAACATTAATTAGCATATCTTGTTCAAAGGGTACATTGATTCTAATCTAAAGGGGAGAAATGTGTGCAAAAATTCAAACAGGACAGCATAGACACAGGTTTCCCTACCCAAAATTGTGTGGCCCTTTGGAGTCTGGTCCAGAGCCATTTGTATTCAGAAATCATTCTCCCATGCAGTGCAAGAAGTGAAACAACACTCCTTATTCCTGGAGTCAACAGGAACATAATATGGGCTTTTCTGAAACCTAACCTCCCTGGAATATTCCTGTAATTGTGGAAAATTTGGGGCTCTCTTTTGGACTAAATTGATATTTATATCATCCTAATGAACAACAGATTCCTTAGAAGATCTGCTGGCCCAGATTTACAAAGTTTGGAAAGGAAAAGTGCATTTATTTATTTATTCATTTATTTATTTGCATGGGGGCTGTTCCTCACAGAAAGCTCCAGCCATTCATCAAAGGCACACTTTATGTGGCTTTGCACAAGAAAGAATTAGTCATTTTTCTAGCCCCCAAAGCCTTCATTTTTTACAAAAAAAGGAGACAATAGGCCAGCCAGATGAGTAGTAAGACAAGACAGAGGATTTGGTCAGCATCACTCAAAATCACAGACCTTAGAAAATGCATCTTTTGAAAAACAATGTGTGAGAGTGGAACAACTCCTTTAGCTCTGAAATTAAGACATGCAATAAATAGCATAAAAAGCAAACAAAGATGTCACTTGAAGACACAGAGGACTTATTTTACTCTGACAATCAAAATGTTTCTGTCTTATCGTTCGTCTTGAAATTAAATTTGTCAAAATTGGTATATCCTGTTGCTGTTGGTGGAGACAGGAATGTGACATACACACACCAAAGTTCACGCGGCAGCAGCTGGATGTTATTGCGGGGTGCCCCATGTTATAGGGACTTTGAATTCCCCACTCTTAAACATCTGATTGGCTAAGGGCCTCAACTCTGCCCAGCTCACTGGCCAATAATATGGGTGCATCCTTGGTTCAAAGGGATTGGCTGGGATCCCTTGTTTGAGCTTGAATTCAGCCAATCATCTTCATACCTGAGGACTTGCAGCAGTAATTGTTTACTTCAATTCCCTAACGAGCTGAGCTGTCTGTCATGGCCAAATTATCATGTCCAGCTATAGTTGTCACATATCCTGCAGAATTTTTCAATTTTGCAGAAAGCTCCTTTGTTTCAGAAAACTAGTAGTCATATTTTTTGTTCTTGTTGCCTTTGTAATCTTGGTTTTGTATCAGGATTTTATCATCTCCTTAAAGAAATGGTGGGAGAATACTCTGATCATATTTATGCTACGAAAAAATGGGTATAAATGTACAAAAATCAGATTATTCTGGATTTCAAATTATAAAGCAGAGTTGGTGGTTTGATTAAGTTTACTGAGGTTGCTTGCTCCCTTCTTTTGGATAGTTTCAATAGTTTTTTTGTGACTAATGAGCCTTTCCATTAAAGCATGTGTCATGGGGAAGAGGTGGCTCTCCATGTGTTCATAGTTACACATTAAACAACCTCATTTCAGTTTAGAATAAAACATCTGTTATCATATTTTGAATATATGGCAGCTAATGAAACATAGTACTTGTGCTAGGAAAAACATGGGGCTGGAAAACTTTTGAAATACAATTCTTGAAAACCCCAATGAAATACTGTCTTTGTATATATTCCTTATGTATTACAACTGCTGTGACTTTAGACAGCTCTCTGAATAATTTTCAAGGGTAAATTTTCTACTACTGCAGCTATGTATGTCCAAATGCTCAATTATTTTACAATATTTTAAATCAATTATCAAGTGATAGAGAATATTTTCTGCCAACTCACTGTACCTCTCCAATGGCATGTGAGTGAAAAACCACCGTGCATTTTATTTTGTACAATACTTTTAATCAAAAAGAGATAAGAAAGAAGCAGACATACAGAAAAGAACTGTAAAACAGGCAACAGAGAATTGTGCATACAGAAACAAATGTTGGCACAGATTTAGTCACACTAGCCAGGGTACCAGATATATATTCCCATCTATAAGTGTACTTTGCTACAAAATAATTAAATTAGTTGGCCACATTACCTTTTGTTTTTAGGTTGGGATCCAGTGCCTGAGTCTCTGCCTACAGTCAGTGAAGGCCTTTTTACAATGCATAAGGAGTTTCCAAATGGTCCTACCTGAAAATTTACTTCACAATTCTCACAGCTCTTTTTTTAAAATGAGTGAAAAACCCCAGCACACCAGTCATTTTTTTTGTCCAGAGTCCAATTAATGTTCTATTTAGACAGAAGTGTAGGTCGTATGTGTGATTCCTGAGGGATGGGAGAAGGATGAGTGCTTGTTTCCCTGCAGCACTGGGGTTGTTGTGCACAGCAGCCCTTGGTGTGAACTCAGGGCACCCTGATTCTTCAGTCTGTGAATATTCTTTACCTTAGCAATGAATATGTAAATCTGTAATGCTCTTCTCTGTTTTGCCATAGAGAGAATCAGACCCTGAACTTCTATCAGTACTAATCCATCTGCTTTGTTGATAACATATGGTATGCAAACTAATAAAGTCTTTTCCCTTTCCCTGTCTTAAAGTTCAGATTCAGAGTTCATCCCCAGTATTTAGGTTTTACTTGTTTCTTAAAAAATGGAGACTCAAAGGTGGATGATTTTTTGTCATGACAACCTTGAGCCTTGATTTTCCATAACTCATACCGTAAGCCACGGCTTAGGCACTGTGACAATGCTGTGGGAGGACTTAACAGCATCTGGGATTTTAGCTGCCTGTGGCACATCTCAGGAACGTGTCTTTCCTTTAAACAGCCCCAGAGGTGCAGTTTCTTCAAGGATCACACTATGCAATTACATGGTTTACTTCTCCACATCGGTGACAGACATACTTTCACCATGTGATTGAATAATTAATTAATTAATTACCTTATTTCCTGTGTCTGTACATCTCCTTTCATTCATTCATTCCAACCTAAATGCATGCATGTAGTTATTATTTTAGTAGCACCTCAGAGGCCTAAAATACAGCAGGCACCCTACTGTTTTAGAGAGAGTTAATTAAGTTTCTCTACTTTCTCTTTTCCATGTGTTTAATACCTATTAAATGTGCATTATCTGGCACATAAGAGTACCTGGCAACAATACAGGACCCCACTGTGGCAGGTGAGGCTGTTTTCTCCCTGCTTTATAAATTCTGAGTAGATGAGCTGGTTTAGGATGGGGAAGAACAGTCTCATTGTGGGTACAAGCACTTGGATAGGCATGGAAGTTAAACAGAGTAAATAAATCTTTGAGAGTCTAGCTGAGAATGCACCTCTCTAGCAGTTAAATTAAAAAATATTCTGAGTCATCCTAGGTGCCCGTTCCACCATTGACCTAAAGAATACAGTCTAGTGCATATATTGCATTGAGAATATATATATATATATTTTTTTTTTTTTCTTTTCAGAAGTGACAGCTTAAAATTCATTTCCATTGGATTGGAGATAATGGCATTTTCCTTGGATATGGCTTATGTGATTCCAAACATAACTACTGCTACCAAGAAAGCTGGGCTAGAAATTCCTGAGGACCAGTGCCTGGAAGAGCTTGCTAATTGAACAAAATGGGGTGAAAGAAAAGAATTGAGTATACTGAAAGAAAAATAGCATTTGATGCAGTGAGAGGTCATGAGTGACTGCTGATCATTGTACTGAGAATTTTAGCTTAGACTTCTTCAATCCAGTCATATGATCCTTTTGTAATCTTGCTAAAGTAAATGTATTTTTTGAGGACCATGACCTGGTTTTATCAGTGAACACGCCCTGAATATGCTCAGCACAACAGATTGTTGTCCCAAATCAGGACCCACGTGGGGGCCCAAGGGATTACATTTTATTTATTTATGTGCATGTGTTTTCTCCTGCAAATGCATTTATAAGACAGGCATTAAATGACATGTGTGAAATAGTAAATGTTTCACTTTCGGAGGCAGTCAGGGAAAGTAAATCTGTATTTATGAATTTGGTTTTGTTTATCTTTCTAGCTAAGATAAATATATTAATTTGTGCAAATCCCAGAAGTTGCAAATAAAAATGCAGGCAACCTTAAAAGGTCAGGCAGATATGATCCAAAAAATATTTTCTGCCTCATACCTACTTTCTCCCTAATTGGAAGGGTAAGCAGATATTCCTATATCTGCTTTCTGTTCTGGTGAAAACACAGTTGGTTTAGGTAAAAACATTACCATCCTAATGATTGCAGTACCAGCTGGAATCTTTAGGATGTTTATGTCCCCTGCACACAAAATAACTAATTGATGATTAGCAAAAGTCCAAAGAGGAAAGTATCCGGAGACTTCAGCAGTTTTGAGGCACGTGGTTTATTATGCGTGGGGATGCAGCCTAACCAAAGAAAGTCTAGAGGGGTCAGGATCCAGCAAGGCAAGAGAGCAAGAGAGCAAGAGAGCGGATCACCTGTTACATTCTATTTTAACTCTTTCTATCATGAATATTCTAATGAGCATTAACCAATCACCTCAGGATACAAAAACCAACAACATTTACATACAGCCTATAGGGACTACTACATTACCATGCTAATCTACATACTAAAAACCTGAGGAACCACCTTTTCCCTGATACCTGAGAAGTCCAAACCTCTTCTGTTTGGGGAGGGGAATTGCTTAATCAGGAGCCTTGGCTATTGACTGAGTTAATTCAATCACTGTCTTCCTGCTCAACATTCTACAGTTCAAACCTTGCTTTTAATTCTATAACTCTTGTAGGTTTCATATTCTTACAATCTTTTACTAATGAACTATCTCTGCAAGGGCTTCCTGTTTCATCTTTCCCAACACTTCAGCTCTTCTCAATCCTTCTGGTTTCATTGGTGGAAGGCAGGGTGGCAATCCAAATGCCAACCAACATGCCTGATAACTGATTTTTGCAATTTTCAGTGAATATTACTGTTTGGAAACTAGCTCCTGCTACCAACAGGAATGTCAGTTAAAATTGTGATGATTCTTCTTGAATCTTTCATCATATTTCTATCCCTTCCTGGCTCAGTGATGTGTGGTGACTGCCACCTGATAGATCTTTAATAGCATCCTTTGAAGGCAGACATGGGAATTTCTGGTCTCTGACTATGCAAAAGGAGTGAAAGTTCCTGGTGCTCAATGACAGCCTATTTTCAGCCATTATATATTAACTTTTTTCATATGTGACCATGTATGTGTCCATGTGAATTTTCTGACTTTTGCTGTGTCTCTCCTCTCCTGACTGTGGTATTTCCTTGCACACTTGGATTATTTGTTTGGCTGAAGGATAAAGGAGTGGGACGTGGCCATCCTGGGAAAACACAAGGCTGCTTTTGGCTCCTCCTGGTGCACGTGTTGGCAAAATATTAAGGAGGAAATAAATCCCTTCCATTGGGCTCAGCTGACAAAGGCCTTGTAAAAATGAGTCAACAAAATGAAATACAGGGAATGACAAAGGAGAAGGATGCACAGAGGAGCTGACAGACCTGCAGATCTTCTTTCTTTTAGTTTTTCCTTTTCAAGAAAAAAGATGCAAAGAAAGGAAAATATTGTTTTGCTGGCAATGGTGAGCTGAACCTGAGTTCCTTTATTCATAAATCCATACAGATCTTTAGATGTTGTGACACCATTTATTTTAACTGGTTTACAGTGCAGCCTGTGGATTGAGTTCCTCATGTACCAGGTCCTCGTGGATCTCCCAGAGAGAGAAACCAAGGACTGACTCAGTCTTTGATGTAATTGTGTATAATTTGGGAACCCTCTCATCAGGAAGCCAAGTGCCAGCTCAGATTTGCAAATTTCTCTCACACAATTATCAAAGAGAATATCCTGAACAAGTCTCTGCATTGGCTTTTGAATTAAACACAAACAAAACATCTTCAAAATATTTATCCTTCATGAACAACACAGAAATCCTAATCCTGTCAGACACTTTCCTCCTGAATGCCTGGCCAGCCATAGAGATGCATTTCAATCTGCCATAAATTGTATTTTCCATCCTTTTTTCTTATTCTTTCTGAAGATGCTTGTTAATGAACCTTCTTGAGCAGTCACAGAGGAGGATGAAAGGCCAGGGCACTGGGTAGAAAAGCAATGCAGATTGGAAAAGACAGAAAACTTATTTAATTCTTTCTTTTCCTGGTCTCAACTCCCTCAAGTTATCTTTAAAAGGATGTTTAAAGCTTACTGTTAAAACTTTTCTACATTTAACTGTAATAATTAGAAGCAGATAAAGTAGCACTCAGGGAAAAAGGCGAAAATTTCACAACTGATTGCAGCCACTGCTGGTCATGTGTTTGGGGGTGGATGGGATCTTGAGCAGAGTTCACAGCTGTCTTTTTAACTTGGTTTTTATTTTTTAATCTGTTTTGCTTGAATTTCACTTGTTAAGAATGAAAGTCTTCATTTTGTACCTGTTACTTGCCAACCCTCTGAATTCTTAATGGGCACTTATGACTCTCAGCAGCAGCAAGTTGAGCTTTATTTAAGGATGGAGTTTATGATTCTGCCAGTAAAGTGAAAGGTGTGGGTTGAAAGATGGAACTGGGGGTGTGGAAAAGTAGAGGGATTGAAACAGTCTTGATCAGGTCCCCAGAATGTGGCACTGCACTTTTCATGCTGCTCACCACATGGATCACCCTCCCAGTGGAATGATCAGGATTGATTGTTCCTAATGAGAACATAAACCTAAGAAGTCTGGTATCAATGACTAATTCCAGTCATTTAAAGACAACATAAAAACCCTCTAATTAATCTACTGATTCTGTAAGGGAAGGGAAGGCTGATGTGATATTCTAAATACCAAGATCTCAGACATAGTTAATATTCATTCTCAGCCATGCTTTTCTCAGGATTGTTAAAGCATTTTAAATATAGACTAAGACTGTTACAGGTCTTCAGCTCTCTCTGGGGTAGATGGAAATCACTGGTCTAATGGCTTCTGGTCAAGCTGAATTTTTGATGTAGTCATAACTCAAGGGCTCAGTTAATTCCTGTATCATCTTAGACCTGAAGAAACATGAAAAGAGTAAAATATTTCTGGACAATGGTCACTAGAATATGATATACAGCTGGAGTAGGGGTTAGAAATAGGGCCATCCATGGGCTTTAGGAACAGGGAGTAGGGACAGCACAGTAACAGCTGTCACCTAAGTCCCTATTATTTACATTGAAGTTGATGTCAACAAGAGTGAGTGACTTTCTTCTTTTGGTCATTGGGTTGGGACAGGAGAGGACTGCAGGTGAGGATTGGAGGCGGTGAGGCTCTGATGAGGGCTCAGATGGACAGAGGTCACCATTGCTGTCAGCAGGCACAATTGGTCTGATTTTGGCCCTGTGCGCTATAAATTTTCTATTGCATCTCCAAAGAAGGAATGTCCATAGAGTCCCAGAGTGGCTGAGGCTGGATCTGGAGACTGACCTCCCAGTCCCTGTTGAGAGCAGGCTGACCTGGAGCAGGTTGCTCAGGACCTTCTCCAATTGGGTTTTCAATTTCTTCAAAACTGGAGACTGCCAAAACTTGCTGGGCAGCACGTTGATTTTTTCTGGATGTGTTAAACCAATAAATTAATCCTTGCTGTAATTCCTTGGAAAACAATGACATTAGAATTAGCAAATTTCTCTGAAGTGCTTGTTCTTCTTGTTTGCATTTTTTTTATACGCCTTGCTTAACCACACTATTAAAAACATCTTTTCAAAAAGCTGGACACAGTTGCTCAAATTTATAAAAATACAACTGGATTTGTGTCCAAAAAAATAAATCCTAGGAATCAACAGGTTGCTTGCAGGAGTCTCTGCTAGTGAGAAGGATTCCAGGAGCTGGCACCTCTCCAAGTCCATGGCAGCATATCGGTTTTATTTGTTCTGCTCAGTCCCGTGTTATTACACAGCAGTGAAACTGCAATTAAAAAATTGTGTGCTGCACTTTTCTCCCAGTGCACACAGGACAAATCTGCTGGGCTGGCAGCACTTGAGATGAGGCACTTCTGGAGTTCCAGCAGCCACAGAATACTGATGTTCAATGATTTCCAGGTTCTGTCTTCTCTGGCATCAGAGCACTACCAAGCTTGTGCCTTGGTTGGAACTTGAGCTTGCACAGGTTGTTCCCCATGCAAAATTTATCCCATAAGTCAACTTTAATGGATAAACACAGCCCTCTCACCCAAACTGAGTGGGTCCTGTTAAGGCTTCATGACTGCAACACTAAAATCCAAGGGAGTTGTTTTAGTCAGATTACTAATGTTTCAGATGAGTAATTCTGAATTTCTGATTTCCTTCTACTGCTCTCCAGCTCTTCCTTTACCTGACCCTCAAAAGGTTATGCATGTGGGGGTTTTCCCCTGGATTTTACAGAGCTGAATGGCAGAGGATTGAGCTCACTGATGTGCAGAGAAACAGGCCCAGAACCACCAGTTTTTATGAGTCAGCTTGGCCATGGCTTTGCCCCCAGGCTTGTCTGCTGCTCAGTCCTGTGCTGCCTGTCCAGGGAAGGTGTCAGGCCAGGTACAGAAGCAGCAGCCAATCTGATAAGGGCCATAACAGTGACATCCTTTATCCCAGCTGCTGATGGATGCAGATCAATGAGGCTTTGCCCAGGCTCTTCTGCTGCTCCACAGTGGACATTTCCAACAGCAAGAACTGGGCAGGAATTATGGGGGAGGTTTCATGCATTTAAAATGTATGCAGAGGTCATAAATAATGCCTCACTAATTCCAAAGGGGACACCAGTGTCAAATGACATCACTTAACAAAGTCAGCCCCCAAGATGCAGATAAATTTAATCTCTAAACCAGAAGCTCCATGTTGGGTCTTATGCCAGTTCAAATGCTGATGGATTTATACTGTGAAATACTTCAGCCTAGTATTCCCTCTCCCCACTGTGCTTCAATCCCAACCTCACATACCACTGTGTCCTTATGCAATAATTAATAATAAATCTTCAAGTAATCTGGTTACAACATGATCTTGTTACTTCTGTTATGTGTGAGACAAATTTATAAAAACAACAGATTATTTGGACACTCCTGAAGCAGTGTTAGCTGCTTCAGTGGGGATTTTCAGTCACTTCAATAAGGAAAGATTTAGCTAGAAATTTGGATTATATGACAGAATGTGTGTCTGGCTGCTTTGGCTGTTACACTGAAGTAACCTAGGGATAACTTTAATGAAGTTGTGAGACTTTCCTTAAGACAGGAGTATTCTCACAGAGCTATGTAGGTCTTGGAAACTTTTAACAGCAGCTCATTAGTCAGCCTTATGTTAGATATTAGTGATAGGTAAGCCTTTTCTGGGCCTCTGCAAAGTGGAGCAGTTGGACACCACACATTGCCCACACATTTATCAGAAACCATCAAGTTGATATTAAATCCAGTGGATCCATATGTGGAGCTCTCCTGGCCCCCCTTCCCCAGTATCTCACCTGGAGGTTTGGTTTCCATTTGATCCATCAGCCAGGGTGTTCTGCCCGTTGTTCCCTTTCTTTCAAACCCTAAACTGCCCCATTTGCAAAACTGGGGAAATGTGGTGGGTCCTGTTCGGAAATGCTGCATGTGTGCTTTGGCATCTTATTCACAGGGATTGTCAAATGCCTGCTTGCCTTGGATGGATTTTTTTGTGTGAAAAAGTAAATTTGGGTATTTGGCTGGCTAGAAGGGGAAGTTTCTGAATGTGTATAAACTGACACCTAATGTTACACAGTCTTCCAATCCCTTCCTGGAGCATATGTGTGTCCCAGCACTTATCAATACAGAAGGGAGAAAAAGGGAGAGGAAATGAAGCTGAATCTATCCAGAACACTGGTGTAAAACTGCTACCCTAATATGTAAACAGTTTTAATTTAGGGAACTGTTACAACTGGAGTGAGGGTAAAGAAGGGATATTTCCAAAGCTTGGAGTGCTGTTTGTATTTGCTGATTAATTCCTAATGAGTGCAGAAGCACTTAAAGGAATACAATAAAGGTACATTTTCTCTTTTCATTTGGAAACATAACATTCGAGAACATTTATTAGCAAAACGCGAACTCTGTTTGCACATTTCTAAATAGAATGTTAGAGCAACTGAATTTTAATTTTCATGTCTGTAATTTGTTAATACAACTACTCTACAATACAGTTAGGTGCTTTCAAACCTTTCAGTGTTAATTAAAAAGCTAATAACTTGAAAAGCTATAAATACTGTAATAGAGGGACTAGTTCTCCAGGGAGGTAACCCTTTATTTGTCATTTAGTAGAGATCTCTTAACTAGAAGGCCAGGCTTTGTATTGCATGGGGCACTTTGTTACTCAACTCCTCTATGCTGCCTGGTAGATATTCCCCCAAACGGTGCAGGGGTTGATTCCCTAGAATAGGTCAACATATTCAGAGTTAAATGCAAGCAGAAAACAGAATCAACCCCACCACTTCAGCCCATGAACTTTTCTTCCTTCTCTGCTTTCATCTCCTCTGACCCATCTAGACCCACCTGCCTGTCTGTGGATTGACTGATGCTTGGCACAGGGTGAGAAGTTCTTTTCTGACTCCTAAAGCATCTCCGGCTCCTCTTGTAGTCTGATATGTAGGAACTATGAGAAACTCTAAAATGCCAACAAGCCCACCATGAGCAGTGAGGTGTGTTTGTCAGAGGATGTGTCCTTGCAGCTCTGAAACTCAGGGCAGCAGTTTTGGGAAATACCCCTTGATCAGAAGTGGCATTTTCAGTTTTGGGAAGAAATTTTTCATGCCCCAAATTAAAAAAGGGAAAGGAAAATTTAAAAAGTAAATTCAGGGTTTCTCACTGGAATCTTTGCTTCTGTGAGTCTCCAGAAACAAATTATTGGGCTTCCCAGCAGCATGTCCTTCCCTGGGGCTGCCCAAGGGATAGAGTTCCACTTGCACTGCTACATCAGTGTGGATGTGCAGAGCAGCCCCCACAGGGCTAATCACAGCTGAAGGGAAAAGCACTCTGTTGTCTTCGTGCAGTGCTCAAAGCAGTGTAATTCATGTCGTACTGCTGCAAACAAATTGTGGTAGGCTAGAACATGAATTACTCTTTCCTGTGCCTTGTCTGTTCTTTAGTCAGTGGGAATGGAAGGAGGATTTTATTTAAAGGTAATGATCCTGTTCCTACATTTATCTGGATGTAGCCTGGTTTTAATACAGTGACTCGTGACCTTATGCTGGTTGGGGACAAAAATGCTTTGCCTTAGACATACTATGGTCTGGCATTGATTGTTTTAAATCCTCCAAGATATCTGTTTTAACCAAAAATGGACTTGCTCTGTAGTTATGTAAATGAAGCACAAAAGAAAACGAGGCTGGGCCATCTCACAGAGGGAAAAGCTGTGTTTTAAATTGTAATGAAATGGTAACTTTAAGCCCCACACACCCAGCTGGCACCACACACACAGCACAAAGCAGTTGAGGCTGAGTTTTAAAATAATCCAACAAGAAAAATGCTGGAGCTGGGGAACAACACACCCTCTTAATGGTGCACCTCAGCATTGTCTCAGCACACAGCCTTTACCTCATGGAAATCGTTAATTCTGCCCAGCCTTTTTGGTGAATGGTGCCATGATAAGCTTCCTAAAAGGCACTCAAAGGAAGCCCTGCCATACTGCAGTCGGTTCAGATTGTTTAATGTTAGTCAGACCTGAATTGTGTTGGAAGGAGACGTTGTGAGTGGTGGATTGTCTTGCTATTTCCTCACGGGCAAGGCTGTGCAGCCACTCCATGTGCCAATTATTGCACTGCATCATGGATGAGCTGTTTTCTGCCAGCAGGTACATGAACACAAAAGTGGGGAGGGAAGAAGAGCACAAGAGAACAAATTCATGTATTGCCCAATATACAAATCTTAGCAATAATTTAAAAAACTTTAAAACACTTGTGTGCAAATATTTTGGAACTGTAGCTCTGAAATTAGTTCTTTGCTGCATTCTTGCAAAGAACACAGTGCTTTACCATGAAACCATCTTCCTTCTGTTGGAATTATCTTATAGCTACTGTTCTGCTGCTACAGGACACCTGCAATCCCAACAGCCTGCCCTGAAAATGTGATGTCACATCCTAAATAAATAACTGTGCTCTTTCCTTTCTCATTGCTTTAAGGGGATTTTAGGTGCTAAGCCCATTTGTAAACCTGCTGTTCAAACTGCTAATATGTAGGTGTGTAGTAAGTAAGAAATGCCAAATGCCTAAAAAGCACCCACGAGGCACTGATTTCCAAGCACCCACCATGCATAGATTTCCAGCAGGCATTAGGGAACGCTCTGCTTAGGGATTTATTGGTAAATCCTACTGGGCTGCCCTGTTGGTAGTCAAATCCCTGTGCTGTTATGTCTGTGAACACTCACAGGAGATGCAAGACCCTCGCATTTCTGGGTTCTCCCAGGCTGGCTGTAAATTTCTTTCTGATCAGCACTCTTCCAGCTGGTCCAGAGGGATTCCAGCTGGTCCAGAGGTGTTCCAGCTGGTCCAGAGGTGTTCCAGCTGGTCCGCTGGGGCCAGTCCCAGTCAGCACAGCCCCTCGGGGATGTCAGGGGAAGGGTAAAGCTGGTGATAGTCATTGCTCACCCATGAGAGAACACAGTCCTTCAGTCTGGAACTGCAGTAGGACTAATCAGAATAAAGCACCACTTCAAGCCAGGAGGGGTGTCAGAATTTGGTTCTTTATCAGTTGTAATGTAACTGGCATGGAACTTGGCATCCACACAGCTGGGAATCACCACTTGTGTTGACCAGAAGACATTGGCATTTTGTCAGGGCAGTTTCTTGGCTTTCAGAATAACACCTAACTTGGAAGGGTTCACTTCTATTTCTTCAAATCTCATGAATGCTGTGAGTAACTGAAGGTCATTACAGTTTTCCTGGATGAGCTGTCATGGAGAGAAAAAGGAGAGACAGCACATTGCAAACCAGAGGTAATATTTAGACTTTTTGTCTCGGACTATGAAATCCAGTGGCAGAGCCTGTGATTTCTCAGGAAGGCTGTATGAACACAGGCACATTGTCAGGGTATAAATTGCTGTTTGTTAGTTCTGGAACAAGCTAGCTGATGAGCACTGCCAGGGCTCTGGAGCCAGGGACACATTTCGTGGAGTGAAAGGGACCTGACAGCCAGCACGATGTGAGATACCAAAGCTGCTTCTCCAGACATACTTCCCTTGTAGGACACAACATATTCTAAATATCTGTAATATTTTTAGAGTCGGGGTTTTTTAGCATCACTTAATACTTACAGTGTACTACTTCACATGAGACTGTTTTAATATTGAGCACAAATATAGCCCTTTTTAAAAATTAAGCCTTTTGAAAGCCATGACAGATGCCAAGATGTTTTTCTATGATTTGCATAAGATGGGTAGAGATATGAACTATTTGTCCTGAGCTCATGGATTTGCTTTGTCAGGATTAAACCTCAAGCTCAAAATATTACTCCTTTCCCATGCATCTTCCCAAAATTTCTAGACCATGCTATCCCTACTGAGAGAGAAGCAAAAAGAGAACTCAACAATCTCTTGAGTGAGCTCTAATTCAGATACTCATAGGCTTTTGAGACTATTTACCCTCAAATATTATGTCCTCAACCTGGCAAAATAAATAAACTTAACCAGCCAAAACCATTTCTAAACTATACCTGGCAGGTTGGATCTATCCTTTCTGCATATTGGAATTACTAGTAATATACTTACAAAATACTAGTCCATGGAAGAAGCAGCTTAATTCTAGACAGTGTTAGTATTGAATGTGAGAGTATGAGGATTGATAGTCCTTGTAATCTCTTATCTAAGCATAGAAGAGCTGCATATGCTGTTCATAAAGCACTGAAATCAATCATCATAGTGGCAGGCAGGTAATTGGGAAGTGCCAACCAGGAGAGGATAACAGCCTTCAGCAGGTTTTTGGGTTTTTTTCAAAATTTATTCGCCGTCTCAGGTTTCAAACTTCAAAATCTAAAGCAAGTCACTTAAAATCCCTGAGTGTGAGCACTCAGAAAGCCAGCATGGCTTTCAGAACTGCACAAACCTTGTGTTCCTTGCACAGCTTCAGAGAGCGTGGGGGTTATCCAGCACTGCAGATAGAAAGGCCTGAAAAGGAGGGGAGCCGGAGCTCAGTGCTGACTGCTGATACCTGACTGCAAAGAGAGGATCAGAGTTATGGATTCTGGTTAGAGATAAAAACCAATTATGTCTGCATGGCCCTAAAAGTAGGATCAGATTTTAATTAAGTCCTTTCAAATGTTAAGATTTAAAACAATTATATGACTGCATAGCTCTGCAATTTTGACAATCAAGGTTTTGTTAGAGGGATCTTGGAGCAGTTAAGAACAGCTCTGTTTACATATTCAATCAGATGAGGATAGTCAGAAAGGCTCCATAATTAGAGTTTGTTACTAAAAGCCTTGTCCATGTATTAAACAGTAACAGAATGTTTCTAAGTATGTAATGAACTGGACCTAACTAAACTTGTAGGAATTAGCACTATTCACTCTGATTTTTCAGATTAGTTATATTAATTTTAAATACTGCTTTCTGCCAGGAAGAGGCTGGTAAAAACACAACACTAAAAATTGACTGTGCCTCATTTAGACATTGAGAAAAAAAAAAAAACTGTTTGCAATTTTTTTAATTTTGAGAGTTTTATGACTTGCATAATCCCTGACTTTCGTTGAGATTGCTGGCATTTATCCTCTTTTATAACAACACAAATAATTATTTTGCTTTGTTTTTTATAGCTTCATAATACGAATGGAAGTTGTTCCCATTGCTTAGAGAAGCACAGTTTAGCTCTAAGAGGTGTCTGTGGAACTGGCAATGGTCCCACTTCTCTATACAACATTATACAAGTCCTCTCAGTCCCTGAGATGGGAGAACTTATCTGTGCTTTCCTAATTCTAGAACAGGAGTTGTTTCCCTTATCGAGGCATGTGGTTTGTTTGGAGAGATTATGGCCTGTTTTGTTTGGGTTTTTTTTCTTGGTTGGTTTTTCGGGGGTGGGGTGGGGGGGCGGTGGCGGCAGCAGGGGGGCGGTGTTAGTTTGGTTTGGGGTTTGGTGTTTTTATATTGTTGGGTTTTGGTTTTGTTGGGGTTTTGTTTGTTTGTTTGTTTGTTTTCACAAATTGTGTTTAGGATCCTGGTCTTGCAAGCAGTGTGCATGTGGGCAGAGCTGTGCATCCCCTCCTCTCCCCTGAGGTGTGAAATGCAAACTGCTGCTTGCCTCACCACGTCCCATCCCATCCCAGCACTGGCTTTTGGCAGGAAGGACTGGTGGTATTAATGTTGTGGGTTGCAACCACAGCTTTCTGTAAGTAGAATGAGCTGACAGTTGGCTGGGTGGCAGTGGAAAAGCAACAGAAGAAATGTGGGAATTTTATTTCTTCTTTACATCCTGTGATAGTAAAGCATCTTCTTTTAACAGACCATGCGTTAAATCTTCGCTGCTGCATGTTGCATTTATTCTCTGATGACTCATAGCATGATGATAAATCCTATATTTTCTTCCTTAATATGGTGGTATTTTTAAATGTGCACAGAAAAAAACCCTCATGCATGTTTTCAAATCACTCGAATAAATTACTAGGGTTTAAGCTGTTGCAGAGTATGTGTTAGCATTTGTTTCAGAGTTTCTTTGTAGATAAATAAAAGGCTCTGGAAAAAGGTTGGCCCTTTTTCTTCTCTGGAGACATTGTCCTCTTCTTTCCTTTCCTCTCCACTATCTAATTGCTATCACTTAAACAGAAAACTCACCCAAGAAGAAGTTGTCTTGTTCTAGAAATATTTTCATGCTGCTCAGCACAACAGAGTCCTGATTTTAACCTGATGTCTTTAGATGCCACCTTTATGCTGGTCAATAAATAACCATCCCTAAAAATACCCATGGACATGAATCTTGATAAACACAGCATCTGGGTCTGCATCAGAATTTCCTTTTGACAATTCTTCAGCTGTAATCCAGCATAAACTCTGTGATATATTACAGAATAACTCCCTGGTACCACCATAACGACTCAGCCTGCTCTGTGCAGCTGTCTCTTGCTCCTCCAGGACACTGCAGGGAAGGTGCAGCACTGGGGCAGTAATTTCATCTTAATTTTCTGCTTGGAGTCTGAAACCCAGGTGAAATTGACGTCAAAACATCCTCTTGGGTCTGGGTTTAAAATTATGCTTGGCGAGAACTGGAAGGGGCTTTGGCTTCTACATGAATTTGGGCTGACATGGGAAGCTGCACTGGTCTCCAAGGGTGATGCTGAGAGCATGTGGGTCCCCTTGGCTCAGATTAGGGCCAGGCCAGAGCCACTCCACATTTGCAAGGATTTAAGCAACTCCCTAGGGGTGCATGCAGAAACCCTTGTCCTTTATGAAGAGGATTTTACACTTCTGTTTTAAATTACAGGTTAATAGATCATAGTGCTGATTTAACATCTCATTTTTCCCATCCGTGATAAAAGCTGCTTGTAAATGCATGGCTATCACAACTATTGACATTGTCAGAGTTTAAAACATGTAATCTCAAGCTGAGTACTGTTTTTTCCCTTTTTAAAAGCACGTTCTTTAGAAAAGAGGCACTGCCATAAATACTAGTTCTGTGTACAGAATCATAGGTGATCACTGCAGCAATTAGATGCCCACACAAAGAGTGAGCAGCAAGGCATTGCTGGAAGTGGCTCAGAGTGAAATCCTTCATGAGCTAGCTGATGCTGTTGGAGCAAGACTGAAGGCTGAGAGCTGTGAAATGCAGCAAGTGGGAACTGCTGCAGTACAACTCACAGGCTCAGGTCTCTTACTAGAATTACATAATAGCTGTATGCAAATATTGTTTAAAGATGCAAGTGCAAGTAATCAGGCAGAGCTGAGGCCACACCTCAACTAAGGGTCCTGAAGTCTCAAATGGCAACAACTTATGGCATTACAAAAATAAAGGGGAAAAAATGGGTTATTTTAAACTGGTTAAAATATTTCAATACAAGTGCATTTGAAATGTTTTGTCTCATGGGAAATTCACATTTGCAACACATATTTGGATGTTTATGTTCTCCAGACCATTTCTGTCAAGAAGGTAAAAAAAATTGCGCCCATTTTCTGGGTTTATTTTTTGACAAGTTATACCACTGGCAACTTGTAGGTTTTGCAAATAAAAAAAAATGTTACAATTTTATCTTTTAGTTTCCTTTGCATATTGTTCAGCCACAACAAATACTGGCATCTTTGGTTCCTTTTTTGGATCAGAGAGTTTGAAGTGTGGTTGTCTTATTTACTAAGTATATCATCATAGATCCAAAATTATTCTGGCCCCACACTGAGGTTTATTAGCAGGTACAGGTTGCCCAGAGAAGTTAGCCCAACCCTGGAAATGTTTAAGTTTGGATGGAGCTCTGAGCAGCCTTGTCTAGTGGAAGGTGTCATGCCCATGACAGGGGAGTGGAACTGGATGATATTTAAGGTCCCTTCCAACCCAAACCATTTTATGATTCTATGCAGGAAATGTACAGCTGAGCATACTAGGAAGTTCCCTGTTTTTCTTCAGTATTTATTTGGGCTGAAAGTGTTTATTATCAGAACACTGGAAGATGAATCTTGATCCAACTGAAATTCAGTGGCAGCCCCCAGTCAGTTCAGCTCTTTAAAGGAGCCACACTTCCCCGAACAGTTCCCAAATTAGGTTTTTGTTACGCTTATTTGGGGCTATTTCAACGCTTTTATGGAATTGAGTCATCTTCTCTTTACAAGGATATCACTAATTAAACCCAAGATGAGCAACTGCTTCCACAGCTTGGTGGATACGAGAGAGGCGTTGCTGGAGCACATGTTGCAGCATATGTATCCTCCAGGAACATCAGATGGATAAATATTGCTAAGCTGCCCAAGAGAGAGTGTCAGATTCCACAAGCAAGGGCTTGACTGAACTCTGATGCCCATCTGAGATTCTGAAAAGGTCTCCAAACATTAAACAGAAAAGGCAGCTTGCCACGAGGATTGATTTCATTGCACCCCTCCAGCCTGCTCGTGGGACACAGCCCCTGCTGGCTCTGCCCAGGTGTTCTGACCTCTGCATTTGACAAAAGAATTCAAGCAAGGATTTCTGCTGAGAGAGACAACGTTGCCATGGAAAGCTGAACAAGCTTTGCTCTGCCCTATGTCCCTGGCGCTTTCTGTTTCTCCAGGCTTATCTGGCTGTGTACACAGCAGGGTCCAGCTCCAAAATCTATCCAACAGGATGCTCCCTAGATTTATAACAAGATTGACTGCTCCACATCCAGGCTGGCATTTCCTGATGGGGATCCAGGAACTGGATCTCTCTCTCTCTCTCCTCATATATTTTCTCCATGTAAAACTGTTTGGAATTACACTTAATGCTCATTCAAAGGCACAGGACCTTAGTCAAGCACAAGGAGTTGAAAGCAATTGTAGTCACAGTGCCTCCATTTCCAGGCAGAAAATGTGAATATTAATTGCTCACCTTCAAGAAATTATTACACACTTACTTAGTGGTTTGAGTCCACAGGAGGGTTGGTAAATAAGGACATCCAAGATTCTCTGTATTTTTAAGTTTTGGTAATCTCAGACTCCCTGCTTCAAGTTAGCAGTCAAAAGGCAAATGCAGATAAACAATTGTGTTCTAAATAAACTTTCTAAACTGGTTTTCTTTGCTTCAATTTTATGTAAGTTTTCCACTGTTTCTGCAAGCATTCTTCTTGGAGATTTTGTAGCACTTGAATATTTTTGTAAATAGCAGTCGTCGTCACTGGAGGTCTGGATCTGCCCACCAAAATGAACCAAAAATCTTAT
This sequence comes from Phylloscopus whistleri, assembly GCA_017589585.1. NCBI lineage: Eukaryota > Metazoa > Chordata > Aves > Passeriformes > Phylloscopidae > Phylloscopus > Phylloscopus whistleri. The sequence continues at coordinate 22,055 of JADMLD010000349.1, forward strand.
GTAAGCCAAGATGTTAAAAAAATTTCCTGCAGCCAATACTTTGAAATTCTCTATTCAGAGAACCAGACTGAAGAGCATTACAGAAGTGGATTAAAAACATTATTAGCTGCTCCAGTTATCAAAATGATAACTTCCTTGTGGATGCAAACTCACTGCAACTCCATTTTTCTTTTAAAGCCAAGCAGGATTTCAAGGCATGCAAAGCCTTATAAGAATTCAAGGTTTATGTTTGAGGCATGTGAAAGCAATGTGGTCTTTTCAGTATTGTTACGTGGTCACTACAGGACAAAAAGACTCTCTTGAGTCCCTGTGTTTGTGTCACTGCTATAAATTCCTGTGTCAGTGGCATTACCTTAACACAATGTGACTGATCTAACTAGACACGATGTGTCCCAGCAGCTGCACACCACTCTGCAGGCTGGGAGAGGCCTTTCAAGTGATGGCAGCTTTACGTGCTCCTTCCACCTGTGATTAAAAACACAGCTGTTTTCAGCCTAGAAGCCAAACCCTTTCCACCATCCCCTGAGGGATAACAGTGACACAGAGCTGGGTGCCAGCAGTGCTGAGCCCCGTGGGGTGTTCACAGTTCCACTCTCACCTTCACCCCATAGCTGTGAGCACATAGGTGCATCCAGCTGGACACCTCCACAGAGACCCAGCAGAAGGATGGGCACATCAGCCTGGCACTGGCAATGGAGCTCCAGCAAGTTCTTCCAGCACCACTATGGAGGGAACTGAGAAAGGGGCCAGCAAGGGCAAGCAGGTGGATCTTCACCTTGTCTTTGCCCTCAATCCTCACCTGGTCACAAAAAGCACATCCATGACCAGCATTGAGGCCACTTGTGTGTAGTGGCAGTAACCTGCCAGGACAGGGTGATGTGTACGAAGCTGGACCTCACATAGTACCTGGACAACCAGGTCTTCCTCTTTGACCACAACTTTGATTATCAAGATTTATGAATTGTATGACCCTGTGAAATGGAAGAAAAGGATAAGAGTGGGAAGATGATCCAAATGATGAGGCTGTCAGAGGAAGGAGTCACCAGTGTGGGAGATGTCATGAAGCATGTCAGGCAAGACCTCTGCCAACATTCAGTCCTCCCAGAGCCAGGCCACCTTCCACACCACTCTCAAGAAGAGAGAAAATTTTGTATGCCAAGTTTTCCCTAATTGATTTGCTTGGGAATGAGTGAGGCACGGACATCTCCACTGCAGACAGGCAAACCAGGCTGGAGGAGACTGATGTTAATAAAAACTTCTTGGCACTTGAAAGTAGGGGGTTAGACATGTAGGAAAATATTACAGTGTTGTTTCCAGTTATTTTTCATTGCAGAAAGTAAAATTGGGCTGTTGTGAGGATCAAACTGCGGGAAAAGGCAAGAATTTACAGAAAATGTGTCTCACTTTATACAGGCAGGTTTCCCGCTCGTGCTTGCAAAATGCACACACACCTCTATAACTCCCCAGATGGGGCCTGCTCCAGGGTTGTGTCAAACAGCACCAAAATCAAAGTCGTTTTTCCAGGGCAGGAGGCATTTGGAATGATTTTAAAAGGCGCTGGAGTGCAAAGCACTGTCATCTCTGAGCAGGATACCTTTGGGAAATGAGGGGTATTTGTCATGGCATAAGCAATGGCTTCATTACAGCATCAGCTCACGTTATTCTCTCTCTCCTTCTCTCCTTTTCTTAACTATGTTCTTATGGGACATTAAAGGATGCTGGAATCTGTCTTCAGAAAAATGAGACTAAAGATGATGGCAATTGCCTGGCCAATGGGGAGAGGATGTGCCTTTGCAGAGGGAAGCAGGGGAGTCAGTGCCCTGTATCAGAGGCCTGATGAGAGATTTGCCAGATCAAAGGGTCAGAAAAGCTGCATCCAAAAAAGCACCATCTGATAATGCTTATCAGTGCACAGCCCAGACTGGGGCATCATTCCTGAGGGGAAATGCTGCAAAAGCTGCTGTTTGCAGGGAGGTCAAAGCATCAAGTATATATCTATGATTACAATTCCATTTGGAAATTAATTTGCATAAAATACTGAAAGAAAAACAAAGAAGTGGATGAAGTTAAACTGTATAAATCATATCTAATTAACTGATTATAGTCATCATCTTTTTCCTTGCACTCTGACTGTTGGTCCCATATACCAGTTTGTGCCAGCAAATATTTAAATACCTGGTCTGAAGCCTGATAAAAAGAACAAAAGGACTTCAACAGTTTTTGAACCAAACCAGAGATTTATTTTCAGTGATGAAATTATGAAACAGCAAATATTGTTTAAATGCTGGTCATCTCCTAGTAATCATACACTGTGCTCTTCAGCTCCAGTGCACTCTACAAGCATTTATTCTTTGGCATCTTATCTGCTTTGGTAGTCCCAGCTTCAGCATCTCATGGTGTTCAGAGAAACAATGAGACATAGGTGCTACTTGCCAGATTGAGATAAAAATATGTTGTTTCCAGAGGGGATTTGACATGAGAGGGTTTTCTCCTTTCTGAAAAGAAACTTCGTCGAGGTTTCTTAGAGTTTCTCTTGGATTCTGGTGTATGAAGTGCTGGATGTAGCAGAGCATTACAGGGGCATACACAAGCAGAGGTTCTCAGTCCCTTGCCTGAGACAATCAAGCTGGCTCCCTTTTCTCTGGGTGTAGGAAGTGTTTTCCACACAAGGCATGAAATAGATTCACTCTTTTGGCTGTCTGTGCTCTGGTCCTTCCTCCAGGGCTGAGTTCCTGCTGTTCTGCTGTGGCCGTGCGTTATCTGTAACTCATGGGTGCAAACTGCTTTGGCAAAAAGGGCTGTGGATTAACTGAATTGGGCACAGTTCTAGAAACACAGTGTTAATGAGCTGGAACAAGGTCATATCAGGGTGGGATGGTTTGTAGGAAAATGACTTGCATTCTTTCCCTGTTGATACTCACATGTTCAGGCAGCTGTTTGCAGCTGAGCTCTGAAGGCAACTCTTGAGCACAACCTACTGCTTCCCACAGCACATGCAAAAGGAATTAACTAAATTAGCTTTTCCCCTCAATTTTTGTGTTTAAGTAAAATTTTGATTAACCTCTTTTCCTTCTCTGATTAACTTAATTTTCGTATTTTCCTTTGCTTTCTAAACATAAATTCTGTGTATGTAGACTGCAGAACCCCTTCTTCCCATTACCTGGATTTAAATGACTTCTGCCTGGTTTCCATGAGTTTGTAGCCACAGAATAAATAGCCAAAACTATTTTGGGCTTGGAAATGCAGTTTAACCATGTTTACATGTGACAACAGAGCCCAACTCATAAACTTGCAGAGATTCAATCAAAATTTCCTCCAATTTTTGGCCTTTGGAATGAAACCAGCATCAAAGAATGCTGCAGTATAGGTTTGCATCACTCTGGTGACCATAAATGTTCAATTAAGTAAAGATCCTTAATTACTTATAGTGAGGTCAGCCATTCACTTAGCCTGTTAAACAGCTGAAACCCTTTTATGGGATGTGTTTTTGTTTATAACTGAGTAGCTGAATGAACAAGAAGAGCAATGGCTATATAAATAGGACCTGGTTAATCTAATCATTTAATGCCTGATAATTAACCATAAATACTGCTATTCTGTTACACTTCAAGGACTTAAAAAAAAGAAAAAAATCTGTTCTCTTCCTACCTGTGTCATTTCTAGGGGAGAGATTTCATTGCCAGTGAGATATTTTACCCACGAGCTTCACACATCTCCATTTCAGATGCCTCTGCTTGACTTCAGTGTGTTATAAGGACTGAACACAGACACACAACAAGTCAGAGCAATTCCTGCTGCAAAGACAGACACATAAATGTTGGTCTAATTTTCGAGCTGCTGCCTTCCTCGTTCTGACCTGGAAACAGCTTTGACTGTAAAATATACTCATATTTTCCACACTTCTCTAGTGTTTGCCACTTAATTTTGTCAGAGCAGCACTGCAGTGCCTCCATAGCTTGATTGAACTCCTTGTTGGGTTTCCTCATCGCTGGTTCCAAATCTTGCATGTTCTCCCCATGCAGTCCTTCAAAGGCTTGAATTTCCTCAGCTGAGGAATACCTATATGTTCCCTTGAACAGGCAGGACAGTTCAACCCAGCACATGTGTGACAGCTGAAAAAGTAAAATTGATTCATCCACAACAATTTTGAAGCATTTAATTGCTTTGCCCTCTGCTCTCACACCTATTTGCCTTCCCATCTCCTACTTGTATTCAAGCTGCCTTTCCGGCTGTGATACTCCACACCAGACAATCAGCTTCAATATTGTTGAATGTATCTTAAAATCTTTCATTTCAAAATTTCTACCAGCAGTGCCAGCTCTCATCTCTCACAAAATGCAGGTGTTTTCATTCCCCTTGTGCCTTCCAGAACTATTCGATTGTCAGAATTATACCTAAAGTGATTAATCTTTTAGACTTCCTGGTAGCAGAAAAAACTTGGAAAGATACAATATAAATGCTTACAAAAAGCATTTAAATGCCCACAAAAAGCATTTAAATGCTGAAAAATATTTAAGAAAGCTAATCTTGTGAGTTTTGGCACCAGAAATAAAACATTTGAAAGCTTGACTTTGGCCACAACTCTGCTAAAACCTTCTTGTTTCAGGTAGTTGAGATCAAGTGTGTGCAGAGCTCTCCTCAGTACCTTTGATAACCAGATTTTGTTGACTATTTATTCGGCTTTGTTTCTGACCCTGTCCAGGGAAACGATACCTGTTCTTGGGGCCCAGAAAAACCACATCTTGATGCAGTGCAGGAGCTCTCCTGGGGCACACAGCAGCTCTGACAGAAGGTGGCCCCAAGCTGATCTAGGAGGGTTCAAGGGTAGAACTACAAATGAAGTGAGGTCCAACCCCCACCAGCAGCCCCTAGCTTCCCAAAATGTTTCAGCATCTGGAGTTTCTGACTCAGTTCTGAGGTTTCAGTCAAAAGGAGAGCTGCGAAGAATGGATCAAAAAAATCTGTACCCTGCAAAGACAGTCTGGGAGAACAAGACACCTTCTGGTCCTGCCTCTATGACAGCACTGTGAAATTTGCTCCATTCAGCATCAATTATAGCTGAATTTAGCCCTGTATTTTTGGCTTTGTTATTATCTGAGTGTTACAGCTCAGCCTGTTTACATGAGACTAACTCACAAGGTTTTATTCAGATTTTTCTCTGCTTTCTGCTCAGACAAAGCCCAAGGCAACTGGGATTTTCCAGAGGAGAGAATGACTTGTCACTAATAATAGCTTTAGTCAGCAACATATGTTTAGTGATGCACATCAATATTTGTGCTTTCACAGAAGCTAAGATTTTGCATTTTCAATGTCATTGTGTCCATGAGCATCCTTTATCTCAGTGCTTTAAAACTACATGTAAAACACTGGATTTTTGTATCTACATTTCCCATTGGCTGAAATTCCTCTGTGCTATCAGGCAGCATCACATTGAAACCATCCCATTTCCTACCTGGTACCAGACTCCCATGAATCTTTGAAATATGCACCTCAGCTATGATTTATGAGATATTTGTATAATTTTCCTTTTATTTTTCTACAGAGGCAGGTAATGCCTTGTAGGGCATGTTGAAAGACTTCATGTTTTTAAGCAATTCACCTGGTGTTCTGCCTCGCCTGCTCCTTTAACTCTAGAAGGAATATGTGATAAAGCAATGTTGTTATTCCTCAGATTGTTCCTTCAAGTTTTCTCGTTTCTACTTTTTTACTGCGTTACTCTTCTTGTGACCTCCTAATCATTTCTTCAGCCAGAGGCTGGAAGGTGACATTAGAAGAGATGACTTCAAGTGAAGAGGAAATCTTAGACTTAAGGATCCTGGCAATATGCAAAACTTGCAGTTCTTGGCTAAATAAACACAGAAATGTTTAAATCTGTATCACAATGTTCTCCAAAGCAAGCACAGTTCTGCCTGCAAAATAGAAAATTCCTGGTGATTCCCTCAGGCATTGGACTGGAGGGAGGAGTTGCCCTCCTCATTTTAATTCTGGGGTTTTACTGAGTAGGTCTGATCAAATCTGCATAGTATAAGTTTAGCATCTTTTCCAGAGCACTGGTGGGTTTGTTTGCAATAACCCCTGTTTGTGTGTGCAGTTCAGGTGTTCTCTATCAGGAAATGATAATTGGTTTCCTTCACATTTTGGAGGAAAGAGGTTTAATGAAAATCTACCATATGGCTTTCATTTTTTTATAGGCTTAGGTTTTGCTTGAAGCAATTTATGTTTCCCAAACTCATGGTAAGATGCAAAACACCAGGAACCTCCTGCTCCTCCTGAGCACTGACTGGTGACAGTACCATGCATCAGAACACTTGTCCACCTTTTCTAACCAAGTCAGCTGGTCACAAAGAAGCATTTTGTGTCTTGTGTTATGGCTACAAATGGGCTCCTACAACCACTGAGCACAGAGGTTTTGTTGTCTCTGCGTGAACTGTGTTCTTGATATTAAGGAGTAGAGTGGTAGCTGGTGAACAGCTGCTGTGTAATAACCTGTCTGGTTTCCTCTGTGTCTCACCCTGAAATTGATGTTTAAATTCATTCTCATTTGTTAGACTTCACTGGTTTTGTTCATCACCCAAAAGCTGGCTCTGCACAGGTCTTGCTTGCAGCTGAGCAACAGGGTACCATGCTGCTCTGGAGCTTCATATATTGTTCACAGCCTAGTTTTTGTATTTTTGCATCATTTCAAGCAGCAATAAGAACTTTGGAAAAGAACTTTAGAGCCCAAATTTTCTTGGATACTTAATTCCATTCTCCTGCAGACTGTCCCCATCTTTAACTGCTGTGGTATGTTGCCTGTAATGCTTCTCTTTCATTACTTTTCTCTCAGTGCTTGTAATTATGTCTTTTTCTCTTATGTGCCATCCTCCATGTAATCATTCCAGGGAGAGAAGAATAAATGCACTGCCATCTCTTTGAAGGAAAGAAGTCTAAGCAGAACTCTTTCCATCTCTGGTATCTCCTCTGTTAAGCTTCCCACACCCCTTTAGCTTTTTCTCACACTTACGGGCAGTGGTGCTATTCTTGTGTGACCCATTTGCATAAAGCCATAGCAAAACAGGTTTTTTATTTTATTTAATCTGGCTTTTATTTTATTTAAGTATTTCTGTGTGTAATTTTATAGATGAAAAAACACAAAGAGGTGCAGGATTCATGTTTAGAAAAGCATTGTGTGTCACTGAGTGCCCTGGCTTTACTCTTTTGACTTAGCAGCTTTGTGCAATGGAGGTTGAAACTACCAATAACTGCAAATATAACCCGTTTTTATTGGCATAACAGTGACATCTATTGTTTGATATTATATACATCTGTGCCACTCTTGGCAACTGCATACAGGTATTGAACTATCTCAATTTTGTTTGGTACAAGCATGCAAAGTCAAATTATTGATTCAAAGAATTAGGTAACAGCACATGTAGTAATGCCATTGGAAAGCTATGCAAAATTAAACCTAATTTGTTTTGTCACAGCCTAATTTACAGATCAGTGTGGGCTGATGCACAGAGAGAGGCATCTCCTGTTTCAGAGTGTCAGCAGATGTTGTTTTGATGTCACACTAGCGATGCTGCATCACCCCCCTGGGGACAGACAGAGGTTGGCAGCACCCAGCAGAGGATTCTCCCAGGAAATCTGCCTTGGCATTGCCGCACAGTACAGCTGCAGAACATCTGCCCTCTACCATCCCCACACTGAACCAAGGGAGCCTTGGTATTGCAGGCACAGGCACAGGAGGCGAGTGGGGAGGGCAGGCAGTGAATAAAGCCCTGCCCATGGATTTCACTGAGCATCTGCTCTAAGGCAGAACCACAAACCAGAGCTGGTTCCTGCCCAGGCCAGCAAAGCTGAACCTTTCCAAGCCAGCCCCAGGAGAGTGTGAGGGCTACACTGTGCCAGGTACCAGCTCCAGGTATTTTCAGAGCAGCTCTTGCACTGGAAAGAGAATTCCAAAGCATCAGGCTGGGGGAGTTAGGGGAGTTACTTTAACTCCTCTCTTACTGCCCTAATTTGATCTCTGTTATTTCTTGCTTATTTTAATAGAGAATACAGAATTCAAATAGGAAAGATTATAATATAGCAGTAATGAAATACAGGGACTATCAAGTGTGTCAGACTCTGTGGCTGATTAGACTTTCTGATTCGTGGGCTGGCACTCAAGGGAACAGCAACTGTCTCTTTTACTGCCTTGTCTATGAAAACAGCAGAAGGCTATGTATGCTCATTACTATTTTATGTGATTCTGAACATTAGAAGAGAAACTGAAATAGCAAAACTATAGAAAGATATTTTTTAATAATTTTAATGGAATACTGTGTTTAATTCTAATATAAGCAAACTCTGGATAAGCAATTACTCTCAGCAAAAATATTTGGTACTGGTAAGTAAAGCAACATAGTTCCCTTCTTTTTAAGACATAAGCTGTAATGTAAGGATGTAGAATTGTAAGAAGCATTGCTAAAGGGAACACACTGCCTATAGACCCTGCTGTGAAAATAGCACTGAAATATGTGCTAAACATTCAGCTTACACTTAGAGTTCACTTGGGTACATAAATGCTGTCTTTAACAGCCACAGCATATTCCTAAACTGAGGATATAAAGTTGGGCTGTTGTGTAACCCACCAGGTTTTCTACCCTGAGAATAAATACTGTCTACTTCTCCATGGATCTCCATAAACAGACTTTTCCAAACCTCCAGACACCTGTAAAGGCTGCAGGATGAAACGTTCATATCAAAAATCTTGGATTAAAATCTACAGTCTTTTCATGTATTGTTGTCCACAGTGACAGAAACTTGCTTCTAATTTCCTACCCTGCAGCCTCCCTTTTAAGATTTTTCCACAGAGTAGCACCCAGCTGAAAGGTAATAGCAGCTGCATTTCTAAGGGCCTGTGTTGAACTTCTGTGCTTTCCAAAGAGAGAGAAAAATAAACCTTATAGGAACAAGTAACATATACTTCATAAATAAACAGGTACTGGAAATCTCACTGTTCCCTCAGTGGAGAGGGAAAACAAGTGTGTGTAATGAAAGCTCTGAGTCTGTGCAGTGTTGGAGGGGCTGGAGATGCAGACAGGCACCAAACCCCAGAGGGACAGATTCTTTTTTATGTTCACAAAAGCACTGAAAGATGTTTTTGTGAACAAAAAATTGATGTTTCCATGGGTGAAGAACTAAGAGAGCTCCTGGTGGCTACAAGGATCTGTGGAGGGGCCAAGGAAAATGGCTCTGCTCTCCCACCCTCAGATGCCCGAGGGAGAGGACTCTGGGTCTGCAGCAGACACAAAATAAAAGCTGCAAAGTTTTTCAAAAGACCCAAGGGATGTGGGAGCCTGTGTCATACTAAATTCAGAGGGCACTGTGCTGTTAATTCTCCACACGTCCCCTTGAGGTTCAAGTCCTCTATATTCATTTATTGTCTCTCAAGTTGCATCCCTCTAAATGGCAAAACCTGGGAGTGAGTGATAGTAGGTTCTGAAAACTCAGCGTTAGCAAAAAGCAGACAGCCCCCAATCCGAGTGGAGGGCAGTAATTTATTATCCATTAGGGGCACTGTCAGTCAAAAAGGACTAACAGAGCAATAAAGTCTGAAGTGATCAGTTGAGCTCAGCCCATACCACTAGCTGGCTATCAGAAAGGTCAGGGTGGCAAGATGGATGGTTTTCTCCAGACACTCCATCTTTCTGTCTGGTGACACATGCTACTCTCTCTCTCTCTCAGCAAGTAAGATTGTCAGATATCTCCTGTTCATGGAGCCAATTCCAACCCAAGTGTATATTTAACTGCTTCAGAGGGAAGAATACAAAGTTTTTACATCTTGCTGAAACATTTTCAAATCAGGACATTGGGCCCTGTTCTGGTGGTGTTGTAAATGGGCTGCAGCCTCCAGTACAAAACCCGCCCTCCTTGCAAGGCTGATGCTCCACAGCTATGCAGGGCTCCAGGGCAGCAGCCAAGTACTGATGCAGGAAAGTTTCAGGGAGACTGTCAGTAGTTTTTCTCTGTTTTTCCACAAGAATCAGTGTGCCAGGGCCTAGAAGTGAGTCTTCTTACTTAGGACTCAAGGGGTGCAAGCTCATTTCTTGTCTTTCACCTGATTCATCAACCTGTGGGCTCCTCCAGGGTGAGCCTGATCATCCTTTAATAATGATCCTGGAATTCTGGATTCATTAAGCCAGAGAGAGAGAGAGATTCAGAGACTCCCTCCCTGGAAAAGGGGAAAACTTAGATTATGGTCCAAACTGTGTCAAGTGTTTCATTCCCCACTTGTTCCAAGTAAAACAGGAACATTCCTGGAGGCAGCAAGTAATATGTGTTTTGAAAGGCTCCTCTGAAGCAGGTGGAGCTTTCCCAGCCTGCTGCCCTGACACATTAATATTTCCAGCAGACATCCCTAAACCCCAACCAGACAGTCTTGCTCCTGGGTGGCCAAGGAAGTGCATTTCTCAGTCAGACTTGTAGTTCATTGGAGGGCTCTCTCCAAACACTGCACACAGCAGCCTGGAGCACACTTGTGATGGGGAATTAATCCATGCTCTGACACTTTCCTTGGCTCCATCCTTCCCTCCTCACTCCTCATTGCACTGACAGTTGTTACCAGTCTCTGCCTTGCAGCTACAGGCAAAAGTGTAACCAAACTTCCAAGCCCCAGGGAGGGAACTGGAAATGGTCCCAGCATCAGATGCCAGCCCAAAATACAGCTCTGGTATTCCCCATCCTTATTGTCACTGCAATATCGTGCCGTGTTTATTTGTCGTGCTCTAACAAGCCGTATGTGAACAGCCAGCTCCTTTGTTCTCAGAGGATAGATTAGAGCAGCCAGTCTCCTCCCGGAATAAGTGGAAGTTGAATTATTTATTTCCTTTTCTTCATAAGAAGCTTATAGCATGCCGGATGAAAAGTCAGAAATAATTAAGAAAAATGCTCTGCATTCAAACAGAAGAAACACTCAGGGAACAGCTGAAATGCTGGTCACAGCTGGTCTCAGTGTGGGCTTGGGATGAGAAAGGAATCTCTCCTTGGTGTTGCAGGAATCAGCCTGGAAGGATGTAGTGATTCTGTGTATGCCTGACATTTTACCTGGACAAATTTCTCCTGTTCACTTTCAGCAGTAAATTTCTGGGTGAGGCTTTTTCCCCGGTGCTGTGAAAATGTTTTACCAGACAGACAACTGCTGTCATGGTGGGAGATTTAGAGAAGGGGATACTGAGGCACAGAGAAGGGATGACATTTAGGGACTTGGAACATGTTACCCCTTTAATTATGCTGTCATATGTGTGGCTCTTTAATTTTAATATTGATTTAATAATATTGCTATTCTGTTCCACACAGAGAGAAAGTTTGGAAATAGTCCTTCTCTTTATAGATGCAACTTTTTTTAAACACCAATGCCACCCTCAGAGGAGAAATTCTGTCTTTATGAGTTTCTATTCATTGGTCCCACACCTCAAGCTGGAATTCTGAGTAAAAGAAAACATTCCCTGACAATGGAAGTTAGAGCTGGTTTATAAGGGGTAAACTAATATCCCTTTAAGAAACCAAACAACTGTTGCTTTACAGATACTGAGCTGATTTTACATTGCCCAAATACAGGTTAGATGTGTCAGCTTGGGAATCTTACAAATACTGACAAGTCCTTTAGTTGTGATGCTGATAATATGTGGAATAGGATTTTCTGAAAGAGATTTACGGAAAAAATAAATTCCAGGGACTAAATAATCAGTAACGCCTGTTGCTGGAATTCCATGTGGGAATAAATAGCCCAATATCCCTACTTCAGTTTAAGAAAGAAATACATTAATATGAGGGTGTTTTGAATGAAAAAGTAATCTCCTTTCCTTTAACAGAAACTGAGTCTGGCCCACCTAATCATACTTTTTACTACACACAGATCTGTGATTGCTCATAAAAATAGTTTCTTTAGGTTTAAAGCCAATTGCTGCTCATGTTTAACTGAAACAGCTCTTTCACCTGAGGCCTGGCAGAAAATATTCCTCTCAACCTATTACCAAGCCCTTGGAGTTTAATTAATGGCTGTGAGTGCTTGGAAATCATCAGGAAAAGGTAAATATGTGATGATGACTGCCTTGGCTCATCTGCCCCAGGAGTGGCTGGAGTAGAAAGTCTGAGCTGCTGCAGTGGAGGGGGAAGAGCAGGGCTGGGTTTACCACCTTGCCCACAGCCCTGTGGATGTCACACAAACAGGGACTTGTAACCAGTGAATTACCCAAAGGTGTTATTTAATGCCACGGGCAGAGTCCTACAGAATCCTCAGCAGGCAACCAGATTAAGCACCTACCCTTGGATTTGGATATTTTTGACGTTAAAATCCTATAAAAAATACTTGAAGTACATGTATTTTTCTAGAGCTGAGCAGAATCCATGTGTTCAAAGAAGCAGGGATTTTCCAAGCTCTCCAGGGAAGCTGGGTACCCAGCTTCTACTGAAGTTCACCAGTTGCTAGCCCTAATTTTCTTGGAGTCCTTTGAAAATCCTGGAGCTGGTAAAAACTGATTTACAAAAGTTTTTTAGATTCTTAGGAAATAATAATGCATAGTCTGGATACTTCAAATGGGATCCACTTACAGCTGGGACAGATTCTTCTGGTTTTTTCTCTTTCAGGTAAATCCTTCTGTATATATTTTAGGCTCCATAATTTATCATTTTACCATTCTAAAATTCACTGAATGTTTCCCAGGCAGTGCAATATTCTTTGACCACCTTCCTGAGTATCCTTTTGCTGGTTGGTTTTAACAAGTTCTTTTGAAGCAGGTCAGTGAAATGTCCTCTCTGTTGAGGGTTTTTTTTCCTTTGAATCAACCTCTCTAGAACAACCTCAGACTGCATTGTGAAATCCATCCAGGACATAATGTATAGCAGTATATGGGATACAAGATTCATTGACTTAGCTGGGTTTAAAAAACTAATCCTTGTTCCCTAAATCTTTGATGAAACATTATTTTAGCTTGAAATGTTGTGTTGTGTGGCATGTAATAATTCTTCCGGGGGTATAAAATTTTATTTCTGCTTCACGCCTGTTTTGGAAACCTTGGCACTTTTAGCTTACTGCAGTCAACTGACACAGTATGAAAAATCCTTTGTGATATTGAAAAAGCAAGGTGCCCCAGTGCTGTGTGATGTGAAAACTCAATTAATTACAGGAAGGAACAATATATGATAATTTCAGAATTAAAACATTATCAGTGCTGGAAGCACAGAGGTAAATCCTCTGCTGAATCCAATATTCAGAGCAGAGGAGTGACTGACAGTTTCAGAGGATTGCTCTAATCCCAGGTTGCTGGGAAATCAGGCCACTGCATAGGTTAGAGGACCCACTGAGAACCGGAGTGACCTCCAGGAGATGGATGCACCAAGCTGCAGGGACACAGTGTGCTCTGAAAACACTGTCAAACACTGTCCCACCCAGTGGAGACCCTCCCACCCAGGAATGTGGGCAGTTCAACAGAAGGAGAGAGCCTGGATATTATCAAGAACCCATCCCTACTTTATCTGAGCTGGCTCCTAACTGTTGGATCCCCTAATCTGCTTACAGCAGATCATATTTCCCGTACTTTGAAAGTTACATTAAAAAAAATTGTCAGAGGACTACAAGCTGAATATTTTGGGAACCTTTTAAAGCTAATGCTGTTCTAAATGCAAGATTGGAGATTTGCAGACTTCTTCTTCCTTGTTTTTGTTTCCCACTTAATTGTTCAGCATCGTCTATTTTTGATTTGCAGGCAGATGTCCTAAGCTCCAGTATTTGTATTATCCTTATTACCTTTGCACATTCTTGTTTAATTATTTTTAAACATCCTGACCCATTATAGATTAAAAGTCATGAATGAGGTTAATGTATAATTAATGAGAAAGGATGTTCATGGTGACAGCTCAGAATAATGATGAATGAGCTGAACAGGAGATCTGACGATCTGTCCAAGGTCAAATGGCACATGGGAGTGTTAATGTTGCCTGACACAGCTTTATTTCTTTCTGATTTTCTATTTTAAACAGATTTGTTATTCTTGCAGAGCTGTTAAGCCGTTTAAAGGATGCCAAGGTGTCCTCTGATCTCTAAGCAAGGAGTGCTCCTTGCTGGTAGTCCTTTATATCATCTGCCTTGAAGTATGAGATCCAAAATCCACTTTGTCTCTTGAAAATATCCATTAGATTCAGAGGACAGTTGATCAGAGGGGAGAGGAGGGAAGAAGGTAAGAAAAAGCACCTGAAAAAGGACTTAATTACTGACTCAAAGGAAAAAACCTCATTCCCATTTCCATACAGCGAATACTCCATCTACTGAAATAGTTATTTGGTGACAGACTGCAAACAGCATTCCTGACTCATTTTTCTCACAATTTTTGTCAAAATTGTGGGGTTTCTGATACCATGAGAATCTTGCTGTTTTCCCCAGAGAAATCATGACCAAAATCTGATGTGGAATAGTAGCTGACTGGTGAGAATGATATAAAAACAGTGTGTTCAAAATTGGAATTCATGGAGCTGAGGCATCCTGTGATCCAAGATCCTGTCCTGTGACCTGAATCTCAAACAAAAGAACAAGCTGCAGAACAAACAAATAAACAAAAAAAAGGTTTTACAGCAGCAGCAATTAATTAATTCTGCCCTTTCTCTTTACTTAAAGGTGGGTTTCTTCACCAGTAGCTTTCCTTGGAAAATAAGGAGGATGGATAGATTGTGTGTCAGGATTGCTGGGAAAACCATTTGTGCCTGCTGACTTTAGGGTTTGTTGCTCTGGACCGTGGACCCAGCCTGGTGAGTGCCTTGGAAATGGGCAATTTGTCTGCTTGCCATGTTTTCCACCCAGTCTTAATTTACAGTTGCCTAGGGGAGGAAGGAAAGGTTTTCTGTCTCTCCAATCATATGCTATGTAAGTTGCTGCCACTTAATTTGTTTTCTTTGGTCACTGTTGTCCAAGTTTGTGCTCCTCTCTCAATCATGCACAGCGTTAACTGAGTGCACTCCCCATCTTTCTGCCCTTAGTGTTCCACTCTATCAAAGGGAAATAGCACAAAAATATTGAATATTTTTTTTCCTGGCCAGTAGAGATTCTGAAAACACTGAGACATTTCAAGTCATTCAGGAACAAAAACATGATCTTCCCTCAGCATTAAAAATGAAAGAGAAATCCCACAAGCTGTAGCCATGTATCAAATGTGATAATTACTGTGCTAAATTACTTAAGCAAAATTACCACAATGTATGAATTGCACAAATTTAGAAACTGCTTTTATTTTGTCACATTCATAAATTTAGTGTTTGCATAGATTAGGATGTTTTTAGCATGTTAGGAAAATTAATCTATGATGCCAGAAGTTTATGTCCAAAAAGGAGACAGAGGAGTCCTGCAATTTTATTCAAATACAGGGAGAGGCCATGGACATTTCCCATGGGGTCTCTCAAGTTATTGAAGGATGCAGCCTCGTTTTTATCCTAATTTCCTGGCTGCATTTCTCTCTCTCTTCCCCACTGGCTGAGGTACTTGAGCAGTGCAGACATCCGGAATCACTTAATGCAGACTCCCTTCTAATCTGCACCTCTTATTCTTTGTGTCTCTGTTCTTTTTCTCTAAGTCCAGGAATTTAGCATGGCTTTGGGTGAGCAACAGTCCATGTCAATTTGTGGAATTCCTGTGGAATTTCTGGTTCCTCCCCATTGCTTCTTTCACCTATCAGTGTCTGGCTTTATCTACCATCAGATCCACGGTTTGTGAAGACACCTCCCCTTTCAAGCAGAATATTTATCTGCTGGTTATTGCCCATAAATAGGATTAAGGTGAGCTAGAAACAAGCAACCCTTTTATTTCCCACTGTCCCAAATGCAAAGTGTGGTAAGTCACTCTGTACACACTGTATCTGTGTAATTTTTTCTTAGTTAAAGGTTAAAGAGTAACTGAAAATGGGCAAAAGTTGCAAAATACAGCACAACTGTGGCATTATTGTGTCATATAAATAGAGCAACCTGTGCAAGTCAATCAGAGCATGTGAGACCTGCCTCAGGCTGGAACCTTTTCAAGGATTGGGTCCCTCCAAGGCAGCAGAGTGGCCCCAGAGTCCCTGTGAGAGGAGGCATCACGGGGATCACAGAACACCAGACAACTGCCCCAGCCTCTGATATGTAGTTCAGGAAGTTCCTTTGTTAAATAAACATGTGTGCCTTCACTTCCATGGATACCTTCCTGGAAAACATCTGCAGTATTTCATGCTCACACAGCTTAGGACAGATCCTGAGTTCAGATGTTTCTGCAGGAAGCCACAGGGTCCCTTTGCTGCCTGGCGAATGAAGAGGTTCCATGGGCAGAGGCAAACTTGCCTGGCTCCTGCAGCTTCACTGGCTCCTGGCTCTGCTGGGGATCCAGGAAGTTTTCTTTTGCTTTGTGTCTCAGTGGAGAGCAGAACATTGATCCCACCCAGCTCTGCAGCCAGAAGGAGAAAAAGGCAGGAAGGAAATGAGCTTACTCTGCTTTCCACAGCACTTTCTGTCACTCTAATAACTACACAGATATGAAATTTTGCCTGGAATAAAACAAAACTGTGTCACACATCTGACATCAGGGACCAAGTGTCCAAAATATATTTCTTATTTTCTCTTGCTGGATTTTCCCTTCTGCTTCCTATATTTTCTTTCAGGCTGCTAGGCTTGAGATTGACTCAGTATTCAGGTTAGAAAAAATTCACATGTTCTTCTTTGAAGGTGTAATGCTTTATTAATGTTTATTGTTTTCTTGCAGTGCTGTTTGTGCTACCTTTTTTTTCTCCCCTTTTCTTGCCATGAAGCCTGCTGAAGCAAAATCTTAAAAACAAGGTAGATGAGATAAGCAATAGCCTTTCTAAAAAAATCCATGAATTCTGGCAAATTTTGAAATATGAGTTTAAAGGAGCAAACATTCTTCTTATTTCTGAACAGAAATTTTCCTGCCCACTTGCAAAAGGGCAGTTCCTCTGGTATGATTTATTGTCATTTCTTGATGTCCTTCAGTAATGAATGATCCAACAGCACTCTCCAGGCATAAGATTTTACCTTGATTGCAATGAATTGCCATGAAGTACTTTCTTTTAGGAGGAAATAAGAGACCACCTGTCCCACAGGTACAACCCCACCTGGCTCTGTGGAAATCATGATTGCAAGAACTGATATTGTGAGCAGTAACACAACTGTCTGAATGGATGAAAAAAAACCTGAGTTTGGGGTCTGGTGGGGTTGGTTTTGTTTTGTTCATTTTGTTTTTTGAAGAGAGTTGAATAGGGGGAGCTACATTGGAAACCACAATAAGCAATGTTCCACCCTTGGAGAGGGTGGCAGCATTTTGGTGTGGGCCATGTGGTGTGTATTTGTTGCTAACTCATTAGTTCTGAGCAGAGTTTAAAAAGCTGGTTTAAAGCCTAAAGGGTTGACCTGTGTCCATTCTTCTCTTCTGTGCTGTGTCGTGGCAGAAAATGTTGATTTTCACCATTCTTTTTAGCAAGTGAATATTTCCTTTACTTTTTGTATTAGAATTAAAAAATCCCCATGTTACCAGGCCCTGGGTCACTCATCAGTTAAGCCACAGGGCCACTGCAGGAGCCCTTTGCTGAGAAGGACTCTGTTCAATCCCTCCCATCATTTCCTCTGCACTTGGTATCCCACAGCCTCTCCCGCTCCACACAGTGTCACCCCTGGTTTAATTTTTTCCTATCCATCTGAGCAAGTCTGAGGTAGGTAAACACTTGTGTGTCTAATTCAGGGTCTGGAAGTTGTCACTGTCTCTTCCAGCTCAGTACCTGGTGTGTTAATCCGAGAAGTAATTAACAGGATGGAGTGTGATGCTAATGGAGTGAGCCCCGTGCCAGGCTTGAAACCACACAGGAGGGAGGGGAACATGATTCTGGCATGTTTTCCTCCTCAGCATATGTGCCAGATCCTGGGCTCTGTCTTGTCAGTAAAACCCTGGCTTCTAAGTAACACCTTAGGGTATTTCTGTCACTGATGCTGTGAATATTTGCAACAGCCAAAATAATTTTGATAAGCCTGTATTGGTTAGTTACCATGGTCACCTAATATGCAGTGGCTTTGGGAAGCCTTTGGTCAGGTGTAAGGAAGGTTTACTGTGCCTTCTGGTGGTAAATACGGATGGAAAATGTGTTAGGCTGTTTCAAGTAGTATTTGTAGTTGTGCAAATAAAATTCCCTTAATCTGGGCCGAATGTTAGGATTTCAAGGAGTTGTAACAGAGATACAGACAAAGCTGGAGTTGCTTGTCAGTGAAATGGCTTCATGTTAGAAAACAAGACTGAATGCTTTTTTCTCTTGATACTCATTTTTGAGATAAAAGGCTTAATGTCCAAATTAGACAAGTCAAGTACTCTGTTTATGTTTGTCATCCTCAGCATTGTCACAGAAGCTGTAGAACATGTGCACACATATTTTTGCATTACAATTTATTGAAAACATGATTTTTTTTTTTTTTCCCCAAGAGAAAAGCTAGAGCCCACTTGTCCAGCAACAGAACCAGCCAATCTTACCAAGTGGAGGGCAGCTGGAAATGACATTGAAATACCCTGTAAGATGCTGGGAAAGGTAGAAAAAGGGGAATAGATCCATATTTCTTGGTGGGGTGGTGGGAATGTTCTCATTGTCATGTCCTGCTGGAAAGGTAGAAAAAAGGAAATAAATCTAAATTCCTGGATGGGGGAGTGGGAAGTTTTTCAGTGTCTTGTCCTGCCTTGAACAATGTTTGGTGCATTTAGAGGAGGGACAGACCTTGCTGCCTCCCAGCTTTGGGCAGTTGGTCCCTCTGGCCCTCAGCCTTCTCTGGCTCTGAGCACCAGCACTTGGGGTCACAGCTGCCACAGGGACACCAGTGCTTTGGTGGCAGGACATGAGCAGCCAGTTGTGTCACTTACGTGACTGCTACATGTGGCCCCTACATAACCCAAGGGAGCTCAACCTTTACTCTGCAGCTCCCAATTTAATGGATGACCTTTTGAGGTTCATCCTGGATTTTTGACTGCTAAAAGAAACATTTCCCAAATCATCCCCCATGGTTGTTTCTTTTTCCTTATCTAGGGAACATTCCTGTGCAGTTTTTTTCCCAAAAACCCAAAAATATGTTTGAAAAGCTCCACTATTCAGTATGGAAGAAAAACAAAATTTAGCTCACAAAACAGAAAAGCTTGTAAAACTCATTTTTGGGACAGCTGTACTTGGCAGTTCCTGTTCAAGTTAGGGGATGCTGAGTTGGTGGGCAGACCTTGGCAGAGTAAGGCAGCAAAGCTCATCTGTAACAGCATCATTATTGTCCCTGTTCTGTTCTCTGACTAATTTCATCTATTAAACAAATAAATGAGTGATTATGCCAGATGAGTTTTTTTGTGTGAGACTATCTTCTCCTAGCATTGCCATCTTTTAGTGGTAATTATGCAGTCATACAGCTGTTGCTTGCAGGCAGGTTTAAAATAATATTTTTATAAGCTGTATAAATCACACCATAAAAATAAATGGAGACAAGAGTCTGGTCTGAAGACAACAAAGGGAAAAAAAACCTGGGGATCTGGATTATGGAATACCTGGAGAAATACAGTCAGTGCTGACTATAATTGGGCTATGTAGTCACATGATTGCAAAATAGAATCATAGAATGTTTTGGGTTGGAAGGGACCTTAAAGGTCACCTGGTTCCAACCCCCTGCCATGGGCAGGGACCTTCCACTATCCCAGGTTGCTCCAAGCCCCATCCAGCCTGGCCTTGGACACTCCCAGGGATGGGGCAGCCACAGCTACTCTGGGCAACCTGTACCAGGGCCTCACCACCCTCACAATGATGGTTTTCTTCAGTAAATCTAATCTGAATTTCCCCTCTTTCAATTTGAAGCCATTCCCTCTTGTTCTGCCACTACAGCTCCTGGTGAAGAGTCCCTCTCCGGCTCCCTGCAGCCCATTCAGATACTGGAAGGTGCTCTGAGGTCTCCACACAACCTCCTCTTTTCCAGGCTGAACAGCCCCAACTTTCTCAGCTTGTCATGCCTAAGCCAATCAATGAAGTCTCTGGAGCTTAAAAAAGAATACACAGATGCTGAAGTGTCCACACCATGGGCAAGTCAAGTATTTTTAATTTCTCTGCTCAGATTCACAGTGAAGGGTTGGGGGAAAACTCCTGCTGCAGAAAGTCAAGTCGATGTGTCATGTTTTGGAAGATAAAAGCAGACCAGCATGAAATTGCTGAAAAACCTAAGCCCCCAACAGTCCCAAGCTCACGAACTCCACATGCAACACTTTGCTAACACATTGACTCATACATTTGGATGTAGCTCCTTCCCAACATATGGTCTGAAATGGGTCTCTCCTGTAAATTTCATGGAGTTATTTTCTTTATGGCTTTATTCTTCCAAAGCTCAGTAAAAATGCCTGTTCTCTGTTTATTCTGGTTATTTAGTCTGGCAATTATGTAATGTTCATGAAACAGAAGCAGCACATAATTTTTATGGTTCATAGTATCTCTCCTAAGGAAAAAGGTGGCCACTTAGAGGAATTTTCTTCTCCCAGGATGCTTTTTTGGCGAAGACTTTTTGGCAAAACCAAACTGCTGCAGCCTGGAGGGAGTCATTTTGTAACTGATTGACTGTTCTGTTCTTGGTTATGAGCGTTCATAACTTCCATTGCTTCACTCCCCTGTTTCCCCTTTCTTCCTGAAGCAAATAAGAGATAAATGTATAATTTTGGCTTTTAAAGCTGCCACATTTCAGGATTTTTTGGTTGGTTGGTTTGTTTGGGTTTTGGTGGGGGGGGTTGTTTGTTTGTTTGTTTGTTTGTTTGTTTGTTTGTTTGTTTGTTTGTTTGTTTGGGGTTTTTTGTGGGTGTTCTCCTTTTCAAGAGAAAATTGAAGAGACTGCAGACAAAAAAAAAGAAAAAAAATTGTATCAGTTTAGCATTTAGAGGTGTGGAAAGTTCATGGAAATTTTCTGTCTCCTGGGTTACAGTTCAGATGTGTTTTCACCATAGAGCTGTGCTTATAATATCATAATGATTTTGTTTACAATTGTGGGACACTAATAGAAGGATGCAATCCCAGACTTGTCTCTCATTTTCATGTAAACCCACAGCAGCTCCATTGAAGCCAAAGAATTAGTTAAAAGGAAAATGACAAAGGAAAATTAGGAGACTTTTTATGAGAAAAGTTTTACATCTGAATTTTAAGAAAATAGAAATTAAGTGGAGGAAAGAGTTGGAAAATTCCATTTATTAGGCTTGTATATGGCAAACGGACATGGATGAAGATGAAACCTTTATTTGAATGAGTATTGCGGTTACTGGAATAAATATTTATAGGAAAGGTGTGAATTATTTATATGTGTTCCAAGATAGCAGAGTATAATAGCATCCTTCCCCTGGATTTATTACCCTGTAAGCTGGGGATTGCATGCATGGTGATATGGTAACTGATATTAGAGGATTTGTGTTTGACATGAGGAGATTGCAGTGGAGGGAGGGAGAAGCCCCGTGTTTGAGTTTGTATTTGAAATTTGTGCAAAGGCCAAAAAAAGCTCACAGCTCTGAGTAAAGAACATTTAGGGCCCCATAAATCATCCATCTAATGTTATTATGCTACAGTGGCAAATTATGCTGGGTTTGTCTCTGCAGTTAGACAGTGCAACAGATGGCAAAGATTTGCACAACCAGTTAAAATTCTTGGCAAAGCACATTTTTTGAATTTGTAGCTGAAGAGTTAGTTGGGATACACTGGAATATTTGTACCAAATGGGGGAAAAAAAGCCCAACTTTTTTATAGTCTCTTTTCCACTTAAAAAACTATAATTTTAAACATTTGCCTAACAAGCAGCGCTGTTGCACCAGCAGGTCCCATTCATGTTTGCACTATGGTGGAGAGAACTGCCAGCCTGAAATTATCCAGGAAGCTGTTTCCAAAGGGGAAAGGCAGAGCAGGGAGAAATTACCCCTCTTAGGGCTATTCAGGAAATTGGTAATAATACAGGCACATCATATTTGGCTGCACAGAGCAACAGGCTTGCTCTGCTCCTCATTTGCAGATTGGTGGTTCCCAAATCTTCCACTCCGGGCCCAGCAGGTGTAAAGGAAATTTAGACCATATTCCTGAAAGTGGATTCACAAGGGGATTATGGTGAAGAGGTCTACTCTAAACACAAACTGTTCTATAAGCTTATTTCTCAGCTTTAACTCATCATTGTGTTACAGTCATACCTTACACTACAAAGGCTGTAATTATGTTGTAGTTTAGGTAAAATCTATGACATGTTTTCAGTGCATTTTAATACATAATTATCTGTTAGTTGATAAAGCTGAACAGTTACGTGTTTAGAGGCCTTTTTTATTCCAAAGGAATAATTCTGAATACATGTACCATTAAAATCCAGATATTATAACACAACCATACTGCTCCCATGTTCATTCTCTGTTATCCAGTGAGGGGAATTGGGGCTAATTTCGAAGTCAGTGCAAATCCCTGTTTAACAGCAGTGCAGTTTCCAAGTAATGTTCAAGGGCATTTTGCTCTGCTGGTTGATTCCTGCACTGACTCACATGTGTCAGAGGGGTGTGGGATGTAGGTTTGGTCATGCTATAATTTGCTCTTTCTTCAGTAGATTTTGCAGTGAAAACTGTGCTGAGCAGCACATCCAAAAATGGTGTGGAAAGTAATTTTCAGTGCCAAAGGTGACCTGACCTGCCCATATTCAACACCATGACTGAGGGCACTGTGGACCTAAACTGGAGAAGCTGGCACGAGGCTCATACAGGAGCTGTCACCAGACATTGAACAGAATCATGGTGTCATTAAGGCTGGAAAGAATAGAATCACAGAATCATGACAGTTGCAAAAGACCTTCAAGATCATCAAGGCCAGCTTTTGACTCAATCCAACCAGCACCTCTAAACCACATTGTAAAGGGTTGGACTTCACACAGGCTGTTCTCATTTCCTTCTACTGCCAAAAAGAATCAGCCAAAAA
This sequence comes from Phylloscopus whistleri, assembly GCA_017589585.1. Classification (NCBI taxonomy): domain Eukaryota; kingdom Metazoa; phylum Chordata; class Aves; order Passeriformes; family Phylloscopidae; genus Phylloscopus; species Phylloscopus whistleri. The sequence continues at coordinate 45,025 of JADMLD010000349.1, forward strand.
GTTTGGGGAGGGTCATTCAGGCTTCTCCATGGCCAAGGTCTCACTTGTAGGTGAGGTTCTTCTTCCCATTGGTGCCTCAGTCAGGAAACTTTGAAAGAACTGAGTGGACCTAAAAAGCCCCCTGAAACACTCGCGGCATCCAACAACACCCCAAGACTGGCAAGGGCTTGGATTGAGGCAGCAGTGGGGTCAGCAGGACTATCAGCCCTCAGGAAGATTCTCCTTCATGCTCAGGGTCCTGCCAGCCCCCATGGTCATCCCCTGCTCAGCTGTGGATGAGAGACTGTCACAAAAATATCAGAATACTCATTCTTTGGTGGAGAAAAAAAATGGGCTGTTTTTCCTCAGAGGGCCATCAAACCTGTCTTCAAGCTAGGACTGCATGGATGACTTGTTTCTCTTTGATTTGGTTTTTATTTTGTCAGTAAAACACTACGCTGCTGGGGAGGGGAAAAGCCAACCCCAAGATAAAAGAGATGATGTTTGTTCATTTCTCTACCGACTCACCCTCAGTAAGGAGAGAGGAGAGCAGCCCAGCCTCATTCAAGAGAGGGATTTTTCAACACTTTTGATAAATTTTTTACAGAATTTCTCTCCCAGTTGTTCTGTATGACTCCTGCATGCAAAGCAGCATTTTGAGTTTCTCTGGATGGTGTGCTCTGTGCTGCTTTGTCCTGCACATGCCAGCACATGCCTCTGCCCAAAGGATAAGAAGTCCTTTCTGCCTCATGCCTGCATACAGCTGAATTTAAGAACCCAACTCCCACTGAAGTCAATGTAACCTCTGTATCAAAAGGATCTTTGGGAGGCTGCATCTCCATGACATCACATCCCTGAAACAAAAGACAGAAGCTGCTGCCTCGTAACATGGTGAAATAGGAAGCAAAATTATTTTTTAACATAAACAAATATAAATAATTAATTCTAAATTGTGTGACTCCATAATGACACAAAGAATTTTCCTGTTCAATATCCCTCTTTCTCACAGTCTCCATGAGGGCAGACTGGATGTTTCAACCTTTAGTTTCATCTGACTATTCTTCCTAGATTTATGTGGTACTATTCTATTTGTAACGTTTATACCTTTAGCTGTAGTAAATGTTGAGCCTTAACTTCCCTTTGCAGATAAGCTGTAGGTGGAAAAAAGACTTGCTAATATTTTACCCATTTTGTTTCATTGGAACAGCCCTATGGAACAACTTGGCCTTATGGATTTCTACCTAATACTTTCCACAACTTTAAACCACTTCTCAGCATTGTTTCTCAGAAAAAAGAATTAAGTTTTGGGTTTCCTCAGTCATCTGTATGGCTATAAACTAGTGATTTCCATGCTCCTGGTACTACTTTTTATGTTTATAACATTTCCCTTGGATTTTCATCTGACATATTTGTTATTTCAGTTAGTTGCTGTGGCCTTACATAGCCTTCTCCTGAATATGCAAATACTTTCCAGCCATATTCTGGCAATATAATTTAGTAGAAAAAAAATAGTAACTTTTAATCTCAACAAGAATTTTATATTCACATTTAGCAATGAATTAACATGATACTTTTCCTACTATCTAGCTGCAAAACTAAACATTCCACCTTTGCAGTAGAAAACATTCAAAATAATATATTCAGAGTAATGGAAAATAAAATACTGTTAGGCTGGTTACAAGATTCCCTAAAGCTTTCTGGGGCAAATGTGCAACTGGAATTCTCTTTTAGCTGAGAGTTAAAAAACACTCTGCTGTTTGTATCACAGCATCTCCCAGTGAACTGCCCTCAATAAAAATCCAACTGTAAAAGGCAGAACAGACATTGCCCATCATCCTCTTCTTCACTTGAACTGTATATAAGGCTTCTTTTTTTGGTTGTTATTGCCAGAAGCTGGAATAATTTGATTTGATGGCATCACAGGAGTTTCTCAGGTTCATATGGAATCATCTGGGTCTAATATGATCCAGCTCAGTTTCCAAGAAAAAAATCAGATCCTCAGACTTTTCTTGCTCCGTTTTTATCACCAACTTGCTGTGTAAGGAATTTATCAGCAAACTGGCCCATTTTTCCCCTTATCTGATAAAGGAATATCTTGACGTGATCATAGAAACAAGTAGGGGGGATAAAAAATACCACAAAATGCAAAAACTGACTCAGCTGGATGATATTTTTTCCAGTATTGTCATGAACTTCATTATGCACAGCTAATTTCTCTAAGGATATGTATTCCAGTTAATTTGAGATCTGGCCCAAATGTTCAGTGCTGTAATTGAGGTTTCTGTTAGGGAGAGGGGAAAAACAAAAAGAAATGTACACAAAGCAGTTACCTATATTAGCAGATAGTCCATGACAACAACACTTCTTTTTAATAAAGTAACTTTAGAATGAAGCTATTAAAACTGCATTCTTGTACAAGTCAAGAGATGGAATTGAAAATAGTTGTTTTATAGGGTTGGCTCCTCTAAATTTGTATTACTGCTTAAATCAGTCTGATTTTTGGTGGGAAAAGTGGGACATCCTTCCTGTTTTCTGCTTTTAACTTTTTAGCTTAAAAAAAAGCTGAAAACCATCCATCTTTTGAACAACTCATTAAAAAATGTGAGAGAAACAAATCACTGTTTTTCTTCAGAATGAGTCAATTGAGAGAGAAAGACTAAAAAAAATCCTCAACCCTCTTATCTGCCATAAGTGGGTAACAAGATCAAACTAAACAACATGACCCAGGAGGCCATGGGGAATAAATTAAGGTCAGCACACGTGTGAATCCAGGAGTCAAAGAGGGCTAAGAAGGATGCAGGGCCACAACTTTCCCAAAACAATGAAAGCTTTGGGGGCTGAGAGTTGGGTGCTCTGTTGCCTATGAAAGCTTTCTTTGATGGGTTTCTTTTTAGGAATTAAGGCTGCCAGACCAGAGGTTTCTTGTGCTGCCATAATGACTGTTTGGTTCTCCCATTTAGTGCTTGAAATGTGAAACTGGGGACGGGGACGGGGGCGGGGGGGGGGGGGGGGGGGGAGGAGAGAGAGAGAAAAGGAGATAGGTGAACAAGATCAATGACTTTTAATTTTCTCTGATGTGTCTTTGGATAAAAAATTAAATCTTCTGGAACTAAATTTGTTAAAATAGAAATTGATAGTGCTATTCTTCATCCTGTGAGATTTTATTTACTGCAAGAGTAGAAAATCTATTTCTTCCTATTATGGCAAGAGTTCCATTTTTAGCCTTATTTCCTAGAGGACCAATACTTGTCTCTTCCTTCATCCCCCACTCCTCTCCTTCATGATTTGAGTACATTGAGTGGGTCCAGCCCAGCTGGCAGAAAGGGTCTGAGAGACAATCACCTGCTGGGGATGTCACAGGAGGAGGTGGCTGGGTGAAGTCACTGAGAGCACTCTTTTGAAGAAGGGGCTTTATGGAGAGTTCAGACCCTTTTCTACTCTCAAACAACCAGCACAAACAGAGGTGTTAGGAAGAATTCAGCTGCAGGGAAAGCCTGCAATTGGACAGGCAGCCACAAGGTGCAGGGCCAGAGCTCTCCCTCTGTCACTGCTGCTCGAGGACAGCCCCTGTGCTCTGTAGCCAGTGCTGTGCAGGTACTTTCTGTTTTCACAGTTGTTCACAAAGCTTCTTGCTGTCCCTTTCTGTCAGCCTTGTTTTGGACAGGTTGCTAACAAAAACTCCAAGCAGGATTTTAAAAGAGGACGTTGTCACAGATGAAGTGTCCAGTTGTTGCAGTGGATTAGAGGGAGGCTGGCTGAAAGAGGAGAAACCGAACTGGGACTGAGGGATTGATTTCCTGACTCATAGGTGGCCTCCTTAACTCCTCAAAAGAGTCTCGTTATCCTTTGACAGTGTTTCCCACAATAGAAAATTTGCTAGCAGCACCAAAAGCCCCACTAGTCAGGGTTTTTGGTCAGCCAGGATTGAATTTGGGGCTGTGCAGGGCTTCCTGGCAGGAACAGCTCTGTTCCCCTGTCCTGGCATCAAGGAAAGGGGAATGAGAATATCTTTGCCCCCTACTGCAGCAGCATGAAATTAACACCACTGCCCTGCTCTCCACTGCATGGAAGCTTCAGGGGCTGAATCGCCCCCAGCCAGAGCTGGATAAAAAGCTGGAAAATATCTTGTCCAGTTATTCCCCAAGCAAAGAAGGAAATAAGTCTGTTGTAAATGGGTAAAATTCTCCAAGAGGAGTGCCTGGGAAGAAATAAACTAATAAAAGTGTCTACCCTGAGGAAGAATACTTATAATTTCTGAGGCTGAAATACTTTCTATGCTTTAAAGGATGGGGCATTTTGAACAATACTTAAGCTAAATTGTCTGGTTTATAATACAAGATGCTAAATCCCATCCTCCTCACAAATTAACTCTATGCCCTGAAATATGTGAAGTAGTTAGCTTTTGAGTTGGATCTTGTTAGGTCAATAATCAAATAATATCTTCATATCTTTTTTCATGTTTCAGAATAATTATGCTTATAAGCATAAATATTAATTTCTGCTCAATATGTATGTACTTTTGAGTCCCTAGGTGTGAATAACATTATCTAATTGCAGAAGTAGAATATTAATTAACTTCTGTCAGATAATTTTTAGCTGGGTGTATTACGAATCAGATATGTGCCAGCAGGAGGGTTTTCTGCAGAGCTATGTAATGCTTTCTGAAGTTTCCCTCTGGCCAGGAGGATATCACAATCAGCTGCTGGCATAAAGGAAGAGAAATAGGAAAGGGCTTTGTGGGGCAAGAAAGGCTTTACATTACATTACTGTACCAGATATGTTCTGTGTAGTTAATTCTACTTCCCTAACAACCTGATTAGTATCTTAAAAGCAGTAATTTTCAAAATCATTACAAGTTGAGCAACACTGAGATAATAATGTTTATGTGATGATAAATCAGTGCTGTTCTAAAAATGATGTAATGTGGGTGTTGCTCCTTTCTGCCATTACCCAAAATCTCCAGAAACTTTGCACACTGTGGAAAATAGCAAGGAAAACAGTGGGCATGACTACGTGCACTCACTGGCTTCTTAGAAACAGATTAACATGCTAAAGTAAGTCAGTTTTGAGAGTGTTTCCTGAAGTCCCAGAAAATAAAACCGACAGGAAGGAGCCACCCTAGCCAGTGTCAGGTCTGGATGTTACTGCTCTCTGATATTTGACTTGCATTGCTGTACCACTTCCTTTGTATTTACAGAAATATACAACTCATTCATTTCCTAATGAGCAATGCATCTACATAATTAATAGCCCCCCGTGTGTATTTTGTCTCCCTATGTCGAGTCCAGCTTCCCCAACAGAAAAAGCTCGTGGAGGAATCCTACAAATTCAGGCATTTAATAATCTCTGTTTTCGAACTCCTGAGGTTCTTGCCTGAAGCTCCAGAGGATCCTCCCCAAACCGAACTCCCAATATGTTCATCCTGGCTGAGTGTCTTAACTCTCAGAACAGCCAGAAGGTGTTTGTGATTTGGTAAACACAACACAACCAGGCAGCACATCCCAATCCCACACCACTCCCTGTCTGCTCTGTGCTTGGCAGTCATGCCCACGTTTGTTACAGCTGACTCATCTTTAAGCGAGATTCATTGATACATCATTTATCTGCTTTTTCTGCTGGAAGAAACATTAAAGAAAAAAGATATTCCTGTGCTATATGTAACCCAAAAATAGATTCGTTTAAGGCAAGAGTTTTAAGGAGAACATCTGCTAGCCTAGCTTGGTTTTGGTTTTTTTTCCTTTCTTAAATAACAATGGTTACCTGATTTCAAATTGAGATGCATCATGAGTATCAGGCTGTTCATCCATTTGGACCAGTAGTCACTGTTTAGCTCTCTTACTCTGTTCACAAAAGGCTTTGATTTTTTTTCCCATGAACTTTTTTGCTCAAATCTATACTTGCCATACCTGAGTTTTATTCCCTTTTCACTGTTTGCTGCTTCTGTGTGGTGTCATTCCGCTGGTTAATCGAGTCAGGTAACAGTGTTTCTGATTTCTGACTAAATGCCCCGAAGTTTTTAAACAAGGAGCTAGTGGTGAATTAGCAGACACTCTGGCTCCCCCAGGAATATCTTTGTTTGCATGAGAATATATTCATACAGTAACAGCCACTCCCCAACCATTTGTGCAAACAAAACATGTTTTCTTGAATATTCATGAACAACACAGGGCACAAACACGGCTGAACCAAACAGCTGCTCAGAATTCATGAACCCGTTCTGTAAACAGAGTTTGGCAGCGTTTGACCAGCTCTAGGTATTGCTGTCAGACAGAAGCACAAACGAGCTGAAATGTTGACAGTAGTAACAGCAGATTAAAAAATAAAAGTAATCAACAATGCATTTACATGCCCACTAAATCTTACTGTGTGTAAAGGCCAACGATGATTATGAACCTAATTCCACTTTTTTTTGTCTCTTTGATGATGAAATGCACTAACAAAATAACACATCTCATTGGGAGCCTTTTCTCAGGCTAGTTGTCTGTCTCATCTCTTCAAGTACTTCCTTCATTATCTTATTTCCAACCTGCAGTCTTGATTGCTGGGATAAATTTGTTGCTTGAAAATGGCTCCTTTATTAAATATTCTTCTTGATATCTTGGTCCTTTTCCACCACTGGTGTCTGTTGTTTCTAGCAATGAGCAGAATGATGCCCCAGGACTGGAAGTGGAGCAAAAATCACCTTTTTAGGTTGTGCTGTCTCATCTGCCTCTTGTTCAGCTCCCCAGGATGGTGCTGCTCTGCTCAGAAATGCCAGTATTTCAGCTGGAGACAAGCAGGATGTCGGTCTTTATCAACAAGCAAAACTTTCCAGGTTGGTGAAGAAAGTGGCAAGGAAAAACAAATCTGTGAGGGCTGTGATGATTAAAAAGACAGACAAGTTTTGAAGAGTAAACTGGAAACTATCCTCAATTAATTCTTGAACTGCTGACTTCCCAAACCAATTTAGCCATTCATCCATGAAGCTAAAAGGACTTAGCTGCTGTTTATGTCTAGGAGAGTTGTGGAAGCTCCTTTTTGTTGGTTTTTTTGTTTTGAAATTTTTTTTTAGTTTTTGGCGTGTTTGGTTTTTTTGTTGGTTTGTTGTTTTTTTTTTTTTTATCTGCATGTAATCACTCTGCCTGCTGTGGGTTTTTTGTGTGCAAAAAATGTGCAAATTAAAAGTGTTTTCTTTGATTTCTGGGGCAGTAAGTGAAAATCTCTGAAAGAGAAATTAAGTCAATTGCCCTAAACTGAGCAGATCCTAATTTCTCTGGTACTTTACAAACAAAAATAAAATGCAGTGTTGTTACCTGTGGGATGTGACATGGTACAAATGATGTGATGTTTTCCTAATAATGGGAAGGTCTGTATTTTAATAATTGTTCCATAACCAATTTGCTGTGTTGGCTTTTGCAAACTGTGGTTGCTCCATACACAAGAATAGGGAAAGAGAACTGTAATTATTTTTTATTATTATTATTCACTTGAAGCTAAATTAATCATAAAATTCTTTGCTTGTATTTTCCAAAATAAGTGAAAGACAAGGCACTGCATGAATCTCACTTGTGACCCTCTGGGGCTTTTTCCTCCCTTTCAGTCCTCCAAGGTAATCTGTGTTAAACAGGAAAATTCTTGCTCCGTCTTCATTGTCCAGTTCCTGTGGAGCACCCCACATTTTTTATTATTACTCAGTTACCCTGCACCAATATTATGACAGCAAAGCAGATGCAGGCACTAACAAGGTGGAGATTTGTACAAAATAATACAATTAAGTTGCTTCTGCTCATGCAGTTTGCCACATTAAGTAAACATTCATGGGAATTATTCAGAAGAAGGTGGAATACATTTGGAAAAAATTACGCATTTGCATAATGCAGTGAATTTCTCAGCTTTTGTGCCCCGCTGAATGTAGATGAGATACTCATTTAAGGAGTTTACAATTCTGCATCCATTCTAACATCTGTTTATAATAAATAGCTGTGACTAGTTTGAAACGAGGAAGGTGATCTCCACAGCCTTTGGGCATTAACTGCTGCGAGCAGATACATTTTTAGCCTACCCTGTTTATATTGAAATAAGATGTTTGCCATGGAAACCTACGTGTTACAATAAACCACCACTTTCCACAGGGCAGGGAAGCTTTGCAGTGAGCACCGGGAATGTATCATCTAGAGTTTTTTGTCTGAAATTACCTGTTCTAAATAGGGTTTCTTAATATTTCTGATTGATTTATAAGGATTGTTCTGACCACTCAGTTTGTGTGGAATGGGAACTCCCATCTACAAAGCATTAGATTCCTTTTAATCCTCTTTTCCCTCCAAATTCTAGATTTTTCTGTGAAGGAAAAGCTTGAAAAATATTGTGAAGTAGGTGGATCTGTTTCTTATGGACAGCAACGAACAGTTCTGCATTTTATTTTGTTTTCCCATGAGATGATATATAATTGAATATTAAAAATTAAAAAAAAATATTGAAATTTTCAATTTGAGAAACATGAACTGTTTTGGATTTGATTTGCCCTTATGTTCCTTTTGCTCTCTTACTGAAAAAAAATCTAGTGAATTTCACATAATTCTCTTTGTTTCCCTTCCACTTTATGTAATGGAAAATCCAACTTCCAGAGGGCAAGGAGCACTTATCAAAAGAATATAATAAAGACTGAAACAATGGGAGCGTGTTTTTCTTCTTTCTCTTTCCCTCACTTCCCTCCCCACTGCTGATTCTTTTTCTGTAGTTGTCTGAGTGAGTCAATCTTTGGAAGATACTCCAGTGGGTCTCTAGTTCTGGTGTCCTGTTGATATTGTGCAGCCCCACAGCCTGCTGTGGGAGCTGTGTAAAGGACTCCCACACTGGGATTCCAACCCCTCCTGCACCCAGATGACTTTTCCTGAGCTGCTTTGCCACAGAACTCTGTGACAATATGTGATGGTGTTGAGTGAACAGTGTGCAGGAAAACTCCTTTGTCAGAGATGGAACAGGACACCTGAACCCAGCCCCTCTGAGATCACAGGAACCAGGTGAGGCACAAAGAAATCCACTGATACTTTCTTCTACTCACTCCTCCTTCTGCTGGCTTACACCTCACTTTTGAATAGTTTCTTTCAAAAAGTATTTCAGTGCATGAAGGGCTCTGCTGCAGCCAAAACAGATGAATAAATTAAAGCCATAACTCTTATAGAAAGCAGTTTAATAACCAGTGTGGCAGACACTGCTGATGTTAAACCTGCTTTGAAGACTGTTATGTAGTTAAACTGGGATTTCACATAAAAATATGTTATTTACATTTGCACATGCTAGCCCAGCTTTTGTTAACAGCACTGGAAGATTAGATGTAAATGATCTGAGGCTAGTAATATAAATGCAAGTCTGAAGACATCTCTCAAGGAGGCTATTACAAGACTGGGGAAAAAAAAAGTATTCAAATTCCCAACCATGTTCCAATCATCCAAAGCATATTTCCAGATGCCAAAAACAATCCCAGCCAACAAAAATGAAACTCATTTTCTCAAGCTTCCCACTTGCTGAGCTTGCCTAATAAGACACTTGAGACCTAAGTTTACATTTTTACAATGAAAATTGGATGGAATGATGCAAAGTCCTTCTTGATGTCTCTTCCCTTGGTGTTTCTGCTTCTCTGACTTTGGGTTGTTTAACTACAACATCTGCATCTTCCCCAAACTCGGGGCTGCAGTGCTGCTCTGATTACTGCTGGGGGGGAAATAATTCTGGGATTTAAAGAGAATAATGGGTAATGTATGGAATCTATCATGGTGTTTTCCCATTTCAAATCTTGGACCTGAGTTGGGTAGGACAGACATGGCTGGATTTGTTGTCCATCTTTTACCTTTAGGTTAAAACTTCTACTTAGGCCCGGAGTCAGGTCTTGGATGAGGTATTTGATTTTAGGCATCTGGATTTAAGAACCTGGGTTAAGAATTCAGTCCTCACCAGAGTGTGGGATTCACGCTGTGTCTGTGTGGAGGCAGGGACCTCCAGATTTTGGAGGGCGTGTTTTTGTTGCAGACAGGCTGATCAGCAGCTGAAAGGGAAGTAGGGTACAGCCTGTTCTCTGGGGATAATTGTGCTAGCAGTTACACGATTTTTCTCCAAAGCATTATAGAAATGTCAATTTTTTTTTTTCACAAAGTGCAGTCAAGATGAGCAGGGCCTTGGGTCATATTTTGGCATGAAATCACTGTTATTTTAACTCTGGGCAAGTTGTAGTGACTTTTTTTTTTTTTTTCCTACCATGAAAAACTCAAATAATTGTACCTCCACTTGGAATTAGACCTGCTCTATTCTCTTTTGCCTGATCAATCACAACTGTCTAGATACCCAAAGAAGGTTTTCCATTCTGAAAAGTGCTTCCCATTTTGAAAACAGGTCTGACTTTCTGCAGTGTTTCCTGCTTTTTAAGGCAAACCAGAATTTTGACCACTTATGAACCACACAACAGATTCTTCATCTGAGACCAATCTCAAGTGAAAAACAGTACAAACCAAATTTTTCTTTCAATGGGAACAGTAAGGAACAAAGGATTATTTTACTAAGTATAATTCAAATAATAGACATCTTCTGCAAGTGATAATTAAACGTACTATTAAGAATGGAAATTAAAACGGAGAAATAAGAGCATATAAAAAAATAAAAGGGCTAATTGAGGTCCTTATAATCTGGTCTTGAAAGGTCTTCATCAATCAAGCTCTTTTGGGCTTCACTGAGAGCCCTGATCCACCAGTACTTCTGATAATCAAACCACTACTGCTTTTAACTTTTAAGCAACTGTCAGATGTTTTTTGTCTGGATCATATTAAAAAACAACAACAACAACAACAACAACAAACACACACAAAAAAAACCCCACAAACAAACAAACAAAAACTCCGAAGGATTTTTCCTCTCACCGGTTTTAGCTTCATTTGAAAAATCTTAACCTCTATGTTTTACTCTAGCTTTAAATACCTTAAGTCACCTCTTCTCTCACCTATTTGCTTTTTTTTAAGGTGAAATCTGATATTTGAAGCACCTACTTAAATTAAAATTTCTTATGTGTGCATTTCTGGGATTTTTAGACTACAATTTTGTTTCTTTTTTCTTTTTTTTTTTTTGTGCAATAAAAAAGCACACCTTTTTTTCCATTTGGGGGCTAGATCGGCTTCTAGCCCTACTCTATCCCTTAAAAAAGTTTTAAAACCAGAAGATACAGCACAGTTTTCAATAAATACCTTGATTAAAATCCTGAAATGAAAGTTACTTGCATACTTTATGAGGCCTTTGAATAGCATCAGATGAATAGCCAGTGATTGATTCTGATCACAATCCACATATTAAAGAGTTTTTCAGCACTCTGGAACTCGTGCAGCCTTTCACACAGGAGCTGTGTGTGTCTGTTCCTTGAAATGTTCATGAAGTCAGGCCTTGGGGGCATGGCTGGCCTGAATACAAAGGAGCAGACCACAAAAAGATGTGACTGTTTGGGTCAAACTGATTTTATACTGTACCACTGTGAATGTGGCCTCACAAAGGAGAGAGGCAAAACAGAAAGATTCTGTCCAAAATCTGTTGTAAGTATATCTCCAGCCAAATCACACATCTCGTGTCCCTGTCTGAAAACTCAAAGCTGTGTTACTGAACTGGTGTCTGTGCCATGTCCATCAGTCCCCTAAAAACCAGACAGCCAACAAGGATGGATGCCCATTCCTATAAAACTCCTTTTTGTTATAGCTCTCAATTTAACCAATGTGGTAAAACCTCACTTTGTTAGAGGATATTACCTGGAAAGTGGGGATCACTAATCCCCAATGGTTCAACAGAAAAAGAGCTTGGGATTTTCAACAACTCTTAAAAATGTTAGTGCCTGGCTCCCAGCTTTGGGCACCACACTTGTTCTAGACTTTTGAAAATGTCAGTCCCAATGCATTTATGTTTCTTTTCCTGTTTGTCAAACTGAAAGAATTTCCACCTTTTAATTGTCAAGATGAGCTCAATCAGATAAATATGTGTGGAAATCCTTATTTACTGGACTCTAACTGTATAATGCATTCATAATGTTTTAACAGTTAACATAAAACATAATGGTCACTCAGCTATTTTCAGAGAGCAATACATTGCAGGAGTGTTTTCCATTTGATTAAAACGAAACGTGGTTTAAACATTAATTTGCTGCTGGCTGGAAAGCAGAGCAGCTGGTGTGGAGCATTTTGACAATATCCTCCCACGGCTGCTGCAAAGTTCCTGCTGACATTAAACCTCTTGATCCTCAGCAGAGATGTCACCATCAGCACTGGTCAAATACCAGGTGACTCCTGGTATAATTCCACACCAAACCAGGTGGGTAGAACTAAAGCAGTTGGAAAACTACAGACAGCATTAAATAGCAAGGTGACCTATCTTGCAAAGAGGAGAAATGTCCCTATGAAATGAGGCTTGAGTCAAGATCAGTGAGCTCATAGCTACTGAAAGGACTCCAGTTTAGGCTTTCTGGGACGTGTTGCTGCAGCTGGTGGACACTTGTCGTGGCATGTATGAGGCGTCAGCAGAAAAAGCGTCCTACTGAAAAGTCTCCCTGACAGAACTACACTTGGAATGACTCCTTCAGGAAAAGTGGGAATTGGCTCCCCTGACAGGGTCTGTTGCTCACTGAGTTGCTGCCCTATGGTCTTTTCATAGTTGGCGCCTAGGAAGGAGAGATTCATCTGACTCATCTTCAGTGTTTACTGAAAGATGACATAAATCTTGACCTAGAAATGATCTGTCTTTACTTCAACTGACTATTTCAGGTCTTACCATCCAGCTGCAATAAGTTATTTGTATTTCAAGACTACAAAAAGATACGAGGAGATTTTAATTTCTACAGCACAGGCCAAATTAATTTTTCTATAAATATGTGGCCATCAAGGGAAAACAATTTATATAGTGAGAGAAACATCATTCTGACTTTCTTCTTTCTCTGATTTCCTCTGACCATGAGTTAGACTGGAGGGTCCCACAGCTCCTGGGCTCTGGGACTGGACTCTTACTAGAGCAAAATCTCCGGGAATTGTTTGCCTGGCTCAGGAGAAGAGAATATTATTTGCCGTATAAGCAAAGAAGGAAAGAAATCTTAACTCATTTGAAATCCTGACACTCCGTGGTGTTTCTCTATGTGGCAGCTGAAATAAGTGGAGGGGTGATTAAGCCTCTGCCACAGTGTTGCCCATACACAGATCTCTGATTTCTGCCACTTATATCTCCCATCACCATTCAAACCCTGAGGTGATTTTGTAGAGAAAACTTTTCTTTAGCAGAAATAGCAAGAGTACCTCATGGCCTGGGTGCTTGTGGTGCTGCTCCTGGGCAGTGACTGAGCAGTTGTCTCTGGATCTGTTGCTAATTCTAAGTTAAGGAAGGAATCTGAAGTTCCAGGACAGAGTGGGCAGATAATCAGATCTATGTTCAGTTTGGTATGTTTCATGCCAAAGGAGAAGAAAGGGGTTAACAATTAATTTTCTGTTCTGTCCACTTTTCAGTGATGACATATAACTTTCAAAACTTTTCTAATGTACAAATGCACATTCATACCTTTGCTGACTGTTCATCCATAGTGGATGATAGTAGTAATATCTGACACATAGTAAAACATGTCCTAAACCATCTTTTTGTCAGTTTTGTTTGCTTTCCTCATTTTAATTTTCAGTGAGTCTTGCAGATTCTCTCTTTTCCTCCTTGGCATTTCAGTTCCAGTATTTATCAGCTTTAGCTAAGTGAAAGCAATATATTGGGTAAAGAGATCCATGAGCCATATTGATCTTCTACTTCTTTCCCTTTCTTTCCTGGGGGATGATGACAAAATTGTAGCAAAATCAAATGGCAAATTATGATTTTCTTTTCAGAGCATCTCTGCCTCAGTCTTGTTACATGTAAAATGTCAGTGACATTTTTAAGTGTCCTAAGTGCCAGCTTTGAAGTTCCTCCTTTGGAAGGAACTGCTTAAATTAAGCTTCTCACATGATGTTTATATATCAAAAATAAAACCAGCATCAATCTTTGCTTTTAAAAATCAAAAGTATGTGAGTCATTATGAACAGCATTACTGTTTCCTTAACACAAGTTAGATGAGAGGCAGCAGAAAGGAAACATATCCATGCAAAGGATGTCCATCAAGGACAGTAATGCTAAAAGCAATGGGCATTTTCTGTAAATGTCTTACAAAAAGTTAAAAAAAATTGTAGAATTTCTCTATTAATCCATTGCTGACAATAAAGATCCCAACCATTGCTGCTGGTACCAAAAGTGGTTGCTCTGCAACACGTCATCATTCTAGGAAATGAATAGAAAGTAAATAAGAGATATGACATCAAATTTCTTTGAAATCAGATTTCCTGGAAGCAACACTGCTTCCTTGAAAAGATTAGAGTTTCCCTGGAAATGAAAAGACAGCACAGGAGAATGGTATGCATGACTTTTTTTATTTTTTTTCCTTAGAAGCTAATGGCTCCCTTATAACTATGTACTTTCCCTGTGGCAGACTGTAAAAAATAATTTAGTGATTTGACTAGTCTTCATACAGTTTCTCCTTCCTTCCCATGAGATGGACCTGGTCACTGCAGTGATTATACAGAGTTATTCATTTCCTTTAAAGAAAAAAATTTGAAAACTTACTAAATGTATTTCTCAGGGGTTTATTTTCCATGTTTTTACAGCTCTGACTTTGTTGTGTTCCTGTGTCATCTGCAATGGGAGCTGGCTGGTTGGTGCAGGCAGCAGATGGACCTGGGTGTGTTCCTGCCAAGGACTGGACATGTGCACCAGGCTCTGGTGGGGCTCAACCAGAATGGCAAAACAGCTACCTGTGGAGGACTCTTGCATCTGTCCCAGCAAGATCTGCCAACAGTCCTGTGATTTGGAGCAGGGTTTGTGTTGGAGGTCTTTGAATGCACACAAAGCTGGAGCAGCGACCCCTGAGCTCGGGGTGATTTACTCCAGTTTATGCTGCACAGAGCTCGGCTCAGAAAGGCACTAAAGGACAGAGTGCTGGGGGAGCCAGGGCTGGTTTAGCATGGTTTCAGAAATTCCTGGCTCTCTCAGGTGGTATGAGAGTATGAAAATTCATTTGGATGAGTGGGGAGTTTCAGGAGATTTCCAGGAGAACAGGTGCAAAGGGAAGGTGCTTTACCAGCAATCAGAGGATTCCTAACCACTGGTGGGAAGCAGCTTCTCCAGTCACATTCCTGGCATTTTTATATAAACTGGGGCACTCTTCAGCTTGGCTTTCACCTTCATGGGACTGTTTCAAACAGTTTTTTTCCTTTTATAGTTTTATCCTTTCTCTTAAGGAATAAACAGAAGTTGAAGAACTCCTTCTGGAAAATATTTTCACCTCTCCATTTTATTAAGCTAGTACTTGCTGTCTGGTATTTTGTTTCCTGTTACAAATAATCCCTAAAATTCTCTCAGACATTCTGAAACTGCTACAATAAAGGCGTAGCTCCTGCCCTTTGGAAGAGACAAGAACCATTTCTGTCTGCAGCTGCATCGTGCCAGTGAAGTTAAAAATGCTTTGGAACCTTTTCCACAGTAAAAGTTGAAATAATTGCTCTATTCTGGGTGGTTTTTCCTTGTTGTTCTGGTGCTTTTACTCTCAAAGGCCAAATGGCATTTAGAATGATGAATGTTTTGCTTCCTCTTTTCTTCCCTAAAATACATGGCAATGTCTATTGGAGATTTCTGATATTACCAAAAATGCATTTTCCTGATCAGTTTTACATTCATTTTCAATAGTTCTTCCTGAGATATGTAGGAAATTATCAAATCACATGGCCTTTTTCTGGTTTGGGGTTTTGTTGTTGTTGTTGATGATGTTGTTTTTTGTGATGATATTCAGCCCTGTAAACTGGGATTAATATTTTGGGCTACATTAGGGTAATTATTGAGATCCATGGAGCCCTATTCTGTGGCACAGTTCATCCCATAGAAACACCATGGATTCAAACACTTTTCTGCTCAATGTTACACTTTTTTTTTGTTGCACGTCTTTATGTTCAAGAGATTTAAGTGTTCATTTGGGTCCAAAGAGTGGCATAAGTTTCTTTAAACTGTTAATTTCTACTCCCTTTTTATTTTGAAAAGAAATCTCTGATTGTTGGGTATCACTTTTTACTCCTACTTTGCTTATGTCCCCTGTCTCTGTAAATCTCCTGTCCTGGCTTTGACTTTAGATGGATGTAGGGTGACCATTACATCAGCCCATACTGAAATAAGGGCAAGTTAAATGCACTGAAGCCACATCAATACGTTGTAGCTAATACAAACCACTTACAGAAAAACAAAGTAACCTGAGGGTGCTAATAATTTTAGACTACGAATGCATCAAGGAATGAAGGCTAATCCATTAAACCAGGATTGTTTTGCTATGATTCTAATGTAAATCAATGTCAGAAAAGTTAAATGTATTAGCAGCAACTAAGCAGTTTTACCAAGATCAAGCCAAGGTTTGAGAGATGTCCTCCTCATTCTAGTGGGTTTGCAATTGTTTTTCTAATTCCTCATACAAAATTAATCAGTAGCACAGGAAATAATTCAGTTCTAGAAAAAAAAAAAAAAAAAAAAGGCAAGCTAACTCTATTTGAGAGTCCCTGATGTCTACACAGAGCTCATAGAAAACCCCTGAACTAGGTAATTATGTACAAGAAGAAAAGTAGTCATGAAAAAAGAATCAATTCTATTTCTTTCCTGACAGTTCTTTTAACTACTGGTGCAAGTCAAAGCTATAGGGAGGAGCATGACTTTTAAGTCAGAAATATCCTTTAAATTTTTGCTGTTTATTATGCATTAACTTTAACTGCTGGAGTGCATCAAACACAAATAGTTGTCCCCGTGAGCCTCTCCCTTCCCCTCTGAAGGTGGAGGCCCCACCTGCCATGGGAGTCTGCAACCACAGCCCCCAGGCTTCATTAAAACAGCTACTCCTTCCCTCTTTTTTTTCTTTCTTTAGGGAGAGATGCTTTCAAGAGGAAACCCTTATTTTCAATATTTTCTTTTATCAGAGAATTTCTAGCAGTTTCCCTTCAATCCTGATGCTGCAGCACATTCAGGCATAGCTGAGATGAGGCTCCAAACAGCCAGAGCCTTTGACTGGGCACAAAGGAAGAGGTTTCCTTGGCAACTGCAACACCAGAAAGGTCCCAAAGCAGTACTTCTACCTGCCTGAGATTTATTTTTAATTTAGGAGTTTGCACGTTGGCTTTGCGTGGAGAATTGGGTTCTGTCTTCAGGCTTTATTCATAACGCAAGTTGCTTATAGGAATAATGTAGTTTTTGCATATGAATTCATTCTTTGGGCTGGCTTGCTGTGAAGACTGTTGACTTAGGGAGTGGCAGAGGATGCTGCAGTGCCATGTGGTGGGATTCGGGAAGGACATACAGCACTTAGGCTACAAAAATTAAATGTTACATGGGAGATAAAGATTCTGTCTAGAGAAGAATTAGTTTGCTCCTGTGTCTGTGTTACAAATTATGAGATCAAGGAAACCGCCAATTCAGCAAAGGTCTTTGGGGTTTACTAGATTTGTGAACTTTTAAGGTGAAACAGCCAAGAGAAGGCTATGGCATAAGGAAATAAACCCCAGGTGGTGTGACAATGTTAACACAGGGCCAGGCTTTAATCTGTAACTGCCCCAATTAACCCAGAGCCTGGCTGCCACTCCTCAGCCTCACTTCCAAGGTCCCAGAGGGATGGGCACTTCATGAAGGGAGGCTCTCATGTACTTCTGGACTCACTCACAGCCACTCCAGGCAGTTTTTGGATGATCACTGTGGATTTAGAAGAGCTTGGCTCCTTTTACCCCCACACAGGGTGGGCCACCCACAAAGGTCTGGGAGCTGCTTCTCCAGAGAGTAGGATAATAAATCAAACCCTGCTGCTGATTGCTGGTGGGGGGGGTGGGGTGTAGATTGCTGTAAAACCTTTGATACCCAAAGGGCTGGGAGGAGAAGGGGTGTTCCTCCAGCAAGGGCAACATCTGGGGCCAGCAGAGCCCCCTGGTCCCACAGGGCTGGCACTGAGGGAAACTGGGGATAGACCTCTGGCCTCAACATCCCCATGAGCAGCAGAGACACGAACTAAAAGATGTCACAAATTAAAAGATGCCACAAATTATATAAAGAGCTTCAGCAATGAGGGGCAGGGGTAGCCTGAGGTACCCAGGACCTGAAATGAGGGAGAGGAGGTGAAGGAAATAATCCTGAACTTCAAATGTATGTGGAAGCAGAGCTTGGATGGGGAGAGCTCTGCCCATAGTTATGAGCTAGGCCTAAGGAATGAAGGTAAAGCGCAAAGTGTTTCTTAAAAAGAAGCCAGCTGTTCCTCACAGGTACATATTGCTTTTCTATATTGCATTTTTAGTTTAATTTTGTAGGACTCTTCTGCCAGGACAACCCCACTCTGCTTTGGCTGAGGCTGTTGTTCTGGTGATGCCTGTTTCTGCTGTGATGTGTTTGTGTGCTCAACAGGGTTACTTTCATGCTTGTGTGGACTAAAAATTACCAGAATATGTTGAGAGAGAGAGCCACCATCATTTTATTCTGCTTTTGGTGTCAGGCTCCTTCTCCACCTTGTTACATTTTGTTGAAGGTCTTTGATATAGTGAATTGTCTGTCCCAAGGCTATTTTCCTTTCTAGATTGTGTCTCACCTTCAGATTTATCACTGTCCAATTTCATAACCAATCATGGGGGTTTTGCTGTTGTTTTATTGGGGTGAAGTTTTCTCCTGTGTAAGAAATGTGTCTGTGCACTGCCTGGATATTAGATCCTAAGTAAAGAGATTTTCAGTCACTGCTTTTAACATGGGGAAATGAAATCAAAAGTCATGTTCTACTGCTTTGACAAAAGCCTATTTATTTTATAAATCTCTATCTAATATGTCCCTTTTCATGAAGAGCACCTGGAGAGAGGCTGTTTGTGCTGTTTAGCTTTATGTATTGCACTCAAAGCAGGCAGGTAACTCCTCCAGCATCTCCTCTCAGGGCCACAAAGGTGCAGATGCCAACCAAAGCACTGAAGGAGATAACTAAGTCATGTGACTGTCCCTTTATCAGCCCAGTTCCCAGCAGCCAATTAATATTTCCTGAACCTGAGTGAGGAGACTCAGAGTGCAGTCCTGTGCTGAACAGGGAGAAGAAAAATGCAGCATCTCTTTCAATCCCCCTTTGACAGAACTCTTTTAAGGTGACACTCTTTTGTCCCTGGCAGGGATGGATCCTGCTGAATGGAGGTGTATGTTGTGTTATTCAGAGACTTTGTGACCTTGGTTTTGTTGTTATTATGGCAGTAATTAAAATGTCATTTATTGCTAACATTTGGCAACGTAACTGGGTTTTGGTGACTGCAATAAAGTCAGCCCCAGAAGCAGATTTTCACACTCCACGTATAAGTGTGGATGGAGGGGAGGAGACATTTCTTCTTTTCAAGCCTGTGCTTGCAGAATGATTCTAATGCCCAGGAGCAGTGCTTTGTCAATAGAGAAAAACAAATGAAAAGGAGATTCTCAGGTGCATCAGGAGTCAGAGCTGTGTCTGCTCTCCAAAGCACTGACTTAATCAGCCTCCCCCTTCCTGGTCACCCTCGTAAGCATTTATTATTTTCATATCATGCTTCAGTAGAACTCGTGAGTCCTCAGGCTAAATACCAGCATATGTGATCTCCATGTATTAATGTCTCCTTCTGGTTTCCATGTCACTAAAATACTGCCAACCTGCTGGGTTTTTTGGTTATATATGTGTGTATATGAAAGAATAAATCAAGATAATAAACTGAGTGACAGCGTTGTAAGGAGGAGGCAGGGAATGCTCAGCCTGATGGGAGGGTCAGAGACACAGCCCAGTAAATAAAAGGGACAGGGAAGTGCCCCCATCAGCAAAGCTATGCACATGCTGCTGTGTGTTTAGCAGCTGCAGGGTCAGAAGGGGCTCTGTGCCACTGCTGCCCCGCCCAGGGTGAGTCCCCAGATGGAGCTCGCAGTTCTGTTTCTCTGGCACTTGGGCCCCCAGCTCCTCTCTGAGAGAAACTGATGGTGCTCTTTGTAAGCCTTCCCTCCTGGGCTCACTGCAGGTACTCTCAGCTGCTTTATTCTCTTGCTTGGGCAATTTCTGTGGCACAGACCATCCTTCAGACTTTGTAATTTAGATAAAGGGACATCTCATGTTGCTGGATGCTCAGCAGTCTTCAAAGGAAGCCACCATAGTAATGGTCATACATTTCAGTATCAAGGGGACCTTATTCATGGTGAGACACAAAAATGTTGGACAAGAGTAATGAGCACAATGAGCACAATATATTTTTTGGGTTTTATTTTTTTTTTCAGTGTTTGAGCTTTAACTATGCTAGCGATTCTCTCCTCTGTGAAGAGCATATACAAGGATTCTTGTGAAAACATTTGCTTTGTATCGTGTAATCACAGCCCACTTGTTAGTGTCACACAGCAGAGAGGCAGAAATAGCATATTTTTAAACCACAGAGAAAAATTTTGTTGAAAAATATAAAGCTCTTGAAAACAAATCTGTTACACGGAAGTAAAAACCACTAAATCAATGCCGTGCACCTCTATTTAGTAATTTCTATCTATTTTGTACTGATACAGAGATAAACATGATTTTAAAAGCCAACAGATACATGAACATTGTGTGACAACCCAAAATAGCTGTATATTACAAAAAGATAATCAGCAGATCAATAAGTCTGTCTGAAATGGTTGTCTTGCAGCAGTATTGAATTTTATTTTTTGCACCAGTCAGTGTTTTCTGAAGGGATGGTTTTCCAGTAAAATAGAGTCATGTCATGACCATTTGCTGGGACACTGCTTTTTAAGGCTGAGGAAGAAGAAACTATCAGACCAGATCTATCTCCTAATTATCAGGGATCTTGATCTGAGTCCAGAGCTTATTCATAAGAGGCTAGCCAGGCTGTCTGAATGTAGAAATTATGCATCTCAAATGACCTTGGATCCAAACCGTGCTTCCAGTGACCCTGATGTGCCCTGGCTTCAGCTGTGCTGAGCAGGAGCTGCACCATATGGTGCACAAGTGCTGTGCAGAGAAGGTGTCAGCTGATGACAAAAAATTCACTTTTTAATTCTGACTCTAAACAAAAGAAAACAGAGGGGAGGGTGCAGTTATTCAGCTCTGGCTTAATTGTTACACGTTCTCTAAACTGGATCTTTTCTTTCCATCTCTAGAAAGCATCCAAGGAGGCAGAGGACAGATTAGCACATGCTGACTACTGGAGCTCATTAGGAAATGCCTGGCCTGAAACCACAGGATCTGTCCATGCAATTCCACACCTGAAACGGTGCAGAGCTGATGGAAATCAAAGCAGTGCTACTTTGTGATAAATGCCAATCACTCATTTTTAGAAATTTATGAAAATTTAATAAAGAACAAAATTGGTTACAAAAAGAAAATTAATACAAATAAAAGTTTAAAAAGTTTTAGAGACAGGACAAATAAGGAGACAATAAAAGGGGCAAAGAAAATAGGTAAGCAATGTCCTTTCTCCTCCTGACTCCATGTCAGGAGAGAGAAAGGCAATCTTTGCTCGAAAACTGCTCCTTTTTGAGGACTGAAACCTCATAATTATGCATGCTTTATCAACAAACTTGTTTTTCAAGAGTCTTTGGCTTAAGCCTTTTGGCGACATAGGATCGTGCTTTTGTTGATTGGGAGCGTCTGCATTCTGAGAGATGCATTCTTTTGTCTGAAGAGGGAGAGGGGCGTTTTTTATCTCCTGTAAAACATTCACCTGGAATAGGCCTCTCCCTTGAGCTAAGAAAAAAAAAACCTTACACACAAACTTTTACCAAAACTTAATGTTAAAAACCACATCCACCATTTGTTTCAAATGTTAATATTGCATAACTTTTCTAACTAGCATATTACATATAGTAAATATCTGCGCAGAGCCAAAACACCCAATATGCATTTTTCACATACTTTGAGTCTGCTTTTAACACTGATACCTAATTTGAATAAATACCACATGGGACAGAGACAGTTTGTCTAGGTCATTTTGTGGTCCCCACTTGCATAATTCTGTGCTCTGATAAGGATATGCACGGGAGCATCCAACAGCTGGGAAGCTGCCACAGCAAGGAGAGCTCAGGAAACACCAAAGTGGGGACAGAGGGAGGAAATGGCTTTGGTACAGCCCAGAGAAGCTTTTGAATGTCTAGGAATAATTAAAATTAATAGAAAATATGCATGTAAAAATAAATGCTTTTCTAGAAATTGCACTTAAATGTGAAATTTCAGGTAGTTTTGCAAACACCAAAGAAGTGGCTGGGAGCTTATGAGGCCTCTATTTTATGGCAGTAGAAATGGAAAAGGGAGTTCAACATAAATTGAGAAAGGACATTTAATTAGTAGAAATCTGACTAGAAACAAATCAGTTCAACTAATGTATTTTAGATTTCCTACTTGAAGACATCAACTACCACAGAAATTTCATTGAACATGACTAGTTTAATTATTTTGTCCTTAATGAAGAGTGTTAATTAACTTGCCTATGATAAATATGCATCTTAATATCATTTGAAATCCCTACAGGTCCTAATTATTCTTAAAGACCGAGGTGTAGACCTTGCTAACAATAATCATTTTTAAAGTAAAGATTTCTTCAAGGATACCAGCAATTCCAAAGGTGAGTAGTTTTGGTTTTTTCTTCTGAAAAAATAGGAGGCAATTTTTGATCAAAATCTGAGGTGAAATTATGAGGGCTCTGAAAATAACCTTGAAGTGTGTATCTTGCTTCTAGCCATGGGTTCTGCCTATGAATTGAAGCCAAATGAAAATCTGCAAAGAGGGATTGGTTAACTGCTAACCACTGTAGCAGCTTTGAATATGTAATCAGTGCGTGTTTGAGAATAGCATTCCTTACACTTGAAGGGGAGAAGGGAGGATGTGGCAAACCCTCTTAAGCATCCATCAGGCCTTAAATTTGGGGCCATTGTCTTGTAATCACCGTGGAGCGAAGACTTTCCTTCAAAATCATTGTGCCTTTCTGGCAACTTGGAGTTAATGATTTCCCTGAACGTTGGCTGGATCTTATGACTGAGAGAGGAAAAAAAGTAAAAGAGCTTGCTCTGAAAACTTTTTATTTTAATCATCTCTCTTTGCATTTACTGCCTAGAAAACTTCTACTAGAATAAACCTTTTTACGTCCAAGTGGATGGACTATTGATACTGTTGGTTAATCTGTTATACAGTTTCCTTTCTTGGCTTTTGGACAAGAAATCGTAAATTAGAGTAGATGTAATGATGAAGTCAAGGTGTGCTAATTAAAAACTGAGTCGGTATAGGTGTGCAAAGGTGTTTCATGGATTTGCTTGGGTCTTTTATTATTGAAATCTTTGTGTCAGGACATGTTACTTTGTAATCCTTGACCCTGTCAACTAATCAAACAGAAGCATGCCTCCCTTCTAATTACCAAAATAATTTCCCTTGTGGGTGCAGATGTTCCAGTAAATCTAAGATAAACATTAATTCAATTCAAGTGCAGTTCAAGTTTCTGAAATTCACTTTGGAATACCAATATGCCACAGTATTAAGCATTTAAAGAACTGTTACTCAATCACTCAGATATTTCATGGTGGGTTAGGGTTTTTGTAGGGTTTTTTGTTTGTTTGTTTTTTGGTAGTAAAAAGGAATGTTTTGCATAAATTTTAGTATCATTGCTAAAAAGAGTGCTGCAGCCACGTTGTGGCCAGGAAATACTCTCTGTCTTCAAATGAGATAATTATAAGCTGAAAATATAAGATGAGTCTGATCTTTTTTTGTCAGTGATCTTTCACTGGAGCCTCTTAAAATTACAATAATACAAGGGACATGAAAAGCAAAAAGGATATAAGTGCCTCAGCTTACAATGGTAATAAGCACAACAGTTTTCTGGAGTAGCAGTAAATCAAATGTACTGTAGCTATAAAAAGCCCATAAGACATTTGGATGTGATCCTGGACTGCTCCTGCAACAGAGGTGCTGTGCATACAAATGAGAACCCATCCATATCATGTTATGGGGAGCAGTGCATTATTGAAGCTGGAAGGTTGATAATAGGAAGTTGTTTCTGGAAAACTACTGAAGCTGAGCTTCCTTCTCTTGGCACCAATATACGGCAATTACATTTGGGACAACATCAATATCAGTTAAATAGAGGAAATTCAATAAGGAAGGCATATGGAATCATTAAGACTATAAATTATATTAAATTCTGCAGATTAGGGGACTGTATATTTGAGCCTCATTTTAATCTGATTTTCCTCCCTCATTATTTGTTTCACTTTATGCTTTATTACTTTTAACTTCTGTTCTTTCTGATGGTCTGGCTAATGCTTATGACTGCTCCCTCCTGCATGCTGAGCTTGATAGTATTCTTTAAACAAAGCAAGCTCTTGGAGTAGACATTCAAAAATCAATGTACTGGATAGAACATAGGGCTGAAAAATGAAGGAAGGTGGACAGAATTGTTAGATCATCTGAAAATTCTGTCAGGAAAAATATTCTGTAGATTAAGGTAATATTTGGGACTTGAGGGACCTTCATTCAGTTCCCACCTTGTCATGTCTTTGCTGTACAGCTGTAAAAGCAGAAAAGCCTTCTTTCCTCTTCCCTATGTATATCATCTTGTTCTAACTCTTTAATAATGTTTAGGCTGGGTTTCACCCTGGGTGCACTTTAATTAGCATTCTGGAATCTAGGTGTTAATTCCAGTGTGTGTATTATTATGGCAACATTTAGTATTGCCACTTGTTATTAATGGATATATATTGTCAATGTTGATGGATTTTCTCACCTGAGCATTATGTTGGGACAAGGCTGGAACTGCCTGTACCTGGTCTTGTCTGGACTGAACTTCTCCATAGTGTCCATAGGTTAGATTTAGTGAGAAAAACCTATAAAAACACAATGGTGCCTACAAATTTTTTACTTTCTTTTCTCTGATTTGATTTTAGAAGTTGTCTTGAAGGTGGAAATTCTCACTATCCATGCAGATACCCACCCAACTGTGCCTGATTATTTTTTTCAACACATGCAGAAATCTAAAACAGCCATTTAAAATTTGTCATGGCTGCAGCCGGGCTGCAGCTGCAAAGATAAATTTGGCCATAACAGACCCCGAACTCGACCAGCCTAGAAGTAAAAGTCCCTGGGTGGGCACTGACAGGATGGATTTGAACCCAAACAGGGAACCGCAGCCAATCCCATTCAACCCTGAATGCCAACGTATCACTGGTCAGAGAGCTGGGCAGTGTTGAGACCCCAACCAATCAGTTGTCTAAGCCTGGAAATTTTGAACCTCCTATAAAAGAGGACCCCGAACAATAAACCAGGCTGTTTGTCACATGGTCCTTGGTGCCTTGAGTCATGTGTCTGTCTCCAATCTACAATGTAACGTAATAAAAATTATTGCAATTGAGTGTTCAATTCATAGACGAATATGTCAGAAAGTAGTTGTTGTAGGTGTTGTAAGGTGTTCTTGTTGTATCAGGCAACGTTAATCTAATTTGATTTAGCCACGAAATCTGGTGGCTAACAGCTGGCCTGGAGGCCTCACAGTTATAAATAATCCTAATTATAATTTTATAACTGAAGGGTGACTAATTATATCACTACCTTGGTTGTATAACTCAACCAGTCTGGGCCGTTGGGGAGCAGGTCTGGGCTGTTGGGGACATGGGCAGCTACTGGCCAGTTAATTGCTGGGTGGCAACTAATTCAGCCAATCAGGATTAACTGCACGGACTTCCAAAACTATATAAGGAGAACAGTACTTAGTAAAAGTTGACTGTTGTCACATGAACCTCAGTGTGTTTTTCTGCACCTGTCTCCAAAACAGCAACAATGAAACCTTCCTTTTCCTGCAGTGCTGGCTTTTGAATTTTAGTTTCTCACATTTGGAAAATGCCAGTAGACAACAGCTTGCACTTTAGAGGGGGCCATGAGAAAATATCAAGTGTAATATGTAGGTAATAAATCTGCTTTAACAGTTTTATTGATTTTTATCTCGTGATCTTTCTGTCAGGAAGATATCTAATCCAACTTAAAGTGGTACGTATAGCCCTGGCAAAAATAATTATAAACTCCTTGTCTATTGTCAGTATATTTATGTACTGTGCTGTGACTTCGGTTTCCCTTCTTGTCATTACCTTGGAGGGCTGAAACAGTCCTATTTGCCCCACAGCGTGGGTGCTCTTGGTGTGTTTATGTGCTCTTTATTGGTGCATTTATATTCTCTCTACGGTATCTTGTCTTGGGGATGGTTTATTATCCCATCTCATTTTGGGGAGGTTTTGATCTGTTTTGTTTTGTTTTGTTTTGTGCCCAGGGGTGGCAGCTGTCCCTGCCCTACCCCTCATCCCCCCTGGCTCTGGGGCTGGTGCAATGAATGGGAGCTGGGCCAGGGCTTTGTGGGGAGTTGGGGCCATTGCAAGAGGCAGTCACTCTCTTCTGGCAGGCGGTTCGACTGCACATGCAGCCAGTATCTCTGACAAGAGATCACAGAATCACTGAATTAACTAGGTTGGAAAAGACCTTTAAGATCATCAAGTCCAACCTATGGCCTAACACCTCCTCATCAGATAAACCATGGCACTGAGTGCTACATCCATTCTTTTTTAAACACCTCCAGAGATGGTGACTCCACCACCTACCTGGGCAAATGATTCCATTTCCCAATCACCCTTTCAGTGAAGGATTTCTTTCTAACATCTAACCTAAACTTGCCTTGGTGCAGCTTAAGACTGTGTCCTCTCATTCTATCCATGGTTGCCCAGGAGAAGAGACCAACCCCCACCTGGCTACAGCGACCTTTCGACTCACTGAGATCATGCAACAAACAGCAAAGATTTATTGTGGCTCCCCTCTTACACAGGGGGTTCAAAACTCCCTAACTCAAAACTTAGATAACTGATTGGTCGGGGTCTCAGCACTGCCCAGCTCCCTGGCCAGTGATATCTCTGCATTCAGGGTTGAATGGGATTGGCTGGGGTTCCCTGTTTAGGTTTGAATCCATCCTATCATTGCTCACCCAGGGACTTGTTTACTTCTAGGCTGGTCGAGTTTGGGGGTCTGTTATGGGCAAATTTATCTTTGCACCTACAGACCAGCTGCAGCCGTGACAACTAATGATAGTGGGTGATCCTCCTCTAGATGCTCTTGGTAAAGTGAAGGAAGTAGCAAAATTATTTTGTATAAATTAGTTGCTGCTTTGGATTCAGGACCCTTATCCCTCTCTCAGGTAGGTGCAGGATATTACTGTACATTATTACAGTAATTTAAGTGAGCCACTCCTCACTTAAACCTTTGGGGTTTAAGTCTGAGGGCATTTGAGGCAGACACTTCCAGTCAAAATTTACTGTGCTTTACATAAAATCCCTGGCTGGATTCCCAGACATCACATTAAATGTTTATCAAAGGTGATCTGTCACTGTGGTACCTGTGTGGTTTTTAGGCTGTAAAAGTGCCTCCTGTTGTGTTTAATCTCTCCAGGCCCATGAAAAAGACAAGTGTTATCAGCTTTGTTTATTGATGAAGGATCTGCAGTGTCCCCTGAGTTGAGTTCCTGTAAAACACTCAGCCCACAAATGAATCTGATTATTGCAACACCAGCACTGCAAAGCCCAATATCAGGCACAACTCCAGGCTTGGCTCCAGATCATCTCCTCAGGATGGAGGGAGATCTCCTGGGGTGATTCACTACCCCAGGATCTTGGTGTGGAATGGCTGAGCAGTGTCCCCAAACTGTGACCCAGAGGGGGAATGCTGATACCCTGCTAATGGCACTGAAAGGGTTTCTCTGAGTGCTTCTCAGAGAAAGTAAACCTTGATTTTGCCCAATAAATACCCAGTTTCAAGCCTACCCCAGTGTGCAGCCAGGCTGTTGATGTGTGCTAGTGGCTTGCAGAACTGAGGGTGTTCTTGCTGAAAAACAGAGCCCTTTTCTGTTAGCTGGCACCAAGACAAGAAATTGTACCTTTGTGCCTCAGCAATTAGATGGAAACATATTCACAAGCACCCAGAAGTCATCCATCACTGGGCAATGATGCACATCTACCCTGATGCGTAGCAGTAATTCTATTATTTATCCATTAGCTGCTCCCAGAATCTAACTCTTTTCCTCAAAATTCAGCGCCAATATTTGGTGCTCCTGTTTGTTTTGTGAGAAACTCAAACTGCCTTTCCTTTTTATGGATTTGAATTGTTAATATGAACATTTGAGCTCATTATAACTCTGAAATGTTTCCTTTGTTACCAGTAGCTGAAAAACCTGTGCACAGTGTTCAAAAAAACAGTTAGTACTATTTCTAGGATTATATTTTCTTCACTGCTGTGCATAACAATATGCTCCTGCCTTCGCTAATGAAGCTTTTCTTTAATGAACACAATTAGAGCTAGGCAAACAATGCAGAAATATTTTCCCATGAATATTCATCAGGAGTCTTAAATGAATTCCCTTCAGTTATGTTGGCACACATTCATTGTCCTCTTTTAGTGAAATTTTCCAAGATTCAATCCTTGATGCTTGAGTAATGAGGGAGGAAATAAAGTTTCAGCTCAGGGGTTATCCTTCTATTGTCCAAGTCATTATTTCCTATGGGCACTTGAATTTCTGCGGGAATATTTGGGTGGGGAATTAGTGCTAGACAAGAAATGTGCATCTGGCCACTGACACAGAAAGTCTGGAGTTAACACAGAGCCAAAAGCAGGGATTTCTGGAGGAGAAAAGGGAGAAGATAGGTAGGTTCAACAGGTTACTCCATGAGTAGAGCAACAGCTACTGGGAACAGGGCTTCTGTGAAGGTGGAGGTCCTTCCCTTCCCTTCCCTTCCCTTCCCTTCCCTTCCCTTCCCTTCCCTTCCCTTCCCTTCCCTTCCCTTCCCTTCCCTTCCCTTCCCTTCCCTTCCCTTCCCTTCCCTTCCCTTCCCTTCCCTTCCCTTCCCTTCCCTTCCCTTCCCTTCCCTTCCCTTCCCTTCCCTTCCCTTCCCTTCCCTTCCCTTCCCTTCCCTTCCCTTCCCTTCCCTTCCCTTCCCTTCCCTTCCCTTCCCTTCCCTTCCCTTCTTCCATTTCACTGTCATTGCTGAACAGAGCCCTGCTCAATGCAGATATGCACACAGCACTTCGAGAAATAGTACTTCAAATTTCAGCATTTACGCAACAAAATAAAATTTAAAACTTCTGAGAAATGCCACTGAATAATCCCAGACAGCAGAGAAGGCTGAGGGGTTAATGATCTGGTTTTAGATGTTTTCCTGAAGAGAAAAACAGCAGCAATTAAATCAATTACAGACTCTTTGCTAAATTCTAATTACATGTAGCAGTGTGGAAGAGAGCAGAGCCTCAGCTGAGGGTTGCAAGGGGGCTGTGGAACCTTTCATGTTCATGTGCAGAGCGTTGGTGCAACATCTCCTGGGGGGAGCATCTGCAGTGTCAGATCCTGTCAGGGCTGCCTGGTGGTCCATGGGAAGCCCCGGCCCATCTGCAGGGAGTGAGGATGTGCCTGACCAGGGAAGGGGAGCAGCTGGTGGTGCTCTTTCCAAAGAGATCCCCAAAAAGGAGACGAACCACTCCTAACATTTCTGGATAATTTTTTTTCTCTTTTTTTTCTCCTCTTCAAAGCACAAATCACAGCTTCATTGTGGAATTTCCATGAAATATCAATGAAGAAATGGGTTTTCTTTTAAATTCTCCCCCCTTAACTTCTCCAAGATTTTGCTGTCCCTAAAGTTTATCCTAGGCTGCTTCCTGACCAAGGAATCTAAACACACTTCATGCCTGTGCTGTAAGAGTTCAGTGGTTAAATCAGAAAATGAGTAAATATAATAATCAATATTACAAGAAGAGACTTCCTGGCCACTTTCATCAACAAGTTTCATAAAGACAATTTTAAAAAGCAAAATGATCAAATATTTCCAAGGCAAGTGGTTACTGACTGATGCCCAGAGCAGCTCCAATTTTGGAATTTGAGGGTTTGGGCGAAATGTTGAAACATAAATGTGAAGACTTAGCCATAAATACAGAGAGCTGTTGTCTTCAGAGCTTTAGGAATTAAAGCTTAAAGCCAACCATCTGATGTATAAGCCAGGTGTGTAAAAGCAGATTATTATGCATTTCATATAGAAATCTCCTGCAAGGTCATTTCAAGTTATAAAACATTTGGGTTTTTCAATTTTACATAGTTTCTTCCAGTCCTTGAGTTCAGAGACATTTAATAAATATGATATAAAAGATCTTTTATTTTGTATGTTTGGTAACTGAAGATAAATAGAAGAGCTTCTATGGAGCAAAGCTTGAGATAGTTTTAAATTTCAAGGTAAACAGCTGCAGAAATCCTCTTACTGCAGAGAAATTATTAAAATGAAAAAGTCCAAATGTATTCAAAGGACACTGCTTAATATCCTGGTGTTTGGTTGTGGTTAAACCAGGGACTTCCTTTTTGTTTTGTTCATTATTGAGCTTGGTAAAAGCTTGTAAATCAACAAGACTGTGGTAATCACTTTTAAATGTTCCTTGCATTGCAACCTTGGCACAAGGGGGTTTAACTTTAAAAGCTGCTGCGCTGTGCTCCCTCCTCAGCAAGGTGATTGCAGGGCCACACCTGAATTGTGCTCACAGTGTAATGATTATGATAATATACATTCAATGTGGTGAGGGGGGCAGGAGGATCCAGGCATGCACAGCTTGCCATCCAATTTGCTCATAGAAATCAATTATTTTTGCTGGGGACACAAGGAAAGGAGGTAGAGCCGCAGCTGGAGAGGGAATGTTGGGCCTGACAAGAGGGGTGTTGTGGAAGGGAGAGAGGTGCTGCCTACACCTGCCTGAGTGTAATGGAGCACTTAAGTAGGTTTTTCTGTTCATTCCTAATCGAGACAAGCATTAGGGATGCAAATGATGCCACCTTAAACTGCAGTGGCTGTGAGGTTGAAGTACTCCCCAAGCAAGGCCAGCTGGCAGTGCTGCCAAGGTGTCTATCCTTTCCCTGCTGTCCCTGACTCCTCCTTACACTGTAAAAGAATGCAGAGAAACTCAAATCTCCCCTGGGCCCTCCTTGCCTTGCTGCCTCAGAACTGGTTGCTACAATCCTCAAGTTTTGCCTGGTTCATGTTGGATCTGGTTTTTGCAGTCCTGAGGAGACTCATTACCTCAAGTACTGATTGTGGATCTTGGTTGGTTGGTCTTGATGTGAAGGCTGGTGTCCACTTTTGTTCAAAAATAAGGCATGAGGGTCCCCTCTGGCAAAACTTGATGCATCGGAAAGTCTTTGAGGTTGGTAAGAATGTCTTTGGATGATTTTCAACTTCCCTTGTATTAATTCTGACCATGTTTCCCACTGCCTTCTTCAGTATCAATAATATAAGCTTTCCAAGGGCCTGGTCGAAATGGTTTTCCACGGCCCGGGTTGAATACTTAGATTCACTTAGTGTAAAATACTGAATTTTTACATCACATATATCTTCTTTATTTTCTCCCCTCTGGTTCCCATTTTGTAATTTCTGTCCTAGTCAGCTTTTCCACTCTGTGTCAGCCCATTGTCAGAGGAACAGTATTGAAGCCTCCAGTTGAGGCAGTTCAGTAATAAACAGTGGGGAGAACAGAAGTGGTTGGGAAAATGCACTTGAGCAGAAAGGGTTTTCCTTGAGATTTGCTTTTAAATAAAAGCTCCAACAAACTTGTTGCTAGATCAGCAGCTGCTCTGAATTATGTTCTGGGTAAAATGACTTTTGAGAGAGTCCTTGTTTCCATAATGAGAAATCTTTTAAGAAACAGACACACACAGATTGTTTTTCCTAGGGGAAATTTGTATTTGCCAAACTCCAAGGGTTTGTATTTTGTTAATGAAAAAAGCAAAAGGACAGGACAGTGGGTGCCCTAATTACACTGCTCCAAAACAGAATTTCACTTGGAGCATGACCACTACGATTCAGAAGCTACTGTTACTTTTTCCTGTGTTTTGCTGTTTCAGGGTCAGAAGCTGATGATGATGAGCACTTCTGAAAAGCCCCTCTTAGCCCTCTTCAGCAGAGTGGTTTCAGACTATTGCTTTTATGAGCTGGCATTTCCCTTTGTCACTGGTGCGTCGTGTTGGCTAAGTTGTTCTGAAAGGAAAAATAATCAGCCAGCTGGCAATGATGGCTGCAAAGACTTGTTCTACAAACCATAAACAACCAGTTTCCTGTCTTTGACATGTAGTATCGAAATATGCAAGGCATTAGTAACTAATTACTACTTTTTATTTAAGCCTTCAGCAAAAGATGTGAGCTGGGTTTGCTCATATAAATTTAGTATAAAAATATCATGGTAGTTTGTGTAGTTACAAGTCATCACTTGTGTATTCCTCCTTCTAATCAATGAGCATCTCTTGTAAAGTGTAAAGCACTGGGTGTATTGTTGGAGCTATGTGAATGATACATAATACTCACATACAGAAAGATTATAATACACTATTCAAAGCAACAGCTAAATCTCTGACGTTAGATTATTTCTCTCTCTTTATGCACAAGGACTTGTAACACCAGGCAGTTCAGAAGCTGTATTCCTTCCCTTTCTCCAGCAGGTACAAATACACCAACCTGACTGATGTAAACATTTTTTGGGGTGTTTCTTGCCAGCCTGTGGGGTTTGTGCAGCATCCATGCAAATTTAGGATTTGGGGGCTTGAGCTGAATTACTCAATTTGCACTTCAAATCAAATCAACTTCATCTGATCTGCAAACAGCAAAGTTGAGCCATGGAAGGTTTCAAGAGCTTCCCTCTGTTGAGATGAAGAATTGCAATTCCCATTACACGACAAATGTCTTCTATGTCTTGGTGTCCCTTTTCTCTTCCCCTCCCCAGTGAGATTTGTGGTGGGAAACCAGCATTTCCGGAAGCCACCGTCTGGGGGAAGAGCTGATGGCAATTTACTCTCTGCTCAGTGTCTACTTCTGTATGTCTTTTCCTAACAGTGCTCTGAAATTATTGACTTTTGTATTCATCATCACCCAAATTTGGATGTTGCTTAGTTGTGTTGTGTGGAAACCCATAACTCTTTTAATTGACAATTATTTTAGTACTGTGAATTCTCTTTAGAATGAGACTCATGACTTTTTTTCCTCGACGCCTCCTTCCCCTGCTACTGTTAAGGGCTAAGAAAGCAACAAAACAAGCAAACCTGTAAAATAATGGCTGGTTTGCAACACAAATTGCCATTTTTTACCTCATCACAAAAAGTAGTGGTTTCCATAGCAGTGCTTTTCAGACCGAATACTGATCTCTTCTTTATTTTTAATTGAATTTTTAAACTAATTATACTTGTTTGTTTCTCTGCACTCTGTTTTGTATTTTGCCTGTGTAATATTTTAGCAAATTAATTAATTGGTCAACCACAGCTGTTGCCCTTTGTACTGCATCAACCTCCTAATCACTTCTTACAGAAGCTTGGGATTTGTTCCAAGTCACACCTTTAAAAAGCATGCACTCTTTTTTTCTCTCTTTTCATTTTTTCCCCAAATTAATTCTTTCGACAGTAAGGCCATAGGTCATAGCATAATTTGAAAACTAACTTTCAGAAACAGTAAATTTCAAGTGAGGGTTTAAAATGAAAGTTAGAGTGTTTGTAGTTTTCTTTTTTGATTTATACTCAAGCATCTGCACTGGTTGCTGCACTGTTGCTAGTGTGCAATTAACAGTACGTCCTCATACGCCCAAGTATTTAGAGACTTTTAAATGTGTTCATATGATTTTTTTTTTCCTACAAAGTAACAAATTTAAGTTTTTCCAATCTGACCTTTTAGGACTTGGAAGCATGTGGTCAGGGGTGGCAGGTAACTTCAGTCTAGTACAGAGTGTGTCCCTTTTCACATCTGGATAAAGACCAGAACCAAAGCCAGATGTTTGCTAGCAAACACTTCCAGGAAGAAGCCATGCTGGGAAGTCCGTGACCTGCTCCTGGGTGATGTGCAAGACACAACTGCAGTTGCAGATGCTTCTCCTTATTTCCCATTTGTCTTTTGAAGGGTTCATTAGCATGTATTTTCCCAAACCCCATTAGCACACTTCCCTTCCCCCCCATTATGTACTGCACTTTAGTCATCATTGTAGCTCTGCAAACATGTATCAGGCCTGGCAGAGATGTAATGAAGGGACCCTAATTAGGCATTAGTATTCACACATTTTATTTTTTTTTTTATTTACCTGAGGTGTCAGAAACCAGAGGCAAGTTCTTCAGGCTGTAGTTGAGAGCATTCACAATGGGTCAGACTCTGCTGTGCTGCTCCCAGAATAAGGCTTCTCTCAGTCTCTAATTAACACAGGCAGATTTGCTGGAAAGATAATTTCATAAAATTCAGATGGAGTCACTGGAAGATGCCACAGACAATTCAAGTGGTCTGCCAACAAACAGCATTTTTATTCCAGCTAATTATTTTTAATGATACTATTAGTAATTGGAACTCACTGTACACAGCATCCTCCAGATAAAGATCTCAGCAAGTTTTACATAGCAGTAATGTGATGCCTCACAGAACACTTTAAGATTAGAGTGAGTTTCTTTTGTAGGTATTTTTAGACAAAACTCAAAAGCTCATTCTCTACTCCCAAATCCAATGGTCTCAGAGCCACAAGCTGGAGCTTAAACATTGCCTTGGCTCCATGCCCTGACCTCTGATGGCTGTTTTATTTCATCATTTGGTTTTGTTCTCTCAAGGTGCTGTTTGTCATTGTCTCCCAAGGACTCTGATGCCTCAGTTTAGTCCTGTGCCTTTCACCTCTGCAAGAAATTGCTGCTGGAGATGCCCCTGCTCTGGCAGCAGCCACTTGGACCTTGATCAAGCAACCACAGACAGGGAAGGAGGTTTTTACATGTAGTTTGCCAGTCATTAATGCATCTGCTTCAACCAGAAATGAACAAGAAGCAAATGAGTTGTGATTTTTGCAAATTGTTAAGCTGCTGAAAAAAAAAAAAAAGAAACACAAGCAATGTAATGCGTTGTTAAACTGCTCTGCTCTGAGTGCCATGTGGTCCAAACCAGTAAGGGTTAGATGTGCCTGCCCCCCCCGCCTCAGATTTCTGTGACTGTTATTTATAAATATCTGTGCCCCAGTAATAAATCATCCCTTCAGTGCAACAGCCTTTATCCTGACAGCTGGGAAAACCTGTCTCTTATAAACATGTTCATTCATAAAGGCTGCAGGTTTGGAGTCTGCCTGTGTTTCAAAATAGGAATTTTAAAAAAGAATAAGCACAAGCATTCAAAGCTTTGTCACCCTCTGCTAATTGCATTTATGATGACAGATGATTAGAAAAACTGAGTTTTTCCTGGTTTGAGAGGAGATAGGACTTGGTTGGGACTGAGGATGGGAGAGATGACTTGTCCGCCTGGAAAACTCTCTGGCTTTGCTATGGGAAGGACTTCTTTCCAAGGCACCAGGAAAATCTGTAGAGATAAATTCAACCTGAGTACAGGAGAAAGGCTTGTCCAAGGACATATTTATGTATCTGGAACTAAGGTTGTGGATAAGATTTTCTGCTTGTTACTGTAGTGTTAGGTTGGAAAACAGGGGCCTGCCATCTGCCTGTTAGTGTTTCCTGTACCAGAGGGAAAAAAAAAAAAAAAAGCCCACAGCTCAGCTCAGTTCCTTTCTTCAGAGATGCCATGACCTTCTCTTCCACTTTTTTATTCAAATCTATGCAAAGTTAGAAGTTGCAGTGCCTGAAGATGCTATTGTCCCTTCCATGTAAAATAAGCTGTTCTTATAGTGCTGTCCAGGTCTCAGAATTTAACTCTAATTTTTTTCTTTTTTTTTTTTTTTTTTAATCATTAGTCTGGCCTTCAAAGCAAGTGGTTTTCTAGCAATGTTTTGTTTAGGCAGGCAGAAACATATCCTTCACTACCGTTTTTAAGATATTTTCAGTGTTTGAATTTGTGCATGGAATAAGAAAGATCCTTTCACCCTGTCTTCTGTACAGGTGCTTCAAATTTAAATTCATTTTCATCCTTAAGTCATGTTTAGTGGATATCCTTAAGGCACATTTACACAGAAGGAAAATTCAAGCTTTGGGATTTTTTTTTCTGCTCACAGGGAAATGAGATTCAGAAGTCATGAATTCCAAAAAATTACATCATTTCATTGTAAATCTGTGGCTACAGAAGGTTGTTTTCCTTGGTTGTTAAATTATTTTGTATTTCTGTCTGCACTTGAGAGAGAAACTATAGGGAGAGGATTTCAGCAATATGTCATTCTGCTTAACTACTTGTTATCTTTCATACTGAAAAACAAACCCAAAACACAATAAAGAAGCAAATCAGCTCTTCCAAGAGCAGCCCTTGCTGCTCGTCAGAAAGTTTGCTGAAAGGCAAACACAGGCTGTCACCACACACTTATCACAGGAGGGGGAAATTCTGAAACAAGAAAAACATTTCAAAGAAATGTAAAGAATTCCTTTTGTCTTCCATCCCTCTTCAAGCTGTGTGTTGATTTAGCACAGCCTGATTTTTTGGTAGGGCATAGCTTCTGTGAGAAGATGTTAGAAGCTTTCCCCACATCTGACAAAGCTAATCTATGATGGCTCTGAGGATGGACATGCTACTGGCCCAATTAGAGAGGTTGGTAATGCCTCTGTGATGGAATATTTAAGAAGAAAATTAAAACAGTGCATGTGCAGGTTTTCCCCCAGGGGTGGAGAGCCATCCCAGCACGGCCTGTGGTGACACGCCACCATGGTCACCTGTAGCGATGTATCTGAATAACTTAGTTTGTGTGTACCAGCCTGTCCAGGTTTAGTGCAAATTTGAGAGGAAACCTCCGAAGGGGGTTCCTCTGGAAAGCAAACCCAAATGGCCCCTCCCCCCAGCCAGTCCGGAAAAAAGAACCTCCTCAGAGAAAAGTGGAAAAAACTATTCATTTAACAAGCAAAATGCCCACAAGCACAAAGAATGAATAATATGAAACAATAAAACCTCTCACCACTCCGAAGAGAGATGGCAAACTGAGGCAGTCCTTGCTGTGGGTGTAGCTCAGCTCACTCAGTCTCTCACCCTCTGGAGGTCCTAGGCCCCGGCGGGCCGCAGGTGCCAGCCCTCGCTGCTCCTCTGGGTTTTTCAGTCCAGAGCAGATTTAAACAGTCCCAAGAAAAAGAAAACAGTCCAGGGAACTTCTCTGCCTCAGCCAGCTAAAACTAACTAAAAGCACAGGAAATCATTGTCCCACCATTGTCAGTGCCTCAGACGAACCGCCAGAGCAAGGACGTGTGGGAGTCAGGCAGTTTTCTCAAAACAAACTGCGCACTGCTTCTTTCTCCCACTTCGCTCCCAGAACCAGTTTTAAAGGTACAGAACACAATATACAGCACAAACAGAACAGACGATTGGGGATACAAGCATCATAAAGTCACCCTAGGACACAGCCAAAAAGCTTATAGATAACAAGCCACCTGCAGTCTTGTTTTCAGAGCTCTCAGGAATTCATCAAGGCTACTGAGACAACAACAGGACTAAAGAACAAAGAGCCTGAGAAACTGTCAACAAAAAATGCAAAACCTAGATAGAGGACACACAACGTGATGATGGATGCTTGACCAATTAGGTGTCCTGAAGGGTGTGTGCCTGCCTCGTGAGCAAGTGGTTCAGCCAATTGAGAGACACCTGTATGCATGGACAGTAGTTCAAGAATCTATAACTGGACTTGAATGTAAACAATAAAGGGGCTTCTGCTGAAATCATATTGATTCTGTTATCCGGTTGCCCATTTTCCCCTGCAGCCACTGCCATGGCAGCACAGCCCTCAGCAAGCCTTGCCTGCCTGGCCACCCCTAGCCAGCTGCACTGCAGGTGGAGGGGCAGGTGTAGCCCTGGTTTGTGCCTGAGATGTTTTTGCTTTTTGAAATTTTTTTTCCCAGGGAATTTTCTGTAAACAAGAGTCATATTTTCCTAACTGTAACTTTGTTTACATTCCTTTCCCTAGGAGGGACTTCTTCTTGATGTCCCTCTGGTCTGACCAATATGATTGAAGAAGTTTGTCTTTGTTTCACCAATCAAATTGGTCTGTGTAGAATAGTATAAAAAGGGAGACACATCCCCAGAAATAAAGGAGTAATTTTCAGCCTTCTGAAGTCAGAGTCTGTTTCATTGTAGTGTACAACAGCATCAGGCAGGGGCAGTGGCTTCTCCTTCCCGGCGCCCCGCATGAGGAGAGGCGTTAAACAGTGCCAGTGCCACGGTGGCCACCACTGCCTTCACAATGCTGGCATGGCACATGGCCAGCAGCAGAAACATAGAGAGACTGCCCAGCACGGAACCTAGACGAGATCAGCTTCTCGGCACTGCAGGACCTTGCAAGAACCTTTGAATTACTGGAACATGTTGACAGTGGTACCTACAGGCAGCAGTTTCCTCTAATCAGAGAAGAGGAGGAAGTGAGTGCACCCAAGAGAAACAGCATGGGGGCACCAAGGTTGGTGGAAAAGAAAGAGGGGGACGAGGTGCTCCAAGTGTCAGAGCTGAAATTGCTCTACAAGCCACAGTGAGGACTATGGTGAAACAAGCTGTATTCCTGTAATGCATGAAGTCCACAGGAGATGCAGATATCCACTTGCAGCCTGTGGGAAAAGTGCTCACGCTGCAGCGGGTGGACAAGTGACCCATGCCACAGCAGTTTTGGGATGCTGTTTGCCCATGGGAGGGACTCCATGGCAAAGCAGAGGAAAGACTCCTCTCCCTGAGCAAACAGAAGAAGATCTTGAGGGACAAACTGACCAAAACCCTCACACC
The DNA here is from genome assembly GCA_017589585.1 of Phylloscopus whistleri. NCBI lineage: Eukaryota > Metazoa > Chordata > Aves > Passeriformes > Phylloscopidae > Phylloscopus > Phylloscopus whistleri. The sequence goes on from JADMLD010000349.1 coordinate 83,758, forward strand.
TTGTTTCCCTGCACTGTCGAAGAGAAAGAGAGAGGGGTTGGGGGAAAAAGGTGTTTTAAAGACTTATTTTACTTCTCATTATCCTCTTCTGACTCCGTTAGTAGTAAATTTACTTTATACCTTTAAATTTGAACCTGTTTTCCACTTAGACTGTTTTTTCTCCCAGACCTTATCTTAACTCATGAGCCCTTTGTTAATTTTTTTCCCTCTCCTCCCCGCAACTGTAGCAGGAGAGGGTAAGCAAATGACTTTCATGAGGGCCTGGTGTTTGGCCAGGATCAAATCATGACAACGAGGTGAAAACAAGGGATTAGAGCTCATTAGGGGTTAGTCAGAAAGATAAACCACAGTGGAGCAACCAATGCAAATGATGGTGTACCTGTGACTGTTGAGGGAGTGGCTGCACCCTGACTCAGGGGTGAGACAGCAGAAACTCTCAGAAACTGTTTTCTTTATGATTCTTAACTGCCTTTGTGTGTATTGTCTAGTGAGTAGGTGGTGAGGCACAGTACCCAGCATTGATTCATTTTTTAAAGGGTGCTAAGCCACCTAAGAACATAATTTTTATTCTATAGCATTATTGTTTGCAATGATCGATTTTTTTACTATTTTTTAAAAAGTCATCTCCCAGATGCATGACCTGCTGTACAAATCTGTTATCCCTCAGATATCTGACCTGGGATGCTCCTCTCTCCTGGCTGGTGTTGTCTGTTGTGCACTAATGCCAGGTGCCAGGTCAGATAATGGGGCCAGATCAGTCACAGCAGCTCTGAAGTAGCATTCTTTCACTTCATGGTGCTGCTGATCGATCAGTACTGTTGGAGCCTGCTGCCTCTCAGATGTCTGTAAGAATTTGCTTTGTTGGCTGATTTGATTTCTTCCAAACGTAATTGGAGCTTTTACATTTGTCTTTACTGTTTGCTTAGTGTCAGTTGAGAGAAAACACATTAAAGAATAAAATGCTTAATAACTTTCTATGGTTTCTTCCTATTTTTTAACTCTTTTCTACCCATTCCTTGAAGATGGAGTTGCTGTGCCTTTTGTTAAAAGGTGGATCCTGTTAAAGGTGGATCTTTTGCTGAATTTGAGCCAGGCTTTCTGGAAGTCAGCAGTGTTGTGGCTCTCTGAATGGCCATGTGCCCTTTGGGGACATTGTTCTGAAAGTTTCAGAATGCTGATTTTGTCTCAGCCATGATGGTAGTATCTGGTACAATTGGTGGTATTATTGCCTGCTGTGAAAATGGAATATCAAGATCCTTCCTAACTGAGCTGTGTGATCTGTGCCCGCTCCCTCTCACATGAGGGTTCTAATGTAGGCTCAAATTTCTTTGCAGCTTTTCTTAAAAACATGAATAAGTCTCTTCCCTTTTGTCTTGCAAAGCCTTTCATTACTGGGGAGCTCCCAGTAATTCAAGTCATGATGGATTTTAAGAAAGTCACCCATCCATGATCTTAAAGAGCTTTTGGTAGCATTGTACAGGCTCCTGCCCATTACACCTTGGGACACTTTTTCCTTTATGTGAGCTTTATGTGAGATATGTCTTTATTCACACTTTCAGCACACATCTACCTTGCATCTACCAGAGACCTAAAGGTTCTCAGATTTGGTGTTTGGGGAGTAGAAACACAGAAATGAGAACGTACTTTAGAAGAAGTAAAGATGAATGGGTTGTGCCAGCAGAAACTTCGTGGTTGTATTCCTGTATTTTACTAAGACTAAAAGCATAGGAACATTTTTAAAATTGTTTGCAGTTTTCATTTGATATAATATTATTGAAAGTTCGATGATTAGATGGGAAAGAAAATGTATAGAAGTCTATGAAGCATATGTCAAACATTGTATCCTGGATGTGCAGCCCACATTGAGTTAAGTGTATTCTTGGGTATAGAGCTATATCACATTTGCCTTTAGAAAGGTTGTAGCACAGCTACATAGTAAACTCAAAAGAAAATGTTTCAAAGTTAGTGTTTTGATATCAGGAAGCCTCAGACCACATCTTCTATAGAAAATGACACACCAAATATAGATGCATAACTGTGTGAGCAGAAATTCTTGTGCCTCACCAAGGCATCAGCATGTGGGCTGGTATTCAGGGAGATGAAGTGACCCAAGCTAATTTATGTTTGGTAAAGCTAGATTTTAGCTTAGTCTTTCAAGGCAGTTTGCCCAACATTAGTTGGATTTTAACTGTTCCACATTTTTAAAGCAAGCGGATCTTCACAGGAGCATCTGTGACAAAATTGGACTGAAAATGTCAACACTGTGGAAATTAAACAGCCTGTCTTTTCAAGCCTTTCTGTCCTTGAAGGTGAAATTTTGCTTTGTTCCACCAGGTCCAGTTCTCATTAGTTCATATGGAATCACTTTTGAAAATGAAGGGTAGTTTGACCTCATGGTTATCATTATTCCTGTTTTGTCTGCAATTACCAACAGAGATCCATCTGGAAAACCATGTACCTACTTTAATTTTCAATGACAGCAGAACCATCCCATGTTTCTAAAGCGGCAGGGCCTAGTAAACACATTTCTCATGTCTCCTATTTCATTTTTAATGTCACTTGAACGCTCACCTACAGACACCTCAGTAGGTAATCAGGATATCCTTAATTAAAAAATCTACTAAACTGGGACATCTTCCAAGGAAATGAATTAGGTGTAGTGGTATTTAATTATGCTGCTTAGGGAAGCTTTGGTTTCTACTCTCTACAATTCCATTGACTGTGTTTTAGGAAACTCTGCCCCTACTGACATTTCTGCCTATCTGGGACAAACCCTGCTCATCACAGTGAGTCGATAGTGCTCTTAGGTCTTTTCAGTCAAACTCCATATTTTCCAGAGCAGCTCTTTCAGTTATGTGCAAACCAGGATCCTAAGCTGGATCTGGCCAAGGTAAAATTCACTCTTGGACAGAGAATTTAGAGCAGGGAGGTGCTTCACATAATTTCTCAGAACAGCTGAGGGTGAAGCATTGCCAGACTCCTGTACCTCTGGACTTCAACTGTGGCACTGTACAAACTGCATGAGCTAAATTTTTGTTTCTTAATGCTGTTCCTCACCAACTAAAGCTGTGTGGAGTTTGAATACTGCTTGGTATTGAGTGTTGCATGGTACTGCTTGATTTGAGCTTTAAATTGAATCAGAAGGTCTGTGCCTCTGTGATACATAAGCTCATATTCAGATCCATGCCTCAGTGTTTTCCAGGGTTGTTGTCACACATGTGACAGTGAAAAATGAGAATCTAGGCATCAGTGCTGCTGCCAGAATTAATTTGTGGTGCTCAGTGTGAACTGTTGTGTGTGATGACCCTGCATTTATGTTAAAAATATTTTTGCAATAGAGTAGTATTTTAATTAGCTGGGTCCACTTTCAAATGAAAGCATCAAACTTGCCAATCAAGCAGTTTGTTGTTAATTGCTGTATTTTAACATCTCTTATAATAAAAGATATTGTCTCTCTGCATAATTCAAAACATTAAAAATGCTGAACTAGAATGTCTGGAATATCTGCCAGCATTAGGAATTTTTGGATAGGCGCTAAAATAAAAAAAAAAAAAAACCCAAGCTTCCCTCAAGTTAACACACAAGAATTTTACCGTTGGAGATGTTCTTTCTTAACTAAGAGGCACATACTTAAAACAAATTTTCTTTGAATCTGTCTTGTGACATCCCTGCTTTCTTAATTTTCTAGTCTGCCTCAAGCAAAAAACTTTTTTATGTATCCAGTAGCTTGCAATATTTAATTACTTTGCATTTTCCTGCTTTTTAAGGACAAACTATGTGGTCAATTTTGACTAAAACCTCTTCATCTTAAAAGTTAGCACTTGTGAAATCAAACACCAGCAGCTCGGTAATTCCAGTGTCATTATTTGCACTGGGAGCCTTCTTCCTCTCCCAAATGAGAGAGAAAAAGCTCTCCTATACAAAAATCAAACACTGCAACCTACAGTAAGTGCATGTGAATTAGGAAGTGGAAAAGATCCAAGATTAGCTACACACAAAAGTGAAGCCAATTAGGCTGTTTCATTTCTTGGTGAAGGGTAACTCAGAGAAGTTAAGCATCACAGCAAATTTTCAATTAAGCACAAGAGTTACTTTTCTATTGTAACAGTCACTTTTGGTACCTGGCTGTTATAATTAGTGACATACCTGGCATTTTAAAGACTGGCATGAATAATGTAAAGGCCTTTATTTCAGCCTTCCAGTTGTGATACTTGGGTTTTAGTCTTAAAGACTTCAGGAGATCAGGTTTTGTTAGTGCTTCATCTGCAAAACAGTGCTGCTCACTTTGAAGAGTAGATGTCCAGCTACACTGTTAAATCCTAATTTGGGATGTGCAGAAGGAGATGTGCATTTGATTGTTGATACCCTTCAACTCCTGAGCCATCCTTAGAGGCTTCCAGACTGACAAGAGGAGCTGCTGCTTCCATATATGTGACCCAAACCAGGCTCCCGCTGTGTGAGTCAGTGTCACCCATCCAATAAACCCTCCTTTCACCTCACCCTTACACACGTGCTTCTCTGCAAATGTGTTGCTCATGTCCATGTGGTGTTTGGAGGCAATTGGCAGGAGCAGCCCAAACCAATATAAACCCAATTTGGACTGGCATTCAGGTAGCCAAAAAGCAGATTGCACTGGAATGAATTAGGTTCCTGACTGACTTAAAACTTGCACAGCTTCTGATCATAAAGGAAGCTGGAAGTCAGACTTAGGTCTGTGGTGTTCCATTTCCAAGCAGCTGCCTCCTATAACACATTGATTTTTTTTCACAGAAATTGTCCCAGTGATAGGAAGGGCTGTCCTGGCATCATGAGGTTTGAAAAGTAGCTTGAAGTACATTCAGCAGCAGGCAAATACTGTCAGGCAGTCAGGCAGATTGGTTCATCCTTCATTAGACAGGAAACCATGTTTCCCATAATATTTGTGTGAAAACATTAACCAAGCTCAGTGTTTTGTGCTTTGAATTACCTTGAAAATCAATATACCTTTTAATCTTTTCATTCTTGGTTTTCAAAAAATTGCATTTAATGCTGGTTTTGGAGACAAGAAATTGCAGCAATATCCCTGGACCTGGCCATATCTGAAATTTTGTTTCAGATCGAATCCTATAGGAATGCAGGAGGGAAGGGGATGGGGCTTACACAGCTGGGCTCAAACCTTAGCCCAGAGCTGGGGCAGCGTCTGCTCCTGTGGTAAAGATTTCTGGCAACCAAAGAGCACAAATGCAGAATGAATTTGCCTAATTGCATCCTTACTTATGCACAAGTGGTGTGTAATAGATATTTACAAATCAGGCTGCTTTTCAGCTATCAACACAATTTTATGTTTGGAAGATGGAGCTGTGCTAATTTCATTTTATACTCCAAAATGAGAATGAGTAAAATGAAATGAGGTTCAGTACTGACTGTGTAAACCTTTTCACTGTAGTTTGCTATAAACAAAGAAGTACATGTAACCCTATCTGTCTGGCTTTCATGGATGAGATCTGAAGTAGGTTTTTTTATAATAGGTTGGAGCTTGTGGTATTGAGTAAAGCAGATGTGCTCTAACTCAAAGCAGGGCTATGAAGGGGTTTTGGTCATGGAAGCTATTCCCACTGCTGGCTTGGACCATGCTAGCTGGGGAGCTAGCAAACTTAAAATCTTCAGGTTTAGCCCTGGATCTGATACTTACATGCTTATTTCACTGGAAGTGTTTCCGAAAATAAAAGTATGTTTTTGCAATACTCAGTGTTCCATACTGGGTTGAAGGGAGGAAGGGGGTAAAAGTGAGATTCAAACTACTGATTCTTGTAAGAGTTGTTTCAGTTTCACTCCATGTATTGAAATAGGACATTTAACTTAATAATGGATCTGGATGTGCTGCTTTGTTCACAGCCTTAATTTGGCATTTGCGGGGGGTAGCTTTTGACAGAGGTAATGAAATCCTGAGGAGGGTGGAAAAAACCCCAAGCCAAACACACACACAAAACAAATCAGCAATAAAATCTGGCATACTGATCTTAACCATTTGCTAGCACTGGAGCTGCTCTGGTGACCCTGGCAATACTCTGTTTGCTGTCACTGCATGCTCAAGCAATCAGGTTTTATTTCCACGAGTGCCTTCCAACAGCACTTTTGCAGCTGTGTTACAGACAGGGTGTAGCAAAGTACAGGACAGGGACATTTTCTGAGTCAGTCACAGCATCTCTCCTCTCTGTTCATGCCCAGGTTCTTTCCCCTTTCTTCTTGGCCTCATCCCATCCCTTCAAATTTTAGTGACCCCATATCATGCAATTTTTGCTCAGGAAATAAATTCTTTTGAAGGCATAAGAGTCTTGCTGCTGCGGATTGCCCTTTCCCCTGTTACAGTGTGTGAATAACTCCTCTGGAAGAGGAGCTGCTCATCAGCTGTGGTGGCAGAGTGGGGTCCCAGGGTTTAATCCAGTGACTCAACGCATTGTGATTTAAAAGGCTTTTCTCTAGAGGGGAAAAAATGTTTCAAAAATTTAATACTTTGTAGGGATAAACTGTTCCTTTTAAAGTCATTGTTGTCTTGTTCTGATACATCATCTTGGAAGAAATAATTCAAAGTGCTTTTATGTCCCCCTCTGTGCTGCCTGCAAGCAAAATATTTAAAGCAGGATGCGTGCTGTAATCCTGAATTCAGAGTGGAGACTTTGGTGAGGTTAGAGCTCACATCTCACTTTTTTCCCCACTATTTTTGTCTTGTGTTTTCTCTTTCTTTTCTTTCCTTTCTTTCCTCAGATTATCTTAAGGTTGTAGGAGGTCAGAGCAAACACAAAGTACCTTTTTGAGAGAAGCAGAGTTATTCAGTAAGGGATGATGTAAAGTAAAAGAAGGAGTTTTGTGGGGAACTTGTGGCTTCATAAAATGCTACTTCCTGGTCCTCCCTTCCTACCCAGAGACAGCAGTGAGAATGTTAGAAAGGGCCCAGCATCAACACTTCCTGGGATATTGTGTTAAAAAAAAATAAATATACAAATAGGAATGAAAGCAAAGAATTTCCAATCACCTATAAAACAAATTTAAATTATTTAGGATGGTATGCTGTGGTGGGCTGCAATAGTTACCCCCCCTTGCCATCAGAGGAAGTAGGAACAGGACCCTGGTTGCAGTGAGAGTAGCAGAGGTAGCAGGGGTTGGGGTGCTTTTAGGGCTTTCCCAGCCCCCAAGATGGTGGCCGTGCCTTACTGGGCAAATCCTGCTGCATTGGGGGGCCAGGGAATGTGGTGACGCTTCTGCTGGCACTGCCCCTGCTGGAGCCGCCCCTGCCAGGGCCATGTGCTCAATACTACACCTCAATGGCTCCATGCCCTGCTCCCACCATCTCTGCCGCTGCCTTGTTCTGCTGGTTTCTGGGGCTGCTCGCAGCTGGCATGATGTGATGTCTCACAGTCTTGGGTGCTGCCCATGCCAGCCCTGTCTCCATGTCTCCGTGTCTCCCAGTCTCTCTGGCGCTGATGGTGGCACTGACTGTCTTGGTTTTTCCCAGGTTTCTTGACTCCTGAGTGTGGATGTGTTGGTATGCAGTAGCCTGTGGCCCTGGGCACCAGTGTGTCGCAGTTGACATAAAGAACTCACACCCACACCTTGCGATGTCCCTGGCAGAAAAGAGAGAACTTTATTTACAGAATCAGCATTTATCGAATTCCAGCAGTGATCATGGATTGGAGGAAGAAAATCTTCTTCTCCAACCACACTGGACCATGCAGCAGTCCATCAACAGTCTCCTCCTTATGAAAAGAATGTAAATATCTCTAGAGATTACAATAACAAATGGCTTGTTTATATAAAAGTGTATTTGACTCCAAAGACACAGAAGGCTAAAGATAAGACTTTTACAAACTCCTTAAAGGGGACAGAGGAGAACGGCAAAAACCCAGACAACACCAGTGTGGGCAAGCATGGTGCCGGGACAGCTCCGGTGGCAGGGCTGCCGGCTTCTCTTCTGGCCTCTGGTGAAGCGGCACCATTTTTTCTGGTTTCTGGTGGGCACATTGGAGGAAGCCCTGAGCACTATGGCGGGGGTGATTCCAGCCACTGCCGCCACTTGGTTGGCATGGCATCTCTCCCTCCGTGGGCTACCTCCTGTGATTTCTCGTGCCATGTGCTCTCCACCATCTTGGGTGAGTGACTCCAGTGCCATTTGCTCTCCATCATCTTGAGGGTTTTTGGCAGGCTGTCTCCATGGCGCTTTACAGGGTACAGAGCCCAAAGATGACCTCTGTAGCAGGGCGTGGCAGACCCCAGGCATTCTGAGGATGGACCCAGTGGTGGTGGCTCAGGCATTCACAGCACGGGCAAACCCACGCGAGATGCAATCACCACTGGTGCCGGCGGCAGCGGGGGAAGTCCAGTGGCGTGGTGGGATGGTGCTTCAGGGATAGGCAGCCTAAGTAACAGCTGCTCCCCCAGCTTCTCACCCGTCTTCTTCATCCGCGCGCCCCAAATGGCATCTGCTCCCCTGCAGCTCTGCCCTGATTTCTGTGCTTGCTGGGTGTTCCAGCGGGCGATGCTCGCAACATCTTTACTTCCATCCCTGCATTCTGCTCAGCTTTCAACCACCCCAGTAGGTTTGAAACAAAGTTCCAGGGCTTTATAACATTCATAGCATCTGTAGTGGATTCTAGAGCCTGTTTTACAAGCCTCCAGGGTTTTGTAACGTCCATAATGGCTTCTAGAGTCTGTTACTTATACTTTATCTCCCGTTGAAGTAAAAAAGTTCATACCTTGATGACTGGGTTTTTCTCCTCTGAAATCCATCTTGCCATGTTTCTGGCGGGGTTTTTCTTCTTTTTTTTCAGCTCTTTCCACTTTTCTGGCTCCTACGCTGCTCTGTTTTTCAGCCTTACACTTCTCTGTCTGCTACACCATTTTTTGTCTCCCCTGCTCTGTACACAGAAATGGCTGCTGTCCTCACACAGGGCACCACGTGTTACATGAGGTCATGGGTTGGAGACAGACACACAACACAGTACACCAAGGGTTGCCAGCAAACAACACGTTTTATTGTTCAGAACCTTCTTATATAGTGGGTTCAAAACTCCTGGGTCCAGACAACTGGTTGGTCTGGGTTTTACGCTGCCCAGCTCCTTGCCTGCTTTCTGCTTTCTGGATTGAATGTGATTGGATGAGGTCCCTGCTTGGGTTTGAATCAAACCTATTCCTGCCTCATCTGAGGACTTCTTTTACTTCTAGGTTGGCTGAGTTTGGGGGTCTGATACAACCATATTTACCTGCATGCCAGCTACAACCATGACATCTCACTAATTTGATAAGAAAATTGTTTTGGGGGCATCAGCCCTAATTAGAGGACTTCAGCTCAATCACAATAACAGCAAAATGTTAATAATGCAGTTTACACACAGTGTTAGGGGCAGACCATATTTTAGGGGTTTATCGATGAAAATTAATCCCCATGTGCATCAGAAAAATATCTAGACTAGGAAATAATTGCAGAACACTCCATATAATCACATAGGATTGAACATTAAAGGATCAGGCTTACAGAAGACTTGAGTCTGCCCTATTCTGAGGGCACTCTTCTGAGTTTGAGATGCCAAACTGAACTTCATTGGGATGCACCCAGACATGCCACTTGGAAGTTCTGTCATACAAACTTTGGCACATTATTCTTTCATAAGGGTATCACTTCCCTGTCAGACACAGGGTACAAGTAGAAACCTCAGTATAAGACACAGGAGTGGGAAACTTCACTATTTAATGTGCCCATTCATTTCTGTCAGTCACCTGTCAGGAGCTACAGGAGAGATCAGGACAGGGTACAGCTGGTTTCAGTGTGCCTGGCTTTGTTTTGAATAGGTAGGGTGTTGCTGTTACTGTTTAGGTGGTTTTATTTCCTTTTTTTTCCTTTATTTTATTGCTTTCAAGGTACTCTAGGAAGGAATGTATGTTAAACCAGCTAAACAAAAATGCAGTGATTTAAAAGGTAGAGGGCTCATAATAGCACCCTTCAGAATCATACAATCCAAATTCCTTGTTTGTCTTTTTTCTTCTGTACTAATATTTTCTTTGATTATTGCTTTCTGAAGTCTTGCAGACACTGGACTCAATGACAGCTATTAGCAGGAAGAGAATAAAGAAGTGGGGCTGGGAGGACCCCCCCCCCCTTTATTTTGTGTAGTTGAAAATAATAATTAGAAATTTAGAAAATAGCCTTTCTAAAAGAAGGAAGCAGTGGAGGGTAGTTTTAGCACACTCCTACATAGCTCAATATTTTTATACATTATTAAGTCTCATCCTGTTTTAATAAATCTTCCTTGGGTAAATGAAATAAATTAGGTCCATGAACACCCTCCATGTAGTACACTTTCATAAAGACAAGGAATTTTTAATAATGAATAGAGGTGTCTTTTTAAAGTTTTGGAATGTCTTTGTGTAGGAAATGGTCAGGACAATCCTGATGAATCAGGTCAATATTTCTGTTGCATGTTTGAAAGCAGTGCATGTATATTTAATATGTTCTAATATTTGATCTTTTGCATATCTGGCTTAGCTTTTGCATATCTGGCTTAGCTGGATTACGTGATAAAATTCTCATTTGATGCCTGGTTCCACCAGAGCTCACAGCAGACACTGCTGGGTGTTGAGATCAGGTTAATAATGCAAACTACTTTCTGTGAGTCACTTCTAGAAGTGACTTAGGACATTTAGAGGATGGGCCTACTCTCCTCTTTGAAGCATTAGTTTCTCTGAAATGATGAGTTGATTGCATTTGAGACTTGATCCCAAACCAGCCTCTGTTGTCAGGTCCAGCAACATGCTGGGGGCGAAGACATGGCCAGTGTGTGATTTGCTTCAGTGCCTGCTTGGTTTGGAGGGTGAACTTCCCTCAGAGAGCAGGGAAAATGAGAGTGGACTAAAAGGCAATAGATTTAGTGGTGATTCCTGTTAGAAAATGTGTAGGTCCAGGTGCTGCCCTGATGGAGTCCCACTGAACACTAGGCAAGACTGAGGGCACAGATGGGTGCCCTGTGAGCTGTGTGAAGCCTCTTAGTCCTGGAGCTTCAGTGCACAGTACAGTAACAACCGAATCCCCATGAATTTGAGGAAATTGTGTCCTGACTCCTTCTCCTGGCAATTCAGGCCCTGAAATAGCTCCTGCTGTTCTGCTGCTGACATGAAATGTGACAAGGAAAGAGTGTTTTCCACTCAGATACACAGGATCCATCACACTTCCTGAGGCAGTGCCCTGTTCCCTGGCACAGCAGTGCTCATGAGAACAGCAGATGACAATTAAGCATTCAGGTGCACTCACTGGAATGAGGAGTGTGGGGCAGAATAGCCTCTGTTTTCATTTCCATCACATTAAATTGTGAGCCTGGCATCTTGTGTGCCTTCCTCTGATGTTGATCCTGAGTGTTAAGGGTGAGGCTTCTGGGAGCTCCTTAAGCAGCTGTTTGGTGGCTCTGGCTGGAAAGCACTCTGCCCACCAGCAATATCACACTCTGCTCACTTTGTTAAATACACAGTGAGGGATTTGCCGGCTCAGGCTGGAAGAGATTGGTAGCACAGAGCTTTATCATGCAAAAAGAAGATTGTGTCCCCAGAGATAATAAACCTTTCCAGAGTTCTGTGGTTCAAAAAGGATGCTGGGTGCATGTTTCCCTGCTGTCAGCCAGCATGGAGAGTGGAGTGAAGCATTTTTGCAGCCTTTCTTATGCTCTTCAAAAAGAAAACACACAGTATAAGCAGAACAAGTATATATTTCTGCTGGGTGATGTTATGTGGAAATTATTTCCTGCTGGCAAGACTGAATTGTTCAGTTCTCTAGGGACAGACACCTTTTATGGACCTGCTCTGCCCATGTGCCAAACTCACCCAAGCAGTGGTAGGGACATCTAAACAAACCAAATTCTGCTTGAACCTGGATGTATATTTGGTTGTATCTAGCAGTGTCCCTTTGCTCAAACAAATAATTTAAACCAGCACTTCCCCTGGCCCTTTGATTTGGGAACTTCCTGGGTAAGTGGTGCTGGTCAGTAAGAGTGAATATCCAGCTCCTCATGTAACACCTCCAACCACCCAGCCAATATCACAGCACCAGGAGGCCGGGCAGGCTGTTGAATTGAATTGGATCTTGTCCTTTTGCTGTTCTCACTCAGATAATCAATCCCCAAGTGAGTGTGTGCATCTGCCAATATATGTGCTGCCAAAACACCCATACAGCTGTGTTAAGAGAAAAACTCCCTTTCATTACAAGTTACAATTTTTCTTGGTTACCAGCAGGTTTTTGCTGAAACTTGAAAATACAACTCAACTTGCCAATGTGGGCCATGTTGTTCCATCTTGTTCTCTTTCCAGATCTTTCCTTGAATATCAGCTGAGTATTACACTGTTTAACAAGGCTGGCACTGTAAATATATCCTTTATTTGGATGTAAATAGCTTTGAAAGAAAAAGTATGAGACAGTGAGAATTAATAGGAAGGCAGTATTGTGTAAATTCCACTATACTTTTAGCTGTTCTATTGAAAAAGCAATGAGTTTTTTTATTTTTGTGACAAGGTCTGTGACTTGGCAGCATAATTGGTGCAAAATAGACTGCCTGGACAAGCTTGATTTAATAGGATCTAACTCCAGGAGGTAGGAATGTTGCACTATGCAGAATCTGGTTTTTAAGGGTTTTGGAGAAGACTGAAGCTGAAAAAATTCCGTAAGTGATTGCTGAATCACAGGGTAATACCAAGTTTTCTTTGTCTAAGAATTTAAAAAGCACAAAAATTACCAAAACCCCTTTCTTCATCCTTTTGCTTTGTCTCTGGTTTGCACAATTGTGACTTTACAGCTGCCCTGGCTGGTCTCAGATCTTTTGAGCCTGAATTCACTTTGAACTTCAACCTTGAATTGAATCTGTATCACTTCTCACAGGAAGGGAAAAAGAAAATGCATAAGCCTCAACCATGGCCTTGTGAATTGCCACCTGGGCATGAATGAAGCTTAAGTATTAACCTTCCAACAACCAAATGGCACTATTTCTCCAGACATACAGGTAACCCTCCTGCAATCACTCTATCCAGTAGGCAATGTCTCTGCTTAATTATCTCATTTCTATCCTTGAGCTTTCTCAGCCACCCCCACAGCAACAAATCCAGCTCCTTCCTAAAGCTCCATGTGCAACAATTGGACATGTGATTCCTAAATACTTTGCTGCACATAATGGAAGTAAAAGAAGGCACTTTAAAACCAGTGAATGCTTGTTTCTTTTCCTCGATCTGTGTTCCTTCTTTTTGTCTTGGCATGCCCTGCACCAGCAGATTACTCCTGACTCCCTGTCCCCACTGCCTAATATTTCTTTGGGGATAGTGAAATGCCCTTGTCCCCTTTTTGGAATAGCCACCTCAAGCTCATCTAAGGCTGCTGCTGCTGCCACAGCTCATGCTGACTTCAGCAGCAGCTCAAAATTCCATGGGCTCAGCAGCCTGGCCCCAAGGCAGGGATGATTCTGCTGGGGCAGAGGAGGGGAAGAGGAAAGGGCTGTGAAGGACCAGCTTAATAACTCTAGCAGCTGGTACTGAATATAGATGCACTTTTAACATGTGTTTGACTTCCTGATCCACTGTGGTGTAAAGACACATGAGCAGGCTCTAATTGAGCTGCCTTTTTTATGTCATAAGACCAAACTGCAGTAGAGCTCCCTTAGCATAGCAGAACACCCAAATCAAGCTAATGCTGCTGTATCGTCTTCCCTTCTGGTGCTGGCTCATTTCCAGCCAGCTCAAAGCCTCCTAAATGCTGTTTTGCATGATAGAGGTAAACCCTAAATAATCTGTGCAAGGTAAGTATGGAGTCCAAGTCCAGTTAGATAGACTCAGATAATTCTGTTTCTGACATATCCCTCTGATCACCAGACCCTGTAATATAGCATTTTATATATAAGGTAGGTATATTGCTGTGTACAGCCACTGCACTACTTGCTTTCTTGTCTTATTGGGGTTATTGATCTGAGCAGAAGGGAAAGATCTCAGGAAATCCTGGCTGTGGAATGAAAAAATCCTCAGTGCAGTCATTTCAGTTTAGCTGGAGATTTTTCTTTTTTTCATTTTTATTTTCTGTGTTGACTTGTCACGGCCTCTGTTTTCTTGGTAGTGGGGGTGGGGGCGGGGAGAGGAGAGGTGGGAGGCACACAAGGGGACGAGGTGCTCCAAGCTTTGGAGCCAAGATTCCTCTGCAGGCCATGGTGAGGACCATGGTGGAACAATCTGTCCCCCTACAAGATGTACCCCTATTATGCATAAAGTCCACGAGGGATGCAGAGATGCATTTGCAGCCCATGGGAAAAGTGCTCACAAGCAGAGTGGGTGGATGCTAGAGAAAGCTGTGATCCAGTGGGAGACCTGAATGGAGAGAGAGGCCCCTGCTTCCAGAGATAGGTATAGAGGGCCCTTGCTTCCAAACTAGAGCAGCCTAGCCTTAAAAGCCTACACCCCATGGACAAATGACCCACACCACAACAATTTTGGCATGGCTGTTTGCCATGGGAAGGACCCTATGGCAGAGCAAAGACTCCTCTCCCTGAGTGAACAGATCTCGAGTGATGAACTGACCAAAACCCTCACACTCTGTCTCTCTGTGCTGTCAGTGGGAGGGAGAGAGGAGCTGGGGGGAAAAGGGTGTTTTAAAGGCTCATTTTACTTCTCATTATCCTCTAGCTCTGTTAATAGTAAATTTACTTTATACCTTTAAATTTGAGCCTAGTTTTCCACTTAGAGTGTTTTTTCTCCCAGTCCTTAACTCATGAATCCTTTGTTAATTTCTTTTCCTCTCCTCTGCCCAACTGTAGCAGGAGAGGGTAAGCAAATGACTCGTGGGTGCCTGGTGTTTGGCCCATATCAAATCACAACATTTTCTTACTTTTTTTCTCTCTCCCCTGCTCTATCCCCAAGACACTCACCAGATGCTGAGAGCACTCTTTGTCATTCCTTCACTATCTTGAAAGCCTCAGGTATTCAGTGCTTCTCTCAGCTGTAAATCTGGGAAGCCCCTTTGGAAATAGGAGCTACAATATGCTAACAATGACTGCATCACACAGTGAGTCAAGATGAGAAGGAGATCATTTCCTTGATCTCACTTCAGAAGACTGGCATGTCTCTTGGCAGAACTCATTTGGATATTGCTCTCTGTAATTAAGGAATGTATGATCATGCACACAGGAAGGTCTCCAAAAGGCTGAATTCAAGTTGCACAGACAACCTCAATTTTGGCATTGCCTGGCATTCAAATACTTGACTGGCAACTTTAATAGTGTTTCCCCTTAAAACATTATTTATAAGGAGTTTCCTAGAGGAATTGATTTTCTTGTTTAACTTTTGGCTGCCATTAAATAGCATGGCATTCTTGGTCACATAAAGCATCAGCAGGGCTCAACACACTTGTCACATGGATTGCTGGCAGACTAACCATGGCAATAGGTTGTCATTCCATGACTGGATCCAGGTTAACTGGAGATAGGCACTTAGCTATGGGTTTAACAGATGGTGAATATCAGAAGTTGAGAAACTCAGTTTCCATTTTTTATGCCGCTTTACCCAAAGTCTCAGCCCCCAATTTTTTTGCTCTTTTGATTTTTTAGGGGGTTATGAAAAACTACTTTCACAGTTTAAGACCTGGAGTTATGAACTTTCATTAAAATACACTCTTCTCAAATCTGGAAGAGCTATTTTCACCTTTACATTTGTTTCTGCCTTCCTACTTTACATGTCACTCTGAAATGTTCATGATTATTTGTGCAATCAGCCCTCTTCCTTCTTGGAGTAATTAGAATAGTCCTCATTATTTTCTTCTGGAACAACAAAAACTTTGAGTAGGTAGGAACCAAGGAAAAATGAGATACCAGATCAAGACCACCTTCTGCACTCCAGTCATACCATGTTCACACATTTACAGTGTACACAGCAGTTCTTTTAAAAGTAATACAGAAAAAATTCAATGTGTAAGTATTTTTTCAGTAGCAATATCTAGGAAGAAGCTGCTTCTTTTAATTTGAAGGTCGGTAAGTGCAGTTCTGTCTTGATGTCTCATGGTGACTAGAGTCAATATCACACTAATGATTCCCAGATAAATGGAAAAATGCAGTGTGGCTGCAGGAGAAACATTGTGATGGAAATGCATTCAGTAGCTTCATGCTGCATCGTTTAATCTGAATCCCTGAATGGAGGTTTCATCATTTCTCCCTGGTTAGTTGGGAGATAACTATCCTAAAGGGATGGGGGGGGAGGATTGAGCTGGATGAAGGTAATGTGGAAAGGGCACTGAAAGATGGGAAAGTATAGGGCTGAAATCCACAGTTTAGCCTAATATTTTCAGTTAGGGCTTTTAAAATTGTAGCACATGAACAACACAGAAAAATAATTTTGAACACAAAGCCCACTGTGTCCTATGAATTGTTCTGAGTATGAGGTAATGCAGCATCTCCTACGTCATCCCCTCTTATCATGTGTAATCGATGTTATACTTAATGCAGCATGACTTGGCAAGTGATTAAGGACCTGGTGGGGATATTAACAACGTAAAACTTTATTTGCATTTGCATTAATGATTTTATAATGAGAGTTTTATTATATTAATGGAGACTGCTGAGAGAAGAAGGGAAAAACAAAGCTGAAACTCTCCTAATGGTTTTCTTTAATAGAGCACCCTCTGTTAGTACTTTGTTGACATAGCTGCTTATTTGCATAAAGGAAAATATGGGCATTTGGAACTATTAATTAAGGAACGGTTAATACACTTGGTGCTAATTATTACATTAATTGAGTTATTTTGAGAGGGGTGTTATGGAAAATTTATTTATACAATAATTCAGAGAGAGAAAAGTTTTTAAAATAGCTGCACTTGTATCTTAATTGGTACCATATCTCAATAACAAAATATAAAAAAGCCTGTGAAAATAGCTTATCTTAGATGTATCCAGGAATACCATGAAGAGCTGCTATCCTTGCTCTGTTGTTTCAGTGAATTACAAAGCTGTTTATCTGGAACAGAAACCTGGCAAAGGTTGAGCTGTTGCCTGTAGAGTCCAAGCACCGCTGAACCTCCAGAGAAAACGAACCAGCCCTGGATGTGATTTCTGAAAAGCAATATCAGCTGCTTCATGTCATTTCCAGATGTTGCTTGAAGAAGAAATTTAAAAACCAAACAGAAAAACCCTGGCCAAAACCCCGTCAATTATTGGGATGGACTATACTTTCCTTGAAGCAAATTTTGTCCAATAGATAATGATAATGTAAGAAATTAAGAAGTAGTTCCATGTGATTACTTGATCTTTACAGTGCAACTCTGAGGCTGCCTTCTTGTAGGTACCTATGCCAGAAGTCTGCATTATTTTCATGAGATAGCTTTCCCAAAACTCTTCTCAAAAGTAAGAGATCAAAAAATCATCTTTCCCAAAAAGTCATCTTTCTTCCTGCTGTGTCAGCTGTAACCCTGGCATGAAAAAATGGAGATATTAGTAAAACAGACAACCTCTCTGAGAATGCAGTAATAGACTTGATTATTTAAGACAAAACCTACCAATGTTGTTTTCATTTTATTTAGTAGCTTCACCTAAACTGTCTTGCATTGCTTTCCCTCCTCCTCCTCCAATGGACCAGCAGAGTTTCTACCAGCAAGCTGGTTTTCTGTGCTTTCTGCAAATGATTGGTTATAGCAATTATGTTTCTTGGCAGACAGCCCTGAAAGTCAGGTTGCTTTCAAGAGGCTTAATTCCATTGCCTTGTACTCTACCACAAATGATGTGACCTGTATTAATTAGTATTGCTAGGAACAGAGTTGGGGAATTAAGGATGCAGTCAGGCATTGTGGGACCATAAGGTTCTCCAAAGATTCAGAGGTTTGTAGTATGAATATCTTGACAGAAGCAGGCAAAAAGATCGGAAATTCCTATGGGACCCCTGGAATTTAAACAGCCAGTGCTCTGCAGTAAATAATGGGGGTGGTGCTGTTGGAAAGACATTTCAGAGAAGGAGTGAATGACATTAGGTGGAATTGCAGGAATGGGCTGGCTCTTGGCCAGGATCTTCAATGGCAGACAGCAGGAACTGGACAAGAGAGAACCAAAAGTCCAAATTCTTTTGAGGTCTTTTCTCAACAGCATAAATCTCCATTCAATACAGGAGACTCTGAAAGCTGTAGCTCAGCTTCATCTGTGACATCTATGATTTATAGCTCTGAATCAAGTATTCTCTGGGTATATCTTTGAAGGACTAAAGTGAAGTCAAAGACGAGTTGAACTCAGAGGTGTTTTTATCAAGCTTTGGAAGAAAAAGAAAGACCCTCACAACCCAAGTGAATCTAAAGAAAATAATTTTGTTGGCCTCAGTGGATGAGAATTCTCCATTATCAAGTTTATTTTATAGTTTTTCACATATGAAACAATGATTTTAGGCAATGAGAGGTATTTTCAAAGAAGTTAGTTACATCACAGAATCACTGTTAGACTAAGTAAGTAGAATTCTAGAAAGGGTTCTGTTGAAGTAGTTGCTTCACTAATTGTGAACTTGCAACACCCTTTAATTAGGCTTTAATCAGACTGGTTCTTCGGTGGCTGCCCTCCTTACAAGAGTCTTATGTAGGAGATTTCCTGCACAAGTTGCCTGAAACAGGTCACAGTCCAACTTCTCAGTTTAGTAAAGGTAAATATTTATGGTCCCAAAAAATGTATGTTGTCATTTCCCATCTACAGTTCTGTATAAACAGAGCATTTAAGTGGAAATGCAAATGTGCTTTCTCCTTCACTTCTGTGAACATCTGAAAGATATATAATAGCAAAGTGCAGGGTTTTTTTCTTAAGGATTTCTTGAAATCAGTTTAAACTTCTCTAAAGATTTAGCAGGAGACAGCTGAAAAGAAATGAAGAAGAGTTGTGCCAAGAAAATTACATTACTGTCATTGTTAATTTGCTTTAAATATCTGTGAAAAGAAGTAGTCTATTCTCTGTTAAAATTTCCCATTGGCTCACAACCAAGTGGTGAATATTATATTTTATAGCCTCTGACATGAAGATTCTGTTTAAATATTTATCTTTTGAACAGCTATGTTTACAGTTAAAATCTTTCTTCAACCTAAACTTCACCAATAATGTGATATATTCCTCTTCTGAAGTTATCTCAGGTGAAAACACATTAGCTGGCCAGGTTGTATGAAGTTCTGCAGATTATTTCCTCAAATGGAGGTCATTACTTTAAAGGTCAAGGTGAAAACATGTAGTGGACTACATTCACCCTTGCTTGTGAATTTGGAGGAGCCATTTGGACTTTACCAGGGGACACCATTCCATATTGACAGTATTATGTATAAATTTCACCACTGAGTTTTGAATGAACAGAAGAAATGGAGGCCTTATTGATGAAAACACATGGCTGTGAATCTGGCTCAGAGACAATTAAGTCAATAAATTGGTTTTCTGGTTTTCTTCTCCTTAATATTTGTATTTTCCAAACTAGAAAATATTTGTGAGTACCAAGAAAGAGTTTTTCCAAATAAAAGGAGTGCTATCTCTTTTGTGCCATGTAAAGGAAGCATTGAGAAGTGTCTATGTCATATAAAGGCGCTTTTAAATTTATTGTGTCTATGATTGTGGTTTGGGGAACATGCTGAAGCGGAGATAAATTTTGGTGGAGAATCAGTTGGGCCTCATAAAGATGCCACTGGGAAGCCTGCAACTCTTGAGTACTAAACTTGTTAGTGTTACAATATCAAGGGAAGATACAAATCTGCTTTAGGTGCTGCATCTACTCCCTGTGCACACGAGTTCGTTTGCCATTGGATGCTGTGGTTACAGTGGCAGCCAAAATGAAATCTGGAAAGGTAAAGCAGGATAATATTTGTTTTAAAAGGACTATTCTCATCACCAAATTCAGAAGAAGAGATGCAGCACAACCCTGGGAGTCCTGGGAGGTCTGGCAGGATGGGACATGCACAGGGGGGCAGCAGGGACAGGGATGGTTTGTGCTGTGGCTGATGTGGTGGAGGATGGTTTAGGAAGACAGGCCCAAACCCTTTGCATTTCCAGGCCTCAGTCTTCAGGCAGCCTTTGCTTCTTTCTCTTTTTTTTATTATTTTTTTTTCTTCCTTTTTTTTTGTTTTGGTTTGTTTTGGTTTTTTTTGTTTTTGTTATAATGAATCATCCTGTCGAAAGTGCTGGTTGAATTGGAGTATCAACATGTACCAATAAACATCTCTGGAAGGCAAGGCATTACTTTACTCCAGGTTTTTCATCTCCACTGCTAGTGAAACAAATTGATTGATAGCAATTAGTCTTATTAATAGCACAAATGCTGGCCTTACACTGAATGTGTTCTGCAGGCTTTGACTGATTGAATTTGTGATTTTCTAGGTTAATCAAATATTTCAAAGGAAGGTGATGGTGAATAGTAAATTCTTTGAGCCTATCAGTATTCTGAACAGCTGTTTCTGGCTATGTAAATTCACTTGAGTTGATGTGCATGGGTATTACATGAGATATTTATTGCCTAAGTAGTTTTTTTGTAAATGCAGTCTTCTTGCAATTAATAAAGCTCTTAATAGGTGCTTTTGCAGGTAGCAATGTCCTTCACAGAGATATCAAAGTCAATTCATAAAGGAAATTTAACTTGAGGGATATATGTGGAAGAAAACCCCAAGCCTGATGCTTGTAGTTGCACTAAGTAATTTTTTCTTTTTGTGTATTTTTAATTTAGGTATTTCTGAATTTCAATCCAGTAACTATAAACAGATATTTCTAAAAGTATTATATTTTTTTCTGATCTTGAAGATGCTATTTCAAAATATGTCTTTAAATTGCACAAGTATGTCAAAGTATATTTCAAAATAAACAGTTTATTCAATAACTTCTGAGATAAAAAATTACATTTCCTAGATAAGAATGTGTGAAAGTGTTCCCTTGCTGACATCTTGGAAGTATGACATTTTAAGGATTATAGGAATGGAATCTAAGTAAAGTCACTTTTGATTAGAGGTACATTTGCTGTAGTGGTGCAGGTGATTTTGTAGAGGAAAAGCTGCACCTATTGAGCTCAGAGTTTAGAAGGCAGAATTCCAAATGACTAATAAATTGTGATGGTTTGTGGAAGTGTTCCCTAATTCCAAGTAACATTTCTGCTTTTGATGGTCAGCTTTCTGAAATGAAGTGGTACTGTGTAATGATGCTCAGATTTTCTTTTCCATCCCAGCTGCTTTGGCCAGGCCAGAGCTGTAACCTCCAAAAACACAATTGTCTGGTCTTGTGCCCACTCCAGGGCTGGATGTGGAATTGGTGAGGATATTTGGATCACTTGTTTATATTCTGAGTTGGGGACCAGCAGATGGGTCCCTCTTTATCTTAGAGGGAAAAATTCCAGCCAGACAGGTGAGAGGAGAGCTAAGGGTTCTTTTCCCATTTATCAAGGATTGCACTGAAATAACATTTTTTACTTTTAATAAGTAAAAGTTAAGTAAGAAAATAATTTTATTAATCTCATTCCACTTGCTTTGTTTTAACAAGCAATAAAAATGATAAATAATTAAAAAGCCGAATAAGCCATGTGCTGGTGGGTTATTAATGCAGGCCCAGGGCACATTGTAAGTCATGATCTTGAAGGCAAATTGACTTTAATCAAGGGGCCCGCATTAATTACTTAGTCATTCTAAGCCATTTTCCTTGCTATGACAGTATCAGGGTTTTTTTGTTGAATTTTGCTTCACATGAAAAAACTCTTTTATTTTGGGTACAAAAAATAAAATCTAAAAAGTCTGCAGTATTTTGCATTTGCGTTTAATTAATGCACTGAGGTTGAGGCTGTTACATTCCTCAACCACAACACATGGCTTTTCAGCCTCGGTGCACAGAATTTCAGGGTTTTTGAGCCCTCCAGTCCATTTGGATTGTTTTCATGCCCATTCTATGATGGACAAAGTGTGGTAGGGGATTTCTGCCTGAACGTGTATAAGCCAAACAGAGAGAAGCAAGGTTGTCTTTAAATTTGTACCTGAAAATTTCATATTAATCTCTTTACTGCTGCTTCTCAGTCTTGGTCCTCCATGAAGGTTCTAGAGCAGCTGGAATAGAGCCTTAGAGGGTCAGTGGAAGTCTGGTGTAAAACACAAACCTGATTTAAGCTCAATGTTGAAAGTTTAAGTTGCAAAGACCTTGGCTTGTCCTTGCGCTGAGCCCTGAATTCCCTCCAGGCTGAGAAATCCAGACTCTGGTAAACCAAAATGCTGCCTTAGCCACAGGGGAAATGTGTTCCTTCAAGCCTTGCATGAAGACACATAACTTGATTTTTATATGATTTGAGGTAGCAATAAGGCATCACCTCTGACCAGCTGGGCCCTCACCAGTATCTGTGACTGGGTACAAGTGAGGGAGGTGTGTAACAAACACATGGCTCCTGTGGAACATTATTCTTCCTTGCTGTGGGATGTGAGGCTTCTTGTTCATTTTGATAGCTTGGATAGACATCTTTGAAAAGTCAGATTGGCAGTGTATTGATTTCATACTTTTTTAACCATAGATTATTTTGTTGATAGTGCACTCCAATGGCCACCGCTTTTCCTGAGATACCTTCATATATATATATATGTGTGTGTGTGTGTGCGTGTGCATGAATGTATGTATATATGTATGCATCTAAGTGTTGCGGCTCAGATATTAATCTTCCTTGTAATCTCCCAGGTCACTGCTCTCATTTAATATATTATTCTGATCCACTTGAAGAGTATGACAGGGAACTGGATAGATTAGCTTTCAGTGTGGAAGCCTGATACAGCCTTAATTTATTTAAAACGAAAAAATAAATATATGAAACTACTTCAAACTCATTAAAACTCAACTCCCAGTGCAACAACCAGGCTATAAATAGTGGCTCCAGCTTTTAAAGAAGAAGCTGGGACATTTCCCACATTTTGTCTGGTCACTAAATGTGGGAGTGAAACTGGTGGGGGTAGATGGTGAGCTGGCCTTTGCTGACAACAAAGGCATCAACTTAAGGCCTTGGGAGACAGGATGTTAAGAAGGGAAACATCTAGTTAAGTTGTGGCGAGGAGAATGGGATCATGGGAAAGGTTATGTAAATATGTTCATGCCAAATAAGGTTATGTTTCGAGTTCTTGTTTTTAATTGGACAACAGTACTTTACATATAAGGCAATGTTCTGAGTTCTCGTTATTCATTGGTTCATGACTCTGTATATATTGTTGTGTTCACCCCTATGTCTTGGTCTTTGGAGTTTGCCTTATACTGTGTTTGGCTTCTGTTCTTTTGTTGGCTCCACCCCATTATTAAAGTTTACTTTTCTGGGCTGCTCCATCGTTCCCTTCCCTGATTCATTTGCCACCCCCAGCTGGTCCAGTTCTGAGGTCGTGATACTGATGCTACAACTAAACTGTGTTGTCATTGTGGCTCGAAGGCACCAGTGGTGCCACTGATGTTTCTCTTCTCCATGCAGTGATGGTAAGGAGTGGTTTATATCCAAAAAGATTCTGCTGCTTTGCTTCTTTTTTTTTTTTTTTTTCTTGTAAAACTGTCCCGTTGCTCACAGATCTCACAGACAGATTTTTTTTTAAAGTCAGTTTAATTACATTTGAGAAACTGAAGGAAAGCGAAGGGGGATGACTTTCAGGAAAGCATAGTTAGGTGGGCTCAGTATTCATAACTGAGGTCTCAGTACCTGCAGAGAAACATCTGGCCACTTCATTAAGGTGCTTAACCAAGAATTTTAGCTCTTTTGAGCACGTAACTCTAAATCCACATAACATGCTAGACTTCATAATTTTGTTTTAACTCACAAGGTAATTTTGTGAGACTTTCCTCTTTCTCCTTTCTCTCTCATAGCTGTCCTCAGCATTCAGAGGCAGTGGAGCTGTCCAAGTTTTCTTGTACATAAGACTTAGTGGGGAGATGTTTGCACTAAGGGAATGTTGCTTGTCTGAAACAGGTATTACTGCTGAAACCTATTACTGCTCTCAGGAGCTTGGAATAAGCAAGGCCAGAGTCCAGCTAAAGTGTCGCTTAAAGAAAGATTAAAAGGCAAAGCATTTAGAGTTGTAGCTAAAAGAAGACTAAGGTTCCTTCTGCTCTGTGAAGTTACCCACAGAATTGTGATGCAGTACAGAGGAGAACCTTTCCTTTCTACCCGCAAGGACTGCTTCAATTTAGCTGGCACCGGAAAGAATTTGGGGAGAGCAGAAACTATGGAATACTCCTTAAGTTAAACTGGGAGTCTAGTTCAAAATTAGTAGGAGTCAGGATCTTACCAGTTGCTTCTGAGGGCAGATCAAAGATAGTGCAGAGGAGAAAAATAATTTCTCTGTCATGAAGACAGACTGAAATTCAGTGAAGCAGCTCAGAGAGAACTAGAGCAGTGGATAATTATCCTGGAGCAAAGATATAAATGTAGGAATTATGAGAAAAGTTTCCATGGACTGTGATACCAATAAAGAATGAAAGTATTTAAGCAATATGTGATGACAGGTAGTGCATATCCAGAGAAATAGAGCATGCCTCGGGTAATGCTGTAAAGTGTCTTGACAGCAGGTTCACATTTAGATTCCTCCAAGTCTTACACCTTTATCTATCAATCTCAAGTGATTTTAATCACCCAAAAAAAAGCACTGCCCAGAGTATCCTGTGAAGTATCTTGAAAAAAAGTGATTAGAACAGAGAATCTGCCACTCTGCCTTCTGTGTTCTGCTTCTGTTGTCAGCCTAAAATGTACTTTAAAACATTAAAAAAACCCCTTGCATATAAAAAATTGATTTCCTGGGGTGCACCTGCTGAACTGTTCCAACCAGCCAGGAGAAAAGGCAATTTTGATTCGGACTCTGCATAAGAGTAGAATGTATGTCATGGTTTCCATGTCACAGTTTCAGAGACAGGCACACAACTGAACACACTGAGGTTCATGTGACAACAGTCAACTTTTACTGAGTACTGTTCTCCTTATATAGTTTTGGAAGTCTGTGCAGTTAATCGTGATTGGCTGAATTAGTTGCCACCCAGCAACTAACTGGCCAGTAGCTGCCCATGTCCCCAACAGCCCAGACCTGCTCCCCAACGGCACAGACTGGTTGAGTTATACAACCAAGGTAGTGATATAATTAGTCACCCTTCAGTTATAAAATTATAATTAGGATTATTTATAACTGTGAGGCCTCCAGGCCAGCTGTTAGCCACCACATTTCCATAGGCCAAGAATGTACTTGAATGTTAGAGCAGCACCACAGTTTCTGTGTGCAGAATCAAGGAGGAGAAAAGCAGATATTTTGGGAGTATCTGTTTAAGCAAAGTCAAATTCTTTATGAGAAAGTGTTTTGAAGATATATTTATCCGAGAAAGAACATGGAAGACCATCTAGAAATAAAGCAGAGATGTGTTCAGAATGTAAGTTTCTTCTGCAGAAAGGAGTTAACTCAGCCTGTGCCTGATCCATGGCCCTGGCTGCTCTACCAGCAGCACTGACACACACAGACTAACCAGAGAGTGTCCGTCTCTCATTACAATTCCTTAGGAATAGGAACCTGCCTGGGCTCTGAGCTTTCTTTGAAGGCCTATAAATGAAAACTTCTTTCCCCCCACATCCTGAAATCTTTACCCTGTGCTGCTGTTTCCAGACATCTCACAGGTAGCCGCAATACAAACTGAAAAGCCTCCTCTCATTGCTGTACTGGTTTAATTGCTAAATGAAGACAAGCACCTGACAAAACTGTTAACACCATGACTCATACCAGATGCACAGATGCTTATTCATTCAGAAGAGAAGATTTGTAATTAGCTGAGGGTCTGACTGTGTGGGCTGTTCAAGCAAACGTCTGTCTCAGAATGGCTTTGCATAAAAATCAAACCCTGCTCTTAACTGCTGAAAATCTTTGATTCAGCCCAGTGAATTCACCCAGGCTCCTGATGGATATTTTGTCAGCTGGGCCTGAGTATTGTTTGATTCCTATTCTATGGCTGATTTGGGGTAAATGTTGGTCCACGCAGGCAAAGAGGGTTCTTTGGTATGTACAGACAGTGGATCTGGACATGAGTGAAAATTAATTTTGCATGTGGATGGTTGCAAATCATACACCAAACCACAGTCAGGACCTGGAGTTTGAACTTGATACTGGTGTTAAACAGAGTGATGCTCAAATCAGGATTTAGGCAGGTATTAAGCAAAGCACAAAGGGTGAGGTTTAGCTGAATATTAATTTGCAGTCTTTGCATGCAAAGTGCAGTATTCTGGAAGAATCTTGCATGATTTCCCGAGTTTGATCTTTTCTATGCAACAACATTCAAAAGACAGCAATGAATCACATTTTTGTAAATTTGCATTTAGCAGGAGAAAAATGTTACATCTGCTTTAAAAGAAAACAAAAACTCATAACACATGGATCCCTTAGAGTTCCCTCCACTTTACTGGAGTTGTCACAGCCTGGTGAACACTTAATAATAGACAAATTGGTAAGTGAATTGGATAGATAGAGATCCTCTTATTGACATCCAAAAAAGCTTTAAAAAGCCTCCCTACTTTAGACTGTAATAAAAACATCAATGTAGATACACAGGCACTGCAAAATGTATTTAAAATGGGGTAGACTGGTCTACCTCACTTTTCTGAGTTTCCAAGGAATCTGCATCCTCACATGAATATTTTACAGCTGTTTTGACAGCCAGTGCATAAACATAGAGAATAAATACAGCTATCAGCTAAAGAGTATCTCTCGACATTGTCATTTTCATTTAAGCTTGCTGATGATACACAAAATAATCACAGAAATATATTTAGTGCAAGTAATGCTTGTTGCTATGGTATATTACAAGATTAAAAGTATAAATTCCCTCATGTGGGGAAAAGACTGTAATATGCAAATACTTCAGACAAGTGGGAAAAGCTGTCACTCTGTTTGTCAGTGGAAATGCTTCACCAGAAAGGTGTTGTCATCAGATGCCTGATTGCACATACAGAGAGAGCTCCAGGTGCTATGTCATCTCTAGAACTAAGTCCTAGATGGTTTGTGCTCATTGCCACCTTCCAAATGTTACTGCAAGGCTTCATTTTATCAATTACTTCTTGTTTTATCATGAATGCTCAGAAATTCTTACTTGTATTGCTAACCTCTTACTAATAAACCAGTCCAGACTACTACAGAAGACTCTGACACTTCCAATTAATATCTCAGGTATAAATAATTACTCACTAAAAATGTATGAATGTATTTAATGCTGAAAGGATTTTCTGTAAAGTTGGGACTTCGAGGAGCACAGTCACAGCAGCCAAGCACAGAGCAGAAAACAGCTAGTATGTATATACTTATTTTTCATCTTTTTGGTTGTAAGGAAGCAAAGTGTTTGAGGTGGCCTCCATAACAAAGTAAGAAAAGGTGCATAGGATCCAAAGATCCCACATTTGTTCTGACCAGATAGAGTTGTTTTAAATGTTGGCACATAAGAGCATGAATTAGTGTAAAACAACCAGGAAATCTGGGGGTATTGTTCTGTCTCCAAAATATTATTAACATTACTTTATTACAAGCAGTCCAGCCACGTTTTCCCAGTTACAACAAATGTCTGCTACAAAAAAGGCCAAGTATATTTATACTATGCTCTAAATAGTTGAGAAATTCCATAGAAATTGTACTAAATAATTTGCTAATGCCCTAGCAGCTTATTCTATAACATTTACCCCAGCAATGCAAAGACAACATGGATTAAGTCTCCATATAAGCAAATGCAGCTGTATAGGAGAGGGGAAAAATCTAGAACTGCTTGCATGCCACTAAGAACATAAATCAGGCTTTCGTGAATAATTTAAGATGACAAATCACCCTGACTTTTAGCTGGCTATGGGCACACAGAGACATTCCTTTGCATTACAGGAGATGCAGGCTATTACTTGTTCTGTGGCAGATTTTCCTCTGTGTGTCCTTTCCTGTGGTTTGTCTTAGTCCTCCTCAAGGGAAGCTGCTATTCTCCATTTCCATGTGCTGATGGGGATAGGAATAGTCTGAAGCAGGGATACAGAGCAGGTCACAGGTTCTTATAATCCCTTCTGCACCTGGGACGACTCTTAAAAAGGAGAGTGAGCTCAGGAAGCCATTGCTTCTAAAAATCATCTCCACCCTGAATGGAAAAGATTTTCATTTCCTTCTTTTTAATGCTTATTCCTGTGCTATTTATAAGAACCTGTTTTGCAATCCCAGTATTTTATTAGCCATAATTACTCCAAAATGAGCATCATTGCCTTTTACATGGGCTATACACATATACAACAGAACATACTGAGCTACTGTTGAAGAGGAGTTGGAGAGAGGGACATAGCAGTCACACACTGAGTTTGTGCACTGACTACTCACGCTTATTGTCCAGCAGCTCCTTTTATAGGGCTTTCAAATTCCCCAGGCTTACAGATATGATTGGTCAAGCGTCTCAACTCTGCCTAGCTCACTGGCCAATGTTGTAAGTGTCTCCATGCTTCAAAGGGGTTGGCTTAGGTCCTCCATCTGGGTTTGAATCTGACCCATCGTTATCATGTCCAGGGACTTGTTTACTTTGAGCTGGGCTGGTTGAGCTGGTATCTGTTAAGTCAAATCATCTATGCAGCTATAGTCCAGCTATATCTGTCACAAGCTACTTCTGCAGTGTAGAAGGGGTACTAGGGGTGAAGCTGATGTTTGGAAATTGGAGATCACAAAACTGGGATTTTGTCCCCCTTGGTCTCATTTCCAGCACAATGGCCTGGATTTTCAGTATATCCACTAATATTCCTACCAGACACAACATGATGAATAAGAGATCCAGTGGTGGTTTTTTAATTGCCATATAGTATTCATTATTCATTTAAGGAAAAAATTGTGATCTTCCCATTTAGTTTTGGCAGATGATCCTGTGGCTCACTTTTATTTTTCAGAATATTTCATGTTTTATACTCTTATAAAGCACTTAAGCTCAGGGCTTAGGATGAAAATACCTGTATATGGGACATATTTTTTTTTTTTTATCCTAGAAGCCTTTAGGTGAGAAAAGACCTTTAAGATCAAGTCAAACTATTTACCCAGCACTGCCAGATCCACCACTAAACCATGCCCTTAAAACCCACATCTACACATCTTTCATATAACTCCAGGGTTGGTGACTCCACAAAGCTTTTTAAAGCCAAAGAACATTTCTTGTTCTTTGAATAAGGAATATTATTTAAATTTCACATATGGAAGTCTTAGCAGTACATTAAGAGGAGAGCATGGTGTTTGTGTACGCATGGCCTCAGCCCTGCCACACAACCTGCTCCAGCATCAGGGCCACCCCCTGCCTGTGCTTCTCCCAGCCTTGACCTTCCTAATATCTGCTCCTTGGAGCCAAGAAGGAGAAAGTGATTGGTGCAGCAACATCTCACCTTTAACTCCATATTTGCATTTTTACAATAGAAAGCTGTCATTGATTTGCACTGATTAAATGAAAAGATTTTAAGCCCAGTAAAGGTTTGGAAGGAAAAATAAATTAAGTCATTTTAGAAGAATGCAGGTCAAGTGAGGAAGGATGGACAAGTAGAATTGATTTCTTTTTTGAAATTGTTGTTGTTAGTATTATTTTTAAATGTGTAGGACAGTCTTGGAAGTGTTTTGTGTGCATTGATCAGAGTGGCATCTGAACAGGGAACTGAGAAGGCAAGAGAAGAAAAAAGGTGTTTGATGCAAGGTAACACAATGCTCATCAACACCACAGTTCGCAGGCTCAGAACATCCCCATTCCCTGGAACACCTGGCTGTGACCAGGAAGAGCCCAGAACACTACCCAGGCCTTTGGTCTGATTTGCTCTAACAGTTTCTAGAGCTGCAGGTGAAAATTTTGCATTTACTTTGCACATACTCAGCAGACAGTTGATGTACGTGTAAAATCATCTTCTGAAATGTGATTTTTAGATCTTAAGCATCTTCCTGTAATTACCGTACAAGCTTATGACAGAAGGATTTTTTAAAAAAATAATAGAACTACTGGATGCATTTGTGGGTATTAATGTAATAGTATGAGGTTGATATTAAATGCACAAACATATTAGTAAACTGAAAGCTTTATTTCTTCAGTTGGATAGCACAATCTGTTATCCTAAATTAAATTTCCAAAGGAGTATTTTTTTCAGATATTACATACTTCATAGCTGACAGGGACACTATCTAATTAGCTATTTATATGCAAGGCGTACCAGGGGATAATTAGAAACATGGATTATGCAAAGGCAATCAGACTGGCAGAGGGCAAAGGAAGCTAACATATTAAATCAAATTTGTATATATGCTTATATAGTTTATCATGTGTCATTTGGGCTGTATTACCTTAATGCTTCATTTAATATGTTGTTACACATATTACTGTAATCCACTAATTTGTAAATTAAACATGGGCTCTCCTAAAACCAGTATCTATTGGCCTAATGAGTCAGATTACCCTGCAGAAAAAGGCTTATTAAGGTACATATGTATCCTGCCCCTTGGGAGATGCCCTGCACATCCTGATTTGCATATGTCTCTGGTCACACAGGGCTTTGTGGGTTCCTGCCTGTCTTCTCTCCTACTTGATATTTACATTGCCCAAGTGATGGTGAAATGAGGGGAGTGGTTGTCTCCAGGCCAGGCAAAGAGAGGGGGAATGGGAAAATGTTCTTTTCTTGAGTCAGAAAGAGGAGAAAAGCAACATGTCTTGAGTTCAAGCAGGTGAGGAAAGATGTGTGTTTGTTGTATAAAATGTTCACAGATACCTCTTCTAACAAATGGGAGAGGGAGGTCCTAAACCAGCTGGATCCCTCTTTGATGGTTTGGGATTTGGTCAGGTTTTTTACCCTGGACTGTAACAGAAAGTTTAAGGGGCTTATTCAGCCAGGTGGTGACCAAAGAAAGGACTGGTGGAAAGTCCTTCACATCTGCAAAAAGATATGTTTTCCCCACTTTGTGGCCACCTCAGTCAAACAAATGTTTTAAACAAAGAGTTCTTCAGGATGTGTTAGGCCTACAACAAATATGCATACACTGATGCAAATCAATAGATGTTTTTCTAAATTTTTGAAAATTTGACAAATTTGACAAATTCAGTTGGCAAAAGCAAAGGACAGCAAGACATGTAAGTAATTGTGTCTACAGCACACATGAGACTAATGATTTTTTATCTGGAAGGAAGAAAGAATCTGTATTGTTCTTTGTCCTTCCAAATGACACTTAAGGTAAACAAGGAAAGAAAATGCATTTTAGGTTGATTCAGTCCATTTCTTCAGAGAAATTCCTGCTGTTTCCTTTCATTTTCTTCTGATAATTTGGGGCTAAGCACTTAGGGATCATTAGTACTGGGTCTTGGGTAGCTGCCAGCAGATTCTTTTTTCTCAGAAAGAACTGATGTGATCATGGAGGAGTGTAGATATGGCTGACATTGAAATTGCATTTGAAAAACTCCTCAAACAAAATACCTTTCTGCTTACATCTGAAAGGTTCTAACCTGTAGTGACTTTTGTCTTTATGTAGATATAGGTGAATTTGGGTGAGGGACAGCAGAGGTTCCCCTTTACAACTTGAAATTCCTCTGATAGTGCTCATCCTCCAGCAGATTTTTCATGGGAATTGGTGGCATGCTGCTTCTGACACAGTGAGCTCCCAAATCATCACAAACTCTCCTTTTATTCATGCTCTAGTCCTAACTTAAATAATCTTACTGGCATATGAATGCTGGCATAGCTGAATACAGAATTTACCTCCCGGACTTTTGTATGCTTTTAATATTTATTCTTTGGTCTGTTCTAGAAGAATATTTGTCATCTTAACTGGATTTCTGGATGCGAATCAATGGATCATTCATTTTAATTATAATATATCAATGTCATGCTGGTACAATTTCTATCTAATGAAATTAATGTCAGTGATATACAGTACTGCCATCACTAAATTCTTCATGATAACTATAAATACCGAAGCCTGTTTTCTTTACGTTATTCACAGATTGATTTATCCAGTACAATCCAATCAAACAGACACCATTTTAAAAGTGATTTCATGTTAGTGGTGGATGAGGTGCAGCTGTACTGGCCCATCCAGCTCTGAGATAGGAACAGCTGATGTGGCAAGCAATATATAGATGTGTTGTGGATAAAGGATTGGACTGGGAATCAGGAAATTGAGTTTTGTTCCTGATGCTGATACTGCATTGTAGATTATCTTTTTCAAAATCAATTGCATATCAACATCTTTATTTGTCAAGTTGCTGTCTTTGTGAAATGGCTTGATATAAACAAGAAAGCTGCTTTATAATATATATTTGTTGTTGTTAATAATAGTGTGTTTCCTGTCAAGCTTGTTTGACTGGATCAGGCCTAGGGATATCAGTAACTTCCAAGGAAAAGCCATTGACATGGAGCTGCCTGAATGTCTGTAGTGATTGCCCTCAGCTTAGACATCCTGAAATTAAACTATCCCAACCAATTTGCCTTCTGCACATGACAGTACCAGCAAATGTCAAAAGAAATAGGTTAAGTTGGTAGCCACTGACAGACAAAGCAAAACTGATTAAGGGTACAATAAGTCATTTATATTACTGCCTCAGACATGGGCCACATTTATTTGATTGCATATTAATAATAATAATATCAAGGTTAGTAGTTTGCATGAAAGGAAAATAACCAGTATTTTTGTGTTTTAAGAAAGCGTTTCTGAATCTGTTCAGTGCCCACCTGCAGCATCACTTGCACTGACACCAGAGTCTAATCCTTGTGCAACAACAAAATTCAAAGTTTTCTTTTTGCAGGTAAAGAAAATGGTCATTTTAAACTTGATTTACTACAGAGTTCCATGGCATCTAGTCTAAACACTGATTCTTTGTAAATGATGATTTACTTGCTTTTGAATTTTCTTGCTCATAGTTTATTTTTTTCTCCTGAAGGCTAATTAATTTTAATATGCTCCATAAGAGTAGTTTTATGTCCTCCATTAATGAAACCTTCATCTGGATAGCTCAGAATATCCAAATCACTTTGACAGCTACAAATATGGAACAAGGTATAATTGTGGTCATGTTTATTTCCTGAGTCTTCTTGGGAGAAGTTTGCAGGTTTCCTTTGCTGAGGAATGCTCTAAATAAATATTTTTTTATTTTAATTCTTTGCAGTACATGAAGTTATTGGAAATGTCTTCAGCTTTGCCTTTTAAAGTTTCACAAAAATTCAGGCACAGTGACTGCGAAAATAGTTGATGTAAAAAGAGTCTGTGACTGCACTTGCGCTTTGTCCCACTGTTTGAGAGACCCCATCCCTGTTCCTGGTCCAGGACCAGCTCCAAGTCTGCTGATACCAGAAATGTGTCTTGTTCTGAACCTCGTGTTGCTTGAGACCAGCATTTGTCTGGCAATGCTATTACTACAGACCAAATCAAGAAAAAACAGGTAAGAACCATGACACTCATTCCTGTTACATGCCTGTGCTGGTTTAGCACAGAAGAGATTTTTTTCAAGGAAGATATACAACATGTTGACAGCTTGATTGACCAATTAAATATGGGATTTAACCTCTGGGCTACACAGATTAAAAATCAGAGGAATACTGGGAAAACTCTTTCCTCCTGGCCTCAGGACAGGTAACAGGGGTGGCAGGGCCGTCCCTGCTCCACCGTGTGGCCCTCGGTCCTGGCAGGCCGGCTGGGCCCTGCCACTGCAGCCATTTCAGCAGGATTTGGCTCGATGACTCCTGGGCAGAGGGAGGGGAGGAAAGAATGCCCTGTCCCGCCCAAGCCTGGGCCCAAGTGGCTGCTAACATCTGCTGTTACACCGCACATCCATGACAGCCTGGGCTCAACCCCCTCCCTGAAACCCCAGCTATGCAAGAGATCCTGGCTCCAGCCCCAGCACGGCCTGAATTTATGACCTTTGGCCATTCCCGGAAGAAGAACCAGCATGCCCTCTGCAGATCTGGGGAATGTTAACTCTTTTCTTACACAGATGAAGTTTACAAAGCACTAAACTTTCTCTGATGAGGGAACAGCCAGAGTGAAACGGGGAGAGACATGGCATGAGAACTGAAGTCAGTGAAGAGAGAGTGAAAGTCCTAAGCTAGAGGAAGATTGAGGAGTTGCCTAGTTTAAGCTAGACTTCTTTTGTGAGGCCATGGAGACTGGACTAAAATATCTCTTTAAACTGTGGAAAAATATGCATTGGGAAAATTATGAGATTATTAAAATTGTAGAGATAAGCAAAGGCATTTGTGATGGACTAAGTAAATATTGAAATAGCTGTGGTCTCATGAGAAGCTTGAACAGAGAGAAAGATGAGATGAAGATGAGGATCTGCCCCTAGAAAAAGAGAAGATCTCTGTTCCTCGAGATGAAAAAAATCCTTTGCCTTTGGAACTGTTCATCTTTAAAATGATACCCCATGAGTATGCATGAGTCCATGGCCCATATGCAGTTGTGGGAAAAGCTGCCAGTGGGAGGGACTTCACAGTTTGCAGAGTTTCTGGGCAGCTGCAGATTTGTGACATGGGAGTCACCAGAGAACTGTTTCTTATGGCTATGTCTCCATGCAATTTCTAAGAGAGGCTCCTCTCCCTAAAGAACTGATGAAAGACTATTTTAAAGTGGTGAAACTGACTGAAATTCCCAGGTTTTGTCTCTTTGTGTTGTTAGTAGGAAAGTGAACAGTTCTAGGGGGGAGGAGAAGTGTTTTGAAGGTTTCATTCTGATTTTTATTAATTTTTTTTCTCTCTTGTCATTCTGTTAATAAACCTGTCTTTATACCTTTTAAATTTGAGCCTGCTTTGTTTTTTCTCCTAATCCTATCTCACAGCAGAAAAAGAATAAATGATTTTAGGAAACACTCAAACCATTACACTAATTATGAGAAGCAGAAATTGGTGAACATTAAACCACTACAACGCTTTATTCCTTCACTTCTATCTACAAAATGTCCTCTCTATTCCATCGCATTCATCATGTGTAGATGTACTTTTTTATGGTCAATAATCTAGTACTTCAGACACCTGATTATTGAGAGCAAGGAGAGTTGGCATTTCTTGTTGGCAAATGGAATTTCCTGCTGTTTTCTTCCTCTTCTGCTTAGGTGAAATATTACAACTTCATAGATGGTAAATTAAATGTCAAATATAATTTGGCATCTAAACCATGAAGTCTATTTCTGTCCTAAGTGAAACCTTTGTGAGCTGGCTGTATGGAGAGTTATACAGGATGATAAATCACATTTTAGTGTGTCACCACTAATGGTTCAGCATAACTTCTTTATGAAAGTTTACGATTTTTGTAAGTGCTTTAAAAGGAAACATCTTTTTATACAGTTAGTCAAGTTAAGCCCGCCTTTAATTAGCTCCTACTCTTTTTTTCTTTATGTGTTTTTTTTATGTAGTCATGTAAACATACATCTAGTTTAGGTGACCAAAGTGTGAAGTGCTTGGTTGCTAAGGTCTTTTGATCACAGCATTACCATGGGAAAAACCTGTACTCCTTCTTAAAAACAGAGCACAAACAAGGTACAACAGGAGAGTGATAACTTGTACAAGACAATCCCAGAATTCTCTACCTGAATCCAACTGTATAGGAAGAATAAAGCCTAACCAGAGTGGATTTTTGACATCACTAAGTGCATTTCAACTTTTTGCTGCCATGGCTTCCATAGAGCTGTTAGTGATGCAATTTCAGGCATTGCCTCACATCCATGTGCACACATGCAAAGGAACACCTTAAAATGCCAAAAAAATGGTTATTGAGTTTGAAGGGAAAAAACCCACAACACCTAAACCAGAAACCTTGGTGTCATAACATCACCTGTAAAAAATAAAGAATATTCACAATGAAAGAGGTGTCCTTCTTGAGGAAGATATAATTGACACACAGTTGGACTTGATGGTCTTGAAGTTCTTTTTTGGTCTAAGCAATTCTATGATTCTGTGTGATAATGGTTGAAAATCAAGCACACGGTCATCTGGTGACTCACCCACAAAAACATTTGCTGTAACAGCAAAAGAAGTGCTTAAAATTATGTCTGTCCATGCAGAAAAATGTCAGTGGGTGTTTGAATCAACAAGAACACTTAGAATTTCTGTAAACTGCACAGCCAACCACAGCCATTGTGTCTGGGTAGATCACAGCAGATGTGAGCCACAGAGGACACAGTAATGTGCAAAAATCCTGAGCTATCTAATCGGTGGCAGAAATGATTTTTCTTTAGCCAGTGTTTATTTTGTCATTATTTTCTCAGCCTCCTTAAGTACATGTCAGGATTGATCATTAGAGAGATAAAAGAGCCTGAGTAGATCAGTATCAGGCTGAAATGCTGTCTTCAGTCTTTCAAAAAAGAGAGATTAAACCTCTCTGCTGGCTCATTCATGTGGTAAATATGATGAAGAAGGAAAGCAGAAAGTTTTATATAAAATTGATAGTATTTCCAGAACAGAAAAACATGGGAGTTTGAATCAGTGCAGTGTCTATGTAGCCCATAAAAGTCACAGAAAGGGTTTATACCACAGGCTTCACAGGCAAACACAAACAAAAGGCAATTATAGTCTAAGGAACTCTAGGGGGAAGGTTTTTCCCATCCTCAAAGACAGGAAAAGATCTATAAACTTTCCCTGAAGCACAGGAATTTATATGCCTTCTAAAACATTTAAGGACTGAGGCTTTTGGTTTCAATTTAGTATCACAATACTAGATATTACTGATATGCTTGCAAATATCTAATCTCTGTAACTCCTCATTCACTTTTGGACTTACAGATGCACTGAGTCAAGAAATTCTCTGGTCCAACTGTTCATTTTTTGCCATCAGTTTAGAGAATAACACTTGGTGCTGCTGGAAAGAAGAATGTGAACTCATCAGCTTTGTTCTTGCTCTGCAACATGGGATCACTAGCTCGGTCACTGCAATAGTGTTCCTCAGAATATCCACATCCTCCATGCATCACCCACATCATTTCCTAGGCTGTGGATCCACCCAGAGGCAGAGGGAAGCAAAGTGTCACTCCTGAATTTACATCTGGGTCAGTGGCACTACAAGGGATGCTGCCTTGCTCACACAGGCCAATAACCTGCCCATTAGACCCCAGTCTCTGCCAAGTGTTAAACACGACAAAAAGCACAAGTTGTCCAGTAGTGTGCAGTAATAAAGGACTGCATTGTGGTTCTTTAATCTCTTTTATACTGTATATGAAATTCACAGCAGGAAGAAAAGCAGTGAATAATGATGCTGATAGATTGCTAATAATCAATGTGTATCATATCAAACAAATGCAACTAGGGAGAGTCAAGGGAGTATCTTTTTTTATTCATGTTCTTTCTAGCTGCCTAAACGTGATTGTTATACTGAATTGCAGATTGATATTTCCTGGCAACATACTTACACAAAAGGGAGTTAAAACAACTTTTGCCAGGAAAATTCTCAGTGCCCAAGACTGTGTTCACATTAATTTTATCTCTTTCTCTTGTGACTGAATGGGTCACTCCAGCCTTGCTCACAGCAATTGATTGGTGACTCTCCTTGCTTTTGCAGGGGTGGAACATAAGGAGCTGTGTAAAATGGAAGAAGCTTTCGGAGTGCCAAACAGGCATGAAAGAAAAATCTAGTCCGTGATTTGAAGACTGCTGCAGGTGTTTAACCATCTGCATCTCTCCAAGAAGTGAAGGTTGCTAAGTGACCAGTACTACTTACCCAGTACTGAATCAACCAAACTGTTTATTGCTGCCTCTTTCTGTTGCTGAGACCAGTTGGGTCTCAAATATGCTCTGCGAGTCATGATGCACTCAAGTGCAGCCAAAACTGTGCTTGGCACACTCCAGCCAATAGTTCCTCCATAGATTTTCTTGGAGGTTGCTGTGAAATTCATGGCAAGCATAGCTGATTCTCATTATGCTAAATAGCCCTTGCACAAACACCTGAAGGCAGCAAATAGCTCAGCATGGGGTGTCAGTGAGGGGGCTGTGTTGTGTGTTTCCCTCTGGGAAGTGGTGTGATGATGTGCTGCTGCCAACCAGCAAAAGCTGTTTCGTAAAGGAATATTGATAGAGAAAGGTCTGACCTATTCACCATCAGCTCCATCCATATTATAAATGCTAAGGAATAGAGCTGCAATAAAAGCTTTATATCTGTATTCCCAGTGTCACAGTGTGCATTACAGGAGTGCTTTGCATTGGCAGTCGAGTGCAGTACACAAATGAAGAAGAAATGAGCATCTGACTCTGCTCCAAGCTGTGCCATGGACAAACGACCTTATGCTCTGCATGGGGAGTATGAATATAACAATACCTCCCTTGCCAAAGCGACTTGAGAAGCTGTGTAAAAGAGTAGAGCATTAATGCCCCTACCTGGTAACATGCAAACATGAGTTTATTTTATAAAGCTAATTATCATCATGTGCCTTTATTTTCATGAGGTGATAAGATGTACCTTTCCCACAAAGTGACTGTAAAAGCTGATGTAATGGAGTTTAGGATTTCTCTTTCTGCATAGTTTTGAGTGAGCAATTCTTTTTCTCAGTTGGCAGTGCATTGGGGGATTATTTTTAAACTGCAGGTAAAGGTATTTACAGTGCAAACCAGGTCCTCAGCTATTCAGAGAGGGTAGGGGTGTGCTATATGGGGAAGATCTTGTGTAGCAGTGGGTTTTGAATTAGGGCTGGGATGAGCTGGGCATTCTGGAGAAGATGGAGTTGAAGGCAGCTCTAAGAACAAGTTACATCCTCATGCAAGGAATTCTGATTTCCATTCTTTTAGTTGGAGTCATACAATATACATTCTGTGTGCAACCTGTCATGAGGCTATTTTGTGACTGCACTTGTCACAAAGAATATCCACATTCTAACTTGTCATTTGTTAACCTACCAGGTCCATTTCCAGCCTGGTTTGGTGAGGTACATGTGAGGTTATGCTCAAGTGCTTTAAATTAACATCTTCTCATAAGAAACTCCTGAATTTTCATGAAGCTGTGTCCTTTGTTCTTGATTTTGACCAATTGCTTTTATGCATTTCTTTTTGCCTAATATTTTTTTTCAGTGTCTCTCTCCTAGTGTTTTTATTATTTAGCAGACTACTTAGCATTTACATGAAGTGCCTATAAAGAATCTGGCTTATGTGGGAGTATCTTCTAATAAAATATACTGGACAAGGAGGACTTTGACAAATGTGCAGAAACAAAAGTGGTAGAATTACAATCTCTAATTATAAAAAACAGTAGAAGGTAAGTTATAGGAGCAACTGTATCTCAGACCCCAAATGGTGACTTGAGCTTTGTGTAGAGATTTTCTAAGTATTTGAAGATTGAACCCCCCACAGTGGCTGTCTGTAACCTCCACCACAGCAGAGTGGAGTTCACCCCCTCTCCAGCATTAAAATAATATTCCCCCCTCAGGCTCATACCCTAAGAAAGCACCAGAGTGGGCAGCACGTGGTGAGAGTGCAATGTGCTGAACCCTGTGAGCAAAGCTCGAGGCAGCCTCTTCACCCTTCAGTTAATGAGCAAATAGGCCAACATCTCCTCCAAATGCACATTATAAATCTAATTAGTGATATGTGTAAAATTGATTTGCATACCTAAAGGAAGAAAAACTCCCTCTGAGAAATGCTAGAATTACTGGCTTTGGAAAAATAAAAGATTATTCTCTAAAGCAAATCTCATATTTTCTGCTGCAATTAGCTGGGGTGTTTTAAATTGTTTATCCTAAGCCTTTAAACATCTTTTGAAGTATCAAGGGGCTGACTCTATACTTGGCATCAAAATAAAGAGGGTCATTTGCTTCAAATCAAAAGAGTTTTAAGATTCTGTTTAGATCCATCAAGTTGTTCTGATGAAGCAAATCTTTAGGCTGATGTTATGTCAAGATAAACTGACAAAAAGCAAACCCATACACTTATTTTTATATTCCTCTATTCTATAAAGCATACAAGGACAGAAAATCTGTCATTTTGTATGTCTGTGAAGTATCAAACACCTTTTCATGATTCATAAATAATCAATAGGAGTACTTGTTAAAATTGCATTTGCAAGCAGAAATCCTTGGCATTCACACAGTGTCTTGCATGATTAAGTGCTTTAGAGATTTTAATTAGAGTTGATTTGAATCAGTAAAACAGTATTGAGAGAGATCTGTTTAACAGTCCACAGTGAATAATAATAATATTAAAATTGTACATACCAGTATTTCAAACTGCATTTGTTGGATTTATATCTGTGATCCATGGCTATTAATAGTCTTTACTGGACTGAACAGCTCTCTGACTTCCAGTTCTATGTCATTAAAACCTGTCACTGAAAATAAGTGCTTTTAGAACTGTAGCTGTTTGTTTTATGCTCAAAGAGCTATGGAATGTTTAACATATGTTGGAACAAGTAATTTGTAATCCAACAGGCACTCGGTGTTTTAAAGCAAATGTGTGGCAGAAATATGTCTAATCTAATTACAGAATTCAGAATTCAGCAGAAGAACTGCACATTCAAGCAGGAGCTCTGAAAAGATATGCAGAACATTGCTTGAGATTTATTTTGCCTTCTAAACTTTTGGGTGTAGCTGAAGTCTGTGTGTTTGACAGCCTTGGAAAGCAGGGTCCTACTCTCTGGCAAGCACTCTGGGGAGCTATTGACCTATAAATATGCTATTTAGAGGTATGACTTGATTCAAATTATTTCAATATTAAATTCTTTCCTGAATTTAGGACTCCTTTTAAACCTTTATTCAAACCTCACAACTGAAATGCTGCACAGCCAGTGTGCCTCAAAATCCCCAGTGGCCAAGTTCTTCCAAAGCATAATGGACTTTCAATAAGGTGTTGTGATTTCGGAGGGAAAATGATCATTTACCCTGTAATATGGTAGAAAAAAACTGTTTAATTCAGAAATTAGCATGTCTGTGTGTATTCCTGTACGTGTGTGTATGATATTCCTTGAAATATTGATGAAAACACAGTCTATTAAATGTTCATCTTCTACCCTTCAAGATAATAATCCTTGTTCTAATACAATTTCATATACAACCATTGCTTTCCCCTACATATCTGTCACATTTAGTATACACTTTCTAGTTTGAATGGAGTACTTGGTATCTGGAAATTCAGGCAAATAATTCCTATTGTTTCTCACCAATACGTCTGTGCATTGTTGCAAGAAATTTAGGCAGTTTGCTGGCAGGGAAGTTCATTTTCTAGCTTTGCTAGAAAAAATTGTTGCTAGGTTATTTGACTGTTTATTCAGGGATATCACTGGAAGTTAATTTTACCAGATCAAATCTGTGAGGAAGACTGAAGAAGACTGAGTATTTCCCTTCAAAAAACCCAAACAAAAAGCACAAGTACCAAGCCCACCTGCAGCACATCCATATTTATTTGTCATAGTGATGCTAAAGCCAGGAAGCAGCCGCTGCCTGAGCCATCCATCAGTTGGACACATGACATATTTATCATTATTAGGAAAATGTGGATTGATAGCTACTGAGTACAGTTCTGAGTTATCAGGTCTTCCACTGCTCATATGTTTGTGAAAGTGGAGCACCAGTTTCTCAAGGCTGTTACCATGACCATGGCCTGACTTTTGGAGCAGCAGAGAAATTAATAAGATATTGCTGCCACTGTTTGCATGTTTAGGAGGAATAAATTTCTTCCTCCCTTTGTCCTGTACAAAGGGAGGAAGAAAGCAAATCAGCTGAAATTAGGTTGCTGTTATTCTGAGTGCCTTATCATGTCTAGTCCTCCATGAACAGTGCCATGAACAGTGTTTATTTTTATATAACAAGCTTACTGGGAAAAAATATACATTAAACATGATTTTTGTCCTTCTGCAAGCAGAGGCAGTGTCCAGAGCAGAGTCTCCGCAGCAACACCATTTGTCAAAGACACTTGTGAAGCAGAGTTCTGTATCATGTGCTGTCTGCTCTTTTCTCTTAGTTTTTCTTAATTAATCGAGGGAAAGTACAAGTATTTCTAAAACCATAATTACTTCATTATACATGACTACCTAAAATACATATTGTGGTGAGAATAAAGCTTAGTGGCTGGGGACTATATAAGACCATAGGAATAGTAAACAAGCTCATCCAATATATTGTCAACAGGAGACAAATATTTATGGTGAAATGGCTTTCAGGGTAGAAACTATTGGATCCTCTTTTTTTTTCTATCTGTTCTCTGGCAGAGGAATGATTTAAAGTGAACCTCAACTCACATTTCAAATAATAGATGACAGGAGCTCATCCATTTCAATATAATTCATTGTACTGCATATGTATGGGGGAGATTTCAAAAGAAAACCAGGGAGTGTTATTTCCAAGTGAGCCACTAGATTTTTAGATGTAGTATTTCCTCCTCACTTTCCTTCTATTAAGGTTATTGGTTTCCCTGTAGGGAAAACTGCATTTTTGTGTTGAATATTTCTGTTTGTACCCTCTGTCTGGTGCCAGCTCAAGAGTGAGCAGTGCAGGGAATGGTTTGGTACTCTGAATGGGTGTTTTTTGTATTCTGAATATTTGACAGATTATTTGTTTGTTTGTTTGTTTGTTGTTTATTTTGTTGCTCTTCTCAGGCATTAGTTTCCTACTTTAGTCACCTAGTGTACAATTAATTCACTTTCCTCAGGAATTATCAGACCTCTCAATTCTGTCCTTCCACACATCTGAAACACAGAACTTCAATTCTCTTCAATATCATAAACCTGAAAAATTCCAATAATAACATTTATGTATTATAGATTTCAAGGCTGGGGTGTATTTGATGGGGAATGTTCTTATTGATCTATTTGATTTGAATCCTCAATAAAGATGTTCCCTGTTAAAAATATTCCTTTATTTAAGAATCCCAGGTCAGAGACTGAGCACAGCTGGATGTTCCCAGGAAAGCCAAGCTGAGAGTGCTGGGTGCTTTCACAGTCTGATACCCTGCTTGGGACTAGAGTCTGGAGGCTGAGACTTTCATTGGAGACACATGTCCAGACTGAAATCCCAGACATGGCAGAGGATGGGTGCCTCACTTGAAGTGACTCAGGGGCTGTTCAGGGGGGTTGTCCTAATTTTTAATGGATGAGCAACCCTTCAATACCTTCAGAGGTGCTTCACCACAATTTGGACATGGGCTATCAGGTCCCTAATGCATGTAAACCCAGGCAGATGCCAGCATCAAATGTGTCAGAATTACTCAGGGAGCAAAATCAATCCTTTGTGGTTCCAGGCAGTTTTCCTACAGGAACAGAATGTTTTACTTCTGGAGACAACTATGTATGACATGAATGACAGATATGCTTTCTCTTTGAAGGAAACAAAGTGCATAGTCAGTGTTTTACTTTCCAGTGAGCTGCAAACTTATGGTGATCTTCAGCTGATGAAAGCAAAAAGGAATTATTTTTAAATGATGAGGGTCAGGGAATTTTGGCACATTGAATAGAATTGACTGCTATTGCCGTCATAAATTGCTTCACATCAGTGTTGGCTGGACAGGCTTTCATCAAGATATTCACAAAACCAAAAGACATCACAATAAGCAGCAACTTGGGACCCGGCAGTGAGTGAATCTTGGGGCAGGAGGGGGATATTTGTGCCAAACCAGCTTAAGTGACAAGATTCTCTTTGTATCCATTTATTTATCACCTGTTCTTCTTAATTCCCCTTTCATTCAATTAATTTCCCTGCTCTTAGGAAAAGTAAAATTTATTAATGCTAACCTATACAGAAAGAGTTATGCATATTCATGAAAGCTCATGAATTATTGGCAAAATCAAGTTGACTCAACTTTGATCATGGCAAAAGGCAATTAAATGCACTTGTCTTGTAAAAAAACTCAATCTCAGATGAAAATTCTGTCTCGATCACATATAATTTGAAATAGATTTTGATGAAAACTGAGACTTCATATTAACTGACGATTCCCCATTTCCTGTCCATAGAATTTTATCCCTGATCATAAAAGTAATGTACTTTACATGCCTAGAAATTCAAGAGGTTTTAAAGAGGTCTCTGGGGATAATATTTAAATTCAGAAATCCCAGGAAGTTTGCAATGCATTCATCTCATTCTAGTGAAAGCATCTTCTGCCTCTTTTTTGTCATTCTGAGGGAACTGATTCACTGTAGGGAACATTTCTATGACTGTCACAAAGTCTTCAAAATATAATGACTAGCATGGGTAAAAATTCTTGACACAACAGTGTCCTGTCAAAAAATACAGATTAATCAAAATGTGTTTCTCAGGGATACAGGGACTTCTTAAAAGTAATAGATGGAAAAATGTGTAAGTTGGTGTAAGATTCGACTTTGTCACTGTATTTCCTCTCATTTCACTTGGACCCTTATACACTGTCCCTTGTTATTATCCTTTCAACAAAATGTACCATGCTCCTGGGAATTTTTCACTGAGACTTTCTGCTCACCTGAAAATGGAGAAACTCGGTGTTCTGTTCAGATCTGACATACAGCAAAGTTTCTTTCTATTTCTACTGGGATGAAAGTTCTAATTTCCAGTTGTGGTCTATATTTCTAAGTCTCTTCTCCAGTTTTGTGTGCTCAATCCTTATTCTACTTCCAGACACCCACCAACCAATGCAAGCCTGCTAAGATGCTGCAAAGATTTTCTGCAGAAATTAAGAATTTTTGCCTCACATAGGCCTTAAAAGATCCTATTTGTTGAGTTAAGTCCTCTATTTCAGCAATTCTTATATTGGACTCCTTAAATCAAAGTTGAGCTTAGAGGAAATGAGAGATTTTCTTCCTAGTGCTGCCAGAGGAAGAATCTCTTATCCCCCTGTTCACTGAACATAATCCTTGGGCTGTTGAACTCAGGCATGGCTGCAGAGCAGGAGCAACTCAGGGAGCAGGGATTTGGCAACTCTGGAGTGTGGGCTCCTTAAATTGCCACCTGAGATTTTGGCATGCTGGGAGCCTCATCAGTCTGGGGTGTTATTGGACTAATACAGGATAAATTGTATTGTTC
This sequence comes from Phylloscopus whistleri, assembly GCA_017589585.1. NCBI lineage: Eukaryota > Metazoa > Chordata > Aves > Passeriformes > Phylloscopidae > Phylloscopus > Phylloscopus whistleri. The sequence continues at coordinate 128,655 of JADMLD010000349.1, forward strand.
CTTCTGAAATAACAACAAAATCCATTTGTAGCTTCTGCTCCAAGAGCACTCCTTCAGGAGAATGTTCTGTTTAATCAGGTAAACCCACGCTCCTGCTCTGTTTGCATTGGTAGGATAGAAGAAAGCAGAACAAAATGCATAGCAATTAGTAACTTCTCCGTAAAAACGTGTACAGAAACCTTTTCAATTTTAGTACTGTAGCTTGCAAGCAAATCTGGGAGGCGTGGAAGGGCTTTACATAAAGCATGATCCCAACAGTTCATACAATTAGCAAAAATTAACATATATTACCATTATGCTGATTTTATTCCTTGCTGCTTTTAACAGCCTGTATTCTGAAGAAAACTGAATTCTCTAATTGAGCATATAAATGTGGCATTATTTCATATTCATGTTATCTTGATGTTTAACAGAAAGGTAATTTTAATTATGCAAGCTGGTATTGGTTAGCCTTTTAAGAGCCTTCCTTGAGTGCCAAGCCTCATTGTTTTTCCTGCTACTGTTTTCCTTGAAGGGAAAACTCAAGGATTCCATGCCGAAGGACATTTTCTGTACTGATAATGCTGCATTTCTCCCATACAACAGAAGTTACATTCCCATGGAATTGCTTTTATTTTAGATGAAGAGCATCACAATATGAGGGAGAGCAACACTGCCTTTTTTTTTTTTTTTCCAAGAGAACATGGGCTGAGGCAGGTGCAAATCATTGGGCACTTGACAGCAGTGTCTGGGTGTGAAGAGGATGGGGCCAGGTTCTGTTAGGGATGCCCAGCACCAGAATAAGGGGCAAAATGTAGTGAAAGCAAGAGCTAGTTTAATCAGCTACAGTTATTTCTCAAATGGAGGTCTTAAAGACTCCCTGAGTTGCTGTTACAGAAAATAACAACTTTCCTGAGAAACAGCTACTCAGGCAGTCCAGTGACAGATTTTCTTCTTCTTTACTGTCCTCGCTGCTCATCCTTGTTGAGTGTTTGATCCTGTAAAAATTACAGTAAATGTTCTGATTGGGGGGTTTTTGCCACAGTATTGTGCTGACTGTCTTTATTCCTCACCATTTATGCTTTTAAGAGCATCCCACTAACAGGAGCTGGTTCCCCTCCATGGCACAGAGCTCTGTGAGGGTTGATGTGATTTCTGGTTTTGATTTCAAAGCTTCCAAAGATAGAAGGGCTTTCCCTGTGACAAGTATCTCAAAGTCTCTGACACCCAGAGATATAAAACCATCCACCTGAGGAGCTCTGTATCTGGGTTATCTAGAGAGGACTGCAGAGTTTGTACCCCTGGAAACTGTCTTTACAGAGGTTTTCTATTTCTGGTAGCCCCAAGAAGGGAAAACTGATGACCCAGGGAAAAGCATCTCTGAGGACTTGCAAAATTACATGCTAGTAGGGAAAAGCAAGAGAATCCCTTTCCAGGGAAGAGGAACAGAAGGGACAAAGAGGAAAATAGAGGCTAGAGAGCACTGTAAATATCAGGGACTTTTTAAATATCCAGTCTGGCCAACAACCACCCCACTGTTTTTGCATCCTCTCTGTCCTGGAGCAGGAGGGGTGAATCAAGAGGCCACATGAAATGCTGAGGTCTCTTCTTTAGCAGAACTTTAGCAGTATGTGGAACACTGACAGACCTATGAGACCTTGTTTAATGCCTGTTGAGCCTTGTTCCAACACATGTGGCTGCAGTCAGTTTTTGACTCACCTGGCACATGAAACCAAGTGAAACAAGAACATGATCTGGGAATGAGAATGTAAATGTGATTTCATGGCACTGTGATTGAGAAGACACAATATTTATTCATATAGGCTTGTGAGAAGAGGATGTCAGAGGAATGAAAACAAAACCAACCTCAGATCTTTTTACAGTTATTTTTCACCTCCATCAAACATTTGATTTCATATTTCATATGCCAAACCATGCCTTGCGATTACTGCAGACAGGTCATGTGCATGGAAAATCTATTCTGTTATCCTGGGTTTTATTCACCCTTGTAAAAATAGAATACTTCTGATTTTGTTTTCCCCATAGAGATTATTACTAGATTTAAAAACTTTCTGTTTGAAATTATGCTCTCACCATTCATTATAGTGCTAAATATGTCATTTTTTTCAAATATATAATTTAAACATTCAGAAAGCAATGAAAAGTCTATTTGGACTATTATGGGATTCTTTAAAAATATTTTTGGAACACAAGCTCATGTTTACAATATTGCTTTACTTGATGTCAATACTTGATTTCTTTTTATATTTTGGACATTTTTCATGGCTTCTGAAACTCTTCACAATCTAAACTCAATATCTTGGGTCAATAGTTAGTAGATTTATGTATTCTTAGTTGATGTGATGCTTTAAGTTTAAGCTTTCATATTTTTTAGATTCTGTACTGCCTCAGTGTGTGACTCTGAAATTCATAGAAAGTGTTAGCAAGTTCTCTTCACAGGGTAGTCAGACAAAACAGTCCTTCTCCAGCCTGAGAACCAAGGACACTGTTGCAGCTTCAGGCCCAGAAAGTATGAACAACAGGGAACTATGGAGAGCAAACTGGGAGAATGGGACTTCATAACCTGAAGCTGTAATTGGACAATTAACCCCAATGTGTAAATAGACCAAAACTTATAAAAGTGTGAAAACTCGTGACCAGTGGTCCACCCATTTTGGGTCCATCTTGGATGTAGCCACGGGCTGGGCTCTTGTACTGCCCAAGGCGTATCCTTTGAAGGCCTTTTAATAAATACCTACTTCTGTCTAGGCTCTGTCTAGCCTCTGTTCCAGGTAGCCTCGTTAGGCATCAGATGAATATTTGCATAGTGTGGATAATGTAAAATAGGCCTCCTTAGAATAGGATGAGAAGGAAGAGCAGCAGTCTCAACAGATGAGGTGAGAACTGGTGTTGGTTTATGCTTGACTGTGGAGCAGGTTTCCAGCACACAAAGGTCCTGTGCTTTGTTAAGGGTGTGGCAGGAACCTTTTCTGCCAGTAAATGGATTAACTGGATCAGGACTGGGTGACATTTGCTTTGGCCACGTTCTTTGTAAAACAAATATTGGAGAATCCAAATCCCAGGGCTTGTTGGGCAGCTGCTTTTCAGTCTCACTAAATTCAAATAAAAAATGGGTTTTTTTCAGCCCTGTGCAATCAGGGCTCTGAGTCTAGCAGCTCTCCAATCTGCAGATGAAACAAGCACTCCACACTATTCAGAAACAATAGAGAGTCTGATTGTTTAATACACTGATAAAAATGTGTTTAAAAAATAAATTATCCACTAGCTGCTGGGATTGCTTGAAATTCCATTAAACACTAATGAGAGAAGGCATCACAGACAAATTAATAAATACCCTACGCACTAACCTAGAAAATGCCAGCCTAAACCCTTTGATGCTAAACTGATTAAAATGAGAAACATATTTCATGTGAAGCCACTTGGCATATTTCAGTGCATTAATTGAGGCATAATGAAAATGGAAGATACAGCACAGAAAAGGAAGAATACTTATTATAAAACAGACTATGGTCCTGTAAAACTGTTGTACCCAACTGCAACCTTGGTTTTGTGCACGAGTAAATCCACACCAGCAGAAACAGCATAGAAGGAAGCTAAATATATTCTAATTTTAATAAATTTTCCTTAGTGAAATCAAAGAGATGGATTTTTTTTCAGTGAATTTCTGCATGTGTTACAAGATCATAAATTCTTTATACATATGAAAGATCACCCAATCCTGTATCTTGCATTGGTTCTGTAGGATGAACTTGCATTTGTGGTGAGGAAAGAGCTGAAGTAAAACCATGTCAGATTTAAAAGACAAATGTCATGTATTGTACCTTGCAGAGATAGGCATAAATTAGAAAACAGAGAGAAAAAAAATTGGCTTCAGTAAAGAAAAAAAGGGAGGTGTTGGTGTGCCTGTTCAAGGCATTATGTGCTCAGTACTTTGTCATTCAACAGAAAGGACTTGCCACAACAACCATCACACCTGGTGGAAGCTGGAGGTGATGGAGTTAAAACATTTCCGAAAGAAACTCAGTGCAAGACTGTTGCACAGCACAAAAGAAAAAAAAAGAAAAAAAAAAAAAGACCAAACACAAAAACAACAACAACAACAAATCATTCTGTGCTTTTAGATCATGTCACCTCGTGTGAGTAATCCTGGACATGGGCTTTAATCCCTCCTGGACAAAGAGGGAGGCTTGAGGTGCTGCATTCTTGGAGGAATACATTTGAGGGAGTAGGGGTACGCTTTTTCAGGAGAGAACCTGTCCCTGAGCCCCTGCACAACAACTGCAGACTACAGGAGCACTGAGGAGGATCCACATGGTCCTCGGAATCCCTGTGTCTGTTCACCAAGTGTCTCTCACCTGAGAAAAGGACTGCTTGGTGTTAGCCTCCCCTGTTGCCTTAGGATTTTAGCTTTTATATTTTTCATGTATTTGTAATCCTGCAATTCTTTAGAGAATAACTCTAAACATACACAGTGTTAGTTACCGCTTTCCCATTTTGGTCAGACAAAACAATTCCTCTCTGGGCCTAGGAATCAAGGACACCTCACTGCCTCAGACCCCAAGAAGTGTAAACACAAGTGATTTGGGGAGAGCAAACTTGGGGTAAATTATTTCATTGCCTCAAGCTGTAATTGGAAGATTAACCCCCAATATGCAAACGGACCAAACTTACAAAAGTATGAAAACCCTTGACCCATCATTCATTTCTGGGTGTAGCCTCTGGGGGTGCTTTTTGTGCCCTAAATGTACCTGAAGGCCCTTCAATAAATGCTTTTTATTCTCTTAATTTTGCCTGGCCTCTGTTTTAAAGTAACCAAATAAGGCATTGTCCCCAGTGACATATATGTGCAGACACAGTGCATGATTTACTGTGGCCATGCCCTACAAGTAAAAGTGTCACCAGATCGTGATACAGAGCACATGAAGGCTGATTGAAAATCTCCCAGGCCTACAGTTGTCATTATCTGGGGTGACAATCTTGCTGCGGTACAGACAGGGAGCTTTATGGGGACACTGTTATGGACCATGAATCATCCTCAGTCATCTTCACTGGGTATTTGTGATCTGTATAAAAATTGGGTCCTACATAGGAGTAGCTGTGTATTGAGCCCTCTCAAATCAGTATTTAAAACCAAAATAACCCAATCAAATCCCACAGTGTTATCTATCTATCTATCTATCTATCTATCAACCATCTATCATTTCTTTAATTATATTGTTCCTAATTATTCAAGTAGTGTTTGCACCTCTCCTTTAGTAGGAAAAACTTAAACAAAATGCTAGGTATTTCTTAAACAAAATTGAGCCATCTCATTTATCAGTTCAATGTCAGCAAGAGAAGGATTCAAAGTCATTGGCTGCCATGAAATCACAATCTTCATCTCAGCCAGGTCCAGATCCAAAACCTCTTTAAACCAGCAGGAATCTGTGAATTAAATCCACTGGACTTTACAGTGAAATAAATAGCTTCTCTGCTACATCTTGTAATTCATTTTGACCACTGTTACAAAATTCATGTTTAAATATATTCCTCTAGAAATGAAAAATAATTTTTTCAGCTTTTGGAAAACTGCTGTGAAATATGCCTGTTGTTATTTGTATGAATCAAACCTGCATCAGTGAGGTGTGACACAGAGCACAAAGACTTTCATTGGAATCGGTAGGAGCAGGAACAACCCATTATTCATTTTTGATGGAAAGGGAAGAGGAACAAACACACCACAATAAAAAGTAGAGCAGTAGAAATTAATAACGTGCACCCCAAACAACAGGGACATACTTGGAAGTTTGTGAAAACAGACTCCTCTTATGGTGTTCACGGATCTTAGTTCTTCCCTGGTGATGTAAAACGCTATTAACTGGTGGTATATCACTATATCCATCATTTATATTAATTTAATATAGTCAGAAACAAGGGATTTCTGCATTTTTAGTTATGTATTGTCATCAGATAGACTACAGAGTAATCATAGTGGATTTACAAGCCTAATTCATTCTTACTCTCAAATCTTTTCACTGTCTGAAAGACAAGGAACTAAACATGTTTTAATATTTTGATATGAAACACATAAATCTCTGGCATGTCTGATGTAAGTTGCCTGGTTGCTAAATGCTTACCTTAACCAAGTTTTTCATATGTTGAGAAATCCCAACATTTCCTATATTTAAAGATACCCTGAATGTTGTATGTTGCTCTAAGAAAATTTTTTCTTTGTGGATAAATGTTATTGAAATATTTAAGGAAAAACACAGGATATATTAAAACGGAACCCTCCTGATTTAATACTAAAGGAGCAGAAAGCTTTGAGTAGTAAAGGAACAGAAAGCGTAGGGTAAGGGTGGTAGAGAATGTTTATGTGTGGTGACCAAAACTCATTTCTCCCAAAGCCTATTTCAATAATAACTTTTATTGGGGTTGGCTGAATCTATGGAGACTTTTTTCCTTAGGAGTGCTTTGTGTCGGTGATTGAGGTAAATTTCTGAGTACAAGCACAGTGATTAGGATAAATGAAAATTGTTTTCCAGGTTTTCACATTCACACAGTTCTGTGATGGTTATTTTTGAAAGAACATTGGATCTTTAATGCAGAAATGATAATCATTGTTAATGTTTTGTTCTGGCTTTGTTCTTCATTTGATGAACTCAGAAGAAAAGTCATGAGACCCTCACTTGAATAATAAGCAAAACTTTATTTGAAACTCAAACTGTACTAATAGCTTTTGTTACGGATCTTAGTTTGTGCTGGAAAACTGAAACTAGAGCCAGTCCTGAACATCTCAGACATTATTACTGTCAAAAGCAGCACTGGGGACACAAAGATTTGGTTACTAATGATACATTGGATTCCTTGCCAGAGCAGTAAAACCCCTTGGTGTGGAACTGACACAGCAGCTCAGAGCATGAACCACCAGCAGTGCAGGGCTCTGGAACAAACAGTCGTAGATTTTTCCTTACATCTTTCTCATTAACTTTTTAAAGCCTCTGCTGGCTTTGTGGGCTTATTGCTGGGAGTTGGAAATGATGGATGGAATAAAGAAAAGTCGAGTTGTGCTGCACAGTCTCTGCTGTGGGGTGTTGGATGGTGTTGCCCTGAGCTCGTAAAAAGCCACACAGGTCTGAGCAAACAACTTACTGTGCTCCTTCCCACAGCAAAGCTGGCCAGGACTGGTGACTGCCCTAATGCTGGCTCTTTGTTATGATTTTGCTGTTTTTCTGCTTCTTTCAGCTGGTGATTCCACAAAGGGGAACTGCCCTGAGCTCCTGTGTACCCCAGGAGGTTCCGCCCACTCTGAACTGATAATGCCTGGGCCAAAACATAAATGATGACCATGCCTTGTTTTCCTGCATAACTTCGCCAAAGTCATTTAGGGAAACAGAGAAATAGCCCCATCCCAAGAATAGATTTTTAGGTTTTTTTATCCAGTGCCTTATCAAGCATGAACTCTACTTGAGTTCACAATTTATTTTTTAGTTAATTAACTTGTTTCAAGACTGCATTTTCTTTTGTTTTGACTCTTCTTGCTCTGCCATTTCCCACACATAAAGGCTTTGATTTTTTCCACCATTAGTCCTGCATTTTGCTTTGAACTGCAATACAAACAATAGTACTATCTATATATATAAATAGAGTTTTACACATCATTTTAGATGTCATTCTAAAGAGATAGGTGCTGCCAGAAAAAAAATAAAAACACAGTAAAAGGTACAATAGAAAATTAAGGAAAAGAGGGACTAACATAGTGTTTGTCGGTAATCCCTTTCTGTCTGGATCTTATTGATATATTGATATCATAGTTCAGAGTGTCAGAATTTTAATCCAGCTCACTCATGTGTTTTTGTCACATTCTTTGAGAAATGTTGATTAAATGTTAATTCTCTCTGGTGGGAGATGGGAAAACACAGCATTGGTAACAGTCAAAAGTTCAAACAAAATGCATTTACTTCCAAAATAATGGACTGGGTTCAGCCAGCTATGCAGGCACAAGGAGCTGTGATGGATGCTACACCAGTGATTCTGATCTCAAGCTTTACTGGGCAAGAAAACCCAATTGAAATAATAATAATAATAATAATGTAATGAAAAAATAAGGTGTGGTGGATAACACAGGCTGGTGTGGAAGCCACAATTCTTGTGCCTGTCCCATGTTCACACAGGAGAGACTAAACAGCAACACCCCCTAAGAGCTTCAATGATGCACTTAGCACCAAAAATGCTTGGTGCAGACTGACCCAGGAGGTCTGCAAACTTGGGAGGAGGAAGAGAAATTATAAAGTTTGGGTTAGGAATGAAGTAGTCCAGCATGAGAGGAGTCTGCCCAACTGTGAATAAAGGGTGTTCTTGTCATCTCTTATTCAATGCATCCTACAGTCTGAATCATCACACAGGGTTCTTTTATCCTGGTTCCAGATAACTGACATAAAATTTGCATTTTAAATTAAAAACTCCACATTTTTTATAATCCTTTCTAAGCCAATTTGAGTTTAAAATTTTATTTTTTCTCTAATGGTATTGGCTTTATATTAAAGTATGGTCAAAACTTGTAAAATAAGGAGAGGATGAAATGAATTTAAGCTTTGAAGAAGCTGATGATCCCCAAATTTGCATAATACTTTGAAATAGTCAGATGTGCAGGCTTGATCCCCATTTACACAAATTAAGTCTGCAATTCATGCACAGACACAGGTGGGCTCCAAGTATTTCACGAAGTCCAACATGATTACCTCTGGTTCTTTTCATTAGATACCAGCAGGTTGTCATATCTAGGTTAGGCAAAATTTAAGACCTTATCCATCTTTTCACTCTATAATAGTTTTTTTCTGCTGCTCCTATGTGGTACTCAAGTCAGTTTAGCACAATTTTAAAGTTTTATTATAACTGCAAGTGGGTGAATCAGCCTGCCAGTGGTAGTGCAATCTCTTCTTATTTTGGGAGGTGCCAAATTTTCTCAGGAGACTCCTAGGAGGAAAAGACTAAAAAGTCACTAAATCACTTGAGCTTGGAGGCATTAAAGATGTCTTGGACAGCCTGGTGTCCTGTGCAAGGGCATGGCCAGTGTCTTCCTGAGGGACACTGACAGAAGAGAATCTCTTGTTAAATCCATGGTAGCTCAAGCAGTCTTTGGTATAGAGTTAATTTTTATCTTACTGATTCCAAACAGAAAAGACTTCTGTTTAGCTGATTACGGAAGTGTAAGGAGATGCTCCTGATTTAAGGGAGCTGATTTAAGCAGTAACTCGGTGTGAAGAAAGAGGTACCATATCTCTTTTACTCAAAGTTATGCATTTCCTTTTAAATAAAAATTAATGTAATTACATATAAATGTGGATGCTTTAATTTCTATATTAAGAGAAGCTTTATTCAGTATAATTTATCCATAGATTTGGTGAGGTTTGGCAAGCTCTTTTTGGAAAATCTTTTCTACTTTTTAATGTCAGTTTTCTAGAGATTCACTTCTTTTTTTAATCTCCCTTTGGCAATAACATAGCTGTCTTTCCATTTGTACCTTACCCTTATTGCTGAACCCACGCATGTACTCTGGAAGCTTTCCTATGAATCCAAAGTAAGTCAGGGACACCACCCAAGGCTCTGGAAAGTCAGGAATAGGGTTTTTCCTAGTCAGTAGGCACTGGTGAGTAATTTAGTCAGCTGCTTGTTGAGTGATGCTTCATACTCTAAACACATTTCACTGTTGCACTGTTGTCCATCCTCAGGCTGCCTGTTAATTTTTTCAAGACAGTTTAAGTTGTTGGTTATTGGTCTGTGAAGTTCTTAGAGGTCAGAAGCTGTGGGAGATGCCACTCAGTGAATCTGCTGGACTAGTGATCAGCACCTCGGCATGAGAATGAATGGAATTTTCCTGGCGAGATACTCAGGAGTGAAACTCTCTGTAGAGAGCCCAAAAGTTAGGAATCCAGCTGGGCCAAAATAGACTGATCTTTTTGAATCTGTCAAACAGTTCAAGGGGAATTTATACTTAGTCAGGGTTTTAGAAAGGATGATGGCTGAGAAGTGTTTATTGTGGAGTGGTTGGGCGATTTGCTGAGTCAGGAGGCACTTCCAGTTTATCATGTCTGAATCTAGAACATGCAAAATTTGTCTTACCAGTGGTGTAATGTTTTGGCTCATCCTATATTTAAGTGGACATGCACATATGAGTATTTAGAAGTTGACAGACACCTCTTAATAGAAAGTAGCCCTCTTTGTGGGAATGTGTTTGGGTAGGCAGCGATTTTCTTCTAATGGTTTTTCACCAAGGGAATAATGAATTTTCCTTCTTGATCAAGGTATGACAACCTCTGCATTGATCCCCTTGATAAATGTGGGCTGATTTCCTACTAAATCTCAGTCATTATCATGTCTAGTGTATCCCCATGCCTGTTTAAGCCATGAACCTGTAAAATAAAATATAGTGTGAATCTCAGTGCTCCTGCCAAATTTATTTAAGCACGAGGATGATTTGCTGACACATTTCAACAGCAGGCTCTCAGGAATGTGTCCATGTAAATCCTCCTCCCTTGTTTGTTAGGCCAGCGATGCTGTTTGTATGGGATGCTACTTGCTGCTGTGTTATGATTGCTCTTCAAATCCTGATGCCTCTGCTCAGTTCTCAGGAAGGAAGGAAGCAGCCTGGGGAGCATTTTGTAGGGAGAAATGTATCTCTTCAATATTAAAGTCACAAATCTGTGAGGAGTGCAAGTAGTCTGTCGCTAGGATGCCAATTCCCTTTTATGAGTCCCTAAGTAGTTACTGAATAGCATTTATTATGGAGCAGTGTATGAGGGAATAAGTGGGGGGTTTTTGTAGACCCAAAGTGAAACTAAGGTGTTTGGTAGCATTGAGTTCATAAATGTAAGACTGTCTTGGTTTGGAAAGACAGGTATCTGCCAGGGAAAGCTGGAGTTTCCCTTGGAATGGAGAATGTAAACCCCTCACTCCCTCCAAATTATTATAATTTTTCAATTAAGGGCTTTCAGGCAAAGATTTGGGAATAAGAATAACAGTTATTTACTAGGAATATTAACAATACAAATGTAGTAGTAAAAACCAACCAAACAACAATCTTAGAAACCCTGATGGAGTCAGAGCTACAACCTGACACCCTGTTGGTCAGGGTGTTGGAAAACAGTCCAAAGTAAGTCCTCCTGGAGTGGCAGATGTGGTTCTGTTGGAGTAGAGATGATCCTGTAGAAAAGGGTCCAGTGATGGTGAGAAGGGCCTGGTCTTCCTCCAGGGATCCAGTGGAACCAGATACCTTGTGTTCCTACATCCCAGTTTTTATCTAGGTAGGAATGGTTGGCTCCCCCCCACTGGGTGGAGTATCTCACAATGGGATGATGGAATGTGTCCTGTCATTGGTGAGCCTTAATGGCCCATTAGCAGCAGATAACCCCCGGAGGGTGGACGGGTGGTGAAAGAGATAAGAAACACTGCCCCACCTGGTTTGAACAGCTGGCCCATTATCAGAAGGTAGCCACCCCCCTCCCCCTGGAGTTACAGTAGATAAAGAAAAACATCTCCCAAGCTGCTTTCAACAGATGAAATAGAATGCACACTTTTGGTTCCATAACCCAAGACAAAGACAAAGGATGCAGAGATGGATTTTAAAAGTCATCTCATAAAAAACCCAAATGTAGACAGAAGTATTTGAAACTGATGCTAATCTGGGATGCAGAGTACAACTTTCTCCCCCTTGCAAATTTGGTTTCTGCTTCCCCACTGCTCCATGTGCATTCCCTCTGGCATGAAACATTAAATGGGCTGTGTTTCCATTAAACTGCTTTGGCCTGATAGGACAGTGGATATTAGACACACGAACACAGCTTATAAACACTCAGAGTTGGAATATGATGACTTTGCATACATTGACTGCAGCACAGTGGCACTCTTAGCCCTGTCCCAAACTTCTAGGAGCCAACACAGCCAACAATAAAGCCTTCTGGTTTACTGCCACAGGAAATTTTTAAGACCGAAGAGACCGTCAGGTTATCCAGTGCATGTACTAGGCTGTTATTGTCCTCCAGGAACCTGCAGAGAGGAGGATGGTAGTACTGGATTGAGGATGAATCAAACTCAGGTCACACCTTACAGGTCTAGGTGCAATAAACACTTTTCCTGGGGGATAAAATCCCTCCTGTGTAGTTACATTTGCCCATGGTTGATGATCTTGACTGGGATTCCTAGGTCTTACAATAGTACTGATGCTATTAAAACTACTACAATCTTTAAAATATATGCTCTGAAAGTAAGCAAAATCTAACTGCATCTACCCATCAGAGGGTTTTCCTTTTCAAAGGAAATTATCAATGAAAATTCAGAATGTACCTATGTGTAAATGTTCATATCCACTCCACACATAAACTCATATAGTTTATATATTTGTATTTTACATTTTCATTCCATGTATATATGAGTATGTATATACACATGTACATGCATGCACATGCTTTTTTTTTTTTTTCAAAGCTCCAGCAATGTGAATCATAGAATTTTAAATGTTTTTTTTAATAATTACCCTGGGCAAAACAAATAAAAGCAGTTTAATTGGAAAAGAAATGACTAGACTTATGCCTAAATGTATATCACTGCAATTTTTCATTTTTGTTACTTAATGGCATAAATTTGGAGTGAAACCTGAAGATTTCAGTCTTTTCCCAAAACTTTCTGGCAGTCTCGAGCCGTTAAGATATTTTTCACTGTTTAATCATATTTAACATTTGAGGACTGGCTAAATTGAACAGGTATGGTAAGCCTTTTAAATTAATGGATGCTCTCTCATTTTAACAAATGCAAGGATGGAATAATACCCTAAGCTTCAGCCTACATACTGGTAGTTCACTCTGAATATCCATGTCCACGTCCTCGTACCAGCAGCCTCATTCTCCTCGTTCCATAATAAGTTAATATTTTATGGAGCAGAACAGCAGACTCAATAGACAATATTATGGTCACGGTGACATAAAGCCCAAAACCTGGTGTATTTTGCATCTCCAAAACCTCAAAAGCCTCCTGCCTGCACATGATTCAGGTTAGATCTTGTGGCTATATATTGTCCACAGACATGTGGCTGTCTCACAAGAGGGACTTTCTGCAGAGAAGGGGTGGAAGTTTTTCTGGCTTGGGTGGTGAAGTGGCTGCTGAGAGCAGAGGGAAGAATTTCCATATCTAGGTTATTGATATCAACGTGATGGGAAATGCATTGGGCCACGTAGCTGTGTTTATAAGCATAATTAACAACATGTAATTAAGGGTACTTAAGGAGAGGAGGGATTACTGTGAGCTTTGAAGTGCTGGGTTGTTTGCAGAAAGAAGCTGAGAATTTGTATCAGTAGGGGCTGGAGATGATTTGGGCTCTCAAACACGCACTGCAATTGCTCTAAATGTCTTGGTGACCTGATGAGCCAGTCAATCCCTCTCCTCCTTGGAGGAGTCTGTAAGTTGCAGTGGTGAGAGAAGGAGATTCATTCCTTTCCTAGCCTGAAAGGAAAAGCAAAGGACAATGAAGTTCCACTGCCCTTCTTAACCTCCAGTTAATACCTGCTTTGGAAAATGGAGCAGGACGTAAACAGTCTGCTGGTTCTTTCCAGCTTCAAAAGTTTCCGCCAATATGTTTAACTTCAATCCCCATTTACCTGATTGACAATGTGTAAGAACGTAAGTGCTGTTCTTGGGTCAGAGAAGAGGTGTCAGTATCTCACTATGACAGAGACCAGCAGCAGACACTTTGGAAAGGAATATGGGATTTATGTAAGCAGGGAGAGAGCGCCACACTCTCACAGTTGTCTTCCATGGCACAATGTTCTTTTCAAACAAATTCAGATATTTCACTAATATATTTTTAGATATTGAACATGAAAATGACATGTATGCTCAGTGCAGGCAGCATTAGAGATCTCAATTTCCCTGCTTACCCTTTCATTCTGTCTTCCTACCAAAGCTCATGCCTCAGAAAGCTGTCACAAGCCCTCTAAATTTGCAAAACAATCCACAGTTGGTGATTTCAGTTTGGTATTTGTTTTGCTGTGATATTTTCGTCCAGTATTTCTGCTCTGAAACTGTTGGAGGCTTCTTATCTGCAGGGCTGCAAGAAATGCCTGTCTTAACACTTTGGCCTTGGCTGTGTGTGCTGTGATTGATTGTGTTCATTAGAAAGGGTGACTGTTTTTTGTTCCCCTATCGATAGATATGTTCCCAAACAAGATAAGTGCAGGCCAGCACACTTGCTGGAGTAATTACTGTAGGTTCAGATAAAGCAAGTGGCACTGGAGCATCCCTGTAATGAATCCTTGTTGACATGGAGCAGGAGATGCATTTTATATATACATTTATTTATATATATATATACACACACACATATACATATATATATATATGACATTGAAATCTTTCAGAGCCAAATGGGAAGAACTGCAAAGGAATAAAAGGCCTCGTTCTTTAGGGCAGTGCAGCATCTCAGATAACAACAGCATAGTGCATGGAAGCACTTCCAGCTGAAGCACTTTTGTTTGTGGGTCCAGGGACACCAAAATGTCTCACAAAATTGGATCAATTTTGATGAAATCGTCTTATTGGGAAATGCAGCAGCAGGAACAACATTTTGTACACTCCAGCACAAAATCTTTGGATAGTCTTTCTTACACCTTCTCATTTTGAAATGCCCTTCCCTCTTACTTAAAAAGCAGTTAGGTCCTTGAAACTACACAGAAGTATTTTCCAGCTACCTTTCATACTCTTCACTCTCCCTCCCATGCACTGAGTTTGATTTTTTTCCCCTAAGCCTGACTCAGCATCCCTCCTGCCTATTCCTTTCTCTCCACTGGCTCCCTTGTCCTCTACTACTGAACTGAAAAGAGCAGTAACAGATAAAGAACCAATGATTCCCACATGCTCTGAAAACCTCTGCCAAACTCACAGCTTTGGACTTAGCTGTGCTAACCAAGTACTCTCACATCCTTAGGTCAGCTAGATGGGAGCAAGGGGGTTATTTTCTATAAAAAACCCACCAAGACTGTCACCCTTCATGTCAGGGAACTGGGGTCCCCCATTGTTATAAATTTAGAGAGCCAATTCCATCGAAAACGATTTATTTGCCAATGAAAGTTTCGGACAGAGCAATTGACAAAGCCAACGACCAAGGAAACAGTGCCAGCACTGGGTGAAACCACGAGTGTAACCTCTATCGCGTTATGCTCCCCTCGGTTTCACAAAACTCCGGGCTCATGCCAGCCAGTTTTATACCTTTTCTGGCTGAGCTTACATGAGTCTAAAATTCTGTATGTCCCTGTTGTCTAGGTTTTTGCCGTTCTCCTCTGTCTCCTTTAAGGAGTTTGTAAAAGTCTTATTTTTAGCCTTCTGTGTTTTTGGAGTCAGATACACTTTCATATAAACAAGCCATTTGTTATTGTAAACTCTAGAGATGTTTACATTCTTTTCGTAAGGAAGAGACTGTTGATGGACTGCTGCATAGTCCAGTGTGGTTGGAGAAGAAGATTTTCTTCCTCCAATCCATGATCACTGCTAGAATTCGATAAATGCTGATTCTGTAAATAAAGCTCTCTCCTTTCCGCCTGGGACATCGCAAGGTGTGAGTGTGAGTTCTTTATGTCGACTGCGACATGTCCCTTTGTGTCTTGGTGCCTTGGTTTCAGTGGATGTTGAAATCTTTGGCGGCAGGATCTGCTGTCTCAAAAGGTTTCCTGGGTGGAGGGGGTTCCCAGGCGATTCCGATGGCCCTGATAAGATACTATCTCACAGCCATCAAGGGCCTGATCGTCCTCCTCCTGGCCATTCTCTACCTTCTACTGGAATTGTAATTTCTTTGTTCTCTCCTCCAGAGATGGGTAAGGCTCTTGCGAAATTTTCCAAGCCCTCTGCTCTGAGAGGGTTTTTCGCTTTCTTATAAAAATATTTTTACTATTATTTACTATAACGACAAACATTATGAAAACATGAATTATTCCTTATTACACCCGTTATAGATTGTGAGGGTCAGGGAAATTTTAGAGGTGATGAATTAACTTTTGGAGCAGTAGAAAGCCCTCATAACAATTAAATTTAGGATTATATGTTGTTTCAAGCAGTTGGATCCCCAAGGACTGCTCATATCCCAAAAAGGAAACAAGCAGCAAGTTGCTGCAAGATGTAATCTGAGGAAGCACAAAACATTTTTCATGGTTTTAATTAAATGACCTTTGCTTGGTGCCTGCCAAACCTCCCCTCTAATCATTGTTCAGCTGATAGTGCAGGGGATGTTGGCACCTGGTGAGGCAGATGCCTGTTCCTGCATAATTTTTTCAATTCCTAACATGCTTGATAATGATTTTTAATAGCACTTATGCTTTAAAAAACTATTCTTGAAACTGTGCAACGAGAATGTGCATCTATGTGTGCTATGGGAAGCTTCTAAACCAAGCAGGCAGAAAAAAAAAAAAGTACCTTAAAGTAAGTTATTTTAAGGCCAAATAAGCTCCTGGAAACTATTTGTGATCATTATACAGCTATCTCCCCTCAAGCATCAATTTCTGCATTGAGGTGCAAAGACCAGGCAAATGAGATGAATCTTGGTTACCTTCAAAGGGTGGGGAAAGTTTCACAAAGAAGATTAAAATACAAGGCAAATGATAGAACCCACTGAGAGGAGATTTACAAGCATTCAGTACCCACATCAGAGGTGAGAGGTGAAGTGGTTGAAGTTATTTTGCCTTAATTGAGACTCCCTGACAACCACTACAGACCCACTCTTTAGTCCACTCACCCTCTCACACTCCTTGTGTAGGAGGGATTCTGAAGGGCTGTAGATGGGTCCAAGGTGTGTACTGAAAATGCAGAAAAAAAGATACATTAGAGGTACATTACAACTTTAAATCCAGTCAGCTTGGATGCAGTCACACCTAATTCAGGACATTATTTTCAGCCATCCCGACTCCTGAGCCCCAGGCATGTGAGTGACACCAGCTTTGTCTTAAAAGTGCTGCAGAGCTGTGTGTCATGAGCCTGTAATTTGAAACGAATGAGCCCTAACGAGCCCCAAATGATTGCTGATCCTTACATACCTGTGGAGTGAAAGCATATAAATCATGGTTGTCGTGCTGCGTTTCCTTGAGCTACAAATCAAATCAGAGATGGGGTAAGAGCTACAATGAGGTGAAAGAGTAGGAAAAAAATGAACAGTATTAATGATAAGTGGATCTGTGCAGTAGTTTAGAAAAATCAGTATTTATATACTAACCTGGTTTTGATCCTTAGTGGGCATCTCATGCTCCTGTGGCTTGTTTGGTATCAGATGAATGGAGCAGGGGTTGTAAAGTTTCAAATCACTATTTTTGTAGATCACTATAACAAACTTGAGATGCTGAATATCTTTGTGAAGAGACTGTACCTGAATTGTTTATACAAGGGAGGGTTTTATCTCCTGTTATGCTTCATTGAGTTTAATAGTTATCTAAACATCACTTTTTCAAATGGAAATAATAATCATATAAATATAAACTTTAAAATTCAGCTCTAATAATTTAACAAATAAATTCACAAGATAATTTGTAAAAAAAAAAAGGAACAAAAACCTTTTATGCTTCCTTTGTTTAACAACTTAACATGGGTAAAACATTCGTTAAGACTGTAAAGGAACTGCTCTGGCACCTTCAGCAGCACAGGAGGTTGAGTGAGGAGAATAAATGCCCAGAAAAGCAATGATGTAGAGAGTGACCCGTCACTGTAAGATTGTAAAGAAAATATGGTCGACCTCACCTTGTACAGGTTTCTTAAACAACAGGTCAGTGTCTCTGTCTTAGTATGTTTCCTTTTCTCTGACTTTCTGAAGTCTGTCTTGCTGTGGGTTTGAGCTCTGTAGGATTAAACTCCTGCAATTAGCTCCAGTTGTGGCTTGGGGGAACGAAACTCTGAAGAAATTGCTCTGTATCATAAAAAAAGATGATCATCTTAAACTGTAGTACATGGCATAATTCCTGCAGCAGTTTCAAAATTATGTACCATCAAATGCCACGTCACGTCCCTCATGATGGTCATTAGCAGTTATGTCACATTGAATCATGGAAAACATAGTGAATTTGGTTCTAATAGAGCAGAACAAAGTCTTTTCTGGCTTCTGAGTCTTGTTCTTTAATCTCCATAACTGAGTGTTGCAGATCAGCACTGGCAGGGAATGTCGTTTCTCTGCAGCTCTGTGCTGGCTTTTAGTTTTAAGACATCAATTCTAGAGAAAATTCTGCTACTATTAGGCATCTAAATGTGGTAATTTATGCAGGACAAGCACTTCATCTATCGATACCAGCCCTCCTCTGCCTTGTGCTCATAAAATCCAGAGAGCACAAGCCCTGGTGTGCAGCCACCATTGCCCAGGTTAGCACGGCTTTGCTGCCGCAGGAAAAACTGCTGTGCTGTGAAGGAGAGGAAGAGGTGCCAAATCTCCCAGGTCTGAGATGTTTCTAGAGCACTAATTATGCACTTGCATTGGCAAGAACCAGACTGGCAAGCAGATGTGTTCTTCCTATCATTACTGCCTTATTGCCAGCTCATGGGATAATTCTGCAGATGCCAAGAAAATAAATCTGAGCTGTCTGTTGGAGTATCCAGGTAAGAGCCAGAAGAGTGCCTGTCTCTCCTGTGCTACAGTGACATTGTGTGATGGTTTAATCACGTTCTATATCTCATTTGACTGGAAGAATATAAAGCAAAACAGGCCCATCTTTAAATTACAAAGATAGTTTATTAATACACACAAAAACAACAAAAAAGGGGAAAAAACAACAACAACAACAAATGAAACTTCTAAAACATCTTTCTGGACCTTTCTAAGTTTTTTACCTTTCTTCACTCAACATAAAAAGACATGACCTGAAACCTCAGCCAGTTTTACCATTTTAAAAATAACCTTTTATCAGTTCTTTTAGGAAAGGAGTCTCTCCGGGTTCTATATAGACATCCCATGCTCTACATCTGCGAGGATTTTAAAGGAACTCCTGCAAACTGCGAAATCCTACCCATTAGCAGCTCTCTCAACACTGCACATAGGCCATATTTGCTTATTGGGGTACTGTTTAAGGATGGCTCCTCTAGTATGACACAAAGATTCTCTTCTTCTATTTCCAAAATCATCTCAAGACCCAAAAACAAATCTCCTCTTTCTTTAGGAGCAAAAAGCTTCATATCACTTTAACTAGAACCTTACATCCCCCCAAAAGCATTTATATGTTACAGGAAAAAAACTAGTTCGGTCTCTATAGTTTACCAGAAATGTCCAGCCAAAATTAGGCCACTCCTTGTCTTTTTGCCTTAAAGTCCTTTTCACTCTCCCTTTACCGACTATAGCTCCATGCTGTGTCTTTCTATTCGCTATATTTGTTCTTCTTCCAGAGAAAGATGATGTTTAGGAAAGTCCATCTGCTAGCAACAAAGGGTTAAACTTTTCAGGCTGCCGGGCTGCTCACGTGGCTCTGCGGCGGGAAACTGAGTCGTTTAGAAGCCGTGCGCCGGTCTCTTCGGCTTGAAAAGAAGAACAAGGGCGAAGGGGCACTCCGTCCGAGCTCTCTCTCTTCTCCATGCTGTCTGCCTCTCTGCGAGACAGCGGCTCCCAAAGCTCCGGCCCGGCCCGGCTCCAGCAGCATCGGGGCCCGGCCCGGCCTGGCCCGGCCCGCCGCAGCTGCCCGGGGTGGGGGGGGCACCGAGGCCGGCCCGGCCCCGGCGGCTCCCTGTCCCCAGCCTGCCACACCAGAAGACAAAGAGATCGCTCCTCCCCCCACCCAGCCTTTTTAAGCATTTCGCCAAAAGTCGCAGCTTGTCTTCTACTGGATAAATTGCTTGTCAATCAAAAAAAGCTGACCCCGATTGGAACAAAATCAGGCTTTTCCTAGCCTATGACACATTGTTGGTGCAGAAAGAATTATGTTTGATGGGAATTCTCAGAATGGCTCAGAAATGGGGACAGGAATGAGAGAGTGAAGCATCAGCTCTGAGTGGTCATTTTTTAGGAAAAGCACTACATGAGAGAAAGGGAAAGTGACAGGAATGAGCAATAACCACACCCATGCTCATTGCATTGTGATCATGGGGGGGGAAATGAAGCTCTTGTCCATGTTGAAGTCCCACCAGTCATTTGATGAATAAAAAAAAAAGACAAATAGCAACACAACCTAAACACTATCCCAGGGAGAGGGGAACATTTATTCTTATTTTCAATTGTCCAGTGATGTCACCAGACATCAGCATGAATTCTTGGCTCAGTTTTGAAAGCTGGACTTGTAACTGAACCAAATCTCCAGGTTTAATTGTATGTTCTGCAATCAGTGTCTGCCTGACAAGTTTGCTCTGTCGAGGCTAATTTTGTGTGCATACTCTGCCTGCAAGGCAGAGCTCTAATGATGTTTAACTGTCCTGTATAGAGAAAAATAAACACAAACCATTCTTGAAACATTTTGTTAAGTGATTGACATTGGATATCAATTTGGCTTCTTGGGAGTTTGTCTCCTCATAAGACAAACCTCATTTATGTTGTTAAATAGATGATACATTAGCAATATTGTCTTACAAGTCTGTTACCTCTCACAGGAGAGTGGTCACAGTGATTTCTCTTGAAATTCCTGTTAAATTGAGATTGAAGGATGAGTCATCTCTCCCTTTAATTTGTTTGGATTTTCCAAGAATTTTCTCTTGTATTGAACTACTCCAAAGTTCAGGTGTTGTAGAACTAATGCTGCCTCTAATGTTTTAAACAGCAGCATGTCCAGCTTTAAACCACATTGTTTATTAGGAACTGGGCTTCCTGTTTGCTGAGGTTTAAGGCCATATCTCTGTCCCATAGAGCACTCTCTTTAAAAGCCCAGCATGACAGAAAAGACTTCTAATTTAAAACCCTCCAAACTGGTAATATGCCCTCAGAACAGAAATCATTGATTGGCATGTATCCTTAATGTAATATAATACACATTATGTTCTTCAAAGAGTTGCTTAGCCTACTTTCTGGAAACATTGCTACTGTGTTTTTCTATAGCTATTTTTCTTTCTTTGTATTACATCTAATGACCTCATGTAAAGCTGGTCATTTTACTGTACCTTGAATATAAATTATTTAAAAATAGCCATGATTCTGAATAAGTGTCATGCTGATCTCCATAAAGTATCTTTTTTTTTTTTTCCATTTGCAGCTATTCTTGGGTGTAGGCTCTGCTTCACAGAGGTAAAAGATAGATGTGAGGTTTTTGTCAAGTTAGTTTAAAAATGAAAAAAAAATCAAATACATCACTAGAATGACTAAAATTTTTACAAATTCAAAACACTGTTGGGTTGTGACCTTTCTCTGGGTGGTTTATTTGAAAGTCTAAAACTTTTGAAATTCACCCCCAAATTAATGCTATGAAATGCTATGAAGTCATAGGATGTAGGGTGGTTTCCCCCTATTGCATTTCTGGGGCATTTCTTATTGATGATTAAGTGCTGCTGCCATTGTGGGAGGAAGGCAAAGTGAGGACAAGACAGAGTTATAACCATGAGGGTGCTGGATGCACTGAGTGGGGTCATTAGAATTATCTCCTGCCAGAACCCAGAAAAGCTTCTCATACTCTATTTGCATTTAAATACATATATTTACCATACATTTATGCTACCAGGTTGAAACCCAGACACTGCATTAATTTTCTTGGTCCTTCAATCCTCGGATCTGCTCTTTGTCAGAACATGTTATTAAATGGTTCATGGTCATACCTTATCTGATTTTCTGACCAGCTGCAACATGAGCTTTAGCAACATTGGCAACATGACACCAGGACTAAAACTAACACCCTATATGAATATGTATACAGATATTAATTTCAGTCCTAACAGGGCATTTTGTGCTTTGGAAACTATGGTGTGGTGGAATAGAGACTTCCTTCCAAAAAATTTTTAATTCATTAATTGACTTTCTGTAAAATCATCTGTATTTTCACTTTTTTTTTCCCCAAAGGCAACGTGTGCACTTTCTAGTAAAAAGATAAATAGTGTGTGTAAAATCAATAAATATAAAATGAGACAGATAGGAAAACCTGTTCATAGAAATTACTTACTTTCAATTTGCTTATTCATTATGTTCATTTTACCAGGTCTGGTTTTTCAAGTCAGTTTGTTTAAAAATTGGCAGCATGTAGAAATAGGTGACAGTAAGAGAATAATTGTTTCCTACTTACTTCTAATAAATAACAAGCTTATGAAATATAATATGTAAAGTGAAATCACAAGGAATGTATTCCTGCTTGGGCCAATTTGACTGCACAGAAAGAGTGACTAGATTTTTATTCCAAAGGGATGAAAGTGAGGTCATATGAGCAGCAAAGGGGACTGAATAAATTACTGTGCTATCAGGGAAAAGGAAAAAATCCCCAGTGGGTTCATCCCACCCGATCTCTCAGCATCTCATCCACACGTGTGCTTGGGCCCCAAACACAAACTCCCCAGCCAATATATTCCTCTCCTCTCAGCAATTTAGTCTGAATAGATTCTTTTGACTCTTGAAGTCTTGTAAACAAACAGAAGCATCTCTGGTTTTTTTATTCACAAAGCTCTACTTCAGCTCAGGGCATCAGCAACAGAGAAAATTTGGATGGAATAACAACAGATTCCTCTTTTGAATTCATGAAACTTTCCCTTAATGAAATTTGTTCCAACACACTGCAAGTCACAGGCTGTAGTTGTTTACTGCTAGAAAAGGCTGCTGCCCCTGGGAAGCTTTATTTATTTTCATGATCTGTTACAGGGAGCTTTAGTGTCTTGGATTCTGTGCTTTTGCTGGGAGGAGAGTGGGCAGAAAGTGTGACAGGGAGCTGGCCCCCCGCTAGAAGTTCCCACACCTGGCCAGACCCACAGTGCTCCACCTTTCAGAGCAGCACCTGAGCATGGCCAAATGAGGGGCAGGATTTGTTGGTTTTTTTGGTTACTAAAACATCTACAATAAAATTACCCAAATAAATAAAATTTACCTCCAGCAAAGCCAAATCTGCCTTTGTCCCAGGAGCTTCCCTTTGCTGCCCTATGAAGGCTTTCTGCTCCATAAGGCACGTGCAAATTCCCTCTCCCACTTCCCTCCTGTGACTTCCTCCCAGCACAAACATAAAACATTTAGCATCTTATTCAGGTGGTGAGCAAGAAATAAGGATATTGCATGGGAGGCCTACAAAATGAATAAGTAATAAAAGAATCTGTTCCTGCACACAAACAACTCATTTGGTGCTTGCCAGGGACTGCTTCAGAGATGCTGCAGTTGTTTCAAAGGTTCTGTGATACTGAGAGGAAGGGAAAAGAGCAGGAAGGGATGGGGTGAAGGCTCAAAACAGGATCAAAAGTGCAGAGAAGCAATTCTGTGAGATGGTACTCTAGCCTGGAGCAAAAACCTCAGTGATATTAAGAAAAAAAAAATCCAACACCCATTTCCCACCATGAAATAATCGTTTTCAGTATAATCCATGAACATTTTCCTGTTTGCTGTGGATAATAACTCTTACTAAGAGTTATTTTACTGTCATTACTAAGGTGTTAATCAAAAAGAGGTTTTACTAAGCCCAGCTTTTAGACATGTTAATTTTTGTTGAGTATTCTGATTTATTAACTAACCAAAGAGAAACCAGAAGGAGCATGCACTCTGCAGTCATATATATGTTATGTTCTAAAAAGGTTTTTAGTAGAAGGGTTGGAAATATTTTTTCTCCTGATTGTTGGTTATTTTGAAAGTGTATGTAGTACCTCTAGAAATAAAGGGGATGATTATGTTTTATAGGCAAGAAGGGATTAATAAAACTCATAATGCTCAAAGAAACAGCTGTTTCTCTGTTTTGTAGTGCTTCTAAACCCTCATCTAATGCAGAGTGAGTCAGCTGGGAGACACCACTAGTGTTAAAAAAGAATTAAATGGAAAAGTAGTGGTTATTATTTGAAAACAATTATTCTCTAATTGTGCTTTGAGGAGAGGAAACAGAGAAAGAAAACTGCTGGTAAAATAATTTATAATTGGAACAAAGTATCGATTAGGAAGAAAAGCTGTCTTAAAATAAAGACTTCCTAATCCATAAGCAGAGATGGAGCAACAGCAATAATGCTTTTATTAGTCTGTTTTGAAAAGGCTGCATCATTCACAAGTGGGGTTGAAGCCAGGGAGTGGAGCCAGACTTCCTCACGGGGCTCCTCTTGGAAACTCCAGCTGCACTTCCAGCTCTGCTGTTCCCTGGAGCAAAGCACTGCACTTCCTCAGGCCTTCTTCTCACCCATCAACCCTTCACTCTGGTTTTTGAGTTTGGCTAGGGTGAAGTTGAGAATTCACAGCAGAGTTACTGGCATTTCTGTACGCTATTTTCTTTTTCTTTCTGTTGCCTGGAACATTCATATGATTTTGCTGTCTGACTGGCAGAGAGAGAATAAAGGGTTTGTATCTCCATTATGCACCTTCCATTAGAAATGCATATATTTAATAGCTTGCAGTGACCTTAAGTCACATGATGTAATCCTTATGCAATTTTTTAATAAAGGCAGAACTCCCATCAAGTTTGAGGGTTGTCAGTATGAAAGAGATGTGGAGATTTACCCCATTAGACTAAAAAAATATCCTGCCCTGGTGCCTTACGTTCTTTCAGTAATGTATTTTAATGACATCTCTTGAAATGAAGGAATACTCTTTGATTTGATAAATGATTGGGCTTTTCTATTAGTCTTTGTAAAGAACCTTGATCCTGTAAATACCTCTAGATTTATAAATGGTATCTTCTTAAGTATGTCCAGCATAACTGCCTTTACTCCTTGTTTCATTTAATTTTACTTTTCCAAACAAAACAGTTCAATCTAAACCAAAGCAGTAAAGGCAAATAAATCTCTATTCCTAAGTTTTCTAGGGATTTGGCAATCAGGAACTCACAGGTTACTCTTATGAGAAACAGAAGAGGGAAATAACCCAATAAAAGACAGGACCTGCTCCATGAGTAGCTTGAGAGCCGGAGGAAGCCCTGGAAAAGAAATATCTTCATTCATTCCATTTTCCAGCTTCTGCCCTTTCAGTTGCCTCTAAAAATTTGCCAGAAACTAGATTCCCTTTCTGAAAAAAAGAAACAAGTTTTGTGTGATTGCAGATTGTGTTAAGTGTATGATAAGGTAATGAGCCAGTGGTAAATTCATAAAGATACTTCCCTCTTTTTCCTGCTGGTCACTGCCTTTATCTATTTTATCCCTATCATGTAGGCAGTGCTGCAACATGCTGCACTTAAAGTTCATTCCAAAGGAGGTTGAAAAATAAATGAAGAAGACCTTCTTGAGGCCAAAGAAAGTAATTTATTAGTCCTTAAAGCTGAAGCATATAAATTTTAAAGGCCTTTGTGGGGCTAAAGATAATAAATTAAACCTAAAAAGATGCTATTTCAGGGACACAGATTTATCATTTGGAGGTGTGTGAGGGCTATACTCATATTCTGAAGTTTCATAAAGGAGGCTCTTTGTTTCTTCTCCGAAAAAATCCATTAGCTTCAAAAATACAGAGCTCACTGTAAGATTCAAAGTTCCTGATGTTTCCCAGATTCTGAATAAATTACTGTCCCCTCTTTCTGTTAAATTTGGCTTCTGTGCCATTTCCTTTGTTAAATATTTTGCATAGAAAAAAGTAATTTGAGCTATTCCGGGTCTAAGACCATTCATTCCCACCAGCACATATCTGGACCACATGCACAGGAGCATTCTGGTGCATGTGGTGCAGATGTCCCTGTGCCACCAGAAAAACAGGGAGCTGAGGTAATTTTGTAGCAGCCATAAATGGCAACAGAGGAAGCAGAGACCTGGTGGGGTGCAGAGAACTTCTTTCATCCTTCTTTTTGTGTTATATCTGTCCCATAAATTTTGTGTTCCCTCATAGTGCTCAAGCAGTAGCAAGAGAGGTGATGCTTCTAGAAGAGAACTTTTACTTGCTGCTCTTGGGATATTTATTCACTGACAACCCCACAGTTTGATAGGAGAGAAATTTTCTCTAGAGTTTTCTCTTTTCCCAAACAAAATTTTATTTCTACAGGATTTAGTTTGGTGATGGGTGCATTTCAGTATTGCTGATTTTTTTCACCCTTTTTTTAAAACCTCTTTTCTGGAGGAAAAATTGACTCAGTCCCCAGCCACCTGCCAAATTCTGGAAAATTCTGTAACCCAGAGGATGTTTCATCTAGAGAGACAGAGAGAGGTTATCAAACCCATGTGGGATTTGCAAAGTGTCCCCAGTTCCTTCCCACTGGTCCTGGGAAGCTGCACTGAATCTGTTTGATGAACAGAGGCACCCCAGCTCTAAGAGGCTCTAAGAAGTGTAACTGCTCTAGTGTTCCCAACAGTTATTCAAAGGAGAGGCAAAAGCAAGTTAGAACACACAAGCCTTGGATCAAACTGTTCAGCATTTGCTTCAGTTGACCTTTCTGAGTGTGAGTTGTGTTAAATCAGCTCTGTGAGATATGGCAGCCCCAAGAACATGCCTGGAGGCAAGTCAGAACTCTGTTTTGCAATTTTGCCTCTGGCTGACAGTTGTAAAAAGTTTTACTAATGAAATATTCTAAACAGGTAAATAACAAAGAAAAAAGTAGAAAGCTACAGACAGCTGCCCATAAAGCACACAATGAATTCCTACTTGCAGAATTCAGTTTCTTTCATACTTTGATATCCCTTCTCATCATCTAAGCCAGCCTGTGAGTCCAGAGCAGTAGGCAGCAAAATCCTCATTAAGTCGCCCGTACTCCTGTTGTTTTTCTTGTAATCTCAAGTTTTTCCTTTCCCACAGTGACATGTGCTGGAGGGAATCACTGTGTCAGTACCTGGAGGGAAGGGAATTTAGGATGTCATATTGAAAGTTTTGCCTTTTCTGATGTACAGGTCACAGCTTCTAAAACTGCTAAAATTAGAGAATAATGCCACTGGTGGTCCTCCAAAAACTGGAGCACCCTGCAGAAAGGCACAACCTCCTCCAGAACCTGGTTTGCTCTCCCTTCTCCATAACATTTTATAAGAAGAGCCAGAAATATTCCAGGGGACTGAAATATTGCACTTGGGGGGTCGAGGACCTTGTTTCCCAAGCTCTGACATTTTCTTTAGTGTGGTGTGAGAAAGAGAAGGAATATCCCTATGACCAGAGACAGTTCAGCTCATGCAGGTGACAGAGGCCTGGGAGGGTTTGTGGGGGTCCTGCCTTGGTGCTGAAAGGATCAAAGGCAATAGAATTAGCCAGAAAAGTGCAGTTTTCCCTCAAAATAGCCTCCACAATAATTCTGTCACCACAGAGATTAATAATTAAGCAAAGCTCACTCACTTCCAATATGTCACAATCTAGGCTGAAGGAGTTTTATATTATTTTTCAGGTGATATTAATTAGATTCATCTTGAGTTATGAAAGGTTATGTAACAGAGATGTCTGTATTTCCTACTCCAGTGATACAGCAGAGTTTGGTTTCTTCCAACATTTCATACAAATTGGCCTGTGGGGCAGTTCAGGAACACTTCAGGCCAGGCCATGGTTCAGGTTTGTGAGTTATCAGCAAGAGAAAACATGTTTATGGTCAAAGAAGCCTTGTAGCCTAACAGTGTGATTTTCCTCTGCTCCACAGGTGTGGACAGAGATGTAATGGGTGAAGTGTTCCCTTAATATTTTGCATTTAATCACACACAGGGAAGAAGTCTTCCACAGCTATTCCTCTGCCCATTTGCAGATATGGGGGGCACACCTAGAGTTTCAACCCTCTATTTTTTTGAGAAGGCAGCACTGTGTAACTCATGCTGGGGGGAGTGGATCCCACCGGAATTGCAGCTGGCACATCTCCTCCAAGCAGCCCTTTATCCGTTGTGTTTTGCTCCTGGGGAACACAGAGGTTCTGATCAAGTGTTTGTACTCATCAAGAACCATGACCTGTCCTTGAAACAGCTGCCATGTTCATTTCTGATATTTGCTGAAATAAGACAGTAAGTTTCCACTTTCTCGTTTTCCTGACTCTTCATTCATCCTGGGATCTGAAAGTCAAGCTGAGTTTTTCCTGGTTTCCAGACTGTGTTGCTGCTAGTGATGATGAATTATTCATTGTTAATCTAAATGAATGAGCCTATTGATGAGTGGAAATCAGAAATTAGTTCAGTTAACTTCCTAGGAGTTTTACTGCCCAGAAGAATGCTTTGATAAGGAACAAAACTGGCCAAAACTGTTGTGTTGAAGGAACTTCATAGTTTTTGCAAAACTGGATTTCAAAACTGTTTTAGCAGATGAAATGTTTCTGTCTGGTTCTGTTTCTGAAAGGATTTATAGTATAAGGTAGATCTCTCTCGGCATAAAAGTCAGGCATTCCTCACTCAGCCTATGGAATAATTTTGCACTGAATTGTTTCAGTAGCTGAATTTGGCTCATTAGGAAGTGATGAGCACTACAGCCACTGCAGCTGGAGTCCTGGGATTTGCTGTGACTGTGCAGAGCCCCACTGGAATCAGAGTCTGTGCCCAGTGATGTGATCCACTGCAATGACACAGGGCTTTGGATTTCCAGACAGAGCAAGGAATGCTGCAGCAATAGGATTAATAATAGTCCAAATGAATCCTGGCCAGCAGAGCCGTCTGTTCCTGCTGCAAACAGTGCCCAGAGCTCTCCACTACATCTCCTTCCAGTGACAACAGCCATTAAACAACCAGTGCCACATTTCAAAATTCAGCAATAACACTGTCATCTGAAATTCCACAAATACTGACTGGACAATTTAAGACCCAATGTTTTTTCCTTGTCTTGCAAACTCTTGCTGAAGCTTTCACCTGCATGCCCAGTTCATTTATATGCAGGTGAAAGTCATATGTAGAAAGGGAACGCTTTTCTCTTTTTTTTTTTTTCCAAATAGAAAATAAGACTAAATACATTTTTTTCTGGTTTTTTTTAACATGACTATTTGCAAAAAGTACAGCTCAGGAAAAAGCCTTTCCTAGGTTTTCTTCCATAAATCATGCCATAAGCCTTTGCAGATCTGTATATAGATTTAAAATTAGAACACCTGTAGTCAGACTACTACTATGTTTTTACTGTTCCAAGGCATTAAATGGGGTTGTTTTTCTGTATTTCTCCCCTTGAAAAAAAGTAGTGCATCTTCATCTGTTGCTATTTGTTCATTCAACACAAATAGTTTGGCTTCTCCCAGCCTTGTATTTATTACCAAAAAAAAAAAAAAGGGCATTTAGCCATAGAATACAAAAATTCATTAAAAATTCATTTGGTCTCCAAAGCAAGTAGATGTACAGTTATGAACTAGTAACCTATAGGGCAAAATGAACTTTTGCCTTGTAAGAGAAAATCCCTGCTGTCACTCCTCCCTCTCCCCCTTGATCTGTTCAATACTTTCTGGGAATGCACAGTGTAAAACCTACAGAAGATCAAATCTCTCCTGGATTTGGTTTTTTTACATAAAGGCAGTGCATTCAAGTAATTTGTGTCATGCTGCTCCCCTGCACTCCCTTGGCATAATGTGCTTCAGGAGACGGAAACAAAAGCACGAGTGTGACATCTATTGACAGCCTTGGCTGGCAGGACACAGCAGCCTGAAAGCTGCAGCAGCAGCAGGAAAGGTCTATGACAGCCTCTCCATTGCAGGACTCATCATTTTTAAAGAGATTTACAGCAAAAGGCTAATCTCATGTTGGGTTTGAATTCCCTGTGTTTCGTGTGTTCAGTTAAACCTAAGCCCTGCACAAGTTTCCAGAAGAACAATCCATCCTGAACTGTGAGAAACAAAAGATACCAGAACATCCTTCAGTCTCCTGAAGGAGTGGAGCAGGGCACGCTTCATGCTTCTGGTGTCCATATGCTCTTCCCCAGGCATTCTCCACTGGCTAATGATTAATGCATCCATCCCTGAGGTTGGTGCTTATCAGCCTGTGTTAGCTCTGGAAATGCCACAGTTCCCCGAGCTGGAGCAACCTGAGGAGCCATCACAGCTGTAATGAGCCATCTGCAGCTCTGCTGCATATTGGCCACTGCCCAAATGAGGATCCTGGGCAAAGCAGGCCTTCCTCCTACTCTGGTGCAGCTGGTGTTGTGTTCAGACTGTTTGAGCTGTAGGGATGAACATTATTCACAGCGTTACAGGCTCTGTCTAGCTGGTATTTTGCCTTTTGATGTGGCTATAGAGGGGGCTGAATGTGTCAACGTGCCCAACCACAGGATTGCATTCCCTGTACTGTGCACTTCTTGAATCATCTTTTGAAATTTCCCTATTGCTCTTTTTCTAGCAAGACACAGGTTTTCTCACAGTTCTCTTAATTTCTGACAAATCAAAAAGAGGTATTTGCACTTCAAATAGCAAAGAGCCATCCTTAGAATCTTTATGACATGCAGAGAGGTGGTGGTCTCCTCGTGGTCATCTCAAGAATCACACTTGTATTGAAAGGCAAAGTTTTCTATGTGTCACTTCAATTCCACTCTTGTAACTCCACCACAGTCAGCCTACTCTTAGTACAAGAAGCCCTTGCTCATGGGTAGTTTCCAGACAAAAGTCCTGGAAGTGAGCCCAGGGAAAGGTGGGTTTTGAAAGTCTGTAAGCCATCTACAGGGAATGAATTGCCAAAGGCTACTTACTAAGATCCCTGGCACATGTTGTGGACCTTTAGAGGGAATAGTTTTTTAAGTAAATCACCTTTCTTATCTCAGTTTTCTAATGTGTAATTCCATTGGCTTTGGAAAGGTGACTTGGAGTTTGTCTTTATTTAAAAAAGATTTAGATCAGGCTTTTTATCTTCAATAAAACCTGGTTTTGCTGAACCTTTGAAAGCTACTCTTAAGATGGATTTCCAATGTTTTCAGTGGTGATAGCTGTGAGATGAATACATGAATCTGTATTGAACTGGGGATTTTACACCCCATTCTCCATTACATTACCGTCATCAGATCCATCATTTGGATCTCAGCTTAAACTTTGAATCTTAATTTAACCAAATTAAAGTATTGCCATTAATTAAATGGATCATGATGCATCTGTATTTATTAGATGACTCAGCTTTCCTCGGTCACCTTTTAGCCATGGGTTCCTGAAAGAAGGCAAACTTATACCCATGGGAGATTTTTTGTGTAACCTTCACTTCTACCCAGCTGGGATTGCTGCCTTTTACAAATACATGCAGGCGTTGTTCCTTCCTCTTCAAATCCAAGGCTTATCTGAAGGGATAAAAAGAAAGTAATCCAGACCCAAACGTACAACTAAATTGTCCTCTTGTTTTCTTCAATGTTGCTGATTCTTAAAAAAAGAAATATATTCCTTCAATAAATTAACACACAGTGAAAATCTGTGTGGGAGAATGTGGATAAAATATGTGTAATTTCAAGTTTTCCCTTTTTCTGAGCCCCATATGCTAAGTACCAAAATAAAATTACAGCACAGGGGAAATGGGATGATAGATCCAGGACATGGTGAGAAATATATGGCTATTAATTTGTAATTTTGTTTTGCTAACTGTGAGACTAGAAGGCTCTCTGCACACTAAATAATGATGGTATTTGGAGCAATAAATCTGAGCATCCTTGTGCTGTCTCCTGCTGTTGAATAAATCTGTTGGCCTGTTAGAGGCTAACAGTTCTGCTGATGGTTTTAACTGCGCTGTTTCACACAAAACAGCCAGGCATTAACAGAGCTCTGCCCATGCAAGTGAAGTAGGATGCCAAGATGGATCTAAGGTGGTGTCCACAGCTCTCATTTTCTTGGGAGATTCTCCTTCCTTAAGCTCTGCTCTCACCACAGCAGAGCAGAATAGTCACTCCTGCTTGGCTGTGTCACCTCTTGGAGGAACACTTTTTTCACAGCAGGAAAATCAGAGCAATCCCATTCATTACCTGCTTCCATTAAAGCCTTAACGAAAGCCAGGTTAGAGTAGGAAAACTCATTTTCACCTGATATAAGGGATCATTAGACAGCTGAGTGATTGCAAGGAGTGTAATGCAGTACACCAGTGGAGAAACTATAGACTGGCAGGAGGATTCCTTCAAGTCCAGGAACCATTAACTCTTTATATATGCATGGAGGAGATGATTTCATGTTTGGTTGTTGTTGGGTTGTTTGTTTTGGTTTTGTTTCTTTTTTTTCTCTTTAGCTCCATTTTGTGCTTTCCAGCAGGTGTTGTAATGTGCAGAAGTGTGAGCTAAAAGACTGATACAGAAGTTGGACAAACATGTAAACTAGAAAATTGCAAAATAATCTTGTACTGGCTTCATCACCTGCTTCTTCAGAGCCTGAACAAAAAGAATTCAGGAAACTGTGCCATGTGCATAAATTCCTTCAGGAGGAAGCAGTAGCGGCCATAGCTGGCCCCAGTAAGTCTCATGTCGGAAAAGTCAGACCCTGCATAAACACAGCAGGTTTTAAAGAGATGATCACACGTTATCTGCCAGCAAAACACTTGTCCTGGGGGTTGATTATGGCTTTTCTAGAGAAAATCTGTTCAGATTGCTCATAGATGGGTAAGTAGGATTCATGTTATTTTGGCTTATTAAAGGTCAGTGGCATTTGGTTAAATTGCTGTCAGATGTAGCTTGTGGGAAGGTGATACGGTGATGTCAGAGCAAAGATCTTAGATCTTTCCAAATTTTTCCCTTGCCATGCTGCATGAGCAGCCACACTGGCAGGGACTGGGCCAAGAGCCTTCCAGTGCTTTTTTTGTTGTCTCTATTGTAAAATTGAAACCAAAATCTGTTGACGGACACTTGAAGGATTATGTAATATATTGTTTTGTGTCAATACACACAGTATTGTGACAGCCCCATTCTCAGGATGAATGTCCTAATTTTTAAGCTATTAAAGGGACCTGTCTATATTTTAAAACACAAGGCCAGTCTCTTCCCAGATTTTTAGAGGAGTGATTGCAGAATTGTAGATGTGGGCCCCAAGTGAGGTGGAAATCTTTTTAGCATGACCAGAGATACAAAAATCTGTGGGGAAGGAGCAGGACTT
The DNA here is from genome assembly GCA_017589585.1 of Phylloscopus whistleri. NCBI lineage: Eukaryota > Metazoa > Chordata > Aves > Passeriformes > Phylloscopidae > Phylloscopus > Phylloscopus whistleri. The sequence continues at coordinate 161,597 of JADMLD010000349.1, forward strand.
CAGTCTATTACTCATCTTTGACTTGTTATTATTGAGTGTGTTAGGCTGGTAGATGTTGAATTTGAGCACCCACCTACATTTGCTGACCTGGACAGGCATCCGGGGGCGACCATATGTCTTCTAAGACAAGTCATATGTGAGCAGATGGAAGTGCTCCGTTGCATACAGATATTCTGGTGTTACAGCCTTGTGCCTCAGACCTCGGATTCTTCATTCTTTTAGCCAAATATCTGAACCCAGTCGAAACTGATGGCTGTGAATTCAAACTGTCCAAAAGAACAGAGGGAATAACTGCAATAAAAGTGAGCTGATCGTTCTGGAAACATGCCAAAAATACACTCCATTATCTGGAATTCATTTGCTGTGATTTTGCCACAATTAGAGCTTGAACGTTCATTAATTATACTGAGTTTATTCAGAGAAGTCAGGTAATCGCTGCTTTTCAGAGCTGCTCATGAAGAATTGTAATTAAAGAGCCCCTGCCACTCTCAGTCTGTTAAAGGGACTTGCCCTGCATCGAATCCCCTGTTCAAATGTAGCAATGGGGAACAACAACAGGGACCCCTTGCGCATGCGAACGAAATCTCTTATTGTAGAAAACACCTTTCTTATGCACCCTTAGTGTCCACCGGCCATAACCAAAACTTAACAGGAGAAGCTCACCCATTGGCTGCTCAGCTGCAGTGCTGCTGTCCACTCATCTCACCAGCCAATCAGCTTCCCACTCACATGCTGTCCATGTGTCTCACCACCCAATCAGCTTCCTGCTCACATGCTGGCCATGTGTCTCACCACCCAATCAGCTTTCTGCTCACAGGCTGTCCATGCATCTCACCACCCAATCAGCTTCCTGCTCACATGCTGTCCACGCGTCTCATCACCCAATCAGCTTCCTGCTCACACGCTGTCCATGCATCTCACCACCCAATCAGCTTCCTGCTCACATGCTGTCCATGCGTCTCATCACCCAATCAGCTTCCTGCTCACATGCTGTCCATGCGTCTCACCACCCAATCAGCTTCCTGCTCACACGCTGTCCATGTGTCTCTCCCCACCACTGCCTCTCATGCCCCAGCTGACCTCTGACTGCCCAGCCTGCAGCTGTGCCTTCCTGCAGGGCTTTCTGGTAAACATAAGCTTCAATAACTTTTAACAATTATAATCCTATATCCCATATTCAAATTTGCTTCCATCTCCCTCTCGCAGCTGCTCAGATTTGTTAAAAGCTTCCTGTGGTAGTGTTTGAGGGAAGACTTACCCTGGTGTTCCCATTTCTGGTATTTTTTTTCCCCTTTGTGGCATTTCTAGCTTGTTCTGTGATCTTTATTATACAAGTGTTACTTAGAGGTAAGTTGCTCCAAAGTCTCTTATGGGGAGAACAAGCCCAGAAGTGTACTTTTATTGTCTAACTCCCCCACATTTAAAACCTAATGTATTTTATAAAAACTATACTCATTCCATGGATTTTGGAAAACTCGGTAGCACTATGTAAAATTAGGGGAATCAGACAGCTGGAAAACAGTTAAAAGTTTATTTCTGGTAATATAGCTATTGCTAATAGAAAAAACTTGGAAGGTGTAGTGTGGGGAAATTGTTATGGAGTTCTAGTTGGATGAGCTTATTTGTGTCTTCCTCTGCACCACCTGGATGCTGTAGGAAATAATAGGTCAGATCATGGGTTTTATTTCTGTGACAGTTCCTTTTTTTCTGAAGTTACCAGCTCAAAGTCTAAATTGATATTTTTGAACTGAAAACATGTCTGAGGTCTGTCTCAAGCATGCTCACCAATCTGCAGTGGGATTTTTATGGTCTTACTGTAGATGAACACTTCAGTGTTAAGAGTTGGAAAATGAGGCTCAAACTCTAAGCTTCATCCATAAGGTCTCTCTAATGTCAGCAGAGACAGGGAGGCAATGCCAAAAGAGATGGTGAAATTATTTTCCTTTTTTTAAAAGAGCACTGGAAAGAGCAAAGAAAATTAAAAAGAATCCAAGGCACCTTCCTTGTTGTGGAATTAACTCTGCTGTGACAGTGATATAGCTGCTCTTTTCTTAGAGTTCACAACTCCTGCTAATTTTCTCACTCTCTTTATCACTTTAAAGAAGACATTACAGCCTCTCACACCTGTAATTCACTGGCTGGGACACCTTAAGCACATATTTGCATTGTTCTTACTGCAATGAATTCTAAAGGAGATGTTATAGTTCAACTTGCTTATCACATTTAATCAACAAATCATAGGTAAAAATCTCTGAGCGCCATGAAATGGATAAAAGAACATTATCGGTCCAGGGGTGTTTTTGTAATGAAATTATTCTTAAAATAACAGCTCTCTTAGGCTCAAACCTAACAGAGCAAAGAGGATCAGGCAGTGCTGAGGCATGAACAGAATTGCTGAGAATAGTGCAATTCACTTATTTTAAGGAAATTGAACAGAAAATTGTGATGTTCTAATGTGCTCTGCAACAGGAAAAAATGGGTTGCAAGAGACTTCATTGAACGATTTCCGGTAGCGTTGGCAATGGTTCTACACTGATCCTGTGTTTCTCAATCCCCATCCAAGTACGGACCTTTCTGAGTTCACATTATTTGTGGTAGGGTCCAAGTACCCTGGGGCAACCTGTGGAAAATGATGTTACTAAATAGAGCAAAGGTGGCCAGATCTCTCTGGATCCTCCTGTAGCTATTTCGGAGGGCTGTGTTCTGGTATTTTTTCTCTGAATTTGCATGGTACAATAATGTTCGTAGTTAGCTGCATATGCTTTTCAAATGGTTTGCTGTGTAAATTAGGCTGGTGTTGTCCAAATGAAAGGGTGATGTGTGTATATCATTATCCAGGCAATGGTTATAACTTCCAACCACCTACTGTACTTTTAAATTTCACTTGTCTTTAGGGACCCAAGCAGAGGATTGAAATGCAAAGGGGAGATGATGAGTCAGCCCAAGAGGGGTACTATGGTACCACCACATCAGTTTGACAAACCCCAGAGCTTATTATATCACTTGGACAAGTGTCACCTATATATTTGAAAGCTTTTCTGAGACAAAAAAAATCTTTCATCCCCTCAGGCAGATGAAAGATTCAGCCATTACTACCCTTGAGTCTGATTTGCTGTCACTCTGGCTACAAGGAACAGGAAAGTCCACTAGAAATAACAGCCAGAGCATTATAGGACTGGGGATAGATTAGAAAGGAGTTATTGCTGGCACTTTCTATTCTCTCTTGGCCCACACAGCTATTTATTATTCACTTTCCTCAGGGTCTGGATTTATCTGATGACTGACATTCCAATACAAATTGAAATTTAAGCTTTAGGTTTATACACATAGTTGCCTCTTCAGGCTGAGGCAGTGTGAGTTAAGGGTGAGTCCCTCAATGTCAAACAGAAGAGGAGCCAGACTGTGAGGGAAGAAAGTGGTATTGTATTTGGCAGATGTTCTCAGTCCTCACAGCAAAGACATGACACTTACAGTAAGTAGAATTTCCCACAAATTAATTAAATGTTCTGCAAACTTTCCTGTCTGTCCTTTTAAGTCCTTGAGATTTTTACACTCTGGAAATGATAACAAGCACTGGAAAGTTGGAGGCCGGTTAATGTTGTCACAGGAGAATAATATACAATGAGTTCTGTCTAAATGAGTACCTGATATGAAAGACATACAATGATAAGGCTCAGAAATCCATATTCACTCTCCACTGCGCTGCTCTCCAGTGGTAATATTTATATGCAGATAGCCATGTAAATGAATATCTTATGAATAACTCAAAGTCAGAGAGAAAAACAAATCCTTCTGTAAATAGATAAAACAAATTACAAGATGTCTTTTAGGATGATCTTCTTTGAATTCATTGTACTTGAGGGGCAAAGGGGGAGCTTGGCGTTTGCAAATGTTCTCAAAATGAATGGAGAGAGACACTTTCCCCCTTTCCCATCCTTACACTGAATTTTTTGTTTCATATGGCACAGAAGGGGATTGAGGTGTAACTTGAAAGTCAGGAGTATGATATTTAACCTGCTGTGTCATCCCCATACACGATCCTAATGAGGATGGAACCAGCCCCGCTGGTCCTCATTGTGGCTATGGAAATCACAGGCACCATGGCAGCTGGCAGAGATTCCCTTGGTTTATAGAGAAATAGATGAAAATCACTTGGTCTTATGGACCAGACCGGGAGTTTAACAAAGACCTTTCCTGTGGTCTGTGAATGACACAGGGCTGAATTCCTGGCATCTAAAGCCTGATCAAGGCAATACAAAGGTTAATCTGGCTCATTGCTTTTATACAGGATGTATCGTCAGCTTTCATGCTTCTCTTTAGCTGCTGACACCAGTTACATGGACAATTTTGTTTCAAATAGAAAGGAGTTAAAAACAAATGTTTAGGTTGCAAGGTCAGGTGCCAGGTTTAAGTTTCTATAGGCACATTATGCTGTGCCTGCTGGTTACTCCCTGCTCTTCCCTGAATGAAGAGAGGTCCTGCAGGGGGAGAGGGAGTTACTGAATTATTCAGGCAAAAGCTGCAAGGTGGAAAATGAAGGTTTTATCGCAAACTTACTTGTCTTTTTCACACCATTTTCATACCCAGCAAATGTACTGCATCAGCAGGTAAAAATCCCCCTGCTATGCCCTCGCTACAAGTCAGCCTTTAAATGAAAATGTCCTTGTCATGAAAACATCACTGTGCTTGGCCTTCCATTAATGAGTGGTCAGAGTGCAGGGCTAGCATGTGGCAGCTGAGAAAGTGGAGCCAATGCTGTGGCAATACATGTTGTACAGAGCAATTAATTATTTGATCCACTTCTCCCACCTTCTCTCACCTGGATTCTCCCTGGCTCAGTAAAATCCAGGCAAGTCATCCAATATGTGCCCTCCCTGTGGGCTTCAGATCTGGGGACCACATTTACCTTTTGATCTCCACCAAAGAAACATTTATCTAAATTTAAAATTAATGAATATCATGCAGCTAAATCTGAACCCTGTGGATTATATTAAAGTTTATCCAATAAGAGCAGGAAGCCTCATCCTCTGAATATAAATGACTGCATCATCTGCATGAGATTTAATTGAGAAAACTGCATCAAAAAGGCAAATTAAATACCAAGAACACAACAGATTTTCCACAGAGAAACACCGTGGGAAGTGAAAAACCATCTGTACAGAGAAGAACAGAATGACATTTTTGCATCATGTCAGCCAGATAATATTTTCTCTTTCATCAATTATCTATGTTAAACATTTTGGTAAGACAGATAAATTAATGTACTTTTGACTATCACCTGGCATTAGTTAAGATGATGAAAAGATCATTGCAAACTCAAAATGACACATCAATTTTAAACTGTTTCAAATTTACATTATTTCTCTAATCTTTTCTGTTCAGAGGTAGACAGAAATGCAGACTGAAAGGAGTGTTATTTGGAATTCCTATCAAACTTTTAGTCTGGGCAAACAATTTCGGAGCCATAGATTTACACAGGTCGAAGTTTTCACACCACTAGTTTTCTAAAAAATGTACCAATGGTATCATTAAGAATCCCAGTGAAATTAACCCTACTGTTAATAAATATACTTAAAATTATGTTTCCCAGCATATGTTTCAAAACCTCAGAAACGCTACCATCTGTTTTTGCCTGGATTCTGAAATAGCCACAGTCAAGTGATACTGTCAAAGCCTTGTAGCTTCCATATGCCTTTAAATCAACAGACAGGTTTGCACCAGGATTCCTGATACCATAAGGACTTGTGTCATTTTCTCATTACTTCAAACAAAACCAGCACTTTGGGCTCTGTGTTCTGGTTCCAGATTCACAGGTAGCTCAACAGAAAAATTCAGCACTCGAGTCACTGCTTCTCATTCCTAAGGGGTTTTAAGGTTAAAGAACAACAGAGGCAGCAAAAATGTGATGAGGTCCAGGGGCTCTTGTTGCCAGAGTTTAAGAATATTTTCTCAAAAGCAATGTGGTATTTTTGTGGTTTTTTACTCCAGCTGTAGCTGCATCTTTGGAACTGACATTTCCAGGATTATTTGAGCTCTGTCCCTAAGGACCTAGACAAGGTGCTGCTGTTTTTAAACAGTCATTAATTTCTATGTAACCTGGTATAATACACCCCACACAGAGAAATTGGTTAATGAAAATAGCTCAGTTTCTCTAAGCTGTCAGCATGCTCCTGGAGTCTACAAAGACTCTGCAGAGTTAAAAATAATGAACTGAGGTATCCACACAATTATTTATTTTCAAATTGGTGAAGTGCCATTTTCTTCTCAGTTCAGGAAATTAACCTCCCCAAAAGCCAGCTTGCGCTACACAAAATTAATAAAGCAGAGCATGCCGGCAATAACTTGCACATGTTTATTTATGTGGGATGTCTCCAGCTAGAAAGGCTAAGATGAAAAATTGACTTAAAAGGCTGCACTCCGAGGGGTTTTTCTCCTGGGTTGGACCCATTTTCATGTTGTTTAAACTCAGAATTGATGGAATAAGAACCTCTTGTGGAGTCTATAAAAATTAAGCTCTTTTATTATCACCTCTCTTTTTTTTTTATCCCATGGCATACACCTAACACTTTCTTTTAGGAAATAAGGTGTAAAAATTTGCAATCCATTTCTAAAGGAGAAAAGTAAAGGGGAAAAGGTGATGAGGGCTGCAGGGAATCTGTTAGTGCCAAGCACAAGAAATAGTTTTCTCCATATCTTTTTAGTGAAGCTCTACATGGTTAAACTGTAGTTGATATTTACTTTATGTGCTGGTGAAATTTTCTCCCAGCTTATGTGTTTGCAGAGGGTGCTGATCTGGGCTTTGCAAAACACCTGCAGTGTTTGTAGCACTGTACCCTATAATGAAAATCCCTTAAGACGGGTCTCACCTGAAAGGTAAACTGAGGTACTCCAAAATTAACCCTCTTTATTAGCCTGATTTAAATTTGATGTGAAGATTGACTGTGATAGAATAATTTCTCTGGGATGCTTTTCCTGCTTTCTTGTGTTTATCCTCTCTTGTTTCTCTCCTTAGGGAACATCCATTAACAACAACACCAGTTTGTGTCTAGAGACTTATAACAGGTATTTATTACCTGTATTTATAACAGGTCTGTTAGTTCTGTTTCTTCACTCATGGCTTTTCATTGTTGGCAGCATTCAGGATACAGGATTTAGCAAAATTTTAGCATCAAACTTGGCTTTGAAAAGCCGTATCAGCACAGTCCTGACATGCCTGTGCTGGGTGCTTGCCTTCTGTTCAGTGCTGCCCAGGATGTGCCAGCAAAAACAGGCTGCTCAGCACAGCTGTGAGGATTTCAGCAGCAGAAAAATGTCTTCAGAGTGAAGGGATTATGCTGATGGCATCTTCCCTGTAAGACACTGGCAATTGTACCTGAGTCCTTTCTGCTCTGGGCAGATGTGGTCTTACATATCTTACCCACATAAGGATGGATGTCCTGGGCATTAGGAGCAATTTGGTTTTTGATGCTGGAGACAGAGAAACTGGCAAAGAGTGAATTTCAGAGCTGCAGAAGGCAAAATAATATTAATTTGGGACCACACTGAATACTTTCTAGGACCTTCGAGTCCTGTTGAAAATGGGATGTTCAGGTGCTGTCCTACAAGTAGCTTTTCAGATTTTGCTTGAATCGAATCATTTTGCCTGAATCATATCACTTAGCACTAGACATCAACAGGAATGTCAGCCCATGCAGAGTGTATTTCAGGGTGGAGAGAGACAGAGAGCATTTCATACCCCCCTTAGAATGCCACCCTCCTCTACTTTTCCCTCCCTTAATTACCCTGAGGACTGGAGTCTTTTATCCAAAATAATTCCAGCTGACTGCTCTCTCAAAATGAATCCAGTTCACCCCAAATTACCACTCTGTCAAAATTCCTAAGTGTAATAACACTGCAGGGGTTTCATTACCTTGGAAAGGTAGTACTGTGTGTACCAGGTCTGACCCATTTTGGCTTTGAAATGCATCCTTTTGAAAGCCTAATAAATGCTGCCGTGATCCTGTCAGAAACAGTGTCTGTGCAGCAGAAATAGGTGCTGCTTTGCCTGTAGCTACATAGACTCTGGAGTCATTCAGAGGCAAAATTCTCATGGGACTGAGTACACATCCACACCTCCAGCTCGGGTTGCTGGGGCTGCTTCAAGCTTGGCGTGTGTGGAAAGAACTCAGACAGCAGCGCTTCTCCCCTCTCCCTGGCTGGGGTGTGTTGTCACAGTTTGAAGGGGGTTTGTTCTTCTACTCTCAGAAAACTGGGAGTACCAGAGGTGTCAGGCCAGGCTGCAGGGTTTACCAGCAGGGTGCAGCCAGGAGCTGAGAGGATAAGGAGTAAAACAGGAATGAGCCTGCAAGAGCCATGAGTGTCTCCTGTCTGGCTATGGCTGCTACCAACCCTCTGACCACCTCTGTTTTTTCACCTGAGCAAACCTGACAAGCCTTTTGTTCTGTTACATCAAACTGGAGTTGCACAAACATGACTTCTAGTAACTCTCCTCACTGGCTGGAAGGGTTTATTTTTGTGCCCAAGGTGCCGAGACCAGCTTTGATAAATGTTAGTGTTTGTTGTGCTGCATAATGCAGTGAACAACACCAAGTTCTTCTGCTGTCACACTATCTAAATAAGAAAGAGCCTCTTCTGCCCCTTTTCTGAAGCAGGGAATGAGCATAGAGAAAGTGGGATTAACCTGAGGCTAAGGAAAAGCTGAGAGTCCAGTACTGATGGGTCTGAGACCAAAGCCTTGGCAGGGAATGTCATTGCTAACTAAGGATAAAAAGGTTATAAATACCCTGACCATCAAATGCTGTTTTATCCTGGAGCTGCCTGAACCCGGGATATTCAAAGAACACATGCATATATCAGTATGTTCTAGTTAGTTTTACTCCAGAAATTCTTATTAGCTTTTGGCAGTCTTTGATTTCCTGTTGAACTGAATTCACGTGATTGCCAGGAAAGACAGTTCAGTTTCATTTTCCCTGAGGTCAAGAGAACTACTGACTTCAAAAACAGAAGCAAGCCCCAATTAACAGAAGCCATGGAGCTCATCCCTGACCAAAATTACCATTGTTAATGTACTTTCATCGAGGGCTTGGACCACCATTAGTGCTTGGTTTTCAGGGTTCAGTCCAGTTAGGAGGATAACGTAACACCAAGTATTGTAGCAAATGAAATGAAAGTCTGATTTTCAAAAATCATGAGTAATTTCTGACATAGTTTTCAACTCTACCCTTATTAGAAATACTGTCTTTCATGTAGTTTCCTTTATAATGATTTAATCTGCAGAAAAAATTAATGCATTCTCCTTGACACCCATCCTGCAAGTCAAAATGTTCTCACAAGCAGACTTTGACACTAATATTTAAAAACCCTCCAAGTCTTTAATACTGCCAAGCTGTTAAAGATATGTTTCTTGGTGCAATACAGATACATCCCTGAATTGTGAACTTTATGGGTTGCATTTTATTTACTGCTTTCAAATGAAAGGGATTCCTGTTGTGTAGGGCCAGATTTCAAGCACTATGAAACCTGGAGGCACTGAGATTTCAAGGAGTTAGAGAGTATTTTGCTTTTTTTTAAAGAAGTGAATGGAAAATTAGACTGAAAACAACGCTGAAGGACAGCAGGAAAAACCCTACATTTTTTAGTGTGTCCAGATCCTGCTCAGTTAAGCAGCACAGTTCAGTCCTGTGATAGATGCAAAAACCCCCTAAAGTATGCAGAACTCTGGGAAATGTGCTGGTTCTCACTTCCCTGCCTTAATGTACATTGTGAGAAATAACCTCTTACTGTTAAATGTTTTAAGGTTTATTAAAACCTTAACAAATACAACAAACGACTGAATAGGGAAAAAGGGCAGCACACTGGGAACGTGTGACCAACTGTCACATGCTCGCCCACAAAATGGGTGCTCCACCTTTTATAGCCCTGGGGGTTGCATCAGCCAACCCTGGCTCCTCCCAATGTCTGTCAGTCAACTCTTCTTTGCCACCCATTGGTGGAGATTGTTTTCTTGCAGCTTGATTGGAGGTCAGGTGTTGCCATGCCACGCCCCCCAGAACAAGCCTTCTCCTTCCAACTGCCCCATGCAAGGGGCTCAGGTACCTGCCCACCCTTCCTCCACATGTCCCCGACAACCTAGGCTGTTTAGTGGCAACAATACAGAGGGAGAGGGGAAGGGAACTATGGGGAGAACAGAGGATGTTCAAACAAAAACCATCATAACATAACCATACATCTATAAAACTTCTCTTAACATACGTGTAATATTCATCTCTTAATTGTGAGAGCCAATCATCGCACTACCCATCTATAACAGAATTCTTCAGAGGCACCCTGACCTTCAGCAATTCTTCAGATAATTGAATCATGAATATTTTGTTCTTGTGATATGCCTGAGCCTAACAAATGAGCTTCTTCAAAAACCTGTATGGTTAATGGATTAAAGAAAGAAATTCAGCATAATATCTACAATTTTCTTAGTGATATCAAATGCAGAAGTACTGGCTAACCTACCTCTTAATTCGCAAGCTCTTTTATTAGTACCAGTTGCATTTTTCCCCTGTAAAACGAGGCAACTATTGGATGAAAAGCAGATGTACTTGTGTTCTAATTAGGCAAAACATTGATTGCATAGTTCACTGTACATGTTTCTCTATTTTTGTAAACAGATAATGAATCAGCACCAGATAATTACAACTGAGTTGCAAAGTTGGTTTTTTTCTACATTGGGGTAGATAAACTCTTTTCCTAGTTCCCCCTATCTGATTTTCCCCCTCTAGTCTTCGGGCTGAGCTGTGGGTAAAGCTTTTCATTATGTTGGGCATGATTTTCCTCCTTTCTGTTCCCAGGAGCTTGGGATGAGATTCATTTATCCTAACATTTGCACATGAAAATGAGATGTCTGCATGTTAGGGAGCCAAACTAGACCAGGATCTTTTTTTATAGTCAGTGGAGAGAAATAGATATGTAAAATTTTGCACAGTCCCCCTGTGTCCAGGAATATGCTTTAGACTGTAATGCAGACATTCAGGAAGATTTAATTGCCAATTCTGGAATTTGGCCAGGGTGAGGAATTGATGGCCGTGCTTATACGGAATGTGCTGTGGAGCATTAAAGATAACATGTGATAATGGCTTTTCCTCTCCACTTATCTGGAGCCTGGCTCCTTCCCCCAGCAGATGATGCAGGGCACACTTGGTTTCAGAAGCAAGTGTTGCCTCCTGTAAAACCAGTATCCAACACCTCTCAGAGACAGAGGTTAAACTGGAATATGTTCTCCACTAGGTTGGGAGTACAGTAAGGGGTACAGTACATCAAATTACTTCTGTCTTTTAGCAAATGCACCAGAATCAGTTTATCCACTCTGTTTTTACTTCATTGTGGTGTATTCTGCTGGAGCAGCTCTGTTATGGAGAGCCCTGTTATGTAGCACAGGTACTAAATTTGCTTAAATTTAAAAAGAATTAAGTACTTTGAAACCAACACTTGATCAGTTCTATCACAACCACCAGAATTATTATTTCCAAGATATTAAATTGTCACTTCCTGGATTGTTCTTCTGATAGCCTTAAAGCTGTGCACTGCTGCTTTGGAGAAAACAGATCCTGAATTTAGATTATAAACCCATTCCAGCAAAAATCATTGTGCCAAACATGCCATGATTCAATATGGTTCCACAGGAAGGACCTGTTTCTCAGGCTTTAAACTGTAGAGTTTTAACAGCTTTGCAGGTCATTAGTCTGATAACCCCTCCCAAGGGACAGCTCTTTACAAACAGCTGTATGCTGATCTACATTCCTCATGGCAGCCTTGGGTATGAACTTTCCTACTTCATTTTCCCTGTTAAGAAAAATGGATAAGACAAGGGTGCTGGAAAAGCATCCAAGAAAGACATCTCAGTGGAGATACTGGAAACACAAATCCACATTTGGCAGCTGTTCCTGGTTTGCATGTCCAGTTACGAGATGCACAATTCCTCCAAGACAAGGAGATAGCATCTGATCATTCTATGTAGATGAAGCCTTAGAAATGCTTCTGTCATTCAAAATCTCACAAAGAAAATATAATTTGTGGTTATTCGTGCGCTGCAAATGCAGATGGAAGCACAGCAGGTAGATAAATACTGACATTCTCTTCTCTGAATACCTTCAAAAGAAAGGTCAAAGGTAAGACAGGGAGTAAAGTGAATGTAGATTAGGCAGAACATCTGTTGAAGTGGGATAGTAGGGAAAATATTCAATGCTTTTCAAATAGAAGCTCTGCTTTAAAAATGTCGATGGGCATCTGCTTAATTATAAATTCTTAGCTGCTTGTAGCATTAGTCTCTTAATAATTTTTTTAAAAAGGGGGGAGGGGGGAAGAAAAAGCACAATTAACCCCTAAGAGAGAATTAACTTCTCTTTCCACAATGTAATACCAGACCTTGCTTGAGCTGGAAATACAAGAGGGTGGCTCAGCAAGTAGATGGGGATGAAGGGAACTTTGGGCAATGTCACACTATCCTCATTGTCCCATCCAGTGAAATGAGGATCTGGGGACAAGTGGCTGGTGGCAGCTGCCATGTTGTGATGCTCCCAGCAGGGCATTGCCCTTCTGCAGCAGCAGGGCAGACCTGGCTCTCTCCATTTCTCACCAAAAATCTCAGTGAGCTCCAGAGAAGTGAAGATAGGCTGTTTTACACACCTTTATGTGACCAAAAAAATTCCCACTAATCAAACTGAGCATGTACATGAGGTACAATATACTTCTGCCTCCTTTTTGAAGTCTTTATTGATACCCTGCTTCTCAGGATTGATTAAATATGGTCAAAATACCAATTTCACTTCCATTTCTTTGACGTTCAATTTTTCACCAGTCACAGCTTTTGCTTTATCACATTTACCCATTCTGTGCTTTATTAATTCTGTGCTATTATTGGACCAATTGTTTGTAATGGGTGAGTAAACATATATTGAGACAATTTAAAGATAATGGGAAGAGGCAATCCTTTTTCTCCCAACCTTTTCACCAGGAAAATCCCATTTGATATCAGCAAAGAAATGACTGTTAATATCATAAATTACTTAGGTTAATAAGGCACCCATCAACCCACAGCAACCTTTACATCATTCCATATATAACTGCAGCCGTGTGAAGGAATTAAAGAGCAGTGAGTAAAACATGAACATGACTTGTTCTGTGATACTGATATGGTGCATTTTTCTCCCTGTTCCTATTGCTAGGCACCTCATGACTATTGAAAAATTAAAGACAAAGGATTTCCCATGCACACATGTGCTTGTGTACATACACACACACACAAACCTGTCCTTTTTGGTTTGATACTGAACTATGATTGTTGCTTTCACTGGTCTTTTGATTTGAACCTTTGTGAAATTATTAATGGAGAATTATATGCCATTTTCTTTATGTTCCTAACCTTGGAGCTAAGACTCCTCTACTCACTTAGTATTGTAACACTACAATGTGGGGCTGAGGGAGGACAAATTTGGATTTTGCTGTATCTGAAATTGGCCACTTCCCCCTGGGATTCCAATAGCCAGGTTTTAAAACAAACACATCTTTAAAAAATCTGTTTCTAAACTAAGAAGGGACCCAACATGCTATTTTTTTTCTTCTCCAAATATCTAATTTAAAACCCATGAGACATGTCTATTTGCTGTGTCATGTATACAAATATTTAGCACTAACCATATGTTTCTGTGTTTTCTTGAAGCCTAAAATAATTTCTTAAACCATCCCTCCTTTTCAGCTTCCATGTTCAAGTGCCTTTTTGGCAGCCTATACTGCTCAGTGTTTAACCGAAATTTCATGAGAGAGCATTTATATCTGTGTGTATTTGCTTTTTTGCTGAGTTCATGACAAAGTGCTGCTGTGTGATGGCCTGTGAGGTTCAGGAGTGAGCTGCTACAGCCAAGCTGGGACACCTAAACTTGTCTCATTAGCTTCAGCTCAGGTGTGGAAAAGGATGAGCATTATCTAACTCCAGTTCTGAGGAAAGACTATGGGTTTGGCCCACGATCCATCCATAACTTAGATTTGGAACAATTTGAGTGCCTTTGCCTTTTCACACCACTCTTTGGTTTAATAGAGTCATCTGCTGAGATCAATATGACACATCAGTAGCTTGAAATAAGGTGCAAGTTTGCATGTAGAGAGAAGATTCTTATCTGAAGACACGTTTAGGTACAACCTTGTCAACACTATCAGTTCATGGGAGTATCCAAATTCTGAACTTAGGGAGTGTTGGAACACCTTGCAGTGATTTCACTCAGACAATCACATTAGGATGCATAATGAAAACCATAATGACATAAATATTTAATTCTTATAACTAGGTTCTAAACACTGCAGAAATGTTGTCATAATTAATTTTCAGCCAGTAACTTTTTTCTTCCCCTTTCTAATTAGTAGAGTACAAATGACATGCTACTGCATAATTGATAAAAACTATGTTTTTAATTGCATCTATATGATCATTCTTACATGGTTACATCAAATGAATCAATTGTCATTGCTTTTACACAGCTCAAGGGCTAGAGAGGGTACAGCAGTAATTTTATGCTGGTGATAGAGTCATATTAATGCTCATTGCTCTTCATCTGAAGACATCAAAGATCATTGCAAAGATGCATGGAATATTCTGCTTTCATATGCAGAGAACTGGAGGCTTAGAAAGATTAGAACTCCCAATTTTTTTTAATCAGGAGGTCATTTAATCATCATAAGTGAGTGGTGTTAAAAATCTGAAAGTTTTACGTGTCTAGGGATCAAGCGTAGAGCTCTGGACATGCCTTAGTCCGGATAAATTAAACCCTGCCTTATTCAGTGGCTATGTAGGATGCCCAGACAGATGATGTAACAGATATGATGGTTTCAAGGACACCAGGAGTAGCTTTGCTCTCTGGGAGAGGAACCTACCCAGCCAGGTCTTCCCATTGTCCCAAGCTGGGAATGACAAACACCTCAATCTGAATTGGAAAAGCAATATTGACCACAACAGGGAGATATTGATCCAAATTTACTACAGAAAAAATTACCTGGAGAATCAGAAAACATCAAAACTGGTCTTTCCATATGAAGGATTTTAGAACCCACACTAGCTTTTTCTGGATGTGGCTTGGAACATAAATATAACGATTTCTTAATTCATCCACCAAGCTGAAAAATCAATTATTGCACTCCTCAGGTCTAATGAACTGTTTGTTCCTTAATGTAATGACAATTGTCTTCCAAGCAAATAAAGTCCAATGCTAGAGAAAATAAAATATTCATTAGCAAAGTTATTGGAGAAATAGATCAAATTATATTGAGGCAGTTTATTTTCCATGTTCCTACAAGGTGCTTTTAATACCATGCTGCCTGATTTTAACATGAGGGCAGTCTTCTGCTCTTCTAGGGTAGAATGTTCCCTGGAATTCCTGGAAAATCCCATAATCCCATAGTGAGGGTAAAAGCACAGACAGTGGAGTTTATCCTGGCTGACCTTCCTTCTGTTAAGTACAGGAATTAAAGTGGAACAGGATGTAGCAGGAGGAGAACAGCTACAGTGTCACAATAGATGTGAGGAGAGGACTAAAAGATGCATTTTAGTCCTACAGAGTGTCCTGACCAAAAAGCAACCCCAAACCTCTGCCCCTTGAAGAAGTGACAGAGCTGCATATGATTCTGAAGGACGAAGTGCTTCATACAGGAGGAAATATAATCAAATTTTTTGCTCTTCCCCTCTGAACAAACTTGTGGCTCATTTGGGTTCTTTTTTCTGCAATTGAGGGAGAAAAAATAGAAGAAAAAAGTCCAGAGTAGAACAACAATAAGCAATATCCCCCACACCGCCTGTACCAGCAGCTGGCATGAAGTGCCTCAGACTCAAACTGCTCACACCTCACACCACAGAGCTGGCAGTGGAAAATCAGGGCCCTGAAGGTACCTTCAGTCTTCTACCCCTTTTGGAACTCTGGGATCAGAACATGGACGTACCAAACTCCTGGGATATTTTTCCCTATTTTTCCAAAGATATGATTGTCTTTAATCTACATGGAAATCAAACCATCGCATCCTCTGGCAGTCAGTCACAGAATCTGGAGTACAACCTCTTCTACTCAGTACCCAGCTTCCCATTCAGTGCACGGCTGCCCTGACACCTTGAGACAATTCCCATTCATCCAAGTAATCCTTTAGATTAATGTTAAAGCAGCAACACAGAGTTGATTCTTGGAAGCAAAACTAGGTTCATTTGACAGAATTTAAAAAATAGTTATAATTATTCTCTGTGATCTCTCTGAAGCGGTGAGAGAGAGAGGGAAAGAGGGAAAAAATGCAATTACCTTATTTTTGTGTGTGTTCATACATTATGACTTTTCCTTCTTTCCTTACATCTGGGAATCTGTAATGCAGCTGACAGTGATTTAGGGTGTTTTAAGTGTTTTGGAACTAATCTTTGCTTTCCTGGGAATTCTCCTGGGAATATGCGTTGCCCTTGTGTTCACTGACCTAGCTAGCTAATGATAAAGAAAAAAAAATGCTATTTGGAGTAATAATGGGCAGCATCTGAATTGCTGTTAATTGCTGCAGACAGGCTTAGCTCATGTGATGAATGTAAGCATTGCCTTTGAATATGAACTTGCATTTATCATGAAGCAGAGAGTAATACGGACCTGACCTGACAATAAATATTTTTAGATTAACTAGTGACCTACTTGCAGATACACAGAGCAGTCAGCCAGGTTTTATTTTTCTGTAAGAAGTATTTTAAGTGTCTACCAGTTCAGCAGCAGATCTCAGTGCATTCTGCAGGATTGCAGCACCAATTCAGGTTTCAGACAAAAGAGATGGAGGAAATTCCTTCTAGCCATAAGACAGCCCTTGATCTTCATGAAGTAGGCAGAGTTATTTTGTCTTTTTGCAAGCTGGGGCACATCGACAACCTCTCTCTGTGCAGTGTGGTTTTAACAAGAGCCCTGTCACCTCTGGCAATAATCATCTCTTCTTAGCTCCTTTTAATGTGCTGAGGAGACATTGAGGGCTTTGCAGCTCAACACTCCAGTTCAAGGAATCATCCATGTTAATAAGGGTTCTTGAATGCATGCTGAAGTTTAAATATATATTTAAATGCTTTTCAGGGTGGTTTATAGTACACAGTAACTGTTTTCCCGCCTCAGGGCTTTAATTAGGAAATGATAGTGAGCATCTGTGCTTGCTGGTTGGTGAAGGGGACTGAAGAGAGTAGGAAAGCATCCCACATAACAAGAGATACATTTTGGCTCTTGGTTTTCAAGGGTTGGAGAGTTCACCCTCCAAAGATAAGTGTGTCCCTCTAATGTCTTCTTTCTCTTATTCTGAAAAAAAAACCACCTGAAATTCTGTAGGATATAAATGATCAAAAGTCTTTGACTTTAAGACTGGTTTAAACCACTATCTATAGAAAGGAAAGTGCTGCTAAGGGCCAGTAATTTCAATTATAAGGCATGGCAAAGCCTGATCTGTGGGTCCTTGGATGGTTTATGTCAAAGTACTCAGTTCACACAAGATAGAGACAGGTCTGGCACATAGCAAAGCAAACCTATTGTTTCCTAGTTTGTTAGTAAGAAAATCCTTAAATGTTATAGGGCAGGGCAAGTTCCAGCACTGCAGGCTGGGAGTTGTACCTGTGGTCAATCTCTGCACCCCCAGCTGGGCTAAGTTTGATCTGGAAATATTCCAGTTCACTGCAGTGTCATGTTGAGGAAGATACTGTGAAGATTGTTGAAATTCTAAATACAGGAGAGAGATCAGCACCCCACATCTCTGCCAGAAGCCCCAGAAGATCCCTGGTAAAGGACCGTCTTGTTTCCTCATGAATTACTGCACGTGTGATGCTATAACTTTTTTTCTCACTTTTGAATACAGGGTGCACTGACATTTCCAGCATGTGATTCCCTGTTTGTCTTCTCATCCCTGAGATTGTGCCCATGCTCCATGAAATGTTTTGTGCATCTCTGCATGAACTTGTGTGGCATCATCCTTCATGTAACTGAGGGACCCAGATACTGCTGAGATTGGTTGAACAGCAATGATGAAAAAGTGGCAGAATTCTAATAGATCTTTACACAGTTCTAGTCAGTTAACAAGAAAAAGATCTACTGGCAGAGAGGTGAAAATAGGGGCAATGCATGCCTGATATCAAAGGGGCTTTATCCTCTCCAGAATTTCAAAAGAAGCCATTTCACTACCTACCCTGTGCACAGAGAATTTAATCTCTCCCAAAAAAAATAAAAATCAAAGGGAATTTTGAGATGTCTCCAAAAGAAATGGTATATTTGCTCATTGATGAGAAAAGTTAGTTTGGGCCCCCAACCATCAATGCAGTACAATGAGGAGTAATTCTTCTTTCTTGTCCCTAGTTAATAAAGGGGAAAAAATTCTCTAAAGAGCAGGATTATAAAAGTCAACAAAGTCCAAATGTTGATTATTTTCCTCCTCAGTGTCAAATCACTTCTTGACATTGCTGAGGATTAAAACGACGTTAGTTGCACTCACGGAATTCTCACCAGCATCTTCGCCATCAACATGTGCAACTTCAGGAGTAAGGCAGGGAGAGAAGGTGGAGGAAATTCCCATCTCCTCATCTGTGAGTGACTGAGACATGGACTCAGACCAGCAGGGAATCTGAATTGTTTATTCGAAGAAACCACCTAGTTTGATACACTTTTTCTAGTCACAGTATTTTCTTACATGGTAATTCTCACTATGTGACCTATCCCATGTTGCCAAGTCAGTAACACTCTGACACGTTCTATAGGGTGATTATGTGCTGTTCACCCATCTCTCAGCTTGCCTTCACCCATTTCTCAGCTCTTCTCCCATAGGGGTCTGTCGTGTGACACCTCCTCCCCCCAGGGTCTGGCAGAGATAAGCCTCCCTGTGCTGCCATGTGCTCCTTTGTGCCGCCATGTGCTCCTTTGTGCTGCCATGTGCTCCTTTGTGCTGCCATGTGCCTCTCTGTGCTGCCATGTGCTCCTTTGTGCCTCCATGTGCCTCTCTGTGCTGCCATGTGCCTCTCTGTGCTGCCATGTGCTCCTTTGTGCTGCCATGTGCTCCTTTGTGCTGCCATGTGCTCCTTTGTGCCTCCATGTGCTCCTCTGTGCCACCATGTGCTCCTTTGTGCTGCCATGTGCTCCTTTGTGCCTCCATGTGCTCCTTTGTGCCTCCATGTGCTCCTTTGTGCCGCCGTGTGCTCCTTTGTACTGCCGTGTGCTCCTTTGTGCCTCCATGTGCTCCTTTGTGCCGCCATGTGCTCCTTTGTGCTGCCATGTGCCTCTCTGTGCTGCCGTGTGCTCCTTTGTGCTGCCATGTGCTCCTTTGTGCTGCCATGTGCTCCTTTGTGCCACCACGTGCTCCTTTGTGCCACCATGTGCTTCTGCAGGTGCGCCCCACAGCCCACAGCTCAACTCCATCCCATCCCCTCCCACACTCATCTTTCCCTTCGGTTCTTACACTTAGATGTGCATTTTTGGGAACAAACCTGAAGACTGTCCAAGACTCTGTGTTCTTCCATTATTAGCATGATTTCATGTACATAATGTGGTGACACAGAGCTCAGCCAGTTTGTCACCCATTGTTTGAGGCATTAAAAGACAACTCAGCTGGCTACAGTGGCCATGGCAGGGATCTGGGGACAACAGTAGCCAAGGGAGGCTCACAGAACATAAAGCCTGCAAAATGGATTTCATTAATTGCAGTACTCATAAAAAAACCTTGGGTTTTAAGGGTTTTGGTAGCCACTTTTTAAGATTCTGTTCTCTGGTCTTTCACTAAGGCATCTGCTTACAATTTTCAACTGACCATATTATATATGGCCTGATAGTTTTCTTTCTCCCTCTGTCTAATATGAAGCATTTGGCCTTTTGTTCTGGACAGTTTCTTGCCCTCATTGCTTTCTTCTATTAATCTATTTCAGTATTGTTTTTCCCTCTCGTAAGTGCAACGTTTTCACTTTCTTGAGCAATGGACTGAACTTTTGCTTTTAACAAATTGGATTTTTTAACATTGGGACATTTTGATAGGTTTTAGGCAACTCTTAGATAAAGAGAGTTTGGGGGAGTTTCAGCTATCCAAGGTTAAGTTAGGCAAGGGAGGAAGGAAATATTTGAATGAGCTTTTGCAGAAACAACTGCAACCTGATTGTTTGGAGGCAAAATTGATCCTAAAGGGTTGTTACTGTACTGGCTCTGTGCCAGTAGGAAATATAGCAGCAGATCTGGGTTTTAATTTAGTTGAGTCTCCTCAAGCAAATTTTCAGCTTCTTTTTCACCTGTATTTTTATTACTTATTTGTCTAGCCTTATTAGTACCAATTAGATAAGGGTATTAGTACCAATACCCTTTTCTATCATAAAAGCTTTTTTAAGGTTTTTTTGGTTTCAGCAAATCAGTAACAGCTTTCTGAGGATAAATTTGAGCAAAGAGGTGCATATTTGTGTATTATTGGGTCTATCCCCATTCTTTCTCTGTGGTAGGAGGGTTTTTGTGTCCACTGAGAGCAAAGCTTGGGGAGATCAGGTGAGCTGCAAGTGCCCAAAACACAGTGTTGCAAAGGAGCTGAAAAGTTCTTCCCCTTCTCTTTCCTTATCACTGTCCTCAAAGGCAGGAACACAAGAAATTGGAATCAAGATGAACAAGGGCACACTTAGTGCCTATGCCAGCTAATGGAATGAAATGAAAGTTGCCTTCAAGGTGATCAGCAGAGCAATTGCTCAAAGCCTCACTCAGATAATTTAGCTCATAGACCAAGTTAGCTACAGAGCAGGTAGGAGGTAGCTGCAGATCCAGGAATTTAAGGCTGGTTTGTTTCATAGTTGTTCCTACAAAATTTGGATTATCAACCAAAGCTTTCACCTCTCCCTTGCAGTTGTCATTGTTGGCTGTATAAGTTCAATACATTTAAATCTCTTTGTGGTTTATTTGTGATTTAATACTTTTGATCTCTCCTGAAATGCTTGGTGGGACCCAAGTCTGTCAGTGCTGGTTGCAGACCTGCCAGGTTTTACTCTCTTTTCTTGAGCAGTTGTTTTATCTCCTTTCAGTCTGCACCCTTCCTTTGAATTTTGTTTGCCAGGAAAGTTCAGGCTCAGAAAAATAATAATCTCCACTTTGACATATCTAAGAGCTGGTTTAGAAATGAGGGAGAAGGAACTTGCAAATTGACCAGGGTATCATATAGATACCACCCCAAAAAGGTTTCAAACGAACAAACATATGTGGGTTCTGTAACTGGCATTCTATATTCTTTGTTCAGTAAAATGTAAAGGGGTTGTCTTACACAGAAAAAACTACTCTAGCACAGAATAATAGAATTAATAGCAAATAGCTAGTATTTATTAGAGTCTTCTTCCTTCCTCCCTAGGATTTGAATTTCTATATTTGAGTCATTTCTTCTTTCCTTCCTTGGGAGCTGCTTGACTGACAGGAGGGAAAGGTGTATTTTAAATAGTTCAAGCAGTTGTCATTGCATTTATCTGCAGTGCACTAACAAGGAATATCCAGAGCTGTTCTAGGCAGTATGGGGGGCTTCCCGGTTCCAGGAGCTCTTCCAAGGCTGGTAACAAAAGAGGATAATGAAGGCTGAAGTCTGCCACAGCCCAGCCCTGGGTGCCACACACTGCCCTACCTGACAGGTGGAACATTAACAGCTCAAAACTGTATCATAGGGGGCAAGAAACAAGATCATCTGGGGGGAAAAGGAGGTCTGGAACTAAACAGGCAAAGAGTTGAAGGCTTAGAAGGCCCTTGAGTAAATGAACTGCCTTTTCTGAAGTGTGATAGTGATCAAAAGAAGACAACCTAAGGAGTAGAGCTGTCATCCCCAACCAAATGGCCTGTCACATCATTTATCTGGCTGCTTTCTGGCAGCAGGCACTCTGTCAGAGCCTGCAGCCCAGAGAAACAGGGAAAGGGAGAGGAATAGCAGGCATCTGACAACTGAAATGATGCTCGCTGTGTTTCATTGTCCCTGAATTTTGAAAGGCTAACATCAAAATATTATGACTCCCCAAATGTCATAATTTCAGTATCTCAACTCACTCATCTTCACTCTGTGCCTCAGAGCTTATGTTTAATCTCTTTAACATTCTATAATTATGTCTTCAGTGTGGATCAATTATCTCAGAATATGGAAACAAATTACCATCATTATCTTCAATTGTTCTTTACATTTTCTTTGTCCTTTTTCGTTTTCTGGCTTTTTTTTACCAGTGTCAAAAATGTAGCTCACATTCCTGCTCCTTTGTCATGAATATACATTTGGCAGTAAATTATCTGCCAAGCAAGGATTTGTCCTTCCCTTTGCTGTTATTCCCCAGTTATCCTTGCCGGGCAACTCATTACTTTCTGCATATTCAAATAGGTTTATTTGAGGTACAGCTCTCTAGGCAAGACCAAAGATTGGTAGCAGACAGACTCTTTTTAGTTTTTCAGGTTCCTCACTAAAATACTTTAAATTAACATAGACTACATCCCCAAGAATAGTACTGGTATCTGCAGGAGTGGAGTTTATTGTGACAGTAATTCACTGGTCAAACCTGGCTTCATCTGCACTGATGTGACAGCTAACGGCTCCTATTACACGAGTGATCCGTGAATTATAGACTGACTTGTAACCATTCCACCACAACCATAAATAAATCTAATGAAGTTAGTGCTTTGCAAAGAAAAGGGGGGAAAAAAGGAGAAAAAAAAAAAAAAAAAAATCATTGAGCTACAGCTCTGGTTGGGCTGCAATCCACTAAAGCAGAGAAACAGCATTCTTAAATTTCAGCAGTACATTGTGATTTGATCGTTGGAGAGAGGTCACTCTAACACCGAGTTGTTGGTGCTGCTTCATTCTGCACTCCCAAAGGGAAAATCAGCCCTTAAAATTCTGTCTTTGTTGCCCTTTTTGCCTAAATTATTAACTTTTGTCTCCAGGACAGTCTATCTAATTAAGATATGCTAGATGTGTATATTGTTTGGAATTTGGTGAGGAAATTGTTTCCTGTGTGACACAGGTCTATTACTGTTTGGGACTCAGCTAGAGTCTGTGAATGCAGCTGAGGTAACTAAGGTGTGCAGAATTCTAAGTTAGGACATTTTTTCAAGGTGATGGCTTTGCTATAGGAGTCATGTCTTATTTCTTCTGAATTGACCAGGCTTTCTTTCAGAATGCTGCACTGAAAATCAAGTTTCATACAATAGGTATTTCTACCAAGAAAGGCTTATAGTAGTAACTCTCTTGTAAAACAAATCATATCTTCCTGCCCTCCTCTCTACATTTTATGAGGAACCTTTCCCCTTCTTATTGCTTTTTCTTCCGTTTCTCACTGTCTCTGCTGCACACCAAGGCAATAAACTACTGAGGTGCAAAAAAAAAAAGGCAAGTACTTAGTCCAGAATTGTATCCAAACCTGGCTGCTGCTTGAAAGTAGTAATTTCTATCAACTGTATTTCAAATTAAAGTGCTAAAGTGCTGGAGAAGTGGGGTGTGGAAATACTTAATTTGATAACAAATTACATTTATGGGTTGAGAAAATTATGTCTTTTAAAAATGGGCCCCAGTGTTCAATGCATACCTGTTTTAATTACCCAGGTGTGGAAAATAAAAGAAATTATGCTTTGTTGGGAACATTTCAAGGACTGTTGATGTCAACAAAAGGCAAGAGGCAGCACAAGCCCAGATGGTTGGCTGTAGGCTTTTCTTAACCATCCAAACAGATTTATTCAAAACTCCTACAAATCAAGAATCCAGCAGAAATATGAAAGCTCTGGTTTCTTGTGTAGCTCTTTATTAGCTAGTGTTGCAAGGTGTGGTTTTACAACCAAGGCAAAGCACAAGATTTGGGGAAATGATGAACTGCATTCCTGGTGTTCATGTTTCTCTGCTGGTCTGTGCTCCTGTGAGTGAGAATTTGATGTGAAAGATGGCACTAAAATCAGCCCTGATCACACTGCCTGGGCTTGGTCTGGAATGCAGCTTCAGAGGCTGTAGTGAGGAATCAGCCCTTGACTTCCCAAAATTAACTTTTTTACCAACACTGGGCTGAGCTGCAGCTTCAAAACCCACAAAGTCATGGGGGAACCAGGGCCACTCCATAGTGGGGCTTACACAGGAGAGAAAATGAGGGGGTTTCTCTTTTGTAAAGCGTATAACTTTTGATCTAGAATTTTCTTTAGTAAATTATTCATTGTGATAGATGTCTGTGATGTCCTGCTGTGCAGTTTCCATGGCTGCATCCCAAGGGAGTAGCAGGGATGATATGAGCCCACTGCACGTGTTTCACACAGGTAACAAGTTGTCTTCTGTGCCAGGCAACACTTTTAATTTTGTGATTATAAAGGAAGCCTGGAATTTTTGTATTTGGCAGGCTCAGAACTCCAGTGTTTGGCTCCCACCACAGTGGTGATTCTCCAGGATGCTCAAGATCAGCTTCTCCTGGAAGAGCAGGAGGTGGGAGCTCACTCTGCACCACTAGATCCTGCACTTGAGACAGGAAGGAATATCAAATGCTGCCTTCCATTGTGTCTCTTTCTGTACAGGAACTCTTCTCCAAGATTAGTGAGTGCTCTGCTGTGGGGTGGAATTGGCCTCTGTTATCTTTAGTATTGCCATGTATAAATTGCCATCCCCTTGCTGCAGGAAGTTCCTTGCACTTAGACTAATTTTGTGAACACAATCTCTATGACAGCTAGTGGAGATGAAGTTCTAATGCCTCTCCAGTATTCTGAGAAGTATTTTTCCCTCAGCCTGCATCTGAACTGACAGACACTTCAGGGTTGTTCTGAGATCAGTAAATGGTACGTGCAGTAGCCCCTTATAGGAACAGCAGTGCCAAGCGGACCCCACCAAATCTCCCTGATGAGAAGAACAATGCACCGATATGAAATTGATGGAGTTTGATTTTAAGGAACATGAACTGCTTCATAGCTCCAGAATCAGGGCTGACTGGTGATATCTTTAAATATCTTTGGCATTTATTACCTTCTGCAATGGAAAGGGTAGTTACCAGCATTAAAATGACTGTCATACATTAGGGTCATGGAGAACAATTGCATTAGAGATAGAGAAGCCAGCAAAGCCCAGGCTTAATCTGAAAAATCTCTCTGTAACAAGCTCCTGTTACTCCAGGGATGAATCCATGTGAAAACACTGATGTTAGTGCAAGTTTTCACTACTAAGCAAAACATTATTAATAATAATTGTATTAGTTAATAATAATGTGTGTATTATTATTAATCAATATAATTAATTATTAATATTAATAATTGTGTGCATTACTGTACTTGAGCTGCCTTTGTTTTCTAGTGCTCAGTCATACAGACTGCCAGGGTTTCCAAGGAGCCTGAGGGTTAAGTGTTTGTCTTGGGGAAGCTTCCTGAGAATAGCTGTCCAATAAACACTCTGAGCTTGAGGGTAAAACAAGTGATATATGTTGCAGTACAGCAGTATAATGAATTAGTTAAAAGCAAACAACCCCCAAAACAGTAGATTGCCAGGGCAGGTCTGTGTCTGCCAACCAATATTTCTGTGCCAGCTTTCCAAAAGAAACACAGCCAAAAATAGGAGTGCAATAACTCATCATGAAGGAAAAAAGCTATTACAGAGTGGATGAAACAGCAGCAGTCTCTCAGCACTAACTCCAGATTATGAGGCTGATTCTCAGTCCTTTACCTGGTACAGTTATAAACAAGAGCAAACTATGTCACATGCTGAATCAGAGGCACTCTCTTGCCTCTCTGCATAAGCAGAGAGCTGGGACAAGTGGTCAGGAAAGGCCTGGGTGCTTGTTTGACTCTCAGGAATGCTGGCAGCTGCAATGGGAATATCTTCCCTGTGCTAACAGGTTTAGTGGATGAAACAGCACTGGCACTATTCGAATGACATAAGGAACACCTTTTTAAAGTATTTTACACCACAGGAAATAAAGTTGTCATAGGCAAAATAGGGCAGGTGTAAAGCCTGACTTCTGCAGTCTGCTTTGCTGCCTGAGCCTGTAAGCTTGGATGGCTCCGGTGTCAGCAAATTAAGGTGAAACAGGAGAGGCACTGGTCAAACATAGCTAATTTTTAGTCACCCTGCCAAAGCCAGATGTCTCCATTCACTTTGTAGCAAAGAAATGCCCTGTCATGCCCAACAAATAAAATAAGATTCATCAGCAAGATGAAATTCAACTTATTACACACCTGAGTGGCTATTAGAAGAGGAGAAGGTGATGCTTGATTGCTGCTTGCATTGGTTGCTTAGTGAGAAAGAAATGCTGGTACTCCAAGAGTGGTCAATAATGACAAACATCTGCCTCATTTGCAATTTCATCGAGATGCAGGGCATGTCCTCTGACATCCACACTCAGAGCCAGGCTGTTCTCATCAGGCTCCTTTGCACCATCTGGATTAGTTGAGAGACAATTTTGCAAGGGAAAGAACAGTGGGGATCAGGAAGGATCATTATTCAGTTCTCTCCAGTGGATAATACCCCTCTATAGGCATGCTGGAAAGGTCACAGAAATGGAAGTATTAAGGATCTGCTGTGATGTGAGACACACAGGCAGGCTTCCCAGTTATCACCTGAAGTTTCACAGTCCTTGCTAGACTAACTGAAATTGAAAACTATTTACAGATGTGTGGAAATACTGATTGCCTTGGGAATTTTGACTAACAGTATATTGGAGTTAAAATGAACTTAGATTGCTTTTCTTTTTCCTTTCATTCTTTTTTTTTTTCTGAGCCTTACACTCTCTTAGTCATGAAGACTGCTATTGAAGACTTCTGCTTCAGGAGTGAGCTGAGGCCTCAGCACAGAGAGAGGATTTCCTTAATTTGGGGAAGCACTTGAAATAATCCCTTGAACATATGTTTCAAGACCACAGAGTGTCAAAATTCCAGATGCTTCCCTAAGTTTAGATTTCTTAAACCAACACAGTGAACATTGTATATTCTGCTTCTTCCAGTGCTTTAAGTAGAAGTGGCTTTCAACAGCATAAAGGACTGACATTTTAATGACCCTGCTTTGAGTAGAGGTCCTCAAAATCCAATCCTTTCTGCAGAGAAGATATAGAGCTCCTGTTCCCCATTATGCACTTTATAGGGTATTTTCTATGTGATGCTACAGCAGAACTAAACAGATACCTGACTCCTCCTGTGCTGTTGCAGAGAACCAGGTCACAGACAGTGGCTGATCTGAATCAGGTGATTCCCTGACTGCACAGGGCTGGGTTGTGCCTCTTGACTCACCCCTCACAAGCCGTATTAAGTATGAAAACCAAGCCATTGCCATTGTTTAGGTACATGGCAGGTATTTTTGTCAAGAGGTTGTGACTCTGAACTTCTGCTCCATAAACAGTGCTTTTAAAGCAAAAAAAAAAAAAAAAAAGTTTGTTTACCCTCCAGTTTTCATTTTGGTTTGCTTTGTTTTCCTACATGTATTCCTATCCTCACCATGAAGAAGCCTGAGAGCTGCAGGAAGTGAATATTAATAGAGTCCGCATTTCAATCTGCAGCTATCAAGGCAGGCAGTGTTTCTCTGTACATCTTTTAGTGCTTCATCTCCACACAGGGTGGGAGCTGTTCACTGCTCTTCCAGCTCCCCGTGGGCATTAACTCATTAACAGCAGCCTTGTAATTAGAGAAGGCTGAAAATCGCCCCCCAGGGCTGCCACCTTGCCAGGAAACGTCCAGCTGCTGTGTGCGAAATGCCAACAGGGAGCTGCTCAGCCAAACCCACAAAAACTGGTGCAGTATTCTGCTGCTTTGGATGTTTGCTGTGATTCCGTGTGAGGGAGAGCAAGGTTAGAAGCCTGGAACAAGCTGCCAAATTCTTTCCACACCTCCTAAGGCAAAACTTCGTCTGAGGACTGGCCTGTGTTCCCAGAGAATGAGCATGGAGCAGTGCACAGTGCTCTTCACTACTGCAAACTGCTCAGAAGGGGCTGTGCCAGCACATCCCAGCTTAGTTCCTGGGATTCTGGTCCACTGTACTTAATTGAAATGCAAAATCACATGATAGAGTTTTCCATGTCTGAGAACGATATGGGGAGAGCAGAAAGGATGATCCCTACACTGACAGTGAAAGAGCAGAGAAATGTTCTTAAGAACTATTCACGTCGATATTGTGGCATTAAACCTCCAGCAGGGAGTGAGCAGAGCATCTAAAGACAGGACTCCATGTTCCCTCTCCTGCCACTGACTCCTTGCAGAGCCATGGGCCACTCACACAATGCTTCTATGCTATAAAGATCATCCCCACCCTGGATAAAAGGTGACCACACCTGTAAATTTAAATGCAGCCGTTTCATTGTGTTGCTGGTTGTAAAGTCATCCAGGACATTGAAATGTGAAAGGTGCTGTGGCAGCTGTGATGCATTTTTACACTTATTTTGCCTTGCAAGCAGTAAGTTAGTCTTAAATTAATGGGAGAAACATGAGCAGAATTAGAAATTACAGAGGTGGCACCAAACTTGGGCTCAAACCATGGGAGGTCTCAAACTAGAACCACCCTGAAGGAGAAGGGATATGTCATACTGCCACTAAAGGAATGTCACTTAAAGATGTGTATGTGATGAACCTAGGGATAACTGCACTCCTGTGCTGGACAGTTAAATATCTGAAGTGTTTTCTAGCTAAGTACTTCCTTCAGGATCACAATTAATTGACATGCCTGTCTTTAGATCTATGGCAACATCTTTTACATCTTCCATGACTCCTTTTAAATGCTAGGAATCCTTTATAGAGCCTTTCATGCAAACAGACCTGGCCAGAGTGTGTTTATGCAACATGCTCTGTAATACAGAAGAGAGATTTTTTTGTTGTTGTTGTTTCGTTTTTTCCTCTATCTTTATCCCTGCTGTTTAGCAAGAAACGGTAGAGCTGGTCAAATAAAATTAAACCTACTTTTACTTATCAGTCACTGAAACACTAGGGTATTCTTAGCTGTGTTTGGAAATGCTCCTAAGATATTAGGTAAACACTACAAATTGGATGTAAATGGAATCAGAGAAACAGCTGCCACCTCTTTTGCTAGCTGATTAATTTTTTCTGAGTCACAGCAATTATATTTTGACGTGGCACACCCATCAGGTTCTAAACAGTGACTGCAGTGGTTGCCACTGCTGCTTGTTATAGGCTGGGTGGGGGTGGTGGGGTGGTGGTGCAGCTCCCCAGCAGTAAATTCCGATTAATCTCAGTCTGTTTCACATGCTCTGCAATAGTTTCCCCTGTCCCCCGGGAACGTCTCTGGCTGGATGTACCTGCTGCACTCGGGATCACCGCGAGATGAGACAGGCGTGGGCAGGTATTTACGGACTGAATTTCCTGCAGCAAATCTCTCCAAATCTCCAGTTTATTTCCCAGCACCATGGGTTCTGCCACGCATTTTTGAGCTTCCACTGTCCTCTAGTGGTGCTTTGTTGGCAAAATGAAGATGCTCGGATGGCTGGAGCACCTATGGAGGCAGGATCAATGGGGATGCTCACGGGGAGAAGAGAATGCTCCGGGGAGACTTTAGAGCCCTTCCCAGTGCCTAAAAGTGCACTAAGAGAGCTGGAAAAGGACTTTGGACAAGAGATGGAGTGATAGGACAGGGGGGAATGGTTTTAAATTGACAGAGGGCAGGGTTAGATGGGATACTGGGTAGAAATTTTTCCCTGTGAGGGAGATGAGGCCCTGGCACAGGTTGCTCAGAGAAGCTGTGGCTGTCCCATCCCTGGAAGTGACCAAGGCCAGGCTGGAGCAATCTGGGATAGTGGAAGGTGTCCCAGTCTAACAAATGTAAAGCTTGAGTGTGTGTCTCTGCCTCTTCTCCAAAACTTCTCTCCTGCAGTGGTTCCCAAGCCATCCCTTTGAACCCCATATGTGCACCCCAGTGCAGACACCAGCACATCCACTCCTGCTTTCCCTTCATTTCAGCAGAAGCAGTTATTTGGCTGTTTGGCCATGCTTTAAATTTTGATTTAGCCTGGTGTCAGCAGTAGTATTTAGATGAAATTTAATGGGTTTATTTCTTGCCTCACAAAAGGGCTGCCAATATGTGGGAGGCAGCTGGGTACTCAGCTGAGAACTTTGCAATGGGTGTATAGAAGGAGGGATTCCACTTAAGCTGTTGTGTGCATGTAGCTTGCAAAATGCCTTAGGGCATTAGTGGGAAAAGATTTTTGCAAATATAAAATATTAACCAGCCTTTGTTTTTAATATACTTGATTACTCCAAGAGAACAAATAACATTTGTTGTAATGTGACTGTTTGTCCTATTTCCTGAGTTCGTTTTATGAGTATCTGTCTTATTCCTCACCTGTAATAGGAGACCAGCTGAATATTTTAGAAAATCAGTATTACAGTAATATTCATATTATTGTATCAGTATTCCTACAGATGGTGCAATATATAACAAAATGAATAATTCCCAGAATGCTATTTATTCAAGAAAACAAAGTCCACAGAAACTCAGGTGTACACTTACCCTTTCTCAGGGGAGTACTCCTATTGGATTCGATGTCAATATTTGCATGTTAACAAGTTTAAGGCTTTTTCCGTCTCTGATATATATTTACATAACAACCCTGAATTAATTAGATTACTGATTCTTTGAAAATCTTCTTTATTTCCTCCTCTGAGGTGCCTGTGAGTGGCTGAGCTGTGATTTACGTTGGTTGGCTGTGATAACTTGCTGATTTGTAGTGGGACAAACACATAAACACTTCTAACGAAAATTCTTGCATGAGAGCAGCTTTCTGTACAGTTTTGGTTGGCTGGGTTTTGTTGTAAAAGCTAACATGGAGAGTAACATAAGCCAATAATTTGCCTTGTGTTGAACAAAGGATAAGGTGTTCTTCTCCCACCCTTTATCTGGCTTTCCCAGTGCACAGGCTCTGCAGTGGAGACATTCTCTCCCCTCTAGGCTTTATATCCTACCTTAAGCCTTTGTTGTAGAATTTATCCTCTAGCAATAATGAATTTTTGATATTGGCTGTCTTTCTCTGAAATTCCTTTTCTTGAGTACTGGCAAGGAGTGAGATTCAGCAGAATGACTGGTAGAGACTGGTTTAAGGATACAGTGATTCAAATGATCATGGCAGTAAGAAAAGGAGGATATTGATATCATCTGACTTCCAGTACCTGAGGCTGCAGATTTTTTAACTGCTTAAGGGTGCTCTAAACACAGGCTGCTACTGAGCCATCACTTGCTCTGTACCAGTGCTGACACCCAGGTGCTTGTGTGAGCAGTTCAGTGCAGCCCAGATGAAAAGTAATTAAAAATAAAAAATAAAAATTAAAAAAAAAAAGTAGAAGCGCTGGTGTTGGCTTGCAATAAGCAAAAAAAACCCCACCCAATTCAAGTGTCCTAAATCACTTTCTGAAATGGCCTGAAGGTCACAGTCAACATAGGACCCAGACTCACAACTTTGCATACTCTGAATTGTATCCAGGTCTGAACTTGGTGAGTGAACTGAGCAAAGTGAAGGCTGTGAGGCCCCTGTTCACTGCAGGTGATGTATCTGGGCCCTATTAAAGTTAATGATCAAGATCCTGCACTTCAGAGCAAGAGCCTAATTTAGCTCTTCAGACTTATCATCTGGGAGGGCCAATCCTTCTTTACTAACTGTGAAGAGGAGCCTGGAGAGTTTAACCTCAGCAGGCTGCAGCAGTCCTTGTGAACCCCCACTGTCTCTACATTACCTCAACTGATGATTATTTAACCATTTGGGGGTGTTTTTCTACAGTGCACTCCCTATTTTTAATGGAACTTATGTCCTTGGGAATTGCAGCAAGTTCTTGCAAGACTGAGTACCAGGGTTGTAATGGAGATACCCAGCCACAGCACATCAACAGGTACAAGAAAGGAAAAAAACAAGGTGTGCTGCTCTGAGCACACTGTTTACTCTCCTACACTGCTGTTTGCATGTGAATATGAGAGATATTTGTTATGCCCTTCAGCAAATATTGTTCTCGTCAATACTGATGGGTAGGTATATCAGCTGTGGATTAGCAGCACTCATCCTCTCTGGAACGATGTTTTCTGTTCTCATGGTAGACCCTCCAAAAGGAAGATCTTTCACCTCTGCAAGCAGCTTCTAGAGGAGAAAAAGAGCACATGAGTTTTGATTTCAAAAAAAATTAATCTTTGAGTGTAAATCCGTACTTCTGGACAGGAATCTTGTCATGGAAGGCCCCAACGTTTCTGTAGAAGCAATGTCTCCTCTATGAAAGTATAGGTCTTTAAAATGTGCAATGGAATCTGAGCCACCCCATTAGATGATGGCCCTCAGGGGGGTATTCCCCTGCACCAAGGGTTGCTGTCTGTCTGAAGTGTCCATGGTATTTCTAACCTCAGCCTGCAAAACTGTGTTGAATATGAGAAGAAAAAAATCCCAAATATTTCTATGTTTTCACTTTTATTTCTGATTCGCACTTTTCATGCTGCATTTTAAATATGCTGCGAATTAAATATGAAATACATCTTATTATTTAGCCAACTCTTTAATGCACCACTTGTAGCATCAAAATACTGCTGAGTGCTTGCCTCTATGTGTGTGTGAACTTTTGTCCAACCTTTATAGATGTTGAGGCAGTTTAGGAGGAATAGCAGTAATTTCCCTCACAGTTTTCATTCCAGTGGTTTATTTCTCCAGCTTATGCCATAAGCTTCTTCAGGGGAATCTGAAGAGCCAAACTTACGAAGAGAATGGATAATTTCATTGCAAAAAGACAGAACTAGCATTATGCATGTTAAGGGTAAACAAATCTCACGCTTCAGGGCACAAAATGATTTCCTATTGGGCTCAGGAAAGATGTTTTTCTTCATGTAAAGCATTGTATGGTTGGCTAGACATATTGCTAAGGGGTTTATTTATTCTGCTGCCCTCTGAAGCATCAGTTTAGGAGACTTTGGTTTAGGTTGTGCTAGAGGCAGAATGCCAGATGTTGTTATAATTTTACTTAGCATGGAGAGCCTGCTCTATAAACTTCCTGCTCCAGCAGACCTGTGATGCCTCGCGGAGGAGTCACTCAAAAGCAGTCCAGGCTCTCCAACCACCTTACCCAATATCAGTGGGACCAAATGAGGGCAGAACTACTGCTTCCTTGTACTCAGAAAAAAACCAACATAGGATTAATCTAATTTCCATCCTATAATACTTATCAGCTGCTTCCATGGTGCAAGCAGTCACAGTAGAGACATGATTCTCAGAATATGCTGTCAGGGCAGAGGAAATCAGCCACTCTTTGGAGTCTGCCTGGCAGGAAAACTGAAATACCCCACAAAAACACATCCCAGAGAACGAGCAAGTGGGGTTGTGAGACAATCTTTCAGCTGAGGGCAAGGAGCCTCCTGTCTGCATCTTGTGTGCTCTGTGCAGGGAAAATGCCTGTGGCTTCTGCCTGAGAACACCTCCACATTACCCAGATCCAGGCTCTGCCCATCCTCCCGTGCCAGCAGTAATTCAGCCTGTGACTTCAGCACAAAGAGCAGCAGACATGAAAGCAACTTTGAAAGTCCCCAGAAGAACTGCCTTTGTATTTTCTGCCTGGAGTCAGGTTCCCTTAAGGAAATGGAAAGAGAGAGAAATAACTTCTAAGAGCCTTGGTGGATTTTCTTGTAAGTGGGAAGCCTATGTAACTTGGTAGAAACAGAAGGAATCCAAATCTGTTAATCCAGTGAAAGCCACAGGAATTTGGGTGTATGCATTTGGGAAATTCACTGACAAGAAAGGGAAAGCTTTCAGTTAAAACATTCCCATATACCATCTGAACTCAAATTCAGTTCACGTGTTTGTCATGCTTGTTTTGTAAAGTCACCTCTTCTCTCTGTGACTGTATTTTGCATCTGTAAAATGAGGGTGACAACATCACCTTTGCCCAGTTTAGGATGCCAGCTGCTATGGCCTGAGCAGGTGCTTTATACAGAGTTTAATTATATTTAATATAAATAGTCATAGTGCTTTTCAGACTGAAATTTTTTCATTGTGAATAAGGCTGAAACACTTTTTCCCATTTGAAATGTCTGGGGTCTTGTTGTTGTCTGTCATTTCCTTCTCTCTCTAGCCTGACTTATGTTTTTGAAAGCTCTGTCAGTTCCATGAGTTAATTGCAACTATCAGACTGGGTGCAGCTATTTTATAATGAATTAATCTGCTGGGTGAGGGGAGCTCTGCCTGTAGGTCACTGGCATTTTGTTTGGGTGACAGATGACGAGTCTGACAGGTTTGTGTGTCTCAAGGTCTGTCATAGTGAGGATCAGTCATGTTGAGCTGTAATTGCAGCCTTTGAGATCAAGCAGCCTTTCACAAGGGGGCCAGGGAGGTCTCTGCTCATTGGGATCTTGTGATTGTGGTTCTGCAGCTCAGTCAAGGATCAGGGTACAGCTGGGCCAGGGGACACAGCTCTGAGCTTCTTCAGGTGAAAAACTCAAGCTTCACTGCTGGTTTTCTGTGTAGAAGCTGAGGTGGTGATGGAACATCACCCCTTGTAGCCTGATGGAAAATATTTCATTTTCCACACCTTCACAAGCTTTATAGGAGTCTGCAGGAAGAAATCTGGTTTTTATGGGCATTGGAGGAGGGAGAGAGGAAGTCCTTTGGCATGATGATGCTGCAGAATGATGTTTCCTTGTGCAGACGATTCCTGGGAGATTTAAGACTGTTTCTAAATGTCTGTCTCATAATTATCCCCACATTCCATTTTTCTACACAGCAGAATTGGGATGACCTGGAACTGAAAATGATTTGGTTTGAGAATGGGGAGTACAACTGTATATAATAGGATTTACATGCTATGAAGGGAGGTGGCCATGAAATAAAATCAACAGCTGCTTTATTGGGAGGCTGCTGATATCTGGAAGACATGCCTTGCTTGAAGGTTGTACGGGTTACCTTTTTATTTGAAATATATATGTATCCTGTGTTAGGCACTTCTGGTATCATAAAACTATTTTTTTTAAGGTAAAAACTATAATTTCCTAAAATCTAAAACTTCTGAAGACCAGCAAAATGCAATTTCAGGGGCACCTTGTCTTTAACAGAGACAAATATTGCATCTCCATTGAGAATTGCTCTTCAAATTAGAAATTCAAGCCATAATCTCTCAATCAAGCAGCACTAAATAAAAACAGCATTTAACTTTTGCTGTCCCTCTTCCTTGAAATAGAAGATAAAAAGAAGAAACTGTGTTGTTGGAGCTTACTCCAGAAATTCCGCATTACTTTGTTAAAGCTTTTTAATGTTGTAAGAGAAGCTTCTGAATTGCAAATAGCTGGGCTTAAAAGTAATACAAGAATTCCTACAACACTTCAACCGAGTGCACAAATGTTACTTTTAAACATGCTGCTGAGATAAGGAGGAAATTGGGGTGTTGAAGACAAGGTCATCCTTGGAGGAACTGTATTATCCCTTGAGGCCACAGACCACACCAAAGCACATGCTTGAGCACAGTGTGATATAATCACAAATAAAAAATAGTTCCTGTCCAGTGTGGACATTGCCATCCCCACTGACAATGGTACATGGGAGAATTCCTGTTGTCAGGTTATAGGGGGTAAAATGAGGCACGTGGCAAACTCCTGACAAGTGTCTGTAGCAAGAGTTGTGCTTTCTTCATGAAATTACCAGCAGGTCAATCCAAGATCTGTTTTGCTCCTTCTGTAAAAAAATGGGTAATATGTAGCATCCAGAAAATTTGCTTCTGGTCTACAGAATTAAAGGTGTCCATCAGTAGATGTCCCTGTGTAACTGAGCTGTCTAGGAAAACTTTATAATCACTTGCGGGAAACCATAAATTTATCTCATTTTCATCTCACCTTACTCTTTGCTCCTAAGCTGGGCTACATAGCTGTGGTAGTTTGGCAAGGAAGTGATTCTTCCGAGAAAGTCATAGCAAAACCAATTAGTGACTAGGCATGGAGACTGGCAGCTAATATAGCCATTAGAAAGGTGACAAGCCTCTGTGAACACACAAGGTTAAAAATCGGAGAAATCCCAGGAAGAGTCCTTTTCTTTCCAGCCTGAGGAGCAGGTAAGAACCGGGCCCCAGCAGCTGCTCCATGGAGCGGGCTGGGCCGGGCCAGGCCCTGGCACTCTACCGTCTTGGCGGAGCCAGCCTGGACGGGCCCCTGGACCCCATCAGCTGCCAGTGAGAGAAGGAGAGACCACAGCTACTAACATCTAGATGACTTTAAGGCCCACCCCACTACCGGCCAGGCCAAGGGAGATGTCCCCTAGGCCCCCGGGAGCAGCTCCGAGCCCGGGCTGGGCCAGGCCCACCCCATGAGACCAAGGGGTGGGGAGAGAGGCATCCACATGAGAGATCCTGCCTCCAGCCCTGGCATGGCCTGAGTCTGCCACCTTCAGCCATCTACGGGGAAAGAACCAGCATACCCTCTGCAGGTCTGGGAGAATGTCAACTCTTTCTTTACACAGATGAAACTTAAAAAGGATAACCCTTCTCTGAGTGAGAGAAAACGACAGAGTGATTGAAACTTAGAGAGACACGGCATGAGACAGAAGTCAGTTAAGAGAAAGTAAAAAGTCCTAGGTTGGGAGAAAGGATTGAGGAGTTGCCTAGTTTGGGCTGGACTTCTCTTGTGAGGCTATGGAGAATGGACTAAAATATGCCTTTTAGAGTGATGCAAAGTTCTAGTCATAACCACGGGCTGAAATACCTGTGATCCAATGGAGAATTTTGAACAGAGGAAGATAAAGATATGCTCTCTGCCCTCAGGGAAAAAAAGACCTCTGTTTAAGACCTATGTTTCTTGAGATTAAGATGATTTTGGAGATAGATGAAGAGAACCTTCATTTCATACTAGAATAGTCATCCTTAAACTGTACTCTTAAAAAGCTGATATGGGCCATATGAAATTGTGGGAAAAGCTGCTAAATGGGAGGGACTTTGCAGTTTGCAGAATTCCCCAGGCGGCTGCAGATTTGTGACATGGGAGCCACCAGAGAACTGTTTCTTGTGGCAATATCTCCAGGAGATTTCTAAGAGAGGCTCCTCTCTCTAAGAACTGATGAAAAACTATGTTAAAGTGGTGAAGCTGACTGAAAATCACAGGTTTTATCTCTTTATGTTGTTAGTGGGAAAGTGAATAGTTATGGGGGGAGGAGAAGTGTTTTGAAGAGATTCTCATTCTCTTCTTTTAGTTTTTGTTAATAAATCTATCTTTATATCTTTTAAGTTTGAGCCTGCTTTGCTTTTCTCCTAATCTCACAGCAGAAAAAGGAAATAATTACAGTAAACACTCAGACCACGACACTAAATTTTAAGAAGTAGAAATTGGCAAACACGAAACCACTACAATAGCAAAACCTGCCAGTCAAAATTCCCTCAGCAGCTGCTGTGAGCTCACAGGTCAGGTTTTCCAGGCAGGCCTCTCTCATTCCAAGGCCCACGTTCTGCTTTTACTCATAGTTAGAGCTTAGTAGTTCCTGCTCAGGAAAACACAGTAATGGCTTCTCCATGGTGGTAGAATGAGGCCATAACTGCAGCAGATGTGCCCAGCAGGAAACAACTTCAATGCAGGGAAATATCAGAAATATAGATGAGTAACAGCAGCCCTGGTTAAAGCTCTGCAGTTCCAGCTGCTGCCAGAGTTCCTGCAGCTTTGCCAGAGCAGAGTGAGTTAAATCAACTCTGACTTGGAGCTTCTTTGTGCCATAAATCAGGGAGGCACTTGGAGAGGTGCAGAGGCAAGGGCTGCTGTAAACTTGTCTGCCTTCAGTGCAGCTTGGATAGAGGAGAAAACTGACATTTTCTCCTTTATTATGCAATGCTGTACTCGATGGTTTTTGCACAGAATTATTTCAGGATGCAGGAAAAATCATCTCTCAGATGCAAATGTCTCCCAGTGTAAGAATTTAGCTGAAGGAGGGAAACCATTAGCTCAGGAACAAGCCCTGTCTTTTTCTTCTGCCAAGTTTTGATGATAAAGGTTTCTTACAGGAGATGTCAAACTAATTTGACTTCATTTTGCAAATATACGGACACTATTCAGTGTGTGATAGGAGTTGTCTGGAAAATGCTATTCCAGGAGGATTAGAAAGCATTGAGCAGCTGTGCCAGGTGGCACATTCTGGGGACATTTGCTGCCTGCTAATGTGGAGGGCTTGAGTAGTCCATCCCAGGCAGGCAGACATTTGCAGCTCAGCACTGGGCTCTGTGACAGTGTGGAAAGCTTGGTTTCTTGTGGGTTTAGGTATTTTTTCCACGTTTCTATTCAGTAAAACAAAACAAAACAAAACAAACAAAAAAAAAAAAAATGGGCTCGAAATACTTATCATGGGATCAACACTGTAAGGAGCAGTACAGGCAGAGTTTTAGTAATAAAGAAAAGGCTGTCACACGAAGAGTGTGACTGATGTCAGGTGAAGATCCACTCTCCAGACTTCAGTCAGGGATGTTGCAGGTTCCCCAAACCCATACATCCAGTCACAATAGGGGACATTCAAATTTATTTACTTCTTTAAGATGACTTCATGGGTGAAGTCAAATCTCACTGTATACCTGAGGTCAGAGTCCTTACCTTGGGTCCATTTTTAAGCTCTCTAGGGCAGGACTGGCCTCAGCAGGGCCACAGCTTCAGAATTCCTCCTCCAAAAAATACATTTATTGATTTGTCCTTTTTCATAATATAACTCTAAAAGACCCTTCAGGAAAAATGCTGTTAAATTCTTCCCACTAAAGGAGCTCTTCCTTCTAGTTTGTAGCTACACACAGTATGAGCTGTTCCTTGTAAGCACAGAGAGCTTAAATTAGTGTGGTCTGGATCCTTCTGGGGCTTGCATATCATCAAAAGTATTTCTTCTGTGCTCTAATTCTTCCTTTTTTCAGTCTCAGCACCCAGAAGAGATGGCATAGTTGCAGGCCATGTGACTCTGTGGGCAGACATAGAGTATCTTTTGTTTTGTTACTGGCAAGGAAAATCAAGTTGAGATTTGATTTCCGAAATGGAAAAGGTGATGGCTTGTCTGAAGATTTATGAAACAAAATACTCAAAAGAAAAATTGGATGGCTCCTTTGGTCATTTCTTCCAAATGGAATGTTCATCCAGTTCTCTCTTGCTGTGGTAATCACCATTGCAAGTGCTCTGTTCTCTTCACAGTGTCTTCAGAAAGTCCTGGTGCTGCTCATGTGAGCCCTGAGGTGTTTTTGAGGAATGGGAGAGTTATCTTTGCTTCCTCCCTGCACCAGCAGCTGCCAAACAATCTTCCCACAAAGAGCTTTTACAAGATCAGGAGGAATTCTTCATCAGTGGCAATGAATTGAAGAAAAACAGTTCCAAAAAGAGCCTTTCATCAGAACTCCCTCTTACTCTGCTGGTTTGGTGCAAAGAAATCAGAGCTTGGATGTTCTGGCTGGAGGCATGGAAATTTATTACATCTGCCATCTACTGTGAGTGCAATTTTCTGGGAGTCTGCTGTGTGCTGCAAACAGCTCCATCTTGGTTTTGCTCCAAATGTATTTAAAAAACCCCGCTGTGCTTTGTCATTGTATTTACTCCTGCATCTCACCATCTAAAAATAATTTAAGCTGAAAGGATATGAATTTTGTTTGTACATGAAAAAAAAAAAAAACAACATAATGGTTTCAACTACTGTGATTTCAGGGAAACAAAGATGACAATAACTTAGAAAGTCAGTCTGTCTATGTTATCTATGGATTCAAGAAATGTTTAAAGTAGCAACATTTAGAGCCATTTTTTTCCATCACTTACACCTAAACAAGTGAAGTCAAAAGCAAGTATAAATCAGTGCAGAATTGTACCAAAGCAAGCAGCTTGAAAAAAACAGAAGAAACTCGCAATAATCTCAAAGAGAAAATTACTGTAGATTTAAATTCAGTAACGGCAATCGGTGGCAGTCATGGTGGAAAGCCTGTAGTTTTGTTTTAAGCCTCTATTCTTTTTCTTCACCATTGTAGCAACTGTTTAGGAGGCAATGTACTGTGGATGAAGCTTGCTGAACTGGAGAATGGAGTATTTCCCTGGTGTCTCAGAAAGACGGTGAAACAAATTGGACTATGACAAGCTGCACAGTCTTATTTTAGTGGTTGTAGATAACTGGATTTCTCCTTCTAGGCATTAAGTGTCTCTAGTTCAAGTATTAAGAGTCAGATCCTGCCGCTGGCCACAGAAGTGAAGGATCTCAGGTGGAGATTCAGCAGTGACTGGGGAAACTTAGAATTTATTGCTGTGCCACCTCGAGCAAGGGCTGCCCCTCAGGGCTCTGGCAACAGCAAGTGTGGCTGTGTAGTCAAGTAAAAACTGAGTTTATTAAACAAAATTTTCCACTGTTTAATACAGGTGTAGGTTATTTGTGCAGGTCTACTGTGGTGATAGAGGCAAGGGGCCAGATTTTCCGCAGTTCTGGATCAGGACAATTTGTTGGTGGAGTGATGCTCTGGTGATTAAGTTTTGACTGTGCTGCTTTTTCTCTGTCTGTGTTACAAGTTTGTAGCTTCTCCAACATTTTATGCTGGGAAAAGGGGGTGGTTGTGCTTGGGAAGGAGAACATCTGGTGACTGGGATGAATTAGACAGCTGGGCTCATTTCATGTTTCTGCCATTGATTTCTGGTATGACCTTGAGCAGGGAATTCTGCACATTCTTCTGAGCAAGCCTATGGGGAGACTGCAAGTCAGCTCCAAAACCAGGGGCAAAAGAGCTGTGCCAGGGTAAGTACCCCCAATTACCCCTTGTTCCTTGGACCTGAGTTGTGTTTTGACACAGCACCATGTGTTAGGCCAAACTGCTTTTGGCAGCTTATTAGACACAAGCACAGATTGCCTAAAACTGATTTTACTGTGCTCCTCTGCAAAGTGCAGGCATGTCCTTAATCTCTGTATAGCTCAATCCCAGGTTATTCTGATCATCCTCTGGTTTGTTATGAGGGGAAGTAAAATAGTGGTTAAGTGTCTCACAAGCAGGGGGGAGGGGGAGTTAACAGTAATACACAGCAAAATGTACCAGAGAACGACTCCCTGCCCCACTGTTTAAACTGGGCTGTATGTATCTGCCAAGGGACCATATAGGAAGAAACGCAGGACATAATGAGCAATATTTTGAAAATGGATTTTAAAAAATCCAAGAAAGCCCCAATGGCCATATTTATAATCATACCATTGGTCTGTTATAGGGGTGACAGTGTTTAAAAGGCAGCACATGTTTACTTGTGCTTAATAGTTGCCTCCAGCAATTTACATCTGCTAATGCAAAAGGGGATAAAGTTGTCTTACAAACACTGGTGACAAAACTCAGCATCCACTTCTTTTTTAGTACCTAAACACATGTAAGATTTTATGAATCGAGAACAGTGTATGCCATTTCCAAACACAGACTGCACTGAATGGAGCCAAATTTTTTCTTTATTGCACCTTGAAGTACTATTTCATTAGTGGAGGAAAGAACAAATTTGCTTTTTATCTCTTCCTTTACATTGGATTAAACTAGGTACTTTTAAATTATGGGCCTGAAATTACCAACACTTTGGACCTCTGCAGTTTCCCATGAAATGTGCTAATACTGAATTATGTAATGTGTATTATTTCAGGTAGATTAATACATCAAATCT
This sequence comes from Phylloscopus whistleri, assembly GCA_017589585.1. NCBI lineage: Eukaryota > Metazoa > Chordata > Aves > Passeriformes > Phylloscopidae > Phylloscopus > Phylloscopus whistleri. Next base: position 203,147 of record JADMLD010000349.1, read on the forward strand.
GTCTGCATCCATTTAGTATCTCTTAAAAGTGCAAATGTATTCGATCTAGGAGAAGACTTATGTATTTTATGTGTAATGGTGAGATGGCAAAATTTCTCAAATCTTTCACATGCATTTATATCTCTCAGAACAACTAAGGTCAAATAGAAGTTACAGCCACATCTCTCACCAAATAACAGTTGAGTGCAAAATTAAATATTTGCAATCAGAACGTACCAAAAACTTGGCTCTGTATGTAGTGTTTAGACAGAACTGTTCGCTCTGCTCTTGAATTTGTTTTTAGGGCAGACTGATGTTTGAATTTTTTAGCCACTGGACTGTGAGAATTTCAGTTGATAGTTAACAGTGCTTGTTCTCTAATTAACTGTAATTTTTGTGATGGTATGCATTAGGAAAATAAAAACAGCTTCTAATTTAAAATTCAAAGAGGCCTTAATAATATAAAATGCAGTCCTGGCTTACTTTCCTCTGTAAATAATACAGAGAGCTCACATGTAAGCAAGAGCTCCTCTCCTGTGGGTGCAACAACTCAGGCACAAGCAGGTGAGCCAGTTCCCTTTTTGGGTGATCATCTGTTTTTCCTGAGCCATCTCCAAATGTGTCTGTTTTGTACAAGACCATGAAGGTACCACGGCCCTGGGACCTCTGTGTTGCATCCCATTTGTATATGCACGCTCAGGGCAGGAAAGAGGACATTAATGCCAGCAACCAAGGGAGCAGCAAAACAGGAATGATTTTTCCAAAGGTTTATACTTTGCTTGTCTTTATTAACTGCTGCTGTTGAAACTTTTAACAGCCACTCTGGAAATTGGACGGACAACAGGGAAAAGCAGCCAGGATCATAATCTTCTGAAGGACGCCATAAAGATGGAACTAAAACTCCTCCTGAATTACCTTCCTCACATAGGCACACATTATAATAGAATTAGTAATTCTCATGATTCACTGAAATGACAGTTTCTTGCCCAGCATGATTTAATGGGGTGGTTGTTCCCTGCCAAGGGCTGCCACCTAAAATACTGGATTTATGAGCTAGCTCAGTAGCTGAAACTCTGTAAGGTCTTATTTTTAAAATCTAAGATGCTTGAATAATCTAGGCTGGCTCTCTCACATTTGGGAGGAGTGGTGGAGAAGTAAAATGAGTTGCATAGGGTAGACCTGCAGAAATGTTTCTGACAGGAATATCTTTCCAATAACCAGTACAGCCATTACTGATATCAAGGTATCAGGAAACTGTATTATTTTTCATTTCTGTTCATAAGAATTTAATCAAAAAGCCACTAGAACTTATTTCTTTCCTCTGAAGGACTTCCACAAGGTGCTGTTAGCCCAACTTTAACTCCTGAAGGTCTGTTACAGTGTTATAAAAGACTGATGAGAAGAGGGAATTTTCCTACTAAAATGAGAATAAATCATCATTTTTCATTCTGTAAGACCTGCTCATACAAATGGGACACTGCTACCACACAAAGACAAATTGCTCTGTGTTACTGCTTTAGTCACTGAGTCCAAATTACCTCTGGAAGGGCAGGTCCCATCCTCCAGATCCTCCTTCAGCCAAACTCACAAGCTCAGCAAGCCAGATGGAGAAGGGTAATTTGCTTTTCGCTGTTGCAGAACGCTAATGGCTGTTAATAGAATGAGCAGTGAGTCTTGTCTCTTGCTCTGCTTGGCTTGAAGGAACAAGTCTCAGCAAAAGCAGCCTCAGACCAGTCCCAGGTGATGAGTCTGAGTAAGGGCAGCCTCAGATTCGTCCCAGGCGACACAAAAGCTCCTGCTCTCCTTAGTGTGCTGGTTTTGCGTTAATTGACATTTAGTAAGCAGAGAAGAAGCTGCTAACCAATCATTGGCTAGTTTTGAATATTGACACCTCGTTTGGCCACTAAAAAGTTGATGTGCCTCTGTGAATACACAGATTAAAAATCAGGAAAAATCCCAGGAAGCTCTTTTTCCTTCAGGCCTGGGAAGAGGTAACAAGCAGGCCCAGCTCCCTCCTTGCGGCAGGGGCTGGGCCGGGCAGGCCCCACCAAGGGGCCAGGCCCCTTCCTAGGAAGCCAACTGGACCCTGTCCTGGGCCAGAGCCGGGCACGGCAGCTGCCGGGCAGGGGGAGGGGAGGAGAGAGGCCCCGTCCCAGCCAGATCGGGCCTCCAGCAGCTCTTAACATCCTGCCCTAAGCACCCCCCTGTCATGGCCTGCAAGGCCTGGCAGGCTGGGCTGGGGCCCCAGAGGCTGCCGGCCAGAGGAAGGGGGGCAAGCCCCAGCTGCGGGCATGCTGCTGTGAGCTCCTAGCCGCTTCCCCCCGCAGCGCGGCCTTTGAAGAATATTCTACTATAAACAGCTCCAGCCACCACTACCAAGTCCCCTTGCCAAGGGAGTGGCCCCAGCCACACAAGAGAACATGCAGCTTGAGACCAGGGTGGCTATGCACTGCCCAGAACAAACCATCATGATCTCCGCAGGCCTCAGGTGAGAATACTAACTCTTTCCTTGCACAGATGAAACATTGAATCTCTCTGAGTGAGAGAAAAGGACAGTGAGGACATGTAGAGAGACACTATGAAGACATCAAGGTCAGTGAGGGAGAAGTCACATCTTAGATGAAAAGAGAATGAGGAGATACCTAGTCTTAGGCTGAAATTCTTTTATAAGGCCATGGGCTGTAATATACTAGAATATCCCATTAAGTCATAGAAAACTTGGATGAATTATTCAAAATTACAAACATGAGCAAAGGCATTTGTGTTGAGTTGAGTAAATGCTGAAATAGCTGTGGTCCCATGAGAAGCTTGAACAGAGAGAGGGAGAGATGAGATGAAGATGAAGACGCCTCAGGGAAAGAAGATCTCTGTTCCTAGAGATGCAGATGATCTAAAAAACAAATGAAGAGAACCTGTACCTTTGAATAGCTCATCCATCAAATAGTACCCCATGAGTTTATGTGGCCCATAATGCAGCTGTGGGAAGGCTGCGTGATATGGGAGGGACTTCACAAACGCAGATTCCCAGGCAGCTGTTATTTGTGATAATTGAAGCTGTAAGAGAAATGTTTTTCTTGTAGAGAAGTTTCCATGGCATGGAAAAAGAGACTTCTCTCTCTAAAAGAACTGATGAAAGACTATTTTAGAGGTGGTAAACCAACCTAAGTTCTAAGTTTCGTCTCTGCACATTGTCAGTAAGAAAGAAAAGAAGCTGTTGCAGGAAGGAGAGGTGTTTTGAAGGTTTTGTTCTGATTCTTACTAATTTTTTATCTCTTGTAGTTTTGTTAATAAACCTTTTTTTTAAACCCTTTAAAGTTTTGAGCCTGCTTTCCTTTTTCTCTTAATCCTATCTCACACCAAAAAAGAGTAAATAATTCTAGTGGGCACTCAAACCACTACAGTAATTGGAGCATTGGTCAGGAAACAGAAATAGGCAAACTGAAACCACTACACTTAGGAATGATGAAATTTGGAGAGGCAATGGCTTTGACACAGAAGGGTGTTACAGAGTACAGCGGGCTCTGCCATCACTTGCTGTGTAGCCCTGCACAGACATTGCCATGCACAGTCCTCTTCCTTCATTATTTTTCTCTGTAACGTCCCCTTCTTCCTCACAGTTAGGTGTTGCAAATGGTTATTAATATTTATAAACTGCTTTGTTGTTTTCTGTTGGGGAGGCTGGATTCCTGCTCAGCAGTCACCCGTGACTGTCTCCCAGCTGTGCTATCCTTAATTAGTGTTACCCAGCTATTCCCTGGACCTTCCCATTGCCATGGTAACGTTATTTAATTGCAGAGTCAACTGGTCTCTCTCACAGAGTATGGCCTGGCTCCTCTGTGTGTTCTGCTCTCAGTGCTATCAGGGGTAATTTCATGTTTTATTCTAAACTGGTAATAATTATAATTTCAAATTATGAAGCAAAAAAGTACTGAGAGAAAGGAAAATAAGAATTACCAACTCCTTGTCAATGTCAGGGATAAAAAATGGGCTTTCAAATAGTAAATAGCATAAGTGGGTTGTAGTTCCTGGTGCCTTAAGAGATGTCACAGGGGGGTAGAATTCTAAAGAAATACAAACAAGAGGATTTGAGACTCCATAAATTTAATGGAAAAGTTCCATTAGTTTCAATGGGAGAAAGAAAATGATTGTGTGTCAGAATATTACCAAATTAAAATTAATTTGAGCAAGAGCATTACCTGTGTCTTTGGCTGGGGGAGCACTCTTGCATTACCATCAGAGAAAATTTTCAGTAGCATCCACCTTGCACATAGTGAGCTCTCCTCTTCTTCTGGCAGGAAAAATGTCAAAAGGATTATTTTAATGTATTTTTTCCTTTCAGGGGATATGAAGTTTTTGAAGCAATATTTTATAAGTTGTTTTTTCTTACTTTGGATCAGAATCAGCCATCCCAGTTAGGCATAAATGCACGTGCAGGGCAACAAAGCAGGCAGACTCGGCCTAGGACAGAGTCAAAAAGGAAATTTCAGCTCAAATGGTTTAAATCTGGAAAAGCTACTAGCAACAGAAAATGGCCTTGTAATGGAAAGAGTCTGTCCTCCCTAAGGTGGATATTTTATGTATCCAAATCACAAGATAGGCATTGTTGTTATTGCTATTAGTGGACTTGCAGTGTGAATTGACAGAAGGGGTTTTTTACCACTCTGTACCCAATCTTCTGAAGTCTCATTGGCTCAGGAAAGGAGAGGAAAAGGAGAAAACTTCCCCACTATTTGTGGTATATTTAAAGGGTTATTTTCCTTTGTTTGTGCCTTTCTCAGGCCTGTCTTCTCTTAAGACAGTGCCAGTTCTTCTGCCTCTCCTGATCTTCTGTCTGAAATAACACCATGTTATTTCAGACAGACTGGGAGTTCTCCTAATTAAAGTAGCTATTTTATTTGAACTCACATCCAGTTGAATCTCAAACAATTTGGCCAGCGAAACTGGCCAACAGGAGAACACTGAATTTGCCCCTACTCCTGATTTCTTATTTTCCTTCCCCTCCCTTCCATACTATTTTAATCTGACCCAAATTTGACCCAGTATAATTCAGCAGAAACATGTGCAGCACCTTGTTCTGCAGTTGCCCATATGGCAGTGAGGGAAGGAAAGCTGGTGCCAACAGCAGATCCAATTACAGCCAAAACAAGGTTGCTCCATTACTGCATTTGAAGCCATAATTAAATTTGCTAACTGTGAAGAAGTGCCAAACCTGCCATTTCTTTGGAACATGGGACATCTGTTTAGTGCTATTGTTAACATGGGATTTGAGAAGAAACATCAGAACTTCCACCAGTTTCTGCTGTTTCATTTATTCATTAAAAAAAAATAAATTCTAGTTCGTATCTCCTTGGTTTCAGTTTGGCGTTTCTTGAGGCATTTCTAGTGCAGACACCCACTCCACCCGTTTCTGTCCAACCAAATGCCCTGCAATGAGAGTTGCCCCTTAGTATTTCAGCATCCAGGTCCTTTATGTGGGAGATGAAGCTCTGTCCTTTGGCACTCTAACACAAATTAAAACAGTTTTAATGCATGTGTCTGTCTTCACATATTCTTCTTCACAAGCCTTCTACTTCCTTGCAGTGGTTCAAAGCTGAGATGACTTACTCTTAAAATGATAACACATTTGCTAAATGGAATGTCAAAATACACAGGGAGTTGGATGCACTCTCATGCTATAATTTTCCCCCAATGAGTTAATGTTTTTATGAGCTAATGTTCTTATTGGTAATATACAGTGTGGTTATAAAAAGTGAAAATAGAGCAAGTCTGTGTAGAGAGAGAAAAAGCATCAAGGTTCAGGTAAAATGCCTCTGGAGATTCAGTTGGAGACAGGATGATGGATTCAGCTGTTCATTCCAAAAATATATAATGGCTGTAAGAACAGGCATTGAAATATTAAAAATTAAAACACGGATTTCATTACCGTCAAATGGCAGTTGAGAAACTGGTGAGGTTTAAGGTTGCCAAGTGCACGTGTTATGATCTGGCCTGTGTGAACACCATTGGCTGGCATCAAAAGGGAATTACACTTTTAATCAGAAATTCACGTTTCATAATCACATCATTTGCACTTCCAAATGTATTTTTCCTTTTAGAATTTTATAGAGAAAAAGAGAGAGAGAACCCAAGAGAAGGCACAGCAGATATGTTTATAACTATTTCAGCACATGCATTTGCTTGGCAGCCTCTGAAGGGAGAAAAAACCTGTGTCTGGTGGTGTGGAGCACCTGCCTGTAAATCAGGATTTCCTGGTTCTCTTCTCACCTGTCCCTCAATGAATGAGTCCACAGACAAACCAGGTAACACCGTGGGTCTTTTTACTGGTCAGCCTGAAATTCTAGGTACTCACCAGAGTCTGAGTAGTTAAATGATAACAGTCTCTAAAAACACAGCAAATGCTTCACAGTTCTTTACAGTATCAGAAATACTTAGAGACTGCAACGAACAAACACATGGCACATCACAGGTGAATTACTGAGTGCTATTCTGAATAAGGTCTGGAAGGGGTTCATTGAGTTTAGAGTGGGTCTTTTGCCCTGTCCTATTTCAAAAGGTGGCTTTACCAACACTCATCTGTGTCAGATCATGGTCATCCAAATCAAATCAGTTTTCTCTCTGCCTTTGCAAAAAGCTGTGCAAAGCTTCAGAGAATTCCAAATAGCTCAAATGAATAATAATTTATTTTGATTACACTCACCCTTGCACAGATTTCTCTGAAAGCTGACTATAAGATATAAGTCTCTTTACATTTACATACCTTCTTCAAAAGTCTTTGGAGCTGGGTACATAAAATTCAGTTTTATTGTTGGTGAGACAATAGATCCAGATGAGTGCTTCCCTTTGCTCATTTCACAAATCCTGTTAGTTGGTTTTTTGTTGTTTTATTTTTCACTTGACCAAAAAACAGAAGAACGCAGCTCAGGAAAGAGACTTGTACAAATAGAATTGGTTATGAGTTTTATACAAGGACATCTTCTGGACCAGTGAAGTGCAGCTGATGCTCTTAGAGCTTAAGAGGGCACTCTCAGGTAAGCAGTGTTTCTCTGCCCAGCCATCTGCTCTTCCTTGAAAGGCTCTTAACAAATTCTTGATGTTGAGATGATGCTTAGTTTAAAGTAGTTCATCTCATCTTCATCACCACCATCTCAAAATCAGTCATGCAACGGTTCTGGACTCTTGAAAGGTGTGTGTTTTCTTTCATTGGAGATTACATGGACATGATAAGGTATCACTCATGGAGACATAGAGGAACATTTTCAAGTTCATAGTGTGTTACACAGCAGGAGAGTTGTTCTCAGGAGCACTGAGGTCACTGAAGCTTGGACGAAAAAGGCTGCAAGTGATTTTCATTTTTTACATGACCCTGCAAAGAAGACAGCACATACAGATATGAATGTCTTGCCCATAAGTTTGGGGGATTCTATTAACCAGACATTTCTGATTTGAGTATTTGTTTCTGTGGATCCCCACAAAGTCTGCCAGTGCCAGGACCTGATGCATTGTCAATACTTCTGAGCTGTGTTTTATAACACAGATTTGCAGCATAGATTAATTTTTGAGGCTTTTCTTTACCTCTGACAGATTTTGTTTTATTGTGGGATAGTCAGGCTTTGATAAATCCGATGCTACGGAGCTGAATGGAGTTAAGCTGCTGAGGATATTTCCAGCTTATGTGTTTGATGCAGTTTCCTGCAGTTTCAGGGAAGTGGCTCAGTGACCTGAAGGATCCTTCCCTGTCAGCAAGACAAATGCTTCCGGATTGAACCTGTAATGTTCTGATTTCATGTAATGAATCACTGCTACCAGCCTGCCATAAAACAATATAAAAAATGCAAGACAACAAAAGTGTTAAATAATATACCAAACAGCAATTTTCATACCCAATTTCTTTTATTTCCAGGACATTATGTGTTTTTCTTGTGTTTTTTGTTTCAACATAGATTGATAGGTGTTTTAAAAGGTTTTGCAATGTAGAAGTTCTGGGATTTGATGAGCTCTTTGGAGGAAATAAAGGAGGTTTTAAATTTGAATGGTGAGACACGGCCCAAGCCAGATTCAGTGTGGTTCCTGCTAGATAGGTACCCTGCTAGATATTTCAATAGGATATTTTACCTCTCTGATAATTTTTTCACGAGTATCCATTCCTCTGGTTTCAACAAAGCAAAAGTAGCAAAATATTATGCACCTTCTTAATTAATTTGGTGGTAAATTATGAAAGATTATTTTGGAATAAAGATTCCTCTTGTAATCAGGCTCCAAGCTCACAGCAGCTGTCATTATGCAGCATTAACCCACAAAATTAATGTACATCTTGCTTCCCAGAGGAGTTTGGGCAAGTATACCAGGGCAGTGAGTGAGACTGGGTTTGCAGGGATCTGATAGGAACAGAGACCCATTGAGCATTGAGGGGATTTGAGTTCCTAAATCACTCTTACACCTCTGAAAATCCTGCCCAGAGCTCTGTGGGTCTATTCACACAGCACATCTGGCTGTCAGCAAGGGGAATTATAAGTGCTAAAAATTCCGTCTTCTCATCTTTTTTTTTACTTTTTTTTCCCAAAGATACTGGCCTTGGAGCAGATCCAAGTCAGCAGATTAAAAGGGATTGTTCACAACAAGAAGTCTAACAGAAGGAACTTCCTGGAATAAGCCGGTCTGGGAGAAAGCCAAGTTAATAGTTCTTTTTAGCAGTACTATAGCAAGGCAGCAGGGTTACTGTAATGACCAGTGCTTAATGAGCAACCTGACACTATATCAGGAAGGATAACTGAGTCTTGTGGTTATTAAGGATGTAGTTTTTAAGTAATTTTGGGGTTTCAGTACTTCAGCCTTTCAACGGGACTTGCTTCCCACCAAGCCAATGCTGCCACAGGAGCACCATCCTCATTAACCCTTGGAGGATCCAAACAAGAGTCAAACTTCAAGGCACACATTCCTAGAAATCAAACTTCAGTGTTTCAGCTGTTCACAAAGCTACAGATTTTTCAAAATCAAAATTTAAAAGTTGCCTAAATGGTGGAATGAGAACATGATTTGACCAGTTCTAGAGCTGGGCTAAGAAGACAGAGACCATTGATGTGTGTCAATGAAAATATCAGCTCAATATGAAGTAGAATTGCAGCCAAAACTATTTTCAAGTAACCACACGTGCCTTAAAAATCAAACACCAGTAATGATTTCCAGAATGCCAAAGACCTTCCTCTTAGGGGGAGTGTTTAATTTGCTGATGAGTTTGTATACTGGTTTTTTTGGAGAGTGGTGGCCATTATGTTCTTCAGCTGGACAGTCTTCTCTGGCACATCAGTTCTTGTGGGTGAATTTACGGTCACACTTCACCCATGGCTTGGTCAGGGAATTTGTTTGTTTTCTCTTAAAAGGCAGAGAACAGAAGTACCTGGATTTCATAGGGAAATGAGGAACAGAGAAACAATTTTTATGAGCTTATATGTTCTGGACTCTGATAGGTAATGAATAGTATTATTGTTTCTTCTATGAAACTTTGGGAATTGGACTATTCAAACTTTTTTTAATTGCCTGGTTGAAAAAGAAATCTGAGGGTAAATAATATCTCATTATACCAAGTTAGATAATATTATAATAAAATCAATGTGATGAAGAATAGCAAGAATCAATTTTTATGCCTGAAACTAATTTTCTGAATAGGGAACCACTAAAAATTGCCATAATTAGTGCATTCCTTAGAGATTATTAGCACATTGTTTTCAGGGCTGAACTTCCCATGGAGTTGCATTTCCACTTTTAAATGCTCACCATCAGCTACAGCCAGAATTCTGAGGGCACAATTTCAATGTTGACACCAAGAAACTGGCCAATGCATTTCTAGATCTAAGAATGAGCTCACTGTGTTTGTTTTTTTGTTTGGGTTTTTTGTTTGGTTGGTTTTGGTTTTGGGTTTTGGGTTTTGGTTTTGGTTTTGTTTTGGTTTTTGGGTTTTGTTTTTGTTTTTTAATTTCAACTGATCCTCACCTCATTAAATAAAAATAAAGTAATTTGTGAGTTTCTTTCTGGCTTGCAGGACACTAAACTAAGGCCTAAGGCTCCTGTGCTCAGTCCTGTGTGTTGGAATAGGAAGACAGCAGAGGTTTTCTCACACAGGTTTTCAGCGGGCTTGTGAAGTTGGGCATTGATTGCAAATTCTGCCCCCATGCCATCTTTGTCTGCAGGAGAGTTAGCATTCATGGTGTCACTCAAAGTGAACTTTTACTGCCCACAACAACCTATTTCTGTAGCAAAGGTCACATTTGTTATCTATCAGGATGTAGCAGCACAGTGGAATAATGAGTTGCCACAATGAACTGGCCTTTTTACATGCTGAATGGGCTTCTAAATCAAGCAGAGGGAGCATTGACTGAAAATCATTGGGTCTGTCTACTTGAAAGGTCATAGTCTGAAATACTGCAAGATCATTTCACCCTGGTTTATACAGTGAAGCAGCTTCTGGTACAGAGCCCACCACCTACACCAATTGTGCAGATGTCTAGCCTTCTTGGGATTTGAGATGGTAATGGGAAAAAAGAAAGACTACTAGGATCTGTCACAGCCCTTAGTCAAGGAAAGATAAAAATCAATAATGGTTTGGTGCTTTTGATATATTTTTTTCTATTTTTTTTTCTTTGTGACAAAATCCACCAGAGTGTGCAGTGACTTTCCTTAGAGAGAGCACACACTTCCTAAAGTCCAAGTAGAGCTGCCTTTCCCAGCCAACAGTGGATCTCACATGGCCACGTGTGGGCAGTACATCTTTCCAGGCATTTATTTTTTCCTGCTCAGTGCCTAATTAATTGTATCCATTTCCTTCCAACCTTGCTTCCCAGTTGTAAGGCTCTTCTCTTTTCACTCAGTCAAGATAGGGTATTTCCTAAACACAGTGCTGCCATTTCCAGTGTAGTTAAAGGAATTCACATGTTCTTGTGGCCTGTGACAGCAATTTCTTGTTTGCAGACAGTCTGACATTCATCAGCTTTGTCACATGGAGATGCTACATAAAAGCAACACTCAACATTATACAAGTAAAATATAAACTTCAGTGTCTGGCAAATTAGGCTCTTAATAAATACAGCTGCTGCTTGATTTGTTTTGGAAGTTTATTTTGCCCTTGGCATATGAGTGAGCATCCAATGTTAGGCAAAATCTTCTCTCTTTCCTCACTCCCATTTCTTTACACGTGAGCAAAAGGTTAATTGTCAATAGCGTTTGAAACAAACAAAATGCTGCTGTTTAAGGGAAGAATATTGGTGTAGACAGGATATGATTCTCTACCCAAAATTGGCTTTGCACTGCTGTGTTATTTACCTTTACAATATCATGTCAATATACTCAGGTTTTCCCAGGAATAAATAATGAAATAAAATGAATAAAAATATTTAGTTTTACTGCTGAAAGACATTGCCATGACTTACAAAATATCCTGAGCTCCTGGGCCTGAGAATTTGACCCAAATGGATTTGTTCTCTTAACACAAATCCCTCTGTGGTGCAAGGCAATGTCCCCTCTTTGGTGCAGGAGGCAGAGCTTTTTTGGCTGCTGGTCTGAGGCTGCAAAGCAACGTACTGAGAGTAAATGATTCCCACAGGCCTCTCCATCTTCCCTATCAAAACCCACCAGGCATCTCTGAATATCCTTTCCTCACTGAATACAGAGCAGTGGATAAAAAACCTAAAAGCACATGCACCCCATGAAAATAAAGCAGAGCACTCCATGTCTCACATCTACTCTCCAGCGGTAGGATGAAAGAAAAAGGAATAAACCGTGTCTGATGTTAATGAAGCACAGAGACCCATTTTAATGAAGCACTGAAGAGTGGCCAGTGTTGTAGCTGGGACATCATGAGCCATACAGAAAAAAGGCCATGAAGAACATCTTCACTTTTCTCAAAAGTGTCCTTCTTCAAAGATTTTTGGGAGAGTTTTTTGTGGCATGCTCATGGATGCAGCAGGAGAACCCCCAGCTCCTGACAGGCAGAAAAGGTCCTGTGCTGACTGGACATTTCTTGAATCTGTCTGTTAAATCATCCTGCAGCTGCTTGGGGAACACTTCCAAAAGGTCAGGAAGCACCACAAATTTCAAATGACAGTTCTTCAATTTGGCTCAGAATAACATGGCTGGATCTGTCTCTGTTCTCTGCTGTAAATTCTGCTAAAGCAGTTTAGAGGGATGCTGCAGAACAGCTCTTTCCAAAAAACCCGAAAAACCTCCAGCCCTCCTCAGCAAAGGAATCATCCGGTGACAGGGCTGCTGCTGCTTGCAACAATAGGAGACTGTGCCTGGCAGCTCTGAAGCAGACTTTGTGTTGTGCACAGCTTTTGTTTTATCTGCCATCACCAGGGAGATTGAATTATATAAATGTATTACATTTGAAACAGGAATAAAATATTAAACTGAATGCAATAAAGAGATAAAGAAATGTGCACAAGTTAAAATGCCAACTTTAGATGCTAAAAAAAAGCCTAAACAAAATGAGTTGAGGGAACTTGTGGACCAGCAGTCTTAAGATGCATTCCACATTATTAAATTAACTTCAGAATTTAAATTTGGCTTTTGTTCCAAGCAGACTTCTTAAGGAATTGTGACTAATTTTCAACCTATTTAAGAATGTACACTGAGCCCTCCCCAAAGAGTAATTTCATTACTTGTTTGGTACTGCTGCTGCTTGGACTTATAATCCTTTTGTTTAAATAACAAAATATTCAAGCCACAACAACTTCCTTACATGCAGCACCATAAAAGATTCCCCTTCATGATTCTGCTGTGGCTGTTGACATGGTGCTCCTCTGCAAATTTCAGAGTATTTCTGGAAAGGGATCTATTTATAATAATATTTGTGTGCACATGATCCCTACAAGTCTTCACTTTAATCTTGGTTAAATAGCAAAGTAATTAAATAGTAATTCCTGGTGCTGGAAAAACATCATCCTCCCATGAGACAAAAGAGGAACAGGGAATGTTTACAACACTGGCATTTTAAAGCTAATTTAAAGAGGATTTATCACAATTAGAAAAAGAGTTAATGAGGGATATATGCACATTGTCTGGCTAATAGTGATTCGTATTCCACCACCATCATCAAGCTGAAGCAGAGGTTGGAAGGGCCAATTCTGTCTGCCTGCAAACATCCGTGTGGCTGCCAGAGCACTAGCAAAGCATCTCCAGCATCACTTCCCAAAGAACCAATGTGAGAACAGCTGTAAGGAGTATTTAATAGCCCAAGACAACTGCAGTGTTATTGAAAAGAGAAATCCTGTGGCTTAAGGCAATATAATTAACCCTGCCTTCCACTCTGGTTTATCTTTAGAAGAAATGCCTGTGACAAATTTCATCAACTCTACTGATGATCTATGGGAAGAAAGGTTTGTAGAAATGTGACTAAATTGTCTCTCCAGAAACACAAAACACACTGCTTACAGAAAAGAAATTAGTAAAAGAATCTGATACTCCAAATTTTTTTACTTTTGGCTAGTTGTAGTTGAAGGTGACACCCTGCAGAAGACTCCTGGTCTGGGGATCCATATGAAGTGGGTTTAAGGTCTAATGAAAACCCCAAGTAAATTGCCCCCAAAAGATTGGTAACTTTGATGTCATTGTTAGAGTGGATTTTTGTCAGTGTTATATTTTGATGTGTGTTTCTCTTGGGATCATGGAGAGGAAATACCAGGATCTTTAAAATACATTAGCTCAAATTGGGAATACTTATGTTATCCATCGCCTCCATGTGGAAAATTAAATTTCAGGGTGTCCTGTCCTGCTGTAAAAGGGGGAGTCAGGGGGGAGGGAAAGGTTATTTTTGATAAGATTTCTCAAACGAAAATTAAGCACAAACATGGCATTATTATATCTGAGAAACATTTATTGATAATAATGTTATGAGGCTCTGCTCTACTACTAGGTAGGTTCATGTACTATCAATTTCTGTGCATTTATACACATGCAGATTTAGGAAGGTGGAAATTCCTCAAAGCCTTGCTAGGAGAAACCTGTTAAGAGCTTATAGGGGTATTTATTTTATGTTTTAAAAATTCAATAGACTCCAGTTAATCTGCCCTCTGGTAATCCACAGAATAGTGATTGAGCCAGACACTTAGCTGGTGTAATGTACTGAAGCTCTTCTGAAAGCAGCAGTCAGCCTGCTCTTCTGAGATATAAGAGGCTTAGGCTCAATTCTCTAATTTACAACAGGTCTCCTATGTAACTTCGGCCAAATTCCTTATATCTAGACAAAAATAAGGGTATACAGGTAGCAAACAAAGTTCAAATCCCAATGATGCTCAAACTTCCTACACGGTGCTTAAGAGAGAAAGGCTCAGTTAACACAGTGACTGCATACTAAGGAGGTGCCCTCAGCACTCTCACATAATTTCTATGTGCTTTAGGAAGCCAGTTCTATGAAAAAAGGCAGAAATCTGTCTATTTCCAGTGAGAATCCTCTGTTGCTGTTTACAGTAACAGCAGAGCACCAGTTTCTTACTGCTCCTGAAGGCAGGTGGAAATTAGGGGCAATGCAATTCAGTTCAGTCATGACAAAAGGCTTTGTGGGCAAGCACGGAAGCAAAATTTTCCAGTCTCTGGTCAAGCCACAGCTGAGAACATGTTTCAAGCATCAGTTCTCTGGAAATAGGCATCAGAAGAGGGACTTTGGAGAAGTTAATAACTCCAACATTTAATCTTCCTATTGTTGCTTCAGAACTTCAGTGCGGGATTGAAAGGTAAGTGGATTAAGGAGTGTAAAGCGTTCATTATTGTAGCAATGGGGAACATCTAAGCAGCTAAAATTGATAGGTGCTGTCATTTATAATTGCTGAAAGCTTGAGCACCAGAGTGCATTACGAGTGAGTGCAGTGGGAAGGTTTGAGCTCTTCAGGGGTAATGGACTGATCTCTGATCCATACAGGTGCAGCTGTCTGGGGGGAAATTGCGTGCAGATATGCCAGTCTGGAAGGGTCTGCCCTGCATACAAGACTGCAGAACAGGCACTTCCACAGCAACTATGCAAAGCCTGGGTATATGTGCTCTGTAAGCAACTGGTCAAAAAAAGCAATGGTGTCTGCTCTTTTATGGTAGCTTTGTGTTTCAGTTCATTACAGAAGAAATCTTTACTGTGGACATAGTTCCAGGAATAAGTGAATGGAAAACATTTTAGGGGACTATTCCTCCACAAGAAAAGTTGGAGAAGTGGGCATGACAAAGATTCTAGAAGCCAAAAGTAATTGAGAAACAAAGCGAGGAAATATTAAATCAAATAAGAAATGTCTGGTGGGCCTTCTGTGAAATGAGAGAAATGTTTTGGGGCAAATTCTGCAGAATACAAGAGGACAAGTATCTGAGGAGGGGGAGTGTGTGAGCATGCATGCAGTGCATCAGGAAACAAGTTTCATGCTTCTCTCCTGCAGGATGCTGCCTTATCAAATGATATCTCACCATGAGCTAAAAAGTTATTTGCTTCCTGTTACACTTGATAGCATTTTCTTCATTCTCATTTTTCCCCCTTCTTCCCATTTGACCCATGACAGGTATTAATATCCACTTTGACTATTCAGGAGCACTTTCTGACACAAAATCTCAATTTGAGAGAAGTGTAGCAATTTATAGTTGAGTTACTTATTGCTGGATCTCAAAAGCTCCTTAAAGTAGGGCTGTCAGAAGACAGTGATTTGTCAAATGTGTCAGTGGGAGCCCAGGGTTGTCCCTAGTGATGAGAACAGTCTGCACCAAACCATGGATAGCTCCTGGCTTTGGGCTTTGTATGGAACCAAACATGCAGGGAGAGCCCCAGCTGTCTTTTATTATGTACTGGATGTGTAATCCCTACCAAAATTCAGCAGTGGTGCTTAGAAAGCATTAGTGCAAAGCCAAGGTGTGTGATTATTTTAAGCTGGGAGGCCAAAAGTTCAGTTCAACTCTGCATTTCTTTTTGAGCAGAGCCCTATGTGTACCATTTAAATCTTCTGCTCACAAGATCAGAAGTAGGGAATGCATATGAATGAGTGTCATTGCAAGGAAAAATGAGGGTACTGAATTAGTAGAAAAGATGGAAGGACTGCCTGTTTTCAGGAGTGACCATAAACATAAGCAGCAGCAGACTTGGTGTGATGGTCTAGTATGGGAAGACCCCTGACATATTGACCATGGTGGAAAAAGCAAAGCATCAAATAATGTTGATATTCTTCCGTATTAAATATTTCAGGAAAAGAAAAAAACAAACAAACAAAAAACCCACAAAACAAACAAACAAAAAAACCCAACCACTGCTGGCATTACTGCATTACCCAGAAATAGCTGTGGTGAAAGATGAAGTACAGACAAGCAGAAATTTCCAGTTTGTCTACAGGACTTGTGCTGTCTCTTAGAGTGAGTATGCACAGTGCATCTGAAACCATCCTCAGCTTTTGGAAACAGCAGTGGGATTCCTGCAGCGCATGAACTGTGCCTTTTAGACGTAATGATAAGTGTTTCACACAACATTAAATTGCTTGTAGCTTCATGGTCTTGCAAACGCCACTGCTCCAGCTCCCTGAGTAAAATGTACTGCACTGTCTGCCAAAAACATCAGTGTGGAGGTGCAGCCAAAGCAGGGTGTTCTGAGGTTTATAGCTGTTCTGAACAGAGGTTCAGAGATTTTGACCTTAAGTTTCAGAGCAGCAACCAGCCCTAATTCCACCCTGATACAGAGGGTGCCTTCTGCAATTTCTCCCCTTCCTGAAGCTAATTTCAGTGAGCCCAGCCTCCATGACAGGTCACCCTCCAACAGTTTCTATAAACCCGCAGTGCAAAGGAACTCCCTGAGAAAACATGTGTTCCTCTAGTCCACAAACTGGAGGCTCAGGATGGCACAGAGGTGGCAGTGCCACAAATCTCCATTTAGGCCACGTGTTAATCTGTGAGTCCCAGATTAACAACTGGGGCTGTGTAGCAGCCCCACCATTCAGAGCCACCTGCACTGACCACACCCAGGTGTGGTGGAGTTAAAGAAATCAAAATCCTTTGTACTCAGAAGGTTCAGTCCAACCACAAGCAGACTTTGTTTCTGTGTCCAGATTAAGAACCCAGGTGAACATTTGCCTCCATTAGAAACAGGGAAAGATGTTCTTCAGCTTTCACTGAGTTACAGCATTAAAATCTGCATTTATTTGTTTATTTTATTATCTGGCAAATATATGGCTGATTCTTTCCATTAAACAAGTTGCAAAATTTTCTCCACAGCCCACACTCCAATAGTAGGAAAATCACTGGCTTTCAAGTGGGGTCTTTTGGCAGGTGCCCATAACTGTCTCCACTAGTGGAAAGAGGTTTTGGGTGTTTTTCACTTCCTAGCTGTGAGGTAATTAATGTGTAATAAAACCTGCAGCTGATGGGAAATTCTTCCAGCAAAACACCCCTGATGAGAAAATACTGACTTGTCAAAATCAAAACTGTCCAAAATTCTAGTTCTGAAATTGTCAGTGTATCTGGTTCCGCATGCTCAAAATGAAACCTAATGATTTTTTTGTCTTTGAATAATTTTTGGATACACTTGGATGAGAAGCATAGTTTAAACTGTTGTTTTGTTAAAGAAAAAACAAAAACATTAAGGAAATCCTAACACTTTCTCATTTTTATACGGAACTAACACATGAGAAAAACACAAAATGGATTTCTGAAGAGGATGGAGCCATAAATTGCATATGTATTTTAGTTAAAAAAATAAATAAAACACAGCATACAAACCCTTTAACTTTTTTTTTTCTCAAGCAGAAAACCACCCCAGCAGACAGAACCTGCATCCAAATGACCAACTGTCTGCTGAAAACATCTTTCCTCAGTTCACCTGACATTCTCCATGTCACCACGATGGATGAGACTGGCTGAGACCATAGATAAAGACTCCCACGGAACAGAATAATTGATGGAGAGCTCAGAATAATGGCACTGGATTCTTCTTGTTTTTCTTAAAATCCTGACCTTGGCATCTTTTCAGGCCCTGCCTGTGTTTGCTGTAATGCATTTATTTCATTCAGACTTGTTTTGAAACTGTTTTGTCAGGCGATTGAAGTTATTAGTAAAGTTATGACATTTGTTACTCCTTATAAGAGATGAAAATTCCTGGTTTCTTCATGAGAGATGCTCAGTGTAAAAATTGCTGAGTAACCAACTAGTTCCATTGTTTACCTTGGCATCACACAGTTCTTTTAAATTAACAACCTAAAAAAGGAAGTGTTTTTTTTTTTAGAGGAAAGAGAAGCAAAATTACCCCAGAAAAACTAAAAACCAAATTAAGTACACACATTTATAAGGTTTTTTTTAAAAAACAGAGCCAAATCTGTTGCAATTGTTATTTTTATGCTGAGAAGTCCCCTTGCACTGCAGAAGAGTAACTGGTACTATGAACAATGCTCACTGAAAGGCAGCTAAACCTCCACCACTCACTTGTTTAATCATTCCTGAGTTTTTTCTGCCAAGCACCTGCCTTTTAATTTGCTACAACCAGCCTGAAACATCTGTCAATTTTTTTCCCCCCATGAATTAATAATGCTGTAATTAAAATCCAGCAGGGAACTCAGCTGAGACTCCTGGTTAATTAGGACAGGAGGGGCCCATGTGAGCAGTGTGGCACTGCATGGCTTGGATTGGAACCAGGGCTCTATGGGTGATGAGTTTCTGCCAGTCCATGAAGCTTTGGGGTGTTTGTTCCAGTAGCCAATACAACAATTTGTATGTGGGCAATCAAATATTGCTGAAATTATTTAATTTGGATGCAGTGCCCAAAAATAATTTTCTATGTGTGTATTTTTAAAGGATCTGTGTTTAGTTTTTGTTTCTCTCTAAGCAGTAAGAAAACGAGAAGCAGCAGTACTGAACTAAGCTCTTCCTGAGAGATATTTTGCAGTTCAGGTGGCAATGGGAGTGTCACAAAGAGAAAAATGAACTTCTTGGTAAAGGCCATACCTGCTGCTAATGGGCAGAGATTGAGGATGTGAGTTTCAGCCAGGATTGATTTCCACGCTGATAATTGCAATAGGGCCCAACTAATCAAGATTGTTCCTGGTACTAAAAATATGAGCTTGATTCAGGTTTGATGCTTGTTGATTCCTGTAGCTCAAGTTCTTATACCACACATTCGAGATGTAAGGATTTGGATATTGACTGATCTGTTTTGTTTTGGAACAACAGACAAAATTATTTCTAGTTTTATTGCATTTCTGCACACTTAGAGATGAAAACATCCATCTGAAGACCTCATAATTTATCAAGTAATTTTTTAATTTTAAAAAGTGCACAAATTAAGCTTTTTCAAGCTTGCTTGTTGAAGGCAAAGAAATTTATATTGCACCTCAAAATTAGATATAAGAGATTTTTATCATGAACTTAAGTAATTTGAAAACAAAAGTAAACTAAACATGTAGCACATAGCATGTGTACCATGTGTAACCTCAGTGTCCTGCTGTGCACCAGTGCCATGTAACTCAAAATGCATTCCTGATTTAATTGGGCAAGTGTGTTTTACAACTGTTCAAATTCCCATAGGACCTCCCACAAAATAAACTTCTTCGGGTAGCCTCTAATGCAAAGAGAAGTTTGGCTAATTCATATATTCTTTATTGTTAACTTAAATGAGAACCACTCATTTGCCACTTACCTTTGATGATAGAAAAGTTTCCAATTTCTCATATGTTAGTTTGATATAAATCTGAATTATCAAGTTCATACCTAATTTTCAATTTTGAGCTTGTTTTTATGCAGCAGGGTATATA
Organism: Phylloscopus whistleri; assembly: GCA_017589585.1. Classification (NCBI taxonomy): domain Eukaryota; kingdom Metazoa; phylum Chordata; class Aves; order Passeriformes; family Phylloscopidae; genus Phylloscopus; species Phylloscopus whistleri. Next base: position 222,868 of record JADMLD010000349.1, read on the forward strand.
TATATACACACATACATACAGCAGTTGCTTCCTATTTATGAGAAAATTATCTACAATTCCTGTAATTTAAGATTAAGGGAGTCTTTATTTCTTTGTGAGTCTTCCTGTGAGAGTCAAGCTGAGGATTCTACCTTCCAGTGGATAAGATATATTTAATATTTACCCTGCTACAGAAAACTTAAGCCAAGACTCACTATATTCTGCAGTATAATAATTTCATCATTTCTTTATAAATCCAGAATCCATTAGAGGAGAATATACCTCCGGAAAGAATCTCAGGGTGGATGATGCATCTTTGTCTCTGAGAAGGTGAACTTCAGAAAACACTTAGGTAAGTTTCCTGAATACACAATGGATTATTCATCTCCAGCTTTGATCCAGGGAAAAATGAGAGTTGTTTCCTGAAAGGGAGGAGAGGAAAGTTTTTGGATTAACACCACATGGTGAAGGTAAAATCCCAGAGGGAGGTAATGTATAATATCTTAAAAAAAAAGAAAACAGAACAAAACAGAAACAACACCACACCCAACTGAACAAGACAAACAAACAAAAACCAAAAAAAACCCAAAAAGCCACAACTCCAAACCAACACAACCCCCCAACAACAAACAAACAAAAAACCAGAAAAATAAATCCCTGAATAGATGTAAAATACTTATTTTCTGCAAGATTCTAGCCTCTGCCTGATGTAAAACAAGGTAGACATGATTTTAGTTTCAAATTAGCTGAGACTCCTGTAGTGTATTATTTAAAAAAAAAAGAAAATTGATTTGAAATTCTCGGTGTTTTAAGAGGGGGAGAAATACAGATTTGTCCAACTTCACCTGAAAGTCCCAGATCAGTGAAAGCTGCTTAGGGCATGTGATCCAGGAAATGAAGCAGAGTCAAGTGTGAGAAAACCTGACCTCTCATCCACAAAAATTCCACCTCCCTGATCTTCTCCTACCTTTTTAGAGCTTGGCATTGCATTTACTGAGTTGTTTCTGTTTTGTTTTGGTTTGTTTTTTTAATTATTTCAAATTGCAGGAGAGCATTGCAAGGCTAACGAGCTGTATCTGAAGCTCAGTGTGTAAAAGAGAAAAAACAATATGGCTGAGAGGGAATTTTCCTCAGCCACTTTTCACTTCAAGCAGCTGCTGCATGAAAAATTAAGAGATTCCTTGACCAAGCTTGCCCCCTGCAGGCATCTACCTCCTTCTGGCACTGCCAGATTTGTTCCTTTTCTACACAGGCAAGTTAAATGTGCTGCTGACATAACAGCACTTGAACATTACTTTTTTTTTTTTTAATAAAATAGTAATTACTTAGATAGATATTTGGGGACAGCTCTGTATTCTTAGTGCAACTGGGTCCCAAACATTTATTTAATTTGTCCAAATAGCTCCTGATTAGATTTGCTGTTATCTGAAGGCAGTGAGCTGATGGAGATGATGCAGAAGGGATTTGATTTAACCCTGGAGGTGTTTGTTCAAGTAAAGCTCCGAGCACAGGCCATAACCAGCATCTGGTCTAATGAGCCCACGTGAGAATCCCAGCAACTGCATCTCTTGTACTGGATAACAAGGAAGAGTCACACTAAAATAGGCTTCTGGTGAAAGGCAATGAGAGTAAATACAGCCCTTGGGAGATGGAGGAGAGAATACTATGCAGCTCCTCACTTAATGTCTGATGAATAAGGACCTTTTAAGAATCTTTCATTTTTTAAACTAAACCAAAAAATCATCACAATGGTTTTTAATTTCCATATAACAAATAAAAGCAGATACAGGTCAATACCATAACTCAGTTTATGAATGACAATTGTTTAAGTATTTCATTCAATGTCCTCTGTATGTGATTCTTTGAAAACAGGACTGAAACCCAAAAAAAAAGGTAAAGATGTGATTTTTAAAGTTAATTAATGAGACGTAACTCTGAAATATAAAGCCAGCAAAACTAAATTTAAAAAAGAATCTCTGAATAGCTATAGCAATTTGGAAATTTTTATTTGTAATTGACATAACATCATCAAAATCTCTGGTACAAATGAAATCACATTGCCAATCCTGCTTACATTGGTAAAATACACGTTAGCTGACCTGAGGCAGACAGAAGCTATGCCACTCAACACTTTTGTTTCAAAACATTTTGCAAAGAGAAGTTATTTAACCTGTTCCTTCTTTCTTTCTATAACACACTCTATATGCTTGCAAGAGGTAGAAAATGTTCATTAATAGTAATAATTAAATGTAATGGTATCTCTTCAATAATGCTAAAATTGCAAAGAGTGCACTAGGGCTCTCCTGGGACTCTGACCACCAGCTCACGTATTCTAAGGATTCCAGCCCTGAGAAGGCTGAAGACCCAGAGAAGTTTTGTTTCAAGCAGAACCTGAAGCCGACTAGGAGTTCACAGATCTATACCAAAATCTGATTTTGATGAGTAACTTTAATCAGTAAATCCCAATGAAAAAATGCTTCACTGGAATTTTTTCCCCTGATCAGCTCAATTAAATATGCTCTTTGAAGAAATATCTGACTCACATTGCAGGTTTAACAAGGGCTAATTTAAATAGGCCCTCATTACAGTTCCAGTGTTAAAGAGCAAATGAATTAAACATCTAAGTTTAGAGGATGTCTTTCCAAATTCTGTGAACAGGAATAAATAAACAGACTCCTGTTTTGGCATCTGGTGTCTGGCTTTTTGCCAAATAACAGTATAACAGAAGTGTGGAAAATTGAGATGTGTTCATTAGAACAGTCTCAAATGGAGCATCACTGGGCTGCATGATGGATTCCACCCATATACTACAGAGTAAGAAAAAGATTCCTACATTCGTGGTACATGATCAATTTGCCTAAGAGTTCCTTGATAACTTGTTATTCATAGAGATACCTGCAGGTACACCAAAAATGTGGTTTTCTGCATTCACGTTAAAACCATCCAGTAGATGGGGCCACAGAGTTGTACAAAGCACAAAAGAGAGTGAGTTCCTCCTAAGAAAAACTCTCATCGTGCAAATAGAGCCTTGTTAATCCATTAAATTCTAATGTCAGGCAAATAATTGATTTGCTTATATCGTGTCTTAACTGTATGACTCATTAAGCTCTACTCAAAGGCTACTTAATATGATTCCATGTGTGTTTGATACTGAAATAATTACAGCTCTCAGCCAACAAAAATTATTGCTGAGATCTTAATTTTCCTTCATCCTCTATTCATTCCCAGGTATTGTACAGGTGTGAGATAGGCTTGTGATGAAGCGACACAATGGAAGTCGTTGACAGTAATCGTAGCAAGAAAGTCCCACGTGTGGAAAGGTGTGTGTGGTAGGAGGAACATGTCAGCGGTTCCTGCAGAACACAAAGGATGACTTTGTGAATGTAACTTGGATGCACCGTTCAGAATTTTTTTCCCTGTTTCTTTGAGATCTTTCCGTGTGTTCATTTAAATGTGTGGATCAGAAAAGAACGTAGGGGTTTGAGAGCACCTGAAGGGAAGGTTGCAGGAGCAGGGGCAGCCGCGGGGGCTGTGTAGCCGTGGGTGCAGAGGTTTAAACTGTGTCTGCACATGGGGTGCAGCGTGGTACCAGCAGCAGAAGGGGTTCTGAGGGTGTTTCTGAGCTTTGCCTCACGAAACGCCAAGTTCCTCGTTGATTCAGTTGTGAAATCCCATCCGGGAGCCGGCTGAGCCACCGCTCCCTTTGAGCGGGGGGCTCGCAGGTTAAATACTGGCCATGGGGCAGGAAAATGAGCCCGTGGCTGTGTGACTGGGGGATGTCAGGGGGTGCTTTGGGTCCGGGCCGGGGCGAGGGGCTGACCCGACCGTGCGGCTCTGCCGGACGCGGCTGGGCTGCCGGAGCCCCGGACGGGGCAGTCCCTGCCGGCCCCGAGTCCCCGCTGACCCCGCGGTCGGGGGGAGCCCGGCCCGGGGGCATCCCTGCCGTGTCCCGGCGGATGTTGGGGAGAGCCCTATGCCAGGGGATGCCCGGGTGGGAGCCCAGCCCCGGTGAGTGTCCGGGAGAGCCCTATCCCAGGGGATGCTCCCCGGGAGCCCGACCCAGGGGCATCGCTGGTGTGTCCCGGTGGGTGGCCGGGTGGGACCCGACCCCGCGGGGGCGGGGCGGTGGCTGTGCGGTGCCGGGATCGGGTTCGGGGGCCGCGGCAGCACCTGGAGGCGGCCCCGCCCGAGCGCAGGAAGGGAGCGCCCGGCGGGTCGGGAGGGAGCGGCCGGATCCGGCGGCGGGGCTGGGGCTGGGGCTGCCGCTGCCGCCCCGCAGAGCCCGCGGGACGCTGCCGGCAGCGGCCATGGCTTTCGGGAAGGCTCCGAGGGACCCGTTCGGCACCGCCGTGGGCAGCCTGGTCGGTGAGTAGCCTCGAGCGGTGCCCCCGCGCCGCCCCGTCTGTCCCCGCCGGCCGCTGACCCTTGGCTCCCCTTGGCCTTTCAGAGCGGGCGACGCTCGGGTCGCTGCAGACGGAGGAGTGGGGACAGTTCATGCACATCTGCGACGTGATCAACGCCACGGAGGAGGGGTGAGCAGGCGGGCCGGGGGGCAGCGGGGCGCGGAGGTGGCACCGGCGTCGCTCCAGGGCAGCCGGCGTAGGGCGCTGATGTGAAGTGACCCGAAACGAAATAGCGCAGGGAGCAGATAGCTTTGGTTCCCAAGGAAAAGCTTTGAGTGTCGCGGGGCCATCCGGGCTTTTAGGGATTAGGCTCGGAGGTTCTTCCCCATGGACACACGCTCGAGAAAGCTGGTGACAAAGGTTTCTCATCTGAGAATGACGTGTTTTGTACAACCTGTGCTGCTCGTCAGGCTGAACGGGTACCCCTATGCTCTGCAAACCCACCTGGAAAAAGGCTTTGAGCACTCGGGTGCCTACAACACTATTTAAAACTCTTGGCTTTTGCCTTCGACTTTCCCACCGTGCGGTGTCTCTGCCGCAGCCGGGGTGAAGCACGGGGTGGGATCCTGTGCAGTGGGATCCATCCCATCCAGGTGTGCATCCAGGGCTCCCAGGACTGAGCTGGGCTCTTGCACTGAACGGCCACATCCTAGTTTGCTCAGCCACTTGCTGCTCTGAGCTTCCTTGTTTCCACCTGTAAAAGCAGGGGGGGGAAAGGAAACTTGTTCTCGTGTAAGATCTGCTTCAGCATTGCATTGAGAGAGCTCGTTCTAGCAGTGGCATATTTTAACTACCTGAAGTTTTCTCCAGGACAATGAGATATGGCTTACTTTCTGCACAGGTGTCTTTTTTTCTGTATCAACTTTTCTTTCCTCTCATTGTTTTGGATTCCACACTCTCACCCGTGGCTCTTAGTGCTTGGAATGTCAGTATTAATTACTTCCTTCTGGTTACTGCCATAAGCAACAGCATGCTTTGACCCTCAGTGTTAGTTTTTATGTAAAGTTTCCATGCAACAGAGCCTTTTTTTAATAAACTGTTTACTCTTGTGCACAGCTTAGGCATGCAGAGGAACTCATTGTAACTTCCTCCTAGGCAGCTACTACTAGTCACAGTCTGTAACAGGATAGTAGGAGCAGCAGAACTGCTGCATCTAATTAGGCACATAGTTATTTTAATGCAATATCCAGCTCCTGACCAGAGTATTTCCAGATGCTTCAGCAAGGGGAGCAAGCAGGAGTGGAACTGTAGTACAGCTCTCTGCAAGGGAAACTTCTCTACTCTCATGCTCCCATCCATCACTTGATGCTCTACTGATGTGCCTGGATATGACACATGATGAAGAAAAATAGAGAAATGTCTTCTTTTTTTTCATGAAATATATATCTCATCAAACTAAGATATGCAGTAATGGTAAACACCCTCTTAATTTCCTTGACTTTGAAATGCTTTCAACAAAGATTTCTTTTTTTCTTTTTAGTGAAACATTGTATTTGGGCCTATTGCTCCATCTTAGATTCTAGAGAGATCCTAAAGAGACGTTAGGACATCTTGTTTATGTTGATCATGAGCTTTGGGCTGGCCCTAATAATTGTACACTATAGTTAGTCCATATTAATGAGGCAAAACTGCTTCCCACATGTGATAACCTCCTACACAGATAGTTAAAAGATATGGGGTGTATATATAGAAATGTGAATGGCTGGGTTAGAAATGCCCCTATCTCTGGGCTGGAGTGTGTTGTCCATCCATCCATGGTAATTACTCAGATGAGTTAAGTGCATCCTGCAATTATAAGATTGGAAGTTATCCATGACACCCCTACTCCTGACAGCACTCCCAGGAGAATATTTTCTAATTGCATCATACATGAAAACTACCAGTCAACTCTTGATACATCTGGCAAATGATATTTCCTTTCATGGCAATAAAAGCTAGATAAATAATTCTGTTGTACAACAGTGGAAAATATAATTTTGGAGCAGACTTTACAGAGGGGAATAACTTTATTTCTCCACAAGTTCTAGAGTAATGCACAGTCTGCAGTAACAAACCTGATTCACTGCTTTGTTGCTCTACTTCAGTGCTGAAGAGATTTTGCTGAAATCAATGGGGCAATTGCTCTGGTTTTATGTGGGTGTAAACACAGGGGTGGATTTGGTCCCATATCTCAGACTGGTATTTTTGCTTCTTAGATGAAGTTATGAGCTAGAAAACTTCACTGGTAATTTTTCTTCTTTCATTCCTTGTCACAGGCCTAAAGATGCAGTTAAAGCACTGAAGAAGAAGCTTTCAAAAAACTGTAACCACAAGGAGATCAGGCTTACCTTGTCTGTAAGTACAGCTATGTTTATATTAATTAGACACTAAGAAGGTAAACAGTCTAAACGATAAGGTGGCATGCAAATTATCCCTGACACAACTCTCCAGGATGTTTTTGGTCTTTGTTGTTTGTGTGTACAGCACTGCCACAGTGCAGATCAGATGGTTTGCTGGCATTCCATGGACTCCTGGATGATGCAAATTCTGGGGGGAGAGCTAACTTCTTCTGTGTAAAAGTAGGATAGTTCTTGCTCCAGTGACTGTCCTTGTGTGAGAGCCCCACCTGTTTGTGAAAGACTCAGAGGTTAGGATATTACATAAAAGCTACATTTGACCATTGTATTACTCACCTTGTGGTGCTTCTCTTAGTAAAACTAAGTACAGTGTGCAGCATGGTGGAATGTGTGATACGTGCTTGGTAAAAGGAAATGTTATCACATACAAATTATAAACTTGAAGGAAAAGGTAACCACGGTGAGTTAAGTAAGGGAGCAAGAGGCAGGGTGAGCTGTATGAAATTCAGGTGTCATGGCTAAAGGTTGGAGTGTCTGGGAATATCCTCACTTGACATAATGTGGTCTCTAGAATCTGACAGTGTTCCTGAACTGCCCCAGGGTTTGGGGAGCTGTTGTGATTTCAGTCAATTTAAGATTTACTGGAGTATATTGGTGCAGGAAGTTCTAATACTATACTAAGCCCTGAGTTTCTAACTTGAATTATTCTTGACTACCAATAGTGCAACTGTGGCAAGAATCATATCTTTTTTATTTTAATTTCTTGAGGATTTAATCTTTTGTTAATTGGCTAGAAGTATTTTCTTCACCATTTCCTTTTTTGAGGTTTTAGAGGCCTGTCTGCATCACTGAGTACTATTACTCATGGGTTTGGTATTTGTTGTGCAAAATCATTATCTAAATCAAGATGTGCTGAGAAGTGATTAAAGAAGATGGGTGATGGATAGTGCCAAATTGTAGGTCGCTTAGCAATTGCACAAATGTCTCCTGACAAGTTAGAGATGCAGATAATTGTTAAACATGTCAATATAGACCTTCAGCTCACTCTGTTTCTGCACTTCTTCCCTGGTTTCCTCCTCCACTGTCTCTTGAGTCACATTTTTGTGTGTTCTGTGTGTTTGCATAATGGAAACACTGAGTTTCCACTGTACCTGCAATCCCTGTATCAGGTCTGTCTCCTGCAGCCCTTGTGCAGCAAGGTCCTGTTCTGATTATCTGACAGAGTCTGCTGATAACCCAGGATTTAGGTGTGGGAGCTGTTCCTTGGGTATTTACAGAGCAGATATACCCAAGGTGACATTGTAGCTTAGCTTTTGAGTATGTAAAAGTGGGAGAAGGACCTTGTTGCAGGTCTATCCAAGGTAGAACTTTATCACACTGACCTGGAAGCTCATTGTATTGCAGATGGAGCATGCAGCAGGTTCAGCTGGGATGGCAATTCCTGTCCTAGCCCCTTTCTCTGTCCTCACCCACTCCCTTGCACACCTGTAACTTGCCTGCCAGGCAGTCACATCCTCTTGGCCCAGCTGCTGTTTTCTGTTTGCAGATTTCTTCTCCCTGTATTCCTTAATCTTGTTTCCTCTTTTATTATTTGAATGAGTTCCAGCCTTTCCTCTAACTCTCTCTCCAGTTTTAGTTCTTATATAAGATCTTTTACGCTTTGCCTCTCCCTCTGCCTCTGGCTTTTTTCCTTTTTCTTTTTTTATTTTTTTTTACCAGTACTGCCATATTTTCAGCATGTGTAAAATCTTTCCTTTGATGACCTTATTGCTGGCCATGTGTGGCTTTTACCTTTCCCACATCACTCTTCCTATGTGCTGTATCTTCTGTTTTTATCTTCTTAATTGCCTTGATGAAATTGTTCCATGCTTAGATGACAGCAGCAGTTGATTGCAAATGGAAAAAAAGAATTAATTTTCAATTCCTGAAACACAAGCTCTTCCCTCCCTGTGCAACTCTCATCTCTTAAAAATTGTTTTCCTTCCAGAGTTTTGCAAAAAGAAGGGTTCTTTTTGGATGAACTGTTAGTGCCTGTTAGGTCCTCTAGCTTTTGAGACTCTACATCAGATTGTCTCTCCTACCTACATTAGATAAAACTAAGAAGGATCAACAAATCACATTTTTTTAGAAGTGCACTTTGGTTCACTTCTATCTATTCAACCTTGACATCCTTGAATTTAATATTTCTAATGAAACTGCTAAAGAAGCTCATTCCCAAAGGGTACACAAAGAGTAGAGTGTGAAAATCTTCATGGAAGCAGCTCGACTGCACATTAGCCCTGATTCTGTTCCTGAGATGGGTTAAATCTCAGCAGTATGTTCCTCCTCCTCGCTCTTGGATGATGCTTTATTTACTTGGAGGAAGAAAGCTGAGTGCCAGCTGGATATTGTGTTGGCTATGGCTTGGCTTCAGGTGCTCTGAGCTGCTGAAGTTCTGTGAAGTCACGTGGATGGAGGTGTTTGTGTCAGGCCATGGAGTTGCCTCATGCCCAGCCTTTGATAACACTGAGAGATCAGGGCTGGCACTGGTGGTTGTGCAATGAGAATGGAGAGGATTAGAACTTTTGGCAGGAATCCAGCAGACTGTGTGTGTGTTACTTGACTTTTTATTGCTGGTAGACTTTAGATACATGAATTCTGTTTATGTAATGAGTACTGAGACAGCTGTTCAGTTGCCTGCATAGATCTCCCTTGGTTTTGTAAAGCATTTGCTGCAGTGCCCCAGTTCTGATACCTGTAAGGTCTTAGGAGCTGAACAGCACATGGGGAAATTCTTTATTGGATGTGTCCCTCTCACTCCTGCGTTCAAAGCAGTGGGCAGAAATTTAAGATTAAATAACTGTTTCACCTCTGTATTACATTGTTGGAAAATATTTTAAAGGAAGTAATTTTCCCAGAGAAATTGTGGGTGCCCCATACCTGGAAATGTTCAAGTCCAGGTTGGATGGGGCTCTTAGCAGCCTGATCTAGTGAATGGTAAGGGAATTGGAACTAGTTGATCTTGAAGGTCCCTTCCAACACAAGCCATTCTATAATTGCTTAGAATTAAATTTTGACAGGTATTTTTTCCTAAGAATATTTTTACTTTTCCTTTTATTGTGTATAATATTTTCTGATGCAGAAAAAATTTAACATGGAACATGCAGCCTTCAGATTTTAGTTTGTTAAATTAACATTTCACAAAGCGGAGGATCTAAAAAAACAAAAACATGGGAGAGTCCAGCTCCTCAATTAAAAGAGTACTACTCTTTTATTATACTTTATGGTATATGTTGACAAAGAAGAAGAGGACATTGAGTGGGAGCAAAAGAAATCCAAATCTCAGTGTTTGAAATGGGAAATCTGAAAAACACAAGACTTCTGAAAATTCAGTGTTTTTGAAATGCTGAACTTTGATCAGGTGTACCCAGCCCCTGCACTGTAATTGGTGAGTGGCAGCAGAAAGAGCTGCTCATACCGGTTTGGTTTAAGTGCTGGGCTTGGAAACAACATCTTGCAGTTCCAAACCTCAGCTGGGCAGGCATCAGGAGGTGTTCAGTGGAGTGTAATCCTGGAGATGGATTAATGGCTTGTTCCCCTTGAGTCAGAAATTTGAAGAAGCATACTGTTCATCTGGGTTTTCTTGCAGCCACCTTGGGTCTGAGAAGTGTCCCCCATAAGCTGCGCCCATTGCTCGGCTTTATGGACCAAACCTGGCTGCTTCAGATGTGCAGTGAGTCCTGAAATCTGAGTGAAGTCTCTGTTGATAAGGAACATAGCTGACTTTCTGCTGTACTCACCAGCTTCTCCTGTTTTTTGTTTCTGCTTCACAGTTTGGCTTCACCTCTCTGTAGATGCCTTTTATCATTTTAGTTCTGTGATTCAGTCCTGTAAACCAGAGGCCTTGGATTACACAGTTTGCCTTTTTTGCTCAGTGTAGATCCCTGAGATCCAGTTATCCTGGAACACAGCAGCTGTGTCAATTCCAACACTTCTCACATCCTGTTTGCCATTGACAGGAAGTTTAATGGTTTGATTGAAGTTAATTTGCCAGTTTCATTATTAAAACATGTTTCTGTTGAGTTTCCATTGTGCTGTGTGGAGCAGCGGTTGGCTTGGCCAGCTTGGATCTGTTCCTTCCAGTGGAAGTGTTTGGGACTGTGAAGTCCTATTTGCACGATAACTACTCATATTGAAATTCTAATGAAAGGTGTTATTAGCATGAAAGTGGCTTGTTCATGAATAGCCCAGTTAAAAATAATTGAGTCAAATTCTTATTTTTCTTATACCAGCTTAGTTTTACCCTGAGTGAGTGGGCTGGGCTGGCATAATTAAGTGGAGGATCCAGACCACTAGTTCAGTACTTTCATTCAGCAGGTAAATACTCAGTCCCCTAAGTAGGGAATTAATAATAGGGAGTAGTATAACAAGTTTCCCATGAACTGAGTTGAAAATATTTTACACAAAGCATCTTTGAAGTACTGCACAGGCAAATGACTTGGCTTATTAGCATATGTTTCATGTACTCTCTATGAAAAGCAATGTTTTGAGCCAAGATGTTTTTGTAATTATCTTTCAGTTAGCTTTTTGCACAGCAGTGCCAGTGTCTCTCTGTTCTACCCAGTTTTCATTTTGGCAATATATTTTCTTCCGGTCTTAAGCCTGTTCTCCTGTAAGTTTCTGATCACTCTGAGAGAAAAATCCCTGAGTCTTGAGGCTAGAAAATGAGTTACTAAAATGATTTCACTTAGTCAAAGGTAGTCAGTCTGCTCTGAATAGGAAAGCATATTTAACCTACTTTTATCAAGATTACAATATCATCCCTTTAAATATCTGTATCCTTTTGAGAATATGTCCTGTCTGTTACATGATTCAGAGGAAGTTTTGTCTCAAATCACATGAAATTTTGCAGCCTTTTTGTTAATGTCAGCCCTTTGCTTTCACCTTTCTATATTCCTTCTTACGTTGGGAGGGAAAATGAAGCTACAATTGAAGAGGAAGAAGCACAAGAGTGACCATTTTTCCCTGTGTGGGTCATGATCCATCTTCAGATTTGGGCCAGACAAGGGTTCTGTTCCTGATTCTGCACTTGATCTGATTGACCCCAGTTTCCTGTCAAGTCCCAGGTGACTGGGATATAATGGCATTTTTGACATCTCTTCTGCAAAATGGGAATTGTAATCAGCCACCTCCAGATGTACAAGGGAGAAGTATTATGTCCTTACCACATCCTGCTGTGTTTGAAAGGGCAGGCATGGTGCTTGCAGGGATCCTGCTCTAAGCATTTGATGTAGGGTTTTGGAAGTAGACTTCCTTCATAAAGATGAATCTGACAGTTGGAACATTTCAGTTCATCTGTTTCAAATCAATGTGACCTTTGAAACGCATGCAGAAATTGTGCTCCAAGTTGGTGAATTTGTTCTTTCCTATTTTATCATTAGTCTCTCACTTACAGGGCAGATTAGAGGACAGGCATTTAGTAATCTGATTTTCTTCTCTTGTAGAGCTCTTTAGAATCTGTCAGACCAGGGTACCTATGTGCTAGGCAGTGAATTAAATTCTATTGCTGAACCTGTGCAAGTAATTTTTTTTAAGATATGGGCAGATTTCCTGCTGTTAAGGTACCTTATGTTCAGTAAGTGCTGTGATATAGAAACAAATGTGACTGTGCTCTTCTGTTAAAAATAGTGTCACTCTGGCTGGCACAGTTCCTTTGGACTGTGTGGGTATAACAGAGCACACAGGGAGCTGCTGTTTCCCTGAAGTGACCTCATCAAGCATTCTAGTGAGTAGTTACCTCTTCATATCCATTCCTACTCTTCACTATAACTCCTTGAAACAAATTAAACAAAAAGAAATAAGTCATCAAGTTGTGGGGTTTTTTCCCCCCCCTATTCTTTGTGTAACAGAAGGTTTTTGTGTGTGCAGCTGCTTGAGATGTGTATGGAGAACTGTGGCCCAAGGTTCCAGTCTTTAGTTGTGAGGAAGGATTTCTGCAAAGACAAGCTGGTGAAACTGCTGAACCCAAGATACAACCTGCCCATTGACATGCAGGAAAAAATCCTGACCTTTATCATGGTGAGTCCAGAGTAAACTGTGAGTGTTCACAGTGTCTCTGCCATGTGGTAGATGTTTAATTGTGCAGCCTGTTTAAATCCTGGGAACCTCTTTCGAAAGCAGACCTTAACTCTGGAGCTGTTGTGGCTCCTGTTGCACTGAATGGAGTTATCCAGAGTGGAAGAAGGGAATGACCTGTCTTTAGGACCACAAGTTTTAAAAGCAGTTGTCTGACCCACTGACTGATCATTTATGTGACTGTTACTGTCCCTGATGTTTCAAAACCAGGTTTGGGCACGAGGTTTTCAAGGGATGGTGGATGTGAGCGAAGTAAAAGAAGTTTACCTAGAATTGCTGAAGAAAGGAGTGGAGTTTCCATCCTCTGACACCAGCAGTGGTGGATCTAAGGTGAGGATATACAAAGACACTTCAGAAATGGGATGTGTTAAAAAAATTTTATTGGACACAGAATGCGGGTTTGAGCTGGGGGGTTTTTTTTGTGTGTGTTTGTTTGTTTGTTTGTTTGTTTCGTGTTGTTTTTTGGTGGGTTTGGTTTTTTTTTTATGCTTCAGGGCAGAATATGACCAAATTATTTAAGCACATGAGCAGGAATCAGTTTTAGTTATAACAGCTAAGGTAACAACAAAGAAACCTGACCTATATAGTAGTTTATTTCATTTCCAAGTACAGATTCATGGGTATGTTCTCAGAAATGAAGCATCTCTGTCTTGAGACTTTCAAAGATTTGTGCGTGCTGTTTATTTCAAAATAAATGAGTGCTTAGTGCCCCAAACTTGTCAGCTTCTGAAAGCCTCAACAAAAATGAGTAAGATTTTCACAAAAACATGTACTGTTGAGAATATGAGCATCATCTATCTTAAAGATTAAATGGAGAGATGTAGAAATGTATAAGAAAAGATTATGGTCTGCGTATCTCTCCAGCTTTGCACAGTAAGTGTTATTTAAGCCTGTGTCATAGGTAGTACTGTGTGGCGTTTAGGACATTAAATGTAAGTATGGTTTGAGCATTGTACAGCAGCTGAAAATATGGTACATGCTTTAATGCCATTCTTTCTAGATTTCTTTTTTTTTAAGAAGAATTTTCACAAGAGCTTTGGGCAGTGTGAAATCCATCCATCACTGAGGGGAATCTTGCAGTTACAAAATTACATGTCTATAATCAGTGCAGACAGGAATAATTTAGATTTATCCTGAGTTTGATCTGCTGGTTGAATAGTGGAGTGCACAAAAGCTTATGTATTTAAAGGTTGTTTGAACAAGCTGTGTGAAGAATGCTCTCAATAGATACTAATTTTTTTCCCTCACCTAGTACCTTAGAGATTATTTTTACATTATTTTACATCATATTACATTAGAGATTATTTATTGTATCTACTTCATGTACTTGCCAGTTAAAATCAGTGGCAAACCTTCTGTTTGTCTCAACAGACCTGAACACAGTTATTACCTGAATCTCCAGGAAGTGAAGGGTTTGTAGTGTGCAGTGCAGCCTGGGGTTTACATTTGAATTTTTTTTAGCAGTCAGTTCAGATGCAATGCAGGTGAAGCCTTCTCAGACTGTTCCTGCTTTTCAGTCCAGGAGACTTTTGTATTTTACCTTCTGTGGAGACCCAGACTCAGTCCTCCAGCCCTTCTACTGCTTCCAAGTGTGATCACATTCCAAACTGTTCTTCACTGCAAAATCGCAGTGGCACTCTAGGAAGGACTCTTTGCTCTTAGATGGCTTAATTATTCTTTGCTAGCCCATTCTTGAGCCATTCCCACTTTATCCTTGATGGAACTTACTTGCAAATCCTTTCTAAGATACTTGATTTCCAAGCCTCATTTCATAACAAAATAGCCATGAGATTTATTTTTGTAAATAGGACTTGCTCAACAAATCCCTGGGAGCGCTGATCATGAGGAAGCTCCTGCCCAGTTGTGTAGTCTGAGAGATGTTCCTCTCTCAGCAGGATGCCTGCTGCAATTTTGTTCAACCCAAGCTCTGGGGTTTTTTGTGTTTTCACAGATTTCACCCCGGCCTTTTGCAAAGTCATCCCCATCCTGTGCCAGTCCTGCCAAACGTTCCTTCCTGCCTCTTCCCACAGGCCCAACGTTGTTGTTGACTCCGGAGCAGGTGCAACACTGCAGGTTTAGGGGAGGGTGGGTCCATCTGAAATGTGCTGTGAATGTGTGACTTGAGCAGCCTGGGCGCCACTGGAGGGACCCTCAGCTCACAGGGTGTAGCTCTGGGTTCCTGCTCTTAGGTTTGTGGAATCACTACTCAAGTGTGTGGATGTCTAATCACATCTTATAATGCTGTTATGCAAATTGATAAAAGCTTGTTCAGAGATAGGTGAGAAAGCTGAACTTACTTTCACATAAGGCTTGTGTGAAGAGGTTATTATAAAAAGCAGGAAGGAGAGGACAGTTCTCTTCCATTCCTGCTTGCCCTGTATGTAACTAAAAGGAGGAACAACAGTAGCATCAGTGAGAAGGGTTAACTGCAAGGAAAACAAGCAGTGCTATCAGGCTTGGATCTTAGTTTGAGTGCACATTTAAAAGCTGAATTTCCATGGTGTGTTACCAGAGTGAAATAATGCTAATTAAGTCCATATTATACCTAATGGGAAAGAAAGTGTGTATCAGGGGTAAGAATTATTCTGCTTGCTCTGTTCACCTACACAATATTCTCCTGTTGAATTCCAACAGATTGGGAAACTGTACAGTGAACTGGATATGGCAAAAATGAACGTGAGAGTCATGTCATCAATATTGAAAGAAAATGTTCCTGGCTCTGAAAATCCAGATGATATGAATCTTTTACAGGTACATGATAATTAATTGATAGGGGCTATTGGTTTGGTTATAGTTGCTTTTTAAAGTGTTATATCTTGTTTTTTAACATCTGGATTCAGATTGACAAATGGAACCCAGCATAAGGTTTCTATCTCTCGTTTTGCTCAGCTTTCTTTCATCTCCTTCACCTTCCCTTGACATCTCAATAGTCAGGAAAGGACAATACAGCTTGCAATGCAAATTTAAGCTCTAGGGAATTCCAATGGCAAAGGAATTTCATAATGGAGCAGTCTCTGTTGAGCATGTTCTGTCAAACAGCCCCGAGAACATTCCAGCTGGAGAATAGATGATGACACAGTGTCATTCTCATATCCGTCCTGGAGTTTGCAGAGCTCTCTTTATTATCATCAGTCCCTTAGAGGCAGACTGAGGGCCAGTGAAGAATATGAAGCGTTGGCTTTATGTGTACGACCTCAAAGGTTGGGAGCTTGCTGTGCTACAGAGGAATTCATGTGCTCTTATAAAGTGTAGCCTGAAGGAAGTGTATTGCAATAGTCCAGTGATGCGACAGTGAACTTGTACATGCTCCTTCTGTGATATTATGTGCTTATGCTATATTTTCCTGTTTAGAAATTAAAAGTACAGTATTACTTTAGCATTGCAATAGTGACCTATGTTAAGGGAAGCTTTTTGGTTTCATGTTGTCTGCGAGAACTTCAGAAGCTTTACCACATTGTTCTGTTTCTAACCTTACCTCCAAAGTGCTTCAATGAGGAAGTATTTTTGGCAGTTTTGCAGCATTAAGTGTTTTGGAGAACTGACCTAATTTTTGCAAGCCTTGAGTGTGCTTCTTATGCTCAGTGTAGAAATTTTCCTGTGCAACAAACCCTTACTGGGTGCTGGTTAATTATGCTTGACCATCTCTGTCCAGTCCATGACAAGGTTGGAAACAGAAAAAGTTTGTCTTTTATTTCCTGTCTCCTGCCGTGGCACTTCTGTATTTGGGTGCACAGATTCAGCTGCCCACAGTACACCAGTGGATTCTTATTGACACTCCCAGTAATAAAATTGTTGGCAAAAGGTTGAGGACAGGGTGTGGAGTTCCCATATGTGGGAGAGTGAATGAAAACTCATTCCTTTCACTGTTGTTCTTTCTGTTCTTTTTCCCCTATGCACAGAGTGGTGTAAAACATCAGGCATGGCCAGTCTGTTCCTCGAACAATGCTTAATATTCTCTTTTTGTTTGTGGCACTACCTTGATTGCTTGGATTGGACTTTTGTTGTCACAGAACAAAATCCTTTATTGGAAGAGCTGCTTGTTTAGACTTTGAGTGAGTTGGAGACATTGATTTTAGTCCTTCAGATTATCTGGAGTCCCGCAATAAAACCTGTAGCAAGGTGAACTTGACCACCTTGTTACACATTGTGTAATGTGTTTATAGTTCTTTATCTTCATTAGTGGCCAGGCTCCTCTCCTTCCCCACCCTGTTTTGGACAAGGCTTAAAATACCATGTTTCACTGGAAATAATGTGCTGGCCAGTAATTGTAGTTAAAGAATAGTTTAGGATCAGCCAAGAAGAGTAACAAACTTTGGTGCTGCATGGTGACTAGACACAGTGAACAGATAGTGGATGGATGTGCAGGAATTTGGGTCCAGATCAGCAGCTGGTAAGAATTAGCACAGATTGAAATCACTGATGATTGTTATTCCAGCTGCTACTACATCATTGTAAAACTCCAGTTTTCAGGCAAATCCATGCCTGAAATGATTGTCTCAATTTCCTTCTCTATTGAGTATTGACTTTTGCCAGTCTGCCTGTGTAATGGAGTCATAAGAAGTACACTTTTTTTTAAAGTGTGCATCAGGTAGTAAAAGGTTTTGAATGTAGTTACAGACATTAGGCTGAACACATTTTTGTGTCTTTTATCCTGGGCCATGAAAATACAGTACTGAAAAGTACAGCACTCTGCAATCCTGACACAGATTTAGCAAAGTGGTGCAAACTTCTTTTTAAATAAATAATTGATTTACAAGAAGTATTGTATTTTTTTGAGGAAAAATCAGATCCCTTTGAATATCAAAACAATTTCTGAATAGTAGTGTGCAAATAGAGAGTCATTTCCCCCTCCTTTTTTTTTTTTTTTTTGTTTCTTTAAGCAGAGCCAGCTTGCATTTGCAAATGCAGTGTGAAGGAGAAAAAATGTTGGCTGAGTTAAAGTTCCTGTTGCTAAAGAATTTGTTTCTT
The DNA here is from genome assembly GCA_017589585.1 of Phylloscopus whistleri. Taxonomy (NCBI): domain Eukaryota; kingdom Metazoa; phylum Chordata; class Aves; order Passeriformes; family Phylloscopidae; genus Phylloscopus; species Phylloscopus whistleri. The sequence continues at coordinate 240,668 of JADMLD010000349.1, forward strand.
TGAACATGCAAAATCTGCAGAGGGGAGTAATATAAACAGACTGTCTTCCACTTCACCAGGCAATAATGCAAAATTCTGCTTAATAAACTCTCATAATTCTCCTATCTGCTGATTCTCTAAGGTTTGTGTTACTTTCTCAAAAATCCATAGATTAAGTTTATCCAGACTTCCCACTTAAACAAATAGTAGGAGCTTGAGACTTGTCACAGAGCACTTCTGACCTTTAGACTAATATTGTCTTTTCTTCAAGCCGACGTTGAACAGGATTACGTCCAAGTATCTTGCTGAGTTTAATCAGCTTCAAGCAGGATCAAATCACATTGGCTCTACATCACCCAGAGGGATCTTTGTTATTTTGCAATTTTGTAATTTAGGCTTTAGAGACACATATGTCTTTAGAAATGAAGGTGGGTTGAGAGTTAGGGGTTGCGTAGGAATAATGCAGTGGTGGGAGTTGTGACCCTGTATTGCAGAGGTCAAAAACATGGACATTGTTCTGTTTGCAATGGTTGGTACCCATGTGGTTTGTGTAAATTAAGGAATGCTATCTGTGATTCTGCAGTGCTTGAGTGTCTTACCGTTCATCTCCAGAAATGACACACTGAGAGGCCACGGTTTGGATTTTTATTTTTTTTTCCTTCCTTCATCTTGGGCAGAAATTGTACAAGACCTGTCGGATGATGCAGGAGAGGATCATGGAATTGTTGGTGACAGTGGAGAATGAAGATGTGGTTGTTGAGCTAATACAAGTAAATGAAGATCTGAATAATGTCCTCCTGGGACATGAAAGGTAAGTGCAGGGCCTCTCTCCTCATTTGGAATCCTACCTGAATAAATGCACTTATTGCAGAGATGGTCCCTATGCCTAGTGTTGATCCTCCCCATGGAGACAGATTTTATCCTTAAATTCAGAAAAGAAATATCATTGCAAAAAGAGAAAATGATGTATTTGCTGCCTGCTAAATAGTTCAGAAATGGTTCAGGAAAGTAGTTAGGAAACATTAGAGTGGCATAAAGTGAGTTAATAGCGTGGGCAGGACATCAAATAGAGGCACACAAAAATAATTTGGAGTTCTCCCTTTTTGGCAGGGTCCAGTGAGTTGGTCAGCAGCTGCTACAAATCCTTTGGTGCTGGTGCTTATCTCTGTTAAGTGTCTGTGCTTCCAGGAAAGAATACTTGTCCTCCTTTCTAAACAATTTTGACAGTTTTACTGCAGGAATTGGCCATGGAGCAGCCTTCTGCCTCATTGCACACTTAGGAAAGCTGCTTGCTGTTCTCAGCTGGATTGAAAGATACTGTTCTGCTTGTCTTACAGCAGAAAATGTTTCTTTCTTTCACACATGAAAGCACAGCAGTACTCCTGTTGACATCCTGGGTATTTGTTATGGCACTGGTAGCATGACTGGATGCTGGCAAAACTGAAATTAGTTTTCAACTTAAAATTCCAGTGCTGTTCCCCAAAATATCACAAGTATACTGGTGGAGACTGTTCTGATTTAATAGGAGATACCCTTCCATCTTAAGAAGTTGATCCCTTCCACAGCTAAAAAATGTTCTAGGAATCATTATGCATCAAGTACAATTGTTCTTTATTAAATTTGGCAAATTTAAAGAATTTAATCATCTTTTCTTTTTAATCCTCTTCTGAGTGCTGCAATGAAAATATCACTAATTCTTCTAAGTGTCAGGCATGAACTTTGGGCCTAATAATGACAACGTTAAGTTTTCTTTTACTCTTAAATCTTGTCTAGTGAAGTGTTGGTGGATTTTATAGCAGCTGTCTTGAAAGAACTGTGTGCTCACTTCTTCTTTTAGGAGTTCTTTCCTTTTAATAAACAAAAAAGGAATTTTATTCAGCTTTTGTGTAAATCCAACTAAATCAGATGCGGGCTTACATTTTTGTTACAAGTGATGAATACTGAAGGCCAGGAACCTCAGACTGTGGATATAATTCAACAGATTCCTCACTAAAGACATGGTGGTGGAAAGAGTGATTAATTTGGACAGAAAACTACTGTATTCTTGTAATGTAATGCTATGGTTTTTATGGTACAGGATCTGAGTGCAGATCCACTGCACTTCAGAGTGGATAAGTATAAAACCCCATCTTGTTAATTTTGTGTTGCAGAAGATTTGTTCTTTGGATCTCCCTCTGAACAGTTAGGTGCATAAAGGGCCAACTGATTTTAATGAGCTGCATCTGTTTCACACTGTGTGTGTTGTTGGAGGATGAGTCGTGCAGCATTTTCTGTATCTGATTATTTATGTAGAATCCAAATTAAATCCAGAGCAATCTCCACTGTGCAACCAACAGCTCATGTGTGTAACAGTGCCTCCCTCTAGTGTCTCTGCAGCTTCCTGGATTTCAGATAAATACTTTCTGCTCTACAGTTGGAAAAGTTTTTTCCTGCTGTTTCTTCATGCATCTGTACTCTTTTTCTGAGCCTCCCTAGTTCAGTGACCCTGAATAGCAAATGCAGTTGGATAAACTGTCTATACATCTGTCTGTACAACTCAGGGCTCCTGCTGCTGAAACACAGTGACCTTTTGGATGCTCAATGTCACCTGCGTGGGTCTGCTCTGGACCCACAGTAGCACCGCTCCTAGAACACACATATTTATGCAGATGGATTTCTTTTCTTTGTTTCCATTTTTTTTAAAAAATATTGCAAAGGCCTGCACTAATGAGAGGAGCTGTGTGTCAGAATAGGTGTGTGGTCTGTCCTGGGAGGGCATGAGGAAATGCCCAGAAGTCTGAGGACAGAAGGCTTCCTGGGACTCAGATGGAAGAGTATTCTAGTCAGAAGGAGCTGGATTTGGCACCATGGATGTTCACCTGCCTGCCGTGAACAGAGACAAACCACTGCCAGAGGAGCCTTGGTTTTGTTCTGAACAAGTAGATGGCTGTCTCTAAACATGGAGCCAGGAACAAACCAGCTGGTGTTGGTGTGGGAGATACCAGGACCGCAGCCCTGGAATGGGAGTCAGATTGCCCATAAAGACAAGTGCCCCAGAGACAGCACGTGGAGTGCTTGTTTGGTGCTTCTGGAGTCTTTTGAGAATCAAAAGTTGATCATAACTGGTTTTATATTCTTCTGAAGCACATCTTGCAGGATTGTAAGAATGAACATTTAACTCTGCACCTTCAACAGGTTCTCACGGAACAGGGTTCGTTTCCTGGAGAACCAGAGGATACAGCGTGAGCGGGAAGAGGTAATTAAGGATGAACTCTTGAACTGCAGGACTGCAAACATTCCTTTTGCTCTTCCTTGTGAAAAGGACACTTCTGGTACATGCAGAATTTTATTCTCTAGTTGAGAGGTACAGGAGACAACAGACTAACACGACTCTTACTGATTTTTTCTGAAGTCTCACTTGCAGAATTTCATGCAAATTTATGTAACTAAAGTAGCAAATAATGTCAAATCTAAGACGGAACCTTGGGCATGAAAAATGAGAGAGAGATCTATTCAAATGCTGGTTTATTGCCTCTCCAGCCAAGCACAAATATCTGCCATGCAAAAAATGAGAAACCATAAAGTCTTTTCATTTTTTTCCTGTTAATGATCTAGAGACTGAAATACTGCTGCACTTTGAGAATTCACTTCTTCTATTGATTTTTTTTTCCTGAGTCAAAGCTTTTTCTGAATTGTGAATAATGGCTTGTAGCAAATCTTTAATGGCTGTTCTTTATTGATTGATAATTATGGTTGTTAATTATATTGCCCAAAGTAGTTTTGCATGTTTCATCTTCTGCTAAGCCAGAATTGTGCAGTCATCTAGGACTCGACATGAAAATGCATTGTGAATGCTGAAATACTGCTGACAGTTGTTAAAAAGGTAGAAGATGGTCTTGTTTTCCTTGAAAAGCCACTCTATTACTCCATTCTGGTTATGTAGGTGGATGGTTTTGCTTGATGGATGCACTGTTGGGTTAGTTAGTTATCCAAATGGTGCAGTCTGTGCATTTCTGTGTTATTAAGGAGACTCTGAATTTAAAATGCATCATCTTTTATTTATTTATTTTTCATCTGGTGTTACCAAACCTGTATGATTCAAGAATGTGTTTTTATTAAACCTTTGGCTGGCTACGTTTTTAATTCCAACACATTCACAGGAGAAAGGAAGGGAAATCTTTTCTATGTCCTAGGAAATATTGTGGTTTTGATTTTTTTTTTCTATCCAAAATGGGACTGGGAAAAAAATCAATCTCCTAAGTATGTATCAAATCTCATTAACACAAGTAAGTAGCGTGAAAAGAATTGTACGAAGGATCGATCAGAAGATAAATATGAAACCTGTGTCTAGACAAGTGCAGAATGGCTTTATAGAACTGAGTTCTTTCTATTTTCTACTTCAGAACTTGTTTTCTTTATTTTTTGCAATTGATCTTTTCTGACATGCATATTTTGTTTCAGTAGCTATTTTTCACACACAGAGTCCTGATCTTTCCTTATACTTAGCAATTTTTAATACTAAGATTTTAAAAGCTTATATTTTGTGAAAACAGCAATTTGTTTAATACTATGCAAGTTCCTTAAAAAAAACAAAACACTGGGAAAAACCCCAAATAACCTATTCTTTTTCAAATGTTAAGCTGTACAGGAAACAGCCATCTGCTCCCTCAAGCGATCTACTTGGCCTCTCTATAGATTCTCCATCTTCTGTGTCTGCAGTGGTGCAAAGTGACCCTGCAGTGTCTCCTTCAGGAAGTAAGTGGTGAATGCCCCTTTCCCTTCCACTCTAATTCCCTAAAACAAACCCACAAGAGCTTAGTGGAGAAATAAAGAAGTTCCTTGTAAAAAAGAAAACCAAGATAGTCCTTAACTTTAAGAATGTTCCTTAAATTTTCTTAAAAGAAAAATTGAAATTTGTCCGTAGGAACAAAACTGCAAGGTATTATGAGGTTGCCTGTAATTTTTTTACGATAATCTTTTTCACCTGTTACATAGATTTGAGCAATAGAAAATGCTCTGTTTTCTACTGCAGTGAGGCCTGTAAAACACTCTGGCAGCTGCTTGTTCTGTAGACTTGGCAGGAAGAAACAGGAGTTTTTTCAGGAGTGTTAGAAAGACTTGGCTTCAGGTGCCCAGAATTACTGTTTGCAGAAGCCCCTCCTTTACCTGCTGTAGGGAAGTCCATATACTAAAGCTAAAGGTGTGAATGTCCCCCTGGGAATAACTCCCTAGAATTCCATTTTAATCCTTCAGAAATCGTGACAAGAGTTTTAAGTGGTATCTATCATGTACAGCTCTGCTGATGCTCTAAATATAGAGATTAATATATTGGATCTAAGACTTTTCAGAGTCATTAAAACTTTGCCTTTCATGTGATAAACAGCAATTCATTTCAGACTCCTTATAGGCCTTCCAAATAAAACGTTTACTCTTTTAAAAGTGTTCAAAGTACAAGTAGCTACTTCTGCATTATAATGTTTAAATTACCATTAATTATGGCTTTGAATTTCAGATGGCCTATCTGCACACCCTGAAGATAAAACCAGGCCTCATCCATCAATTTACCCACAGCTGGATTCAGCAACTCCTACAAAAGCTCATCAATCCTTGTGAGTAGTCTCTTGTCAGGAAATGGGAATGTAAAACAGATCCTTAGGAGTATTAGTGCTCTGTAATTCATCTAATGAATATAGGAAACTCTGAGGACACAGATGAACTACTTTTACATTAGTGAAAATTCCTCTGTGCCAGGCATTGAGAGAGTTCAAAATACACTTACACCTGCATCATTGTTTTGTCATAAATAGACATAAATGTACCTGACTTTCAGCAGGGAAAGGGAGAAACATGAAACAGGTCAGTAAGAGTTCAAGACAGAAGAGGTGTCCTTGTAATTCCTGTGCATGGGACACTGGTCCATCTGCCCATGCTGCTCTCAGTTGTGACACACAGGAAAGACAGACCGGCTAAAAAAGTAATGGAACAATGAGAATAAACAGTTTTGATTGTTTCTGACTTACATTCAATGTATTGCTCTCTTCTAGATTTGCAGCTGAAGCACAAAACAATAGTTCAAGCAGCCCAGCTGGACACACATACAGCAATGTGAACATATATAGCAATGTGAGTAATACCCATGTTTGGGATGATCATTCTTGTCTGGCAGCTGTCAAATGAGAACTTCTGGATTTACCCCAAATGCTGTCCAAGTGCAATGCAAAGATCTCTTCTGTGGCCCTTCTCCATACCTCAGGGAACATTCTACTTGGTAACCAGGTCAACTTTCCTCTTTTGCTGTCACAGATCCTAATGTGGAAGCCTGTTTCCTTGGGTCCAGCACAATCCCAGGGGGGTTGTGCAGAAAGCACTTGCTCTATTATTTGTGTTTAATTGGTTGCTATGCAAAGCAAGCTGAGATCTCCTCCTGTTGTCATGATATTACTTTGGTGTACTTTCTTTCTCAAAAAAGATATTGAAAACAAACATACAAAAAAACGCCAAAAAAACCTCAAAGCCCCCACGAAAATACAGCCCACCAAAAATCACTTAAACCCCAAGTAGAGTGCAGGACAAACGTCATGCTGCAGAGGAACACCCATGACAGAAGGAATGGAAAGAATCTGAGAGAACTTTGAGATAATGTTATGAAGGCAGTATGAAATAGAAAAGATGAGAAGCAGCTCCCAAACAAACATGCACAGTCCTTATTTTAAATTGCAAATAAAAGCAGGTGTTTGAATCTGTGTGGTGGAACAAGTCACACAGAAGTAAATTATACGAATGTGTTATAGAACACTAAATGTTGCTTTGAAGGTTGTATGGAGAATGAAGATTAATTGGGTTGCTAACTGTTGGCCTTGGAATATTACCTGCAGAAGTCAGGGAGTTTGAAGATAAGTCAGCAATTATGTAAGTTAGGTCAAACCAGTTCTCATAGAACAATCTGTTTATGCATTGTTTTGCTTGATGTCCTTAGTTGACAACTCTTTTAAGCCCAGTACCTCTGAACCCAATAAATCTGCAGGCTGGACAGACTGTGCCATCAAGTGGACCATCACCAGCAGGTAATAAATACTGCAAATCACCTCTTTCATGTTTAATTTTCTTGTTAGAACTTAAGGCCTTTACATAATGGCTGTCAGTGACTAGGAACAGCAACAAATATTGATGAAGTCATATTGCTCATGGATTCTATTACACATCTGTTCATTTTAGCATGTAAAGCAGCTGAATCCATAGCAGATAATGTGCTGCTTTCAGGAAGACACAAAAACCATGCAGTAATCATGCTTTTCATTCTCATTTAAATCTGGATGTGTCTGCCTGTCTTTATTCTTCAGCTGCATCAAAGAACAAGTCACAGTCACCTCATTACTATGAGATAATGGAATTCGATCCCTTGGCTCCCACTGAGTAAGTAACTTCTAAAATAGAATTTTAAAATTCTGAGGTATCAAAAGACAAAATGGCTTTTTCTTCTGAGAGGAAAAACAGACCACTCTATACTTAGCTGAGTGAACTGACTGACTGCATCATTGATATAAATGACAGTGGCTGCATTTTGCATTTTTTCTTCCAGTATGTCTGGCATAACCAATTAAGAATAAACTGTAGTGTGCTCATTAACTGGCATCTGTAAAAATGGAAGAGTAATGCTGTATCAAAATTACTAAAATCTTATCCAATGATACAGAAAGGTGAAGGAAATACAGTCAGGGTGGTACTGGAGGAAGCTGACTGAACTTCAGCACAGGTAGTTCTGGAACAAGGTAACCAAAGGAATTCCTGTTCATAGCAATCGTGTTTTTTGAAGAACGCTTTTCTACTGCATATGAAAAATACTTACTTTAAACATAAACTACAAAAGGGAATGGATGCTGTATCTCTCCACAAGGCCAAAATATTGAGACAGCAAACTAATACAAAACCTAACAGATGGCAGAACTCCACTTCCTAACAGTAAATTGTAAAAAAAACTTAAGCTATCTATACAAAATTTATTTCTAAGGAGCCATGGTATTTTTAGGTAGGGAAATCTCAACAAAGCTTCGTTTTTTTTTTCAAATAGTGCAGTAATTGCACAGTAGTACACTTGCCATTTGTGTTTTGCAGTCCTGTTCCCAAACTTGTTTGATCAAAAGTGACAGTGTCCAGAGGTTCCTCATTAAATGTACAGACAGAGCAGGGTTGGCTCTTTGTTTCCATGGAAACCTGGGCATCCTGCAAGGGAATCTACACTGTAAACTTTGGGCAGGATTTCCATGGTGCATTTTGACAAAATGAAATGTGATGGTAGTAGTCACCCTACTCCTCCTCTTTCAGAGCTATTTATGAAGAAATTGATGTTGTACTGAAGACAGAAGTTAAAAAGAACACAGACTGAAGGTGGAGGTGGAATCCATTCCTGAACACTCTCTGGTGCTGGTCCTGTGCAGTGCTTCCTGTAACTACCAAGTGAATAACAGAAGAGGTTTTGCATTTTGACACAGTAATTAGTGTTGGAGTACTGAGCTGTGTGCAAATTGAAGAGTTACTTGGCTCTACACCTGAACAATTTGTCCTAAATGTTCAGCTGTGTGTTCTTCAAGGTCACTTGCATGGTTATTTTAAAGTATTTTGGGGGCCTGTAAAATGTGACTTCCAAATTCACCTGTGTATGAAGTAACACTTGACACCTGGCACAAGTAAACAAAAACTGCAGAATCCAGTTTCTCTTTTGGCCTCACTGCTATGTTCATCTCTATAGAAATCTATAAGATTTTGAGATAAAAAGACATGCAGATTTACTTTCCTACATTCTTAATACAGATTTTCCTTTTTTATTTTCTTCTTAAAAACCCACAGTATAGTTGGATTTTGTCTTGGGAAGAACCTAAGTGGGACACAAAGTGCTGTCATCTATAATTAACAGAACATGAAAAAACCCCTGCTTGTTCCTATGTTGGTTGCTTTTATTTACTCAGTAAATATTGTAGGGGACTCAATTATTTCTTTCAATGTTCCTGCCCTGCAGAGATTGCTCTGGTGAAGGAAAAAATAATCATCTACAATGCAGATGAGCAACAGTTACCCATTTACTTTAATTAAGTTGTTTAATCCTGTCAATAACTGTTTTCTTTTAGTAAGTGCCTTATCTATTTTAATGCTGAATGTAAACTGTGCACTTTAACAGGTATAGTTCTCTCAATTTACAGCTGATACAAAATTTGAGAACGTAGTTCATGTTCATACCATATAAGCTCATTTTTTATGAAATAACTGCATTTTAAACATTCCTTATGTTAACTATTTAAGGGATAAGAAGTTCTCAGCTGCTTTTGCAACTTTTGTAGCATAAAGTTCCAAATAAAAGCAAATGCTTACTGAGAAGTAAACTCTCATTGCTTACAAGTTTTTCTCTATTTAGTGTATTCCCTGAAACATAAATATAGGTAGCATTGGAAGTATTTTAGTGTGTGTGCAGTTTGTTGCAGGACCATTAGAACAACTTGCTTCTATCCAAAACACAACTTTGAAGAATTCTGGGAGTTTTGGAAGCTGAGGTGAAAAGGTGAGTTGCTTTACTCTCATTTTTCTTGCAAATTTGCAGTGGTCTGGACACCAGCCTGAAGAAACAGCACAAAACAGGATTTGAGGTGGATTGATTTTTAAATTCTTCCCCTACAGTTGGGTTGTATTGGCAGAACCCCCACAGTGAAGGGGAACAAATCAAACTGGGCTGTTCCAGTGTAATCCATAATGGGTGATTGCTGATAGAACCTCTCCGTGTTTAAAGCACAATGGTCAGAGAGATGGAAGGGAAACTGGCTAATTACCAAGGTTAGAGCCTGTGTTATAGAGGGAATGTGCTCAGCATCAGTGCAAATTTGGGCTTTCAAACCCAGGGAGAGAACCCACATTTTTGCAGAATTGCCACTTGCCAGGGGATGCTCCTTTTCTTAAGAATGTGGCCAGAATAAAACAATGGGTAGAGAATTGCCATAATCAGTTCAGCTTTCAGAAGGACAATGGACTAAAGACAGCTGACGTAAGAAGTTGGTTTTTTTCCCCCTAGACTGGATTTAAGTATTTGTCTTGATGTTACTTTTTTTCCTCCTGAAGCAGACGGGAATTATAAAGCTTGCTGCTATCTTCCTACAGATGTATTTCACTTGTATGGGCTCCACATGTTGTTGGATAAAATGCATTAGAGAGATGAAAGAACAAAAAGTTTTCAATTTTTAATATACAGTTAAGACCTATGTATCATCCAGAATGTTTAACCAACACAAGTAATTGGTACAAGAATGCATTTTAAAGGTAGCATCCATTTATTTTCAAAAAAGCAGGTTTTGAGTTTCTGTATGCAAATATAATTGAGACTTAAGTAACTGGAAGTTATTTCTGAAGTACCCATTGCCTTTTCAGAGTCCAGGCTAACCAGCATCAGCCTTACTTTTTACTTTGTTAGATTTCTGCTGGAAGGGGTAGAAAGACCTAGGCCAGCAGAAGACACACTGGCTGATGATTTCTGTCTGAAAATGAGCAGGTTACTTGCTTTGCAACTTGCTCCTGGTTTGCAAGGCAATAATGAAGTGTTACTAGACCTACTCCACAGATAATGACCAAAAGTTACATAAATACAGGCTTACAATGTTCTGATGGTAAACAGAGAGTCCCCCTGAAGAGCTGCTGCATTGCTGGGCAGCCTCTGGCCAACTCAGCCTCTGAATGGGCTGATTTTGGACTTTGAGGAGACACCCATGCTGTTCATTCAGCTGCAATTCAGAGCAGTTGTTTATACACTGCCCTCCCAGCCAAGCTTGTCTCTTGTGGAGGTGCCCAGAGCAGAGCCCTCTGCAGAGGCAAAGAGCACTCATTAGCAGCACAGATACTTCAAATGAGTGGGACACAACACGGAAATAAGATGGTGTTTCCAAATGGAAACCATCCCACAGATCTGATGTGCTTAAGCTTAAATTACTGTTCTCATGATAACAGTTTTAGAGCAGTCTGCTCTTACCAAATGAACTACTGATTCAGTAATAACATGAGAGGGTGCATCACCCTCTGAATCATCATCTCCTCCTGCGCCAGAGAGGGTTACACAGAAATAACAGTCTAACTTTGTTTAGTTATGAGATCACCTTAATTTATTACTTGGGTTTACCTTTTTCTAAAGTAGCTTAACGTGCAAGTTATTTTCTGGAGCCAGCAATGGAATTTTAGATGCTTAATCAACTGATTCTTTTCTTCTGTACTTAAATGAAAATCTTAATTTCCATGTTGATTTAAAAATTTGCCTTGCAGTCTTCAGATAACATCTTACAAGAAGATGGCCTGAGAAAACCCTCTCTATTTCAGGAACAGTACATTCCCTTCCAGTGTCTGATGAAGAAATACTATCCCTAAGAAACAGGGATACATTAAGTTGGTTTCCAAAAAATATATATATACATATATTTTCATAACAGCGTGTGCCCATGGAGATTTAATAAGATGATTTCATACTGCACAGTACTCCTGCAGTTCTTTCTTCCAAGGAAAAATGGCATCAAAACTGGCACTCAATTTTTTACAACTGCTACTCAGTTGTAGCAGAAGTTACATTTTGTAGAGAAGGCCCCTTACTGATACCCAGGAAGTGGCAACTTCTGTCCTTCCTTTGCTTCAAAGAAGGTGTAAGAGAGGGTGATCAAATCGACTTTAGCCATTTTAGGGTCCTCTGCAAACTCTGGGTCAATGTAGAAAAAGACAGGCATGTCCACTTCCTCCTGAGGATTTAGCCTCTGTTCTTCAAAACAAAAACACTGCAGGTGGGAGGAAAAAAAAATTCCGCAATTAGACAACAACAGTGACAATAAATTTTATCTCTGCCAACATGAGAGAAATCTTCATTGTTTAAAATAAGCTCTCATTCCCTGTACACCCCGAAAATCCTGGGAAGGATCAGTAAGATGAGCAACAAGACAGCAATCCTGTTACTGTGGTGACACAGGAAAAAAAATAAATTAGCTTTCAATGAAGTGTGTAAAGGTGTCAAGGGGCCAGGCCAGCTCACATCATTCTGCCTGCCCTCAGAGTGGTACTGATTAACACAGATTTTGGAGCCACTCTGATGGCATGAGCAGCTTGGTGTGAGGGCAGTACGGCTAAAAATGAATTCATGCACTTTACCATTTGAAAAAAACAAGGTATTTTTTTAAAATGTTGGCATACAAAGAATGGTGTCCAGGATTAAAATGCAATTTATGGGTAACTGTGTTTGTTCACGTAAAGGAAAATGCAATCTTTGCTTTGTTCACACTTACTTGTATTTTATTGAAATACTGTCCTGCTTCAAAGGGGACAACGTTGTAGGTGGAGATTCCAATTATTGGTTTGTCAGTAGGATTTTTTGCTTTATAAAATGCCAGTGCAGTCTCTCCTGGTACCACCTGTGTAACGTAATTGTACAGTGATTTTCTTTTTTTTTTTTTAAATCCACTACAGCCCTCCACCCCTCAAACCAAGTTCTTTTGACTTTATCTAGAATTTTCTCTTTTGCTGTTTCAAACTGGTTCACACATATTTTTTGATTACATGCAATTCACCCATATTCAAAATTAAAAACTTCAATATTGTTCTATGTAGTTTTGATCTTACCCATTTTGCCTCAGTCTTCTATTATCCTCAGCAGTTCAACAGCACACAGAGATTTTTTAATAAGCAGATTTAGATACTGTATGCATTTAATTTCTGAAGTTATTTTTTCAGTACTGGACTCAGAAATTATTAAGAAGCATGATGCCTTATTTTGAGAACTAATTTGAAACAGAAAAGTTAATTTGTGATTTTTTAAATATAAAGAAAGTTCCTATAAGGATAGGGCAATAGGAGAAACAGTACAGGTTTAGATATACTGTTATACTATATATTTTTAAGTATATATATACACTTTTACAGTGTATACACACTGCAGTGTATATACCATGTGCATGTGGTGTATATACCATGAAGTGTGTACTTAAGTAAGTACAAAAGTTTCAATAACTTTTGATAGCTTAATGGGGTGCAGAGGGGCAACTACACACCATTTCCTGAAAAAAGGACATAGCCATGCTGGAGCATGTCTATCAAAGAGCAACAAAGCTGCTTAAAGTTCTAGAAAACATGTCTGGGGTTGTTTAGTCTCAAGAAGAGGAAGCTCAAGGGGAGCTTGACTGCCTTCTAGAACTACTGGCAGGAGTGTGTAGTGAGGTGGGGCCGGGCCCTTCTGCCGTGCCTGCACTGAACGGACCAGAGGAAAGATGATAGGATGAGACAGGGGAGATTCCCATTAGATATCAGAAACATTTCCTACTATTGGTGTGGTCAGGCTTTGGAAAGGGCTGCCCAGGGAGGTGGTGGAGTCACCATCCCTGGAGTGAACCTGGCGCTGGGTGCTGTGGTTTAGTGGTTACAGTGGCAGTGCGGGGTGCACGGTCAGATTGGGTGACCTTAAAGGCCTCTTCCACCCGCGACCCCGGCTCTGCGCGGGGGGAAGGCGGTAACTCACGAAGATCTCGCTCTGCTGCGGTTTGAAGTTCCACTGGATGCTGGCGTGCGTGTCGGCGTTGAACGTGACCCTGATGAGCCGGTCCCGCACGGGCTCCATGCGCTCGATCCGCTCCGCGTCGCGCCCCGTGCCCGCCGTCCCGCCGAGCCCCGTGGCCTGTCAGGGAAGGGCAGTGAGGGCCCCGCGCCCGCGGAACCGGCGCCGGCCGCGGGCCCCCCGTACCTGGCAGTAGAGGCGGTAGAGCGGCACGGCCGCGTACGACAGCCCCACCATGCCCACGGCCGCCGCCGCAATGTAGCCCACGGCCGAGCGGTTCCGGCGCCGCCACTCCTCCTCCTGCTGCCGGGTGAAGGGGTTGGAGCTCCGAACGCCGCGGGTCCCGCAGAGCCCGTACCGGGGCAAGGCCCCGAGCCGCAGCCCGTGGGAACAGCGCGCCCAGCCCCACAGCGCCATGGCCGCAGCGCGGGGATTCTCGGGACAAGCGGCTGGTGAACGGGGCGGGGAATGGGGCAGGAACGGGGCGGGACGGAGGTGGGAATAGGGTGGTAGTGGAAGAGGGAGCGTAGAGGGGGAGGGCGGGCCGAGCCGCCATCGCATCACTGCCCGGCGCGCCCCTTCAGAGCGCGCTGAGCGCGGGGGGTCCCGGTGGAGCCGCTCGTGGGTGCCCCCTCCTCCCTCGCCAGCGGGACGGCTCGGGCCGAGGTTGTGTACGAGGTAACTGGAGCAACCCCCAGGCCGGCGGGTTCTGGGGCCCGGGGCCCCAGTCCCGCACTGAGGGGGCTTTGCTGGACCGCAGTAGCACCGAAAGGCCGGCCAGGAGCGGGGTCACCGGGAGGGGTGGTGGTCCCGCAGGTACACCGCACCGGAGGTACTCGTACCAGAGGGATGACCTGGGTCCCGCAGATATCTGGTTATCCCTCAGGGCTGGCGGCCCCAGGACGAGCGCGGGGCTGCTCCGGGTGGTCCTTCCGGGGCCGTGCAGTTTCTCCCCTTTTGTGGACACTTGACACTGGTTGGGTTTTTTTGTTCCTTTTTCCCCCTGGTGCTTTGCTTCACGTTACTTTAATTTCTAGGGATATGGTTTTGTTCAGGCACAGGTACTGACACACTGGAAAGGTTAGCGAGCGCTGTTAGTAAACAGCAGTAACCTGAGGATGGGCAAAGTCAGGCAAGTTCACAAACAATAGTTTTTCACACTGCTGGTGCCATGCACTGTAATAAAGTCTGCTGTAGCAATACTTGAATTTACTGCTTCTAAGGCTGTGCCTCTCTTCTGTGGCGGTTCCATTAAGGTGAATCACACAAGGCAGCTGCTGGTACTGCTTCATTTTCCATGTTGAATAAGAGAATGGTGAAGCTCAGTGTAGCCATACTGTGGTATTTCCCCTGTGCTCAGATGACTGATTTTTTGGTCCTTTAGTGAGCAAAACCTGAAAATGTTTACTGCAGGAGCATTTGTGGTATTCCAAAGTGGATTTAACATATATTTTACACAAGAAATACAGGTGCACAGGAATTGGTGTGGTTTTGTGGAGGCTGACACTGCACCTGGGGATTCTGCTGTATCTTGGCCAGGGTCTGTGATGTGACACTGGTGCCAGGAGCACCTATGCAATCTTTGCCTGTGTGTTGGGAGAGTTCCTTTGTCCCTCTTGTCTTGGAAATAATTCCTGGTCTGGGTTGTGGCATGTGAGGGTTCAGCCATGCACCTCACAAGGTCAGGAAGATTTGCTACTACTGATACAAACAGATATTTTTTGCATTAATGCTTTTGTAGCAATTTTTGAAATTATTGTAGTTCAGTACATCCAGGGTTGTATTTCCTATCAACCTGTTGTATTGTACCAATAAATAATACAATGTGAATTTCTGGGAGTTTTGCTACATTAGTGGTAGCCCATTTTGTGTGTTTTGGCCTGTTCTAAGTACTTCACATGAGAAGTTCAGAGACACTAAATGCCAGAGAGTAAGTTAAAAAAACATGAGAGAACAAGACACAAAACACCATTCCCTTTCCAAGTAACTTTCAGTGGAAAAAAAGAGATTGTCTTTGATGTTATGTCATCCTAGAATTGTAGTTTGTGTTTCCTTTTTTAGAAGATTTTAATCACAAGGAATTCAGGTTTACCCTAATTTCTACCTTATAAATTGAGAGGGAGTTAGGATGTGGAATGTTTCGGTACTACTACAGCAGTGTCCAAGTTGTTAACTGTTTTCAGCAGTGAATTGTATCCATTTTGTCCTGGCAGTTGTCTTCTTCCAG
Source organism: Phylloscopus whistleri (assembly GCA_017589585.1). Lineage (NCBI taxonomy): Eukaryota > Metazoa > Chordata > Aves > Passeriformes > Phylloscopidae > Phylloscopus > Phylloscopus whistleri. The sequence continues at coordinate 256,405 of JADMLD010000349.1, forward strand.
TTTGATTTCAACTAGTCAGTAATAAAAATGATTATTTCCAATGTCTGAAAATAAACATGGCCATGTAAATTTTAGAAAATGGTTTCTCCTCTCTTTTTTCAGGAGTTTTGATCCTGGGTAGGAGCCTGTTCTTCATGTGTCAGAACTCTTCATTTTGAACATTTATTTTAATAGTGCTTCTAAGAAGATGTCCAGTACAGATCCCCTCACAAATACAGAGGAGTAAGTACTTTTTTTCCCTGGATGCAGAAATACAATTACTGGATTATAATAGGAAAATTCTTGGAGTTTCATTGGTAGGATCTTGTCTTGATGAAATCTTAAAGGAAAATAACTTTGATATTGAAGCAGTCTGCAGTAACATTGCAGAAAAGCTGACACCAACACCAGTGAATTTACACATAAGGGGAGGAATTGTCCCTTAAGCTTTTCATTAAGTTAATCGGCACTTGGTTTGGACTAGTTTTGTAGAGATAAAACACTGCATAGAGATTTCTTCATTTAATGCCTCTGAACTATGAAAACATAGTTGTATATAGTAGATCGCTTCTTTGTACATCTAGGGTACCTGCAGTAACATAAGACTGGAGGTTTTGTATTACAGTGCATTACTTTTTCAGAATACTGTCTCTGCACCTTTAATATTTATGTGTAGTACTTAGGAACCATCATATTTTTACCAACGTCATGGGGTATAAAACAATTATATTAATTCCATAAAACTTAATCTTATCCACTAAAGAGTTGGATCAGATTCTAAATGTCAGACATGGATTCAGTCATGATTGAAAAGTGTAACTCCTTCCAAACTGCCAAACAGCCACGCCAGTGCTGTCATCAAAACAAGAATTAAAACCAGGCACTGGCAGCTCTTGCTGGACTTACTGTGTTTACTGTACTTCTGCAACAGAATCCAACAAAGAGTATAAGAGTATTCAGAAGAATAATAAAATAGTTTAACATAGATTTAGAATTATTCCACCTCATAAATAACTTGATTGTTTTGAAAAGCAAAACCACAAAACATTAAAAAGCTAACTTGCTTTTTACTGGGACCCGAAGAAGCCAAAACTCTGCTTGTGTGATGGAAGTTCAGGGTATGTGATCACAAAGATACATCTTTCAGACAGCTTTGGCATGCTAGAGTCATGTGAAAGATGAGTAGCTTACATGAGTAGCTCCTAGCTCACTGTATTCCAAAGGCAGTTTGTCACATTAGAGATGAACAGGAAAGGTACCTAAAACTGCACTTCAGCTGATGCTGATGCAGGCTGTCATTTTTTGTACTTTTATTTTTTATGGGAGATGGTATCAATGCTTCCAAGAACAGACTTGGTTATATATTAATTGAGGTTTACCTAAACTTTAAATGATACCTTTCTTTTCTATGCAGGGGTTAGCCTCAAATCATTCATGCTTCTCTACAATTACAATGTTGCCCAAGCTATTTTTAGGCTCAATAGTTGCCATGTAATGATCTATGTTTTCTTTTAACCTTTATAACCTAATCAGCAGAATGTATTTTGAATAATGAGTGGGTTTGGATGGATCACATTGAGAGCTCATCCATGCTATATGATACAGCATTCCTTTGCCTGCTGTCCTTAAAATCTGAACTTGGGGTTAGTGAATCTGAAAGGTACAGTTCCATAATGGATTTGTATAGGACTTCTGTAAAAGGCCTTTGGTTTATTTATAAAGGCCTTCACAATAAAGATTTTGTGAATTAAACTTCAAAAGATTCTGCAGATCTTTTGTCATCTGATAAATTATCCTGTATTTCATCTCAGCTGTTAAACCATTGCAAATCTTCCCTTGGGAAAGGCAAATGTTGCCAGAATAGAATAGTTTTCCAGCTGTTTGGAAAAGAATCCTACTTAAAAACAATAAGATAACTCTTGAAAATTTAGTCTTATTTATACTAAGTTTCATGGAGTTTTGAGTTAAAATTTTCCTAGATCTTTCTGGAAGTAAAAAGTAGTTTGTGTTCCTCTGAGCATGTTCTTGAAAGGCAGAGGACTTGCAAGAGAAGCAATGATGCTGTCATTCACTAAAAGCAGCACAGCAACAGAATTTGTAGGTAGAGGGAGAGAAGCCTTAGGGGTGAGTTCAGGAAGCTGAATAAAGCACAGGTTACTTTGAAGAAGGGGTGGAGGAGCAATTTTCTGAACAAGTGATGTACTACTGGTAATAACTCTAATAAAATGAGAGCAATAAGCCTAATACTAATTTATATCTGCATAAATTGTTCAGAAGTTTGTCATGTCTGGTTTAATAAAAATAAAATTTTTGCTTTTTAACAAGGAAATTGCAGAGGCTTGAGCCATGTGTTAATTGGGGGGGGGGGGTTTGTAGCAGAAAATGTGACACTGGTTGGTCTGAGTGATGTATTTTGACTAATGCTCCTGATATTGATACCGTAAATTGAACTCCACTAGTGTTAAGAACAGAGGTCATTTTGTTGGAGAAAATCTATTGGTATTTTATCTTCTGTAACCTTGCCTAGAGCAAATCTAATTGATGTGAGGCTTAAAATATCAATGGATTTTCTGAAATGCCAGTAACACGAGCAGAGTGAGCTGACTGAGAAAAGGCTACAAAGGGGCAAATTTTCATCTCTGAATGGATGGGATCACTGTGCCAGTGGGGCTTTTCACAATTTGGTAACTAGGAAGGCTACTTTGTATTCCTCTTTTGTCTCTGATCTGCTCCTATATCTGTGGTGGGTCACTCTGCCCCCTCTGTGTGTGCATTGCAGGCTCTCAGGACTGACCACTCTCGATTTGAACACTGTTCAGCACATTGTCTCTCAGCAAAGGGATCCTTTCCCCAGAAGGATTATCTGCTAATGAAACCACAGTCACTGCAGCTTTAAAAAAAAAAAAAAAAAAAAAGGTGCCTGAGATAAGCATTTGCATTCCTGGCATAGCTGAGCCTTCCTGCTGCACCTCCAGACCTGACAGATGCTGTCTGATCACAGGGTTGCTCCTGGCTAGAAAGGATTCACCTTTCTACTTAAAGCCCTCAGTGAACACAGGGTAGTTGGCTTTCATTTCAAGCTGCATTCTTTTTATGATCTTTTGAGAGAGGGGGAATAGTAGAGATACTTCTTCTGAGGCGAGCCTGGAAGCAAACATTCATTAACCAAACTGGTGTTGACGCTCAGAATTTCTGAAAATGTGCATCTCTCTGCAAGACCAAGTCTCCTATCACAGGGTCTGACCTCTGGGGACAGGGTTGATATGTTTGACTTCTTCAACTAGATTATTCTCAGTGTAATGACATAAATTTGGCAATTTTATTTCCTTTCACAGAAAAGCATGTCAGCTTCCATTTCTGGAGAAAATACGTAACCCAAGTTCTGTGTTGACTTTTGAACTGCTGTATCTCCAAAGTCTAAAAACCAAGTTAGATCATGGCACAAGCCAGTACTGTGATTGAGAATGAAAAGTAATAACATAATGGCATTCGTTTCATTAATACCTTCAGCCTGCTTTGTTGGCTTTCCCTTTTGTGTGGCCGTGCATAATCCAGTCTGCTAGGAAGATTGCTTTAGAAAGGTCATGAGTTACTGCTTTTGACCTTGTTTGTAGGGAGCATGTAAATAAATTATTAGAAGAACAGGAGGAAATAAATTTCTTTTAGTCATCGCATTTGCCTTTGGCTGCTGGATCTAGATTGCCTAATCACAGTGTAGTAAATTTTCTTCTTTACATTTATCAGTCTTTAAAGTTGCTCTACATGGCCATTTCAAAGAGAGAAAAAGTAAGCATTACCTCTCTAGGTGAATTAGTGCATGTGACGCAGAGGCTTTCAGAGAAGATTAAGTAGGCAGAGACGCTCAGCTGGAGCTCTGTGTTTGGGTTTTTTAGTTGGTAGCAGAAATCATCCTGCTCATAACCTTTATCCGGCTGAACTGGAAACCTCCAGTGTGTTTTGGTTGCGTTGTCCTTGTTTTTCCTGCTGTGCTGAAGGATGTCCTTGCTTTCTCCAGGGGCTGAAGATGAACCAGAGCGTTTTGATGGTCTCTCTCTCTTATACTGGTATGCTGAACCATTCAGTTCTGAGGGCACTGCTCTAGTCTGTTATTGGGAAAAGTACAGGAGAGATAATTTGAAAGCTGTGGGCATTTTCAGCTTCTTTTCATCAACAGGCACAGTTTATAATTTAGATTTCTGTGTATCAAGTAATACGTGTTTTGTGAGCAAAGTGTATTATTCTCCTGGTGATAAACATAGGTAAATACTTTGTTTGTGCACATAAATGACTTAATAATTTCTCAGAAATAGAGATCAGAAGACTATCTGGAGCTGTATGTTCTGATAAGTACTAAAAGAAATAAAACCCAAAGTTATTGAACTCCCTTGTGTATGTTGCTAAAAAGTATTAAGAAGCAGGTTCATTTTAATTGCCCTTACTAGAGCATCTACACAGAATGTTGCACACTTAAGTTTGGTTGCATTCCAGGACTTCAGCTGGAGTGTTGAGTTTAGTATTTTTTAGTGTAAGAAGGTTATAGTGTACATTTTGGTGAGTTTTGCTTGTTTATTTCATCTCTTGCCTCACATCTTCTCTATGTGCCAAAACCTTGCTTAAAAGTACTTTTATCTGACCTAAAAAAATGAGTAGCAACATCCGATTATTTAATTTGCATCTTTTTCTGCAAAGAACATTGAATTATTTTTTGTTACTACTTCCAACTGGTTTAGGAGCCTATTTCCATATTTATATTGTTGAGCGTGTTTCTAATGCTCTGGGAGAAATATTCTAATGTTTCATGAATATTAGAAGTGATGACATAAAATAAATGTTGGATAAATGACTGAATCCAAGTCATTTTACAGTAAAATTGTTAATGCTCTGTTTAATTTATTAGAACTATAACAAGTAGCTTGATTTGAAGATCTAAGTTATATGAGGAAAAGAAAACTCTAACACTGAAAATCAACTAGATGTGATATGCTAAACAAATTTGGGGCATTTGAAAATCTTTGTCTGTACTTTTATGTGGTGAAGTAATTTTAAACTGCATGTATTGGAGAGATTTAGTCTTTAGAGCATAAATAGACCTGAGTACCTTGTAAAAGTTGTCTGTCCAAAATGTCAGTTCTTTCTAATTGTAGGTGGCAGCGTCACAATTCCAGTGTTACAGAGATCTCTTATTCTTCTCCACTGTGCATTATTAGCTGTGTGTTCTCTGTATCCTCTTTGTCAGAATCCATTTTAGTTTCACTAGGATCTCCCTTTTGAAAGTATTGCTGGTTACTTCTGAAAATGTAGATCCTTTCCTACTAAGTGTCCTGTTCTTAGATTTGATCTTTTCAGACTTCACTAAAGTAAAACCTCCGTGTCAGTTTGTGCGAGGTTGAAGTAACTTTGGTTCTTGCTTTTTAGTTTTAATAAAAAAACTGCCACGTGAAAACTGCTGAGAGGGAGTGGCTGAGCAAAACCTATAGCAGTAGTAGCAAAAGGCAAGAGAGAAAAAAAATAGAATAATTGCCAGTTTTAAAGATCAGCGTACCTTGTTTAAGATTTCAGAGATGAAGACAAGTCGGGACAAAGCATGGCTAGTATGCTGTCCTTCAGCCTCAAAACAAATTCCTGGGATAATTGCAGTGACAGTACTAGGTAGTAATGCAAAATGCTCTGTTCTTGTCATGGACTAGGAGGTTGTCCAAAGGGTATTCTTAAAGAAATATCAGGCATGGGGATTTATTCTTCCTTTCAGGTTGTGATTAAGTAAAAGCAGTTTGGTTCACTTTTAGCCTTACAAAGGGTACCTTATGCTGTGACATACCATGGCAAGGTCATGTGCAGTCCTGTCAAACACACACCAAATACACTGGGTCTCATTATTTCTTTTCAGCCTGTGAAACAAATACTTCAAGAAATACTACAGTGAAAATTATATAGTGCTTGAAGTCTAGGTTTACTTTTTGTTTCTAATGGTTATTAGAATTATTAGGTCTCTTCTTGTGGCCAGCCTTTTTAAAGCATAGGCTAATTTGCAAATACTTGGAAATATGAGGTTTTGGGAAATTGTTGCTTTTCAGAGCTAGTGCTTATACCTTGATAAAGAAATCTCATCCAGTTTTCCTCTACAAAACCAAAAGAACTGCAGATGTTCTTTAGAAAACTGAGCTACTGGCTAGTGCTAGAATTTTAAGAACATTTGGACCTTCTGGATTTCTCTCTTCCTTCTGGCACAGCACCTTTTACTGATGTACTATAGCTTTTGCAGATATACCCAGTTTCAAGCATGGAGTTCAGGCTTGTGCTGGATTAGGTTGTGTGGAAGGATTTGGGTCACTGTGTCCTCCAATTTGATCTTCTTTCCCACCCTGCTAATGAATTCTTGTTCCATTTCACTAGCACCCTCTAGAAAATACAGCTCTTTATCTAATGCAGAACAATATGTCAGTCAAAGCAGAAAAAGCTCAGTGGTGCTTCTGCTGTTTTCTAGAAGAGTTCTGCCGAGTCTTCTCCAAAAATAGTTCAGTGAAAGGACAGAGGAGCTATATAATACAACTTACATTTTTTTACCCATAATTCATCTAGAGGAAAATAAAACATGGTAAAGGGTAATCTGGATTTACTTGCATTCTTAACACTGTGTACTCAGAGCAGTGTGCTGGTCATGAGTCTCATGAAACTGTAAATTTATGTTTCAGAATTCTAATTTTACTTTGTATTCTTTTTTAATTCCGTTGCATGATCAACTGCCTTCAAAATATTCCTCTGCCTTTAGACAATGCCAAATGCCATCCTGGCCTTTTCCCTTGGGGTGGGAAGGTACACAGTGGATCAGGCAAAAGAGTTTGGAAAGAAGCCTTTTTTACAACAGAGAAAATTAGTGAAGAAATTAGGAGATTTGGGAAAAGATTATGTTCATAAATAGCCACAAAATTATATTTTAGGTATCTTAGGAAACAATTTTATGCACTTAGCTGTGCTTTTGTTCAAATATTCATTACCTGACGAAGACTGATTTTATGGTATGTTAAGGTGGAGCAGCTTCTGGAATTTTGTTTATATTTAATCATAATCCTTTTATTACACAAAATGGGATTCACAGTTCAGCCTGAAAGGCTCTGGGCTAAAAGGAAATAAACTCTGTATATTTATTGTACCTTTTCATCTGATATTTCTGATGAGTAGATTGATTTTTGGCTGGAGAGATGGTAGCTCAGAGATCTCAAACAATATGAAGTTGTAAATGGAGAAAAGTGATTTGGGTTTGTTTTTGAGTTGAAAACTTAGTCACTGTAATTTCTTTTCTGCTAACATAGCTCTACCTACATTTCTGTAATGTAATAACTTTTATTTTGTTCCTTAGGACCATTATGGGCCCTCATGGAATTAATCGAGCTGTTCACCGCATCTCTTTCTCTGATTGCCAGAATGGATTAGGTAACTTAGACTGCACGTTCTGTCATTCTCACCAAATCAAACCTAAAAACACCTGGCGAGCTTTGCCAGCTCATACTTGGCATCAAGAAAGTTGATTTGGCTTTCATGGATTTGGCTGCAAATACATTTAGCACAGTAGGTGAAATAATCAAATTTTCACTTCTGTGTTTTTGTTGTTGTTCAGGAGTTAAAATTATTGGAGGTTATCGGGCACAAACGGCAGAAGATTATGGGATTTTCATAAAGAGAATTCTACCTGGAGGGGTTGCTGCTGTAGATAGTGAGTAATTTTTTTGTCTACAAAAACACTGCATATAAAAAGCTGTCAAAAGAAGTCTTTATTTTACATTGTGGGTAAGGATATTTGAAATAGTATGGTTTAGTCAGGATCCACGAAGTTTTGATTTACTTTAAGATAGAGAAATGAAACTTGGACCCTTTACGGAAAAAGATTTTAATACACTCAGGTCTTGAAAATGTGTTCAAATCTAGATATGGCTGGTGAAGGCAATTGGCAGTCTTTCAGCACTGTTGAGTAAATGCTGAGATGCTGAATTACTTTTAATTTATAAGGTATAAGAGTGGGGTTTCCTGTATAGAACTAGTACTTTTAATTAGTTCTGATAATTTTTATTACTATTTCTTTAATGGTGGTGTGCTGGGGGTTAAGATCAGTGTGGAAAGAAGAAATTACACTCAGTAGAGTTTGCAGTAATTATGCAACAGACTTCTGTCCTAGGCCTCTGTATGGGATTTTTTGAGATTCCGTCTTGTCTTGTGCAAAATGATCATTTAAAGTCATCTGAATCAATTTCAAGTTCCTAAACTTGAGGTTTTCAGGAGGTTAAAAAATAGAATTGGTTCTAAAAAATCTTCTAGCTGACTTTATTAATGTTTAAAACATTAATATATCTACACATGATAACTTAAAATAATGTTAAGAGCTAGATTCAAATAAAAAAATTGTTCCACAACTGTGAAATATAAATTCTAGTCTCAAAAATATTTATGCTGTGTGCAAATAATACAAATAGCAAAATGACTGTAATTTCCAGTGGCTATTCTGTTGTTAACAAGACTGGTTTATAGTTTCTAGTCTTATCTCAATTATCTTAGGATCAGGTGCCAAGAGTCATAAGGTTGTTTAATGCATTAAGTCGCATAAAATTGACAGGAAAAGTCCTGGTTTAACCTAGTTTAATATATGTTCACCATTTTCTTGTTGATTCATCAATCACTGTTGGTTTCACTTAAAGGCCGTTTGCTCACTGGGGACCTAATTTTAGATGTCAATGGAGAAAACTTGGTTGGAGTAACAAATGAAAGGTATGTTTGTACTGATTCCTGAATGTTTATATTAGAGCTTGGAATGTTATACATGGATTAGTTTGGACATTATCAGTGACTGACTGAAAGAGCACAACTGCCCCAAGATCCTTGGAGTTCAACTCACAAGTGATTTGTCCTATGAATCTAATTCAGCAGAACTGTTGTGGAAAAGTGAAGGACTTTATATGCTCCTGTAACACCAAAATCACCTGGTTTCTTAATGACACATTACAGAATGTGTGTGAAAACAGCAGTAGAACCTGTTAAAATATAACTAGCTGCTGGTTCAGTACTGGTGAATGTAGATGATGGCAGCAGTTGTGTAATGGCAAAATGAAGGGGAAAGAAAAAGCTGTAGATGGTTTCTGTAGCTGGATCTGTAGAGATCAGTGCAACTTTCAGTGCTGGAGATGGAGATGGAAAATTGCCATTTGTATTGCTGAGGGAGATTCTGAGTCAGGAACATGTGAGCAGTAGCTTTTGTTGGGGTGGGCTGTTAATCCTGAAGGAGGCTCAGGAAGGCATCAGGATGGCTCAAAGAGGGAAGGGAAGGGAAGGGAAGGGAAGGGAAGGGAAGGGAAGGGAAGGGAAGGGAAGGGAAGGGAAGGGAAGGGAAGGGAAGGAAGGGAAGGGAAGGGAAGGGAAGGGAAGGGAAGGGAAGGGAAGGGAAGGGAAGGGAAGGGAAGGGAAGGGAAGGGAAGGGAAGGGAAGGGAAGGGAAGGGAAGGGAAGGGAAGGGAAGGGGAAAGAGAGGTCATCTGGTTTACTGTTGTCAGCAGATGCACCACAGTCTGTCTTCTGCTCTGTTCCAAGGTGCTCACTTTAAGTTTTGCTGCTGCCAAGCTCTGTTCTCTGTATCTGACCATGAAAATCATTAAGTACCTTAGCAATTTGTCTGCTTTCCTGCTCTTCTAGCACTGCTCACTTGCCAGTACCCTGATGTATTTATTTGGCTTTTTTTCTGCCCCATCTAGGGCTGTTGACATCTTAAGAACAGCCTCAGCCTCTAATCACATGTCTCTGCTCGTTGCTAGAGATGAAGAAGCAAAGTAAGAGAAAAATGGTTTTAACCTCAAAACGTATAAAAATCCAGTGCTGTATCTCAGGGTGGGTGGGTGGGCTTGCATGTATTTTTATTTCAGGTTAGTTTTAATTGCAGAATTGCACCACATGTCACATTCTTCTGTGTAGTATTTGATACCAGTTCATTCTGAGATCACTTGCATCAATCACTTCAAGTAGCAAGCTCAGACCAACTTCAGTTTAAAGAGGATGATTGTTATGTTATGTTTACAGTTAATACCATTAAAAATTATCTGCTGTGATAGTTCTTGAAATACTTCTCACATTTTAAAATAATGAAAAATGAGGACTCTGTTAGAGCTACCACAAAATCGTAAGATTTAAACTAGTCTTGCGTTCTGACAAAAGGCAGTTTTTTCCCCTCGGAAGTTTGCTTTTCAATCTCTAATGAGCTTTGAATAGTTTGGATAGATAGGTTAAACTGTTCACTGCAGCAGGTAGTCCAAAGTATATTCATTTTAAGGACATTTATGTTAAATATTGTTTTAGCCTGACTGTTGAAAGTTAAGCATATAAACCAATATTGGCAGAGAATCATCAGCAATGTGACAATCCAGTTCTGTATCCCCTTTTGACTTAAATCTCGGGAGAAAACAGCTGTTATGTAACTATTTTTGATAATCATTGCGAGAGTATCTGCTGTTATTTCCCTTTCCAGGGATGTTCCACTTCCAGAGTAATCTCCCTATAAAGGATTTTTTTCTCTAAATTCCTTTAGCCTTTTGTCCGAGTTAAGCTTCCTCTTTCTGTTTCTTTATTTTTTTTATATTTGACAGGCATCTAAATCACTCTGTAGCCTCTGATCTCTCCTTTTTTTCAGACTGCCTAGATATATGTGAGGTCCACTCTTAATCTGCTTTTATCTAAAGCATACTGGCCTAGTTCCTGTAAACTCCTTGAATAATTAAAATCTGTCAGTCCTTTAACCACTCCGGGGCAGAAGTGCAGTGGCCTGGGCAGAATTTGCCACTCCATGCAGTCCCTCAGCAGCCACCTGTGAATTCATTCCTTGTGACTTTACATTCTGTGCTTAAATAAAATTTGATTTACATTCAGCTGTGTTCATGTGTGTACCCTGGGGCCAGCATTATTATAATAAATGCTGTTCTTTTTTAAAAAATAATGTACCCAGCATTTTTGAATAGCCTTCAGAAGTCAAACTGGAATTACCTGGGAATTACTCTCCTTGCAACCAGTTAATTTCTTTTCTCTCTGACTAATTCTGTAATATTAATTTGGTGATGTTTCTGGCTTACATCTCTCTAGATTATTTATATCTTTTAAATCAGTTATCACTGAGGTAATTGGAGCTCAGATTATCAACTTTTTTCTTAAATTAGGCTGGATTCACTATCAGATTAATCAAGTGTTTTTGTATTCTCTTCAATGCCTGTCACACAAGATGGATATCTTTGCCAGTCTGATACAATATGATTGGTGTCTGCAAGGAACTTCTGCTTTTGGCTTTTAGTAGTTAATAAATATTTTTTCTATCTTCTTGTTTTTAAGGAGTCACATCTTTGTCAGTCTCTTCTGGGTTCTTGTTACAGTGTAATTGAACTAAAAGTATTCTTTAAACACATGAGTATGCTATAGGTGTATAATCTGATTCCCTCTTATTAGAGGGAATAAATAAATTGTTCTGGAGCTTGGTAGTACCACTGTCATATCATCATAATTGATTGTATTACAAGTTTTTGAAGTTTTGCAATTCAGGGTAAAGAGAGGTAAAAATAAAGGTTTTTTACCAGCAGTCCATTTCACCCATAGTCTGTTGTTTTCCCATCTTTATCATGGGAAAATCATTACATGATTTTTTTTTTTTTTTCCTTTTCTGACCTTTTGACAGGGCTTTCCTCTTTCAGTGGAGGTTGAGCTTCCTTCTCTGTGGAGGAGCAGCTGTTCAGTACAAGCAGTGCAGGTTTCACAGGGTCCATTCAAACTAACACCAAATCCTGACAGAAAATCTTTTTATTGGTGCAGGAAAGAATTTCATGACCTGATGGATAAGTATGGCTCTCACAGTAACACCAGCTCTGCAAGAACTTCTCCAACACATCAGTTAGCTGGTGAGAGATCACTTCCCTGCCTGTAACAATCTTGGGGGACAAAAATGAGCCTTGGGTGGAGTAGAAACTTGTACTTAAAATTCCTTTTTTGAGGGGAGGTGTATTGGAGGAAGTGGCTGAAAGTCAGACAAAACACACATGTACCTTGAGGAATTTGTGTGTCAGTTTCCCCAGCTCTTAAAATAAATATACTAATATCTATTTTCAATTTTAGTTAATGATCTATGTGAAAAAATTTTGGTATTTGTAGCTGAAATGTACCACAAAATGCTAGTAAAAAGTTGATCTAGAGTACTATAAATTCTAATATTTCTGGAACTGCTTCCTAATTAAGGCCTTTATATAGCATGGGGGATTAGTCAGTTTTGTACTTTGCACCAAATTTGAAAAAAAAAACAATCATTACTTGGTATGTTTTAAAAAATTATTCCTGGAACCCTGGGTGGCTCTCAGTTCTTAACTGTACAGGCTTTTTTTCGCTTGTCTGATTGCTTTATCTGTCTGTTTCCTAATATGAAAATAGTCCTACTGAACTTACTTATGTGAGCTGAAATTTTGGGCTTTTTCCCAAATGGGGCTTTTTAAAATTTATTTGTTTATTTTATTATTATTTCCTTTTTTAAAGCAAAATCTATAGACAGCCTTTCTTCTGGGTCATCCTCAAGGTCGCAGAGTCCTCAGTTGCATCCGAAGGATAACATCACCACCAGCAGCAGCAGAAATAATTCTGTCCCACCACCATCCCCAAAGCTTCCAAAGTAATCTTCAAAACTTTCTTGTGGGAGCTGCAGGAAGTGCTGTATTTGGCTGGTCAGGAAAATTTGGGTTGAGCACTAAGTGCTAAAGTTTGGTTTCATTTTTTAACTTCTAGTTCTGTAGCTCATAATACCATTGACATTGCAGACTTTCCATTTTAATAAGTTATTTTTCTGTTTGTGCATTGTTTATGTGGTAGAAGATTAATCAGGTTGATTTTTTAGTGTCTTCTAATGAATGTTCCTGGTTTATGTACCCAGATATCCCATAAGCCTTGGGATATAGCAAATATCTCTCCTCTATATAATAGAGAGGAGTTTTTAGCCTTGTAAAGCAGAGTATCAATTCATTTAGTAATGGTCAGAAGTGCCTGAGGTTGCTGATTTTGTTGTAAATAGTGTAATATTTGATCACTGAGATTAAATATCCACTATTTCTATTTGTTACTGTAATACATATTTGCAAAACCTGTAAGATAAAGATAAGCTATTGCTTCAGTCCTTATAATCTAGTTCTGTGAAGTAATTCTACTTTTCTTTCTCTTTGTATCTGTAGTGACAGTGCATTTCAGATTATCTCTGTTTGCAAAGGAACAAGCCTAGGTTTGAATATTGTGGGAGGAATTAACAGAAATGAAGGGCCTTTGGTATCTATTCAAGAAATTATCCCTGGTGGTGATTGCCATAAGGTAAAGGCCTTTTTTCACTTCCTTCCCCTTCAGACACCTGTATTTTTGCCTTAATTTAGTACTTGCTTTGGTATGCTACATCTGCAGTCATATTTTAAATACAAAATGGGTTTGTGTTCCTCCTTGCCTTCTCTTTTAATAGAATTATCTCACTCCTCTGTAACAGAGTTACATGGTAATGAAAATTTATTCATAGGTTCATTTGAGGTAAATGAGGATCTTATTCCTCAGTTTATGTATGAGAAGGTACAAACCCAACTTCTATAAGAGATTGCATGATGCAAGGTAAATCAGGAAGGATGGGACAGAGCTACAGATTGCACCTCTTTTTTATTTTCTTGGACTTTGAAAAAATCATATTTGCCTGAGATGTAATTTAGATGGATCCTTGCAGTTGGAAATCATTCTGTAGGCAAATTAGAAAAAAATACTTTGAAATATACTAATAAAATATATTAATTAGTGTTGATTACTATTTTAATTTGTGACAAATGCAATATGCAAATCAGGGGGATTTGTCAGTGTAAAAAGTAAATAAATAATGTAATTGCCTGGTTCAGGTATGCAGAACTGTTTATCCAAGTGTCTCCTCTGGCATCCTGAGTAATTATGGTTATTTCGAAGTGTTGATACCAGCCTTTGCCTCTGGCCCAGCAAGAGGGGATGAGCTCAGTTCATGAGCAGTGAGTTTTGCCCCCAAGCAGTTTATAACTATTTGTTACTGAATTTTTGTAGACTAAATTTAATTCTAAAATGCAAGCTGGAAGATAGAAATGCAATGTTTCTCAAGGACTTCTTTCAGTAGATAAATCGTAATCGTTCCTCATTTATTTTCTCCTATTTTGTTTTGGCTTCTAAAACATTTTTCTCACTGTGAACATATAATTTAAAGCCTGTCTCACATAATCAATAGACTGAGGATAAGACATCAATTTTCAGTAGGCTCTAATATTAGCAATAATAGAGGTGATTTCCCAATCTTGGTTATCCTGTTTGGGAAATTGAAGCAGGAAGCATATTTTAAACATCTGCCACGTGAGGGCACCATTGAAATGGATATCTTTGAACATGCTGGGTGAAGGCAGTATAAAAGATCTACAGCTTTATTTTTTAACCAAAGCCAAAACACTAAGTGACAAAAAAAAAAGGTAGTAAAGTGCTGGCATAGGTTTGAAATAACACAGCTAAAATTATGGTATGTTGGTGTTAAGTAGGTAAAATTATACTGGTCTTGAGAAGGTATTTTACTTATTTCCTATGTATCATCTTCTGTACACATTTTTTTCACATGGATTGATTTCATGTTTGATTTCTTACGAGCTGAAGAGCAAAGACGTGTTATGTGCAATTTGATGTGTATTACATTAGACAAATGTCATAACTAACTCTGTAACCATAGGTAAATTGCATGAATTTTCAGTTAAACTGTTGAGGGCTCTGTTAAAATGTGAGTAAAGAAAGCTCTATCATAGAAATCAGCCTAGCATGTTTAAAATCTTTTCTTAGAATCTCTGGGACAGAAATGTGAGATGTTCTTGTACTGGTAGAATGTTTACAATTAATTCAACAGAAGCACAAAGTTGACAGTATTATTTCTGTCATGGTTTTGACTGGTGAGTACTAATAGACCAATCTGGTTTTCTCATTGACATGGCCAGGGAGTGTCTAAAGAGTTCCATGTATTGCCCTGAGCATTTTCTTTTGAAATAATCCAGCTCAGAGCTGAATTAATTAGTAAAGAAGCTTCCTAAAGTTAGATGGGTCGGTGCTGGAAAAATCTGTTGTTTCTTTCCTTTGTTTATTTTTAACAGAAATTTTTAGCTGGGTCCAAAGTTCTTCTTTATACAGTTTCTGAGGTCTGTTTTCTCTGATGAGTTTTTATAATGACTGCTTTAATGGTGAGGGATGATTGTTTAATCTGTTTATTTCTAGAAGATTGTCTATCACAGGCAGAATGCAGAGCTTTTCTTGATGTTTCTTGTCCTAATAGAACCAGGGGAATATGTCCAAGTGCAGTGACTATACAGTATTTTCTATAGTGTTAGCAATTAATATAAAGTTTGTGGGTTTGGTTTTATATTTGTTATTTTAGGATGGACGACTGAAGCCTGGGGATCAGCTTGTGTCCATCAACAAAGAGTCCATGATTGGAGTCTCATATGAAGAGGCAAAAAGTATAATCAACAGAACAAAGATGAGGTATCTGTTACTGTCAAACAGCCAACCATGCAAAATTGTTTAATAGATGATATTTATGATCAGATTAATGTGAAATGTGTTTTTGTGTGCTTAGAGGAAATGAGGGATAGTATTTTTTAAAATATTCAGTTGTAATATTATTTTGTAGAAAGGACTCAAGTGCACCTTTTAGACCTGCAAAATTATGATACTTTTATGTTTAAATAAAAAATTATCGTATTTGTCTTTGTAATGATGAGTAACAGGCCATCCTTTTAGAAAAATAATTAAATAAACCCACACATGGTGTTTGGAAACGTATGATTTTTGCAGAAGTATAATTTTCTGAATAATGTAAGTATGCAATATGTTGAAACTTTTAAAATTTTAGTTCTAGGTTTGAAAATTTATGGGAGATAGCTTTCATTAGGCAGAAAAACATACCCAGTCATCCAGAGAATCTGCAACATCCTTTCAGCCTCTTAACATCTTCTGTAGCACATGGAGAGCAACAGGCTGCAGCACTTGGTCCTCTTCCCTCTCCTAATGGGAGGCTGGTTTCAACATTTCCTCCAGATGCTGTAAGTGTACTTATTACTCCTCTTAGAACAAACTGAGCAAGTGCTTGTTTTTCTCCTAATTGTAATTGAGTTTCCATTTTAGTAAGAAAATGACTGTCTATTTTCCTGCACAATATTGTCTTTGGATTATCAAAACTTTTGGAACAACCATGTTGTATAACAGGAGAGTAAACCACACTGATGAGAGGAATTAGTTGACTTGGGGTAAGAAAACAAATAAGCATTGACTGTGTTCTTAGATGCCAACTTCTCCTTTACTGTTTCTCTGAAGTTTTGGATTTAGATATAAATAGTTAGGTATTTCAGCGATAAAACACTCCCTGTTTTACTACATATGTGTGAGTACAATACAGTCTCACACTTGCTCTGTGATGATGTGATTTTTGCTTAAAAAAAGTCCTAGAAGTATGTGGGGTTTTCCCCCTTTCTTTTGGCTAAGCAGCAATTGTTTTAATTCATACAGCTCACCATTAGTGTAAAGAAATAATGTTGACCACGAGAAAGAAGATTCTGAAGCTAATATTTCAATTTTTGAAAGAACATTTTCAGTTTATCATGTTTTTAAAGCTAAATAAAGTATTGCCTTAGAAGGATGAAGAATAAAATGTTCTCAAACACAAAGTCAAAACAGGTGATTCTCAAATCTTCTTATATTTGTACTTAAAATTCTTGCCCATTTTTCTTTCCTATTAGGGATATAAACATTGAAGTGGGTTGCCTAGAGAGCCTGTGCTTAATCTGTGAAGATTTTCAAAACGACAAGGTTTTGATGAGGCCCTGATCTGATTTTTTTCCAGTGCTATTCCTTCTCACCACCACCCCCTCCATGCTTTTCTTTTTCTTCTGGGGTTGTTTTGATCTATCCAGCCCTTTCTTCTTCCCCCAGTCTCCCTTTTTGTCCCTTTTTTCATTAATGTGACTTTCTGGTTTGGCTTGTGATCTGCTTTAGAAATGGTATTTCATGACTTTTCATTTCCTCTCGTAGATGGAAATTGGAGTCAAGATGGGAGAGCAATCTCCAATTACTGCTCTAGACAGCAATCCTGCTGCTGCATCTGCCACGGGTAAGTGCTGATTTCATTCCCTGCCACCCTTTTCCTTGTTCTTTCAATAACAGTCAAAGAGAATATAATACATAATGAGACTCAATCGTCTTTAAAAAAAGGAATATTGCACTGTTTTTATACTCCTAAATAAAGGACTGAGATCAATGGATTTTTAGTAGCTTCTGTCAAATATAACTTACATTGTCTCTTATAAACAGCTGAAACCAAACAAAAATGAGTGATCACAACATTTGCTATACAGCAGTAATGATAATAGACTCAGTAGAAACCATATAATGAAGACTTACATGTAGATCAAGATTAGGTTGCCATAGAAACTGTGCTTTCTTGATTTGATGAAATTCTGGGGATGTATGCTGCTAGCATGGTTTTACTGCTTAAATCAGGGCAGCATATTGAAAGGATAGAAATAACATGCAGCCCTCTTAACAGCTTCTTAGTTAATAACAATTACAATATATCATGTATATTTGTCTTTTAGAGTCATGACATTCAAACAAGGACTAGAGTCACTTTGATCACATCTCTAAATACCTATTTTGAAAACAACATTTAAGGAAAAACAGAGTTTGTGAAATTTGGTCAGAACTAAATCTGAGCTGAACAATTGTAATTCCTGTGGGGAACAAATGTGTTGTATTTAGAAACAGTGAAAATGCAAGAGTGACACAATAATGGGAATCCCCATTGACACACTGATAGAACTGACTGTTCAGTATTTCTCTGTGCAGACCTGAACTTTATTCTTTTTCTTCGGGTAGTAGCAATTAAGCATAAGCTCATCTTTTCAACTTCACATCTAATGTACTGAGGAGAGGAAGAACAAATACACAGGATCTGATTAATTCCAGATGTTTCTCCACTAATGTTATTTAAATTGTACCTGTATTTATTATAGATAAATAATTAGATATTCAGATGTAAAATGAAACAGTTCCCATATTGCAAATTTGACCAGTAGGTTCCTTTCCTTGAAGGGTGAGCTGACCAAATGTGGGCTGTTGAAACTGGCAAAGTTTTAGTGTCACACCTAGAGATTAATGATCACCCAGCTTTTACTTATTGACCATGAAAAACACTACAACTAAATCAAAGGAACAAGACAAAAGTCTTATTTTTTAATATATTCTGTATATAAAACTCTTGGTTAATATAATTCAGTACACAGGACCTTCTTTGTTTGAAGACACCAAGAAGGGGACAGTCTCTGAACACATCTGAAGAATGTAGGTAGTAAAGCAGCTCCAGTTTATACTGCTTCTTGTCATGTTGCATTTTCTTCTTTTTAACAGCACATCCTTTGTCAAATCTGCCACTTCTTTCATGCTGCCCTTTTTCAAGGATAAACTTTAAAAGATAACCTTGAAAAATTAAAGCATCTCTTAGATGAGATACTCCTTTTTTTAACACTTTATGAAAAAATCAGCATAGTTTAGAGAAGTTTTTGCACAAACTCACACATGAGGTTTTTTCATTCTGAGCTGAAGGGAAATTGAGCCAATTCCACCAAGGTTCTAGCCTTCAGAATTTAATATAGCATGTGAGAGGTGTTAATGTCAGAGATTTTCAAGATATTTTGGTTTATGCTTTTGGCATGTAAAAAGTATGTAAATTACTTTGAGCTTGGAAACAGATAGGCTGTGAAACTAAAAAAATAAAAAAAAAATAATTCTCTGCGATTCCTTCTGTTCCTTTGGAAAGAATCTCAAACTGCAAGATCCTTTATTTGTCAAATGCTGGTTTTGGTTTCAGTACCTTTTTAATCCATTAATGAAAGGAAGAGTTAAGATCTATATTACATTTATAAATAACAAATGCAAACAACGATTTTTTTTCTTTTGCATACATCTAAAATCCAAAGCGATAGTTAAAAAAACCCATGCAAATTTGTGGTTCTGACTATAAGGGTAGAAGGTGCTGATTGATGGTGGCCCAATGGACAGGAGTTCTTGGAAAAGAGTTCCTTCCCAGGAAAAAATACTGAGGAGCCGGGGATGTTCAGCCTAAGCTCCCTCCACACAGCCCATGTTTGGGAGCAGGTCATTCCCTCTCTTACCCCAGTGTTTTCTAGAACATTCCATGCGCTTTTGGCAGCTATCAGTTACACTAAGGGTGTGTCTTGGAGGTCTCTCTTGGAATTCACAAGTGTGTTTCCCCTTCTGTTTCCTGAGTATCTCTGTATCTCTGAGAGGAGAGAAAATACCACAAGGAGAAGCCATATGCTTGATGGATCACTCAAACTATTCTTGGTTATTTTCTGTTAATTTGCTACTTGTCACTTTTTTTTATGTGAAAAAAATAGTGGAAGTGATTGATACCCGTAATTTTTGTGGACTACAATTATGTTCTTTAAGAAGAAGAAGTCACTCTAAGGATTAACATGTATTTTTTGGCAAGTGGGTATTTAGCTGCCATCCACTTGATGAGCATAGCTTTAGAACAAATTTTTTCAAAGTAGTAGTTACCACTACATCATTATTACTTTATTTTTTTTTTTTATTTCTTAGTTATTGTCCCCAGCCAGAATGATGATTATGAGTCCCAAGGAAAGAACTTGAGTATTCATCTCAAAACAGAAAAGCTGGAGAGGGTAAATACTTAAAATCTTCTGTGTTCTCCTTTCTCCCCCTTCATGATGCAGGTAAAACATCTGGACAGTATTTCTAGGCTGACAAGCTTTAAGGTATAAATGATACACAGAATTTTCTATTTGGATAGTGCTTTCATGTTGCAGGCCAATATTTTGGTTTTTATATTGGGCAAATTACTGTTTTTGTTAATCTAATTACTGATTAACTCTTCTGGGAATCAGAACATCCCTCAGGATTTTTAAAGCAGTTATTAAGGACAAAGGGGTTTGCTTATTACAGTCATCTGTATTCAAGGTTAAAGAATATCTGAACATCTCTCAATTAGAAGGAAAAGTCACTGAGTGGCTCTGGAATAAAAGTGTTGTCAGCGAGAGTGTACCAGGATACAAAGGCTCTTTGAAGTGTAGCTCTTTAATTACTCCCCCATGTCTCTGCAGTCATTATCCTTAGTCCTTTCTTTTTTCACTCCAAAATAAGTTTTTTCCTTCCAGGCACTGAATTATCTTGGGATTCAGCTCACAGATGAACAGCAGCAAGCCCTAAGGCAGCAACTTCATAAAGATTCTAAAGGAACAGTGTCCTTTGGAGGTAATAATTTGTTAATTACCATGGAAAATAATAAAAAGTAGGAATACAGAAATGATAGATAATAACCATTAAAATATTTTTGTCAGTATTGGGTTGCTGCTGCAAATAAAATGATGGTTTGAGGCAAGAACCTTATTTTACTGTATGAAAATAAGCTTGAAGTTCTGAAACTAAGTAATAGGAATGCAAATCACAAATTTATTTTGTAAGAGAGTTTTATTTTGTGCTCACAAAATCCTTAATTTTTTGTTCAGAAAACAGGGAACTGCAATTTTTCCAAAAATTACTTGGGAGAGTTTTGATGGTTAAAGAGGCTTCTTGAAGCAAGTAAACTGATGGATCACTTAACTTTAGTATGTGGGAAGCAAGAACATTTCAACTATTGCATATAGAAACAGGTTTGCAGGGAGAACATCACAATTCTTCCAGCTAAACCTAATTCTGATAGGAATGAGTTGCTTCTGGTGCAATTTTTAAATTGCCAGTGTCATCAACTAAAAGAACAATTTTGGTTGATAACACTGGCAATTTAAAAATATTTTTCAGAAACTGTGAGGCATGATGGTTCTGATGAAAATTTCACTTTTCCACAAATCTATGAAAAACACTAGTATGTGAAAAATAATATTCTGTACTTAAACATTAAAAAAATCTTCAGCAAGAAAGATATTGGATATTCTATCAGTTTTTACGTAGAGTAAACTGACCTTTATATTTCCACCTTTCTGTCATAGTGTAGCAAAATTTTTAAATTCAAAATGTATGGGTAATCCAAGTCATGTTGATTGTGCATGGGGGACTGTTTGTTTATTTGTTTAAAACTTTGTTTGTTTGTTTAAAACTTTCAACTTGGTCAACATCAATTTTACCAAGCGTATATCAGGGGTTTAAAGGGCCTGAAAAGGAAACCCTGAGCTCTGAGCTAGCAGGAAGTTTTTCCTTTTTCCTGTCTCCTCTGGTAAGGTCAACACATTGGTAAGGGCAGGTGTGTGTACCTGGTGTGCAGATTAATTTTATTTTTCACAGACACCTGCCAAATGCATAACATCTCAGGTACTTTGAAGGTGAACTTCACATTTGTTTGCTTTTCTCCTTCACAGTTTGATTTGAGGATATTTCAGTCCACTATGTGTTTGGGCATTTTTATTCTTACCAGCTTTACCAGACCTTGCTCTTCAGAGGCATCTCTCTCATTTTCTTTCTTTCCTTTAGAAAGCTTGAAGGGCAGACACTGCATTTTTCAGAGTGGCTGTTCATGGTGATATTGGCAGTTCTGTTGCATCAGTGATCTGTTACTAAACTGAAGTTCCAGACTACAAGAACAAAATCTGAACTGTTTTTTTTCCTAGATTTTGTTGACGTTTCAAGGAATCTATTGTCCATGCACTCAAATGCAACTGATGATGGCCACAAATCTGTAACCTTTGGGGTCAGTGATGTTGCCAGCCTACAGGATTCACAGGTAAAATATGTGCCTGGTCAGTGTTTTAGTAGTTGGGAGGAGATGATTGGAGAGTTTAATTTATGTAAAATAATTCCAAATCTTGGGCAGATGTTTAAAACCGCTCCATAGCATGGGGTTCTTTAAGATAACCTAGTTTCTGTGAAGCTTTTTTTAAGCAGCCTAATTTGCAGAAAGCAATTAATGTAATTAAATTGTGGTTTGTTGTAAGTCTGGGTAATATTGATTTACTGAGATTTCTTAATAAAATTCGGATTGTTACAACCTGTGTGAGTGAGAAACAATTACTGGGCCCAATGATTTGAGTTACTGCTACAGTGAAAATCATTTTATTCTGGAGGTGACTTTAAAAAACAACATTTTTAGTATATGAACACTTAAATAAAATGCCTTCTTATTTAAAATATTAAAATAGTGATGTATTCTTGGTATTTCTAAAAACACTTTATTAATCCATTTTAAAAGAAAAAATAATTGTTCATTTGGAAGATAAGTTGGTAAAAAATTTATTAAATATTTTTAGCATTTCCAGATCTATAAATCATCCTAAAATAAAGATTTTTCTTCTTATTTTATTAACAAGAGCTTTTAATATAAGATGTCAAAGATTATGGAAGACACAGTTAGCAATACATTCTAACCTTATGTATTTGTATACACACAGTTTGTAGCCTGTGATTCCTTGGAGGATGATCTGGAAAAACTTAAGAAAGAAAGAAATGAAGCTTTAAAAGAAATGAGTAAATTAAAGGTAACAATTTTTATTTGCTTTAAATTATTCAAGAGACTTAAATTTTTTGAGTGTGTATAGTAATTTACTGGTTTTTGAATTAGTTGTGCAGTTTTTCCAAGTTAAATAGAATGGCAGTGCAAACAGTCAATCATGTTTGAAGATTGCTTACAATATATTTGTGGAGACAGTGAATTCTAGACATTATACTGAATGCTAACACATTTTTTAATCTGATCCATAGAGAAATGAGACTAAGCAGACATTTCACAGAAATGAATTTGGAGAAATTACTGATTTGCATGGCAATTTTATTTTAAAATGTGTGATGCTAGTAACTGCAGAGTCTTGAGTGCATGCTGATACTTCTGAAAGGAATCAGAACTGGAGGATAAATTAATCTGTGTGCAGAATTAATACATATTTTCCCAGACATTACAAAATTCCCAAGTCCTAAAGCAATGAATATTATTTCTTAATACCCCAGGCTGCTACCACATTCTCCATGGTCCTGAATTTCTTTTTTAACAAACCGTAAGGTAGAAAGTTCTGTATTCAGCGTACATAACTCTGGTTCTTGGATAGGAATACTGAGCTTGGGATAAAGACAATTTTAAAAATTGCCCCTTGGTCCAAAATAATTTCTTGCTGTGAATTACAGAAGCATTGGGTTGAAATGGCCAGAGATCAGTTCTCTGTTCTGTGCACAAGGATTCTTCTGAGAGCTTTGTACTGAAATGAAAGAACCCCATTTACACTGAACACAGTGAATACTGACCAAGAGTCCCTAAATTGCTGATGTGGAAAACAGACAATGATCACTCTATAATTAATTGCCTTATTACTTACACTCTTTTACACACATCCCAGCAATGTTCAGTAAATAATTCTAAAATACTCAAGAAACTTAAACAGAACTCACAGAAAAGTTAGCTTTTAGAGATGGTTTTATCACAGGTTTTATAAAGCTGTTGATAGAAGTTAAGTATTGCTATCTGTAGTTTTGAAAAAGCTAATTGCTTTAGGACCAAAACTCTTTCTCTTTCAAACTTACTTTTTTTTTTTTTTTTTTTTTTTTTTTTTTTTTTTTTTTAACAGGAGGAGTTGTCTGATTCTGTGAACTTACAGAAACAGTTAACAGACCAGCTACAAGTAGTCAAGCAAGTATGTTGACGTTTCCAAATATTATAATTATTTTAAAAAAGTGGTTTTTGTGGAAGGGAGAAAGGAGCACTACTTTTTCTCTTGCTGCTCATACAGACTATACTTTCATACTGATTTCAACACAGAGTGGTTCTTGTGTTACTACAGAGCTTTTGATTAAAAGTGGAGAGTTGATCCTTTAGTTTTTAGAGCAGTAATCTATTTCTCTGCTATTGAATTGAGGTAGGAACCCTGAGACCAGCTAAATCAATGAAGAGGGATAATGATGTAGTAGAACCTTTCTAGTCTTAAGTGTTTTTGAGGAGATTTTGCTGTTCTTAGGCAACAGTTGCCTAATTTACAGTCCTAACATTAACTACTTTATATGTCAGCCAGTCTTAAGTGTGAAAAAATTACCAGGAAAAAAGAGTTGTAGTCAGGGTTTTCTGAGGAAAGTCTTGTTTCTGCCTCCAAATCTATCTATAATTATGAGCCAATAAGTAAGAGTGTTTGGCTTCCTTGTGTCTCTTAAAGGAAATTCCCATTTAAATGTAAGTCTCATGTCATTTATAGCCTGGATTCGAAACCAAGGAACTTTCCTGTTCCCTCTTCCTCCTAAGCCCCCTGTCATCTTTTCCTTCTAATGAGCTGCTTTCCTTCCCTCCTGCACTGCTGCACATATTCTTTGTGGGTTTCTCATGTCATGTCATGTCATGTAAAAATGCAAGATAAAGTTTAAAAAGCCCCTGTATTAAGATTAGTGTTATATTTTTGCTCATGAGATTTGTTGATTTTTGTCATTATCGCCTTTTATTCCTCAAATATATGAGAGCTTGCTTGGAAGCTTTTTCCATTAGTATTGTGTCGTTTCCCTCTGTACACTGTGGGAAATAAATTGGGTTATCTTCTGCATAAAATTTAACTGGATAAATTATATGGATAAAATTTAACTGGGTAAAATTTGCCACTCTCTAATGGGTTGACTGTTCTAGACCAGAACGCTTGTTCAGTGTATTAGTCCAGACTAAAGCTGTTACAGAGTACAATCCCCTGTACAAACCTGCTTTTCCTGGGAAGGCAGCCTTGGACAGGGCTGATTTAAGATGTTTTAAGTGGCAGCAGTGCCCATTTGCCACCACTCGAGGTCCTCCCACTTTTATTTTTCTCAGGTACTGTCTTGTGGTGGTGAAATTCAGCTTGGCCCTGCAAACCTCCCAGGGATAAATAGATTGTCTTGTAGGCATTGAAAGGGTTCCATATAGTGAAGTGAAAGAGAAATAATAAATTAGATATAATTATAGCATTGTGTGATGTATTTTAGGAGATATAAGTGGGCTTTTAGTGGACATTTTCTTCTGTTTATACTTGGTACATGTTCAAGTGTTTTATATATATTATTATATATATATTTCTCTTGTTTAAAACCAACGCTGGCATTGAGATTCATGGTGATAAGTTTTTTAAAAATAGGCTACTTATAGTACAAGTTGCCATTTAACTTATGATGTGCATTCCTGCTTGAGCTGGTTAGTGAAAGGAGTTAATGAGTACATTATTGAGCCCTAATGGCCTGATTAAAAGTAACAAACAACCAAAGTAAATAAAAAAGCCAATTTAAGTCTGTGCTTAAGGTCTTCTGACTTCAGCATCCTTTAAACATTTTTTTAAATGACTGCTTTCCTGAAAAAACAAGGAATTTTAAATAAGGATTTAAGTTACCACACATGTATTGGGGTACATTTTGTGGTATTTCTCTTTTCTACTAATTGTGAATTGCAGAGATTACAGATTAATTAAGACAGGGGTACAAATATTCTGGTTAATGAACATGCTTTGTTAGTACCAATTCATTAAACAGTGCTTGACTCAGTAACTAACAGCATGAATAAACTCTTAAGATTAGAAATGCTGCTAAACTTGCAGTGAGATAGTAATTATTTTCTAATATTGGTCTGTGACAATTCAAATTCATTAATTGATCTATTTTTGCTTTGATGTTGTGATATAGCACTATATCTTTGGGGCTTCCTTGAAATCATATGTAAGCTGAAATTGGCACAGAACACAGAAAGGCAATTTTGAGTACCTGAAGTCTTGCCAAGAGCATGAATGTGAAATCTGTAATGATGTCTTCTGTCTTCCTGGAGGAGTTGGATTGGATCCTGTGCTGCCTGAGAGTCCTGGGGTATTTCAGCATGAATGATCCCTTCTGTACTACAGCTTTTTCTGGGCAGTTTCTGTCAGCTGGAGCACTCAGCTAAACATGGGAAATGGGAAAGGTTGTAAAGATAAGATACTGTCTGTGGTATCCCAAACTCCTGGACTTGGGTCATAGGGCTGAGATTTGCTACCCTGTGGTTGTTTTCTCTAAGGGGAAAAGAGGAGCTTTGAATGCCTGCTGTTTTGGAAGCAGTATGTAATTTATTTCACCCTGCCTGAAAGAAGCATTGGGTTTCTTTCATTAGGTTTGGGGGTTTTTTTAATATATAGTACAGTTATTCACAGTTCTTTTAAAGGATGATTTCAACGTACAATTTTTACAGAATTAATCAACAAGCACAGTTGATTTGTAACTACAGTTTTCATGTGGTTTAAAAGAATATCTTAGTTCTGGTGTTTGTGGTGGCTGGAATAAATCTTGGATGAAACCTTCTGACCCTCAAATTTATCCAAGGAAGAAATAGAACCTGGCTTGGGAAGAAACCTGTACCTTGAAATTGCTTTTTTAAGGATTCAGCTTCTCTCCTCCAGCTGTTCTTTATTGGTTGTAGTGGCTTCATACCAGATCAGGACAATGGGTCCCATGAGGCATTTACAGAAATGAAATATTAGCAGCTGCAGATCGCCTGTCTGTTGTGTCTTAGAATGCTAAATTGGTTTGGATTTGAAAGGACCTTAAAGCTCATCTCATTCCACCCCCCTGCCATGGAGAGGGACACCCTCCACTATCCCAGATTGCTCCAAGCCCCATCCAGCCTGGCTTTGGACACTTTTTTCATACGTTTGAGTGGGACAGGAGCTCATGTTGCTGAAGGGGATGTTACCCATCAGATCTTCACTAGTGGGGCCCCCTTACCTGCCAGGTGAGAGAGCCCACTGTGTCCTCACAGTGCCATCTCCAGTAACTGGAGAATGGGAAAACCTGATGGAATCATTTCTCTTTGTGCCCCTCTGCTCCAGCAAACAGCTCTGGTGTGTCAGACGATTTTACTAATTCAGTTGTAGTGTGTAATTGTTTCATTGTAATGTAAGAAGCCATTGTTCCTTAATTATTCCTTTAGGTCTTTCACTGTTGAAATCTGGTCATACTTGGTCTGCTATTACAGAGAAATTAATATTCAACAACTGGGGTTCTGAAAAAACAATGGAGGAGTAAAGGCAATTCTGGATTATAAGAGATTAAACCTTTATCTCAAGGAGGTCTTCTTTCAAAATGAGGACCTCCCTTTTCATAATAGCAATTTTCTATTCACTTTTCTCATGTCAGTTTATTTAAATAATTCCTAAGTGTGGGTTTTTAAGATGCCACCCTTTTTCAAGGCCTCTGTGTGCATTTATATTAGTCAAACTTAACGTCAGAGCATCTTTTCACTTTTGTCTCCAAGAGTCTTTTTCCCACCTCCAGCCTGTTTCCCAAGGATGCCTTTGCTGCTGAAGGTTCCCAACTCATCCTCTGTAGCAGCAGGGCCCAGCTCTTCTTGCTGTTGACTCATTTTGTTTCTTAGAGTGGCAAGAAAGTGCCCTCCCCAAAGGCTGTAATTTTGACCTCTGTTTCTGTAGGTTGATAACTTCTTAGAAGTCCCTGTGTTCCCTGAATTGTTTCTAGGAAAAAGCAGTGTCATGAGCAGCTTGCAGGAGGGGGGATTGCTGTACTTTCAGGGAATGTGAGCAGTAATGCCCCTCACACTGCTCTTAGTGCTGTAAACACACAAGTGTGACACCAACGTGAGGAATAACACACACATGCAGCAGGTTTGGTATGAGTCTGTGTTTCCAGGTGCAGGTGGTCCTTGTGTAGTTCCAATGCTTCCAGAGGAAAAAAAATCATTCTGCTTGCTGTCAAATTAAAGGTCACTTAAATGGATCTCTCAATGCTTGTGCCCTGTAACAGAAACCTCTGAATTATACAACACCATTGTTAGCTGTGTTCACTAACGGTGTGGCTGTTCTACATGTGTGGTTACTTCTGCTGCTCTGTTTTCTGAGAGACCAGGATGTCCCTGGCCATCGTCCAAATCCGCATTATATTGCAAAGTTGAGGAAGATGATGTACTGGTTATGTGTCACTGAGATTAGCTGATTTATGGCCTGGAATATATTGTTCATTAAGACTAAGAGTGTAGAGGTTCAAAGTCATATGAAGCTGAGATTGGTAGGTCATTTTACAGAAAGAACATTATCACAAAGTATAGGAAAACCCGATGTGAAGGATATTGATTGTACAGAACAAATGCTTCTATGTTAAGAAAGAATTAAATCTGCATTTTTAACTTAGACATTTCCATTATGACACCTGTTATATGCAATTTCTTCCACAAAACAGGAAGATCTGGTCATCTAGGTTTTTTAGAAACAGCAATTTCAAACCTAGCTTCTAGAAGGTTATTTCCTCCATGTTAAAGAGTCATAGTGTATTTCTCCTCTACACCCACCTGTTTTCCCTCTAATTCCATTCCCAGCCAGGATAAAATTATAATAATAAGATGTAATAGGTAGACCAGGAATAGAATATTCACCTAAGTATTCTTAACTTCTACAAAAATCTCCTAGCTCTGTGAATTTGTGTATTCAAATCTGATAACTTTAATTATTCAGAAAATTGATATAAAGTGACTTCCTACAGATTAATAGCTGACCGAAAAGATGATTTAGTGGTTTTGGTGCCAGTGAGCCTGTACATTTTGTGTGAGCAGTTTATTTTATTCCTAGACAAGTGTAAACTCATCCATTGTATAGACCTTTAGTTTGGCTTTCTAATTTACTTACTAACTTACTAATCAACGTTAGCTTCAATTCATATTTAGTCTGAACTGAGCAATATCTGTCTTGAAAGGAGATTTTGCAACATTTAGGGATTACATTAGCTGAATTAAAAGCTAACAGTTTCTGAATTTCTGTTTTCTGTATCTTACTTATATATATAAGTTTTATCTAACACTCTTCTGTGATAATCCAGGATAATAGGAGCAGGAACTAAGCAGAAAAATAGATTTTATAAAAAGTACTGATTTTGAGAAGAGTGTGGACTCAATACTTGAATTAAAAGTCCATCTACGTGATGTGTGAGCTGTGACTAGAGTGTGAATTCAGGCAACAATAATGAAATGAAGTAACATCTCATTAAGGTACTTTTTTGGTATGGAAGCAATGGGGCAGGTCAACAGCATCTGGTGCATTTCAAGAAAATCTTTCATTCAAGTAGATTTTCAGTAATTATAGAACTTGTTATTTAATTTATTAGGAAAATTATGTCTCTGTACATGCCTGTTTTTCATTTGCACGTCATATATTAAAAATTAGCAATTGAGCCCTCTAACCATGAAGACTAACAGGTAGGCCTGATGCCAACTGCAGTACTTGTGAGCTAAATCTGCTCTTTTTAGTAGCTGGAGTTGTAACTTTTCCACTGAATTATATAATCTGCAGGAAGCCAAGGCAGCTGTGGAGGAGACAAGAGCCCTGCGAAGCAGAATTCACCTTGCAGAGGCTGCACAAAGGCAAGCCCGGGGAATGGAGATGGACTATGAAGAAGTGATTCGCCTCTTAGAGGCTGAAATTGGAGAGCTGAAGGCTCAGCTCGCTGAGCATTCTGGCCAAAATAAAGTAAGCAAAGCCTGTCAGAGTTACCATGGTTTCCTTGCTGTTGTCATGTATCTTGTTTTCATTTTCTTTTCATCTGCTTTTCTAAAGTAGGTCACTGTTTGTCTTGTATTATTCAATAACTGGGATGATGTGTAGTGAAGGGGGTAATATGAAGTGTATGAGGCTTCCTTTATCCAGACATCTTTGGGCTGGAAAAACAGGAGCTCCCAGCATATGTGGGTTATAGGTCAGAATGGCACATCTCAAGCATTAAGCATGGAATAGTTTCTGGGCTGCAGATATATTGTCTTTAAAGACTACATGTTGCATATGCTTTTGTACTCATGTGAAAATGGCCTTCAGGTTTATATTACTATTAGGCAAATAACAACCATGTAAAGTCCAGTCCTGTTCTAAAGTAAATTTATATTTAATCAAGGTGGTCATTTAAAATGCTACTAATCTTGCCAAAATTTTTTTTAATTGAGCCTTATATTTTAAATCTACTTCATCTCCAGTGAGGCATTTCAGAACAAGGTAAGAAATAAAATACTTGATGCACTTCAAAATTTTTTCTTCATAATTTCTGACTTGTGCTTTAGCAAGCAGGCTAACATTTGTCAGGTTACCTTGTTTTTCTCATGAAAAAATGGATGTACATATGACCTGGTGAAGAAAACCTACTGAAATACCTTATTTCATCCTGAGAATTAATTTAATATTTCAAGACATTAGAAGGTAAAGTCAAGCTCTGTGGTAAACAAGCTTGCAGAGAACAGCCTAGCAAGTCCCTGTGGCTCCCAGGAGGAATTCCTCTAATTTGATTGTGAGTGATGAGCTGAATCACACCCTGGACATTCTTTCTGAACATCTGGGTGAGATGCCCCATCTTTTATGTCAGGTGTTCTTGTTTGTTTTCTAGATTCTAGATTTCTAAATTTTAAGAAATTTAGAGGGTGTGGGTTGCTTTCATGGAAGTTTGTTCCAGAGATTCTAGTTTGAGTTCCTGAAGTTCTGACTGAGTATTACATTATCTGTGTGGAGATTTGAATCTCTGCATTTCTTGCCCAAAAGAAGCAGTATCAAGTAGGTACCAACTCCATATAATAGCCTTTAGTCTCATCCTGTTGTAAAAAGGGAGTCAGTTACAGGCACTAAGTTTCAGGCAGGGTCACACCTGTTAGGTTTTTTCTTTTCTTTTAATGTCCAAGTAAATCTCCCCCTAAAACACACTCTCTAAATGGAATATAACACATGTTGAGGCACAAATAAAAATCAGATTGGTCCTTCTCACTTTTTTAGTGTGAAAGAGTGAAGTCTCTCACCAGCTGCTTTTTCAGAATGGACAGTAAAATTACAGAAAAAAAGGCGTTTGAATCAACAGATTCTTTGACATTCAGGGTGATGATGATTCTGCTGCTTTGTACAGTGTATAGAAACAAATTATTTGCTTCCAGTAAAGTTAATAAGTGGGTTTTGGTGATTATTTTGTAAGGGGTTTAGAGTAGGTCGTGGGCTTTCAGAATGATCACCTGCAGTGTGATGTAGAAGTTGTTTTTTAACTACAATGTTTTTTCAGTATCATAGAGAGATCTTTCTAGGTCTTGTGTCCAGCAGACAGCTGAGAAACAGATGTGCCCAGGTACATGTGAGGATTTTACTCGTGGTCCTGTCACAGGAACAGTGCCAGGGAGTCTAATGAAACCCAGAGCCTCCAGGGCTAGATCTGACAGGGCTCACATCTTCTGTACTGAAGGAGGGAGGGATGCATAACACTGATCAATAGGTTATACAAGTGCCTGCAGAGACTTCCTAGGGGGTAGTTTCCTCCAAGATGTACCATAATTCCTGTGTTCACCAAAGGGTGTATGGATGCAAACCAGGGGACTGAGTTTGCTCTGTCTGTTTATGGCACCCTGCTGAGAGATACTGTCACCATCAGGTTGGTATTTTTGATCCATTCATCAATCAGTTCAAACTCTCTTAATTTTCAGTCCTATCCCTGTTGTTATCTTCCAATTTTAATTTACCTTTCTGTCATTTGCGAAAATCTGTGGCAATTTGGAGCTGACTTGCCAGCTGGTCAAGCATTCCAGTTACGTGTTTTACTGAAATGTAGAAAAGAGTGTGTTAAACACTCCAGACACTGTTCACACCATATCTCTGTGTGATCCTTGGGAGGAAAATTAATAGAATAAAAGCCTTAAAATATCTTTCCCAGGAGAACATTCAAGACTTGAGAAAGAGGATTACAGTGCTTGACTGCCAGCTGCGGAAATCAGAGTCAGCCAGGAAGACCTTTGAGGTGGCCACTGAAAAATTACTACAGTTTGTAGAGGTAACTTTGCCTTTAATTTCTAACAGTACCTTATTTGGAAAAGGTTTATGGATGTTTGTGAGGAATGAGCGTAGTAAAATGGCTATAAACTAGTTTGCAGAGATCCCTTCATTCCTAGAAATACAGATTATGTGTAAGTGTACAGATCCAGAGGTTTACAGAATCTTTGTTTTCTGTTACGCTGGACAAATGAAAATGATCAGATTTTTTTTTTCCACCTAAACTTTTTATCAATTTCTGTGAAACTCCTCAGAAGAAAAAGGCTAATATTTGATAATTTTTTGGCATGTTACGAAACAAAAACAAAAATGATGTTGTTATATTTACTTTGTTTAAAGGAATTGAAATATTTTGGTTTTTACTTTGGCACTTCTAGCTGGGAGACACTAGACTCTTTAATTGCAAATCAAATCCCCCACCCCCAAGTAGAACATCAGACTATAAGGTATTCACTTTTTGACTGTGTTGATTTATAAACTGTTAACTTCTTGACTGTGACCAACAGGTTGTGCATGAAATACTTTCAGATAACTCTACTTCCTCAACAGTTTTAAGGTAATGAAATGGCAATATTAATAGTGAAAAACTCCACTGTTGTTTCCAAGTCTCAAAAAACTGCCTTGTTTTTTTCTGTACTTTTGCCGTATAGTTCTGAGTGTCATTTTATTGAAGGAGAGGGAATGGCATGAATTATAAATTAGGCTTTCAGGATACAGCTTCATTAAAAACCTCTGAATTAAATTAAAACAGTTAGTAATTACATAGCTATGATTATCTGGATGTTTCCATAAAGTAATTATAATGTACTAAGGATTAGTTAAAATGCAAGGAACCTTAACACAGTGGGTTATAATTTTTTAAATTTTTTTTAGATTCTCCTAGGTGATTTTGCATCACAATGAATCTAGTAGCATATAAATAAATTGATAAAATGTGTATCCATTTACATTTTATTACTTTTCTTGTTTAAAAAGCTGCTGGGAATATTGAAGACGATTTAAGCAGTCTTTAGTCCTTCAGAAATTTGGCATGATTGTGCCTATATATCTCAGATAGCATTTCATTAATATTTATGTAACAGTAAAATTGTTCAATCCCTTTCCTGCAGTTTTTTTTTCAATACAGCTCTCAAGGAAATCAAATGTATTTAAGTGAAGTGAACTGGAACTTTAT
The DNA here is from genome assembly GCA_017589585.1 of Phylloscopus whistleri. Taxonomy (NCBI): domain Eukaryota; kingdom Metazoa; phylum Chordata; class Aves; order Passeriformes; family Phylloscopidae; genus Phylloscopus; species Phylloscopus whistleri. Next base: position 289,392 of record JADMLD010000349.1, read on the forward strand.
TTCAAAAAACCAGTGCAGGCTCAGACCATCTAGGATATCCTAGATAATCGGTGAGATGCAGTTCCCATTTGGTACTGCACACAACAGTGATGTTGTCTGTTTTATGAAATTCATAGAATTTATTTTAGTGAATGGATTAATTATCAAATATTAAGCCAAGGTGACAAACTGACTCATTAACAGCAGAGAAGATAACAGTTGGGTCCCATGAAGCAGTGTCCCTTCTTAAATGCTGGTATGAAAATTCCATTCAAGTTCCTTTCCTGACACCCACTGAGTCCTTGATGCTGCATTTTGAGTTGTGAATATTATTTGAATTGAACTTTCGAAATATCTTCATTGTTTAGCCAGGACTGCTGCTGGGGCAAACTCACTGATTTGGGAGCGTGAATCTTTTTTGTTCATACAGTGAGAACAAAACCACTTTAGAAAAACAAGTTTACCTTATTAAAAGGAGCAGTTTCCTTTATCATCTTACAAATAAACAATTACTTTTTTATTATCTTAGTGACAGAAGAACATTGTCCACTAAAGCTCTTCTGGCTCGTCTGGGAAGGGTCGGACCTACTGTCACAGCAGCTCTTGCAGCAGAAGCCAGGGACCTTGCCAAGTCTGTCCGTGCCATTTTGGAAGTAGATTGTGAGTGTGTCCTTCTCTGTGCTTTGAAATCTGATATCAGTTCATCAGCCAAGAAGATGGATAATTTCATTTAAAATTGGATGTGAACTGGCAGAATAAATCATTCTTAGCGTGTAAGGACAGAGCAGGTTCAGTGTCAGCTCAGGATGCATCTTCATCAAACTGTAATTAGAATATAAAGTTATTCCAGAGTACATTTTCTTCACAGGAAAACTTAAAGCACAAAATTAATGCCACAGTATATGAATGTATAATATGAAGATTACCAGAATCATGTAAAACTAGCAGAATTTTGTTACTTTAATGCTCTGTTCTTCATACTGGAATATTTGCAAAATGTTATTCTGCTGGATTTACATGAACATGTATCAAAATGTTTTAATGAAGATGTTGTTGCTGTAGGGAGTGAATGTAGGCAGCAGTTCCATTTGGAGATATCCATGTATGTCCTCAGGTCATGAACAGAAATCTGTTCCCATTGGTGAAAATGATGTTAGTTCACAAGAGTGACTGTAATAAACTGCATCAGTTGAAAATCTAAGAAACAGCTTTGAATTATCATATAATTCCTGGTTCAGATCATTGAAATGATTGTGTATTTTGATGGTATTTATCTATAGTTGAGCAGGCATGTCAGTTTTAATCCATCTTAAATAGACTGATTTACAAAAATGGAACAGAAATGGTACATCACAGGAGGTTTTGGAAAGGTGGTTTATTATGGTTGTCCATAATTATTTTATCAAATATTTGAATAGCTTTGACTGTTCAGGAATTAATTTAGAAAGAGACTGGAAAAAGTAGAAAATAAGATATAAAAAATAATTTTTTGATGTTATTTATGAACCATTTATTTATTACTCACTCTGTGGCAAAGAAGGCAAAATAAGAAGACAAAATTAGTTCAAAAGTTTCCAGAATATTAGAGTTAGAATTACTGGTGGAGTGAAAAGAATAACAGTGACCAAGAGAGGAGATAATTGGTTTTCCACCAATGACATTCATAGTTCTGTCACACTGAATTGGTTTAATACACTAGACAGGAAATTGTGCAAAGAAAGCTTTCAGTTCCAAATGCAGCTGAATTCTAACATGTGGTTATGTCAAACATAATAGGTAGAATACATGCTAGAAAGCTCTGGAGCCACAGCAGGGATCCATTTTATCAACCTGAGAATTAAAAATAGGTCTGCAGAGAAGGATTTAAAGATTGAACGTCATCTTTCTGAGTTCATTCTGATTTGGAGAGCATTACAGATAGATTTGAGCTCTGACAAGCTTGGGTATGAGATTAAAGCTTTAAACCTCACTGGCTTTTTCTCCCTCTCCCTCCAAAAAAATAGTTGAGGCAAAAGAACTATGTAATAGCATTCTGTCTACAGTGTTCTCTGCCAGCTTCTCACTAAATGTTTTCCATGTGATCTGAAATTTTCTTGCAGATGGGCTGTCATAGAAAGGGAAAGGGGGCTCTTGTGTATGTGGCATTTCATAAATACCATCTATCAAAGAGAAAAGTAATAGAGACTGCAGTGCAGATTGAAGGGTTTCCTTCTTCCACAAAGGTGTCCACAACATAATAATTTGTTATTGAATTCTTAGAGAGAGAACTGGAGTTAATATTTTTTGAGGTTGCTCAGTGGATCAGAATGTCTGGCTGGGCAACCTTTGTGATGATACATTTTACCTTCTAAATAGAACTTCTCTTTCATTGTTTGCTTCATTCTTGTAAATACGAAGTAAAGGAGCCCCAGCCAAAATTCCTCTTTGATTCATTTTCAATACATGTGAAATGAAATGAAGTCTGGGTGCCAAGAAAAGGTTGTAGAGTGTAGAAAACTGCTTCCTTTGTAAAAAATCTTCCTTGCCAGCCAGGTCAAGATGACATATTTATGAGTTATCCACACAAACTATCCCCTTCCTCTGTAATAGCCTGACTTTTTGCCTGAGGGAAGATGCTTGAAGACATTCAGTGTATTCCTGAAAATCTTCAAGTACATATTGCCTTGTGATACTGCTGCAGATCAGCTTTCAGCTCTGCAGGCTGAGTGACAGCTCTGTGAAGGCACTTTGGTGATCCTTCAAGCGAAAACTCTGAAAAAAAACAACAGCTCATTTTCCAGGGCTTCCTACTTCAGGATCCTCCAGATCCCAAAATGCAAATAATGAAGTAATAAACAGAATAATCAAGCTCATCCCTTGAAAGAGCCATTCTTCATCTTCTTTAAAGACTGTAAACTATTTTTAGAAACCAAGCCTTGAGAGGCTGTTCTGCTTTACAGAATGTGAGCATCTCCTGAACACTTGAAATTACTTTCATCATACAGAGGATAATAATGCCTCAGTGAAGAACTGCAGCATTTAAAAGTAGTTGCTGCCTGCACTTAGTAGACCATATGGTGCAAATCATGCTAAATAGAATAGAAATAGCATTTTCTTCTTTTCTATTACAAATTTAGAAAAGGAATACACTGGGTACTGGTAATGACCAAAATCTGATTAACCCTGGAACATACTCATCTCCTCATCAAAGAGCAGGCAATCAGCATTTCGAAATGGGCACTCATGTAACACAGCTTTCAAATATTTTGGCTGCCGATTTCCTCCCTCTCAAAGTTCTGTCCAAAAATACAATCTTGCTGTAGTTGATACAATCCCAACCATCCACATCCAGGAAGTGTTCTGAAGCCAGGTTCTCCACTGAGTGGGAACTCAAATAGTGAATTTTGAGCTATTTTCTCCATCTCTTGCCTGGGATCTGACACAAGGCAGTCATGCTGGACTTCACTCAAATGATCCCCAAATTAATACAGATTCCAAAACTTCTACTTAATTTACTGATATTGATCTTGCCAGTCACTATGCATTTGATTTTGAAGATCCTACAGGCAGAATTTTAGTTGCCTGGATTTTATATTCGTTTTCCTTGAATGCTGACTGGATAAAAGAAGAGACTAGAAACTGCTGCTGCTCAGCATCCATTAGTGCTTGTTCTCTTAATGGTTAAATTGCTTTTGATTTTTGAGCAATGCCTTACATCTATGGCACTAAAAGCTGAAGTATTGGATCTATCCATTTCTTCAGTTTAGGGATTTTTCAACTACATTGTGTTCAAATGCCAAAACCATCTTGTAGTCAGGAAAGTGTCAGTTATCCCTTCCCATTCTTTTGACAGTGTGGGTGGAACTAAGCTACAGAGTAGAGTAGCAAGGCTTCACAAATAACAATTTTGCTATTTTGAAAACAGCCAATATTATTAAGTATTCATATTTCTTTTGTTTGTTTATTACAGCAGAATAAATGCTATTTATTTATACATTTATTACACACTATTTATTTATACGTTCTTGCTATTTTGTTCTTGAATCTTGTATATGAACACAGCAGTGCTGTAACTTTGTGCAGGTAGCTGGCTGTAGTTCATCTGCCAGAACATGGGCTGTTCCCCCTCCCCTTTTTATGCCTGTACATCAAAATCCAGCTGTAACTCTGGCATGGACAGGCATGTCCTGGTTAACTTCTGTTAGTTTGGCTCCTGGTATTAAAGATGCTGTATCTTCTTATATTTTTAGTATTAGGCAAAATTATTTCCCGCAAGGTCCAGTTTGTGGGAGGAGTGTGCATTGAGGGAATACCTCTGACATTATTTCAGCTGATGAACTAGAACTGTACCTTTCCTTCCTCACTGGAAGAGCTGCTTGGGAAGGAGCAGCATAATGATAACTAAAGAGATAACCCTGTGTATTCATTGTTCTGGCAAGGCCATAAATATTTCAGTGAATTACTGAAATCAGAAATAGAAGAGACCTGATAAATTATACAGAGTATGTCCTGAACGCAGCTGTACAGCTCCCTTTTTAATAGTTTTTGCTAGCAAAAGAATTAATATCAGTGCTGTGTGCTTTAAAGGTAAAAAGCTTATGTTTGTCAGCTAAACGTTACTTGAGACAGTACTTCCACTAGAAAATATTCATTTGGTGAAATTAGTATGTATTATTCCTTTGAACCTTTTACCAACAACAAAAGAAGTGAGTTTTCCCAAAAGAGAATTTATCTACTGTTTTATTCAAATGAAAATTTCACAGTTTTGCTAGTCCCTGAAGGTTGATTTTTTTCCCCTCCAAACAAAAATACTTAATGGGAAGATAGTTTCATTTCTGCCAAAAGTAATAATATTAAGTTATTCAATTAACTTTTTGCTGTCGAATCTTATTTGAGTTGACATTAAAAAGAAAATATATAAATCTCATAATTATGTTATTTTGATTTTTCCAATAAATAATATCAAATATACACAAGATGAGAAGTGAATTTGTTTCACTCTGTATTACAGACCTTATTAATTTTTTTGCCTTATTTTGAAAATGGGAGTGTTCCATTAAAAAATTGATAGCTTTTCTGCAGCTCTTTAGATTCATTGCAAATCACATCACAGTAAGAAACCTGAAGGTGAACAACTTATGTACTTGCAGAAAAATTAAAATTCAAAGTTGCATAACCATGAAAATGGTTTCTGTAATCCTCAGGAAAAAAGTCCAATCATATTTAATATAATTTTACAAGGATGCAGTCAAGAATTCGAAAGCTTTTTTCTATATAACTGTTTACTTGCAGCAAGACTTTTAATTTTCTGGAAATCATTTAAATGTCCCATTTTGCCTGCATGGTAAATAAGAATGAAGAGTTGTAATTCTGACAGTGTTCATAGAATTGTAATTTTAAAAAGAAAATCTGTCCAAGAATTTGAGTATGGTTCATTGCAACAGAAAATAAATGTTCCACTTAAGAAATGTAATACTGTACAGTATTGAAAATAATTCTGATAGAAATGAAATCAGAATGAGTGTGCATAAAAATTAATTTTAAAAGGGAGCACTAGACCTGTGAGACAAGTCTATTCACTCTCCAGTCTGTAAATCTGATACAGACTCCTTTATTGACAAGATTTCTATACCTTGATTAAAATTTTAAAAAGGAATTTGAGTCATGAAGCAGCTGACTTGCTCAGTCATAGGTAAGAACAACAAAAACCCAAGGATTTAACAAAAGTCTTCTGAATTTAATATTGATGGTTTTTTTCTGATTAAGTGTCTTACTGATAGGAAATCCTGAAAGCAGTTTATTTTCTTCTTCCTGGACAGTAAGTTACAATTACTAGAATTTATTATTACACTAGGGATGCTATTCCCCAGCAGCCTTTGGTAACTGTCAGGTTTATTAGTGACTTGTAAAAATTCTTTGCTTCTGGTTTATCATTACTGTGAGTGATGTTCATGCAGTGACTTTTCATTGAGCAAAAATGCCTGGACTGTGGAAGAGTGTCAGGGAGAACCTTGCACTGGAAATCTTTGTTAGGAAAGGGAATGACTGATGAGGAAGCACAGAGACAGCCATAGGCTCCCTTTCAGTTTTCTGAGAACATTTTACTGGGTTGGATTTCTTGCCTTTTTTATCATAGTTGCTGCAGTTCAGTACGGTAGGTCTGATGCAAAGTTTGAGTGCTGTGTGCTGGATCCACATTAATTTTGTAATGCTTGGTTAGCCACATATTTTTTAGGTAACTTAGACTTACAGCTGTGGTTTCCAGGCTGTACTCAGTCATGAGCCACTGAACTGCAAAAGTCTCGTGACTGATTTACAGCTTGTCTGCAGAACCTGGACTCTTTTATATTCTTTTCAATTGCAAGATTTATTATGATAATCTGGGAGAGGTCTTGATGTTGGGTGGTGATCCCTGACTAAAAAAGAAAAAAAAAAAAAAGTGAAGCTGCTAAGCTGTAGTATCATCACTGATGAAATCGTAATATTTAAGTGCTTATATATACTTAAAAGCAGTGCCTGTGATTTACAGAAATAAGTTATGCCAATGCAGGCAAATCAAGGCTAATAAAAATTATAGCAAAAAATCCACTAAAGAATAACCAAAAAAAAAGAAAACAAGACAAAAAAAAACCCTTTTGCTGTTTCACCTTTGGCTGTGTAGTGTTAATGTTGGGGTGTGAGTACAGGTGCTGTCTGACAAGCCTTAAAAAGGTTCCCTAAGCCCTGTTTCTCTGGCCAGGATTGCCTTGGCTTTACAAGAAATACTTCAAAGGAGAGGGGAGGTTTTTTATGCATAATACAATTAAAATGTATCACTTCTGTGAACAGACATAAAAATGCATTGCAAATGGGAAGCAGAACAAATGTCTGCATGTGATGTAAATTACACAAAAGTGTACAAAAGTAGCATTCGGTAGTTTGCCACCAAGGCAAGAAAAGATGTAGCTGGAAGGACCTGCAGCAATTACACCATCCATCCATGTGCCTCTAGCAACACAAATTATTATTAGCTCAAACAAACAGGTATTTGTCTAGCATATCCCACTGCCTCTGTGGGCCAACTATTGCTATCCTTAATTATCTTTGCCACCGGAAGCCTTTTCCTTTGGCTTAAATCCTCCTCACTGTGGTTAAAGCCTGTTACTACTTGTCTTGACCCCTGTAGTTATTAAGAACACCCCACTACTTCCTCTTAGTGGCAGCTTTTAACATATTTGAAGACATGTAGCATCTCCACCCTGTTTGCTGTTCCCCCAAATGACACCAGTTTGCTGATTTTTTTCTCAACACCACATCTCTCCTGGCCACTTCCTTACCTTTGTATTTCTCTGACTTCTCTCCAATTCATCAAAGTTGTATTGAGTTCTGTACTTGAGAGCTTCCTGAGGGAAACAAAAATGCAATTTTCTAAAACCCCATCTTTTACCTATGTGTAGCTACAGACTTTTTTATATCAGGCTAAAAGGATGGCTTTTTATATCAGGCTAAAAAGATGGTATTCTAACAATTCTTGCTTCAAAAGGAAAAAATATTACTTTGGTCAGTCCTTGCTGTGAGATGAGTTGAGCAGAGTGGTTCTCTCTCTCAATAATAAGCTTGTTTGCTTTAGTATGAACTCACACCAGGTCCCATATGGTGTTTCCTTTCCCCAGTAGCTCCATGTTACTGGTTTGTGTGAAGTTTGGGCTTTCTTCTACTCCCAGAACCAAAGGCATCTGGGTGAGCCCACTTTCTTCTGGCAGCTGATTATCCACACCTTGAATACAACACTTTGCTGTTGTCTTTATTCAGCTGCACTCTCTTAATTTCAGACATTTGATCCTTTACAAAATTCTAATCTTGTTTCTCAATGGCAATTCAAAGAAAGGTTCTTTTACCAATGGGTTTTAAATCCTGAATTACCCCCAAACTTCCCTTCCTTGGGCTAAACTCACATTTTGTTGAGTGTGAGTGAGGAATGACATTGTTTTCACCTAACTGGCCTTACATGGGGCTGTTATTACAGGACCCAGGGACTACACCCTGCTTATTTAATTTGGTGTCCGAGAATCAGAACATTACAGTAATTATGGACAAGCAGAGAAGCCAGATAAAGGCTGATACTAATAAGGACAGAATAATTTCAGACCCTGATCAAATCAGAAAATATATTTAAATATCAGTTACGAATAATTTGCATGCTGGTTTATTGGTGATTGAATATGCATGTTAATCTCCATGTTTCACAGCAAGGAAAAACACAATTCAGTGTCTAAAACTTGTTTTTCAAGACAGTTCTTTAATGTGACCTAGATTTCAGAATTCTGTTGTTGCTGCTAGAAAAGCAAATTATTCTCTCTCCATTCACTTACCTTTAATGAGAAAAGATGAGTCAGCTTTTGAATAGGCACTGCCTGTCCTGACTTTCAAATCAAAACATTTTAATAATGAAAAACAAGTGATATTATTATATCTTAAAATACAGATGACCTAACAAGATTAGTGCAGTCTCATTAGGATAATTTCCAGCATCTCTGAAAAAAAACTTCATTAAAAGTCTATGGACTTGTTTAGTTCAGACTGTGACCCCTCTATGAAAAAAATTAGTTGACTTTGTGCCTCTTCCCATACAAGTTGTATTTGCTCTTGGTAACTATGGAGACTGAAGTCAAAACTCTCCAGATTCAACAATTTTACTGGATGGTAAATACTTCCTAAACTGTCTTTCTGTTAATGTCTGTTGACATAATGCTTAGAATTTTGATATATTAATCCCTCATTATAGCATGGTGTTTTGACATAAGGGAGGAAACAAACTTTGAAGTTCTGTGGCACGGAGATGCAAATTGTTCCCAAGTTGGAGAAAATACACAGGGGAGGCAGGAATTGGTCTCAGCCCTAGATCAGTGTCTGAAAGACAGAAAATACCCTGGTGAGACAGGAATTTATCCTTGAGGAGTCAGTCCCAGATCCAAGTCTGACATCCTTCTTTTTTAACTGGCAGGGACAGCTCAGATTCAGCCAGCTGATTGTGGGGAGAGGTGGATACCCCAGTGTCTCCCTATTGGTCTGGGTGTCAGGGGGTCACCATTGAGGGTGACCAAAACCAAACTGACCATTGCAGTGAAGCTGATCCAAAGCAGTGTGTGTGCTTTTGGCAGTCTGTGCTGAGTTAATTTTCTTTGAGCATCCTGAGAGATCTGGATTCATGCTGACAAGGGGAAGGGGGATGAGCAACATTCCCTTTGTTGGGAATCAGTGTGTGCTGAAGCTGTCAGGGCTCATCTTGTCTCAGAGGGCTCGTAGGCTTTGCTGTCAGCTCCTGCAGTTGTCACATTTTTTCACTTCTTCTCAGTAGGTAGGAGTGAGAAGCTGAGGGGCAGCAGAGTTCCTCAGACATACACGGTGCACAAGTGTGTTCATTTAAATGGAAAGAAGTACAAGGAAAGTTGATTGCCAAGAATGAGAGAGGAAGCTTTTTTAAAAGTGCATTTTAAGGAGAATTTGGTAGAGGAAAGCATAATTACTTGGTGCTTGTAAGGAGACCTAAAGGTTGTAAAAATGCATCTATGGCTCATACTGGATGTATTATACCTGGTGGCATGAGGATATGGATCATTAACTGGGAGTTAAGGAGGAGGTTTTTGCCTTGCATTAGTGATTGCTGTGGGTATTGTGTTTGGTAACAGAAGTTTTCCTTTCGCTGTAAATTTTACTTTGACACTTCAGGTAAAATTCAGTATGCTAAATGGAGGTACTTCGTGATTTTTTTCCCCTTTGGATTTATAACAAAGAAGGAAATCTATCTTAGATTTTAAGAACTTTTAACATTATTTCTAAAATATTTAAAATTATTTCTAAAACCCCATCTTTTACTTATGTGTAGCTACAGACTTTTTTATATCAGGTTAAAAGGATGGCTTTTATGTCAGGCTAAAAAGATGGTATTCTAACAATTCTTGCTTCAAAGGAAAAAATATTACTTTGGTCAGTCCTTGCTGTGAGATGAGATGAGCTGAGCAGAGTGGTTCTGTCTCTCAATTGTAGGTGGTTCGTGCCAGTCCCTTCTGCAGTTTAATTTCATCATCAGTGCAAAAAAAGTGAGATATTACTTAGCAAGAAAGGCATATCATGTAATACTATTGCTTTTTAAATCTCAGACAATTTCTGCTCAATTCTAATTTTAGTCAGTCATTTTAATTTGTTACCAATGAATGCTTTCTAATTAAACTTATATTTAACGATCACATGCGTCAGTGAGCAATGGGAGCTGACAGTGATGGAAGTGGGTGGATAGCACAATAGATGCTGACAAGAGAAGTTGATCCAGTAAGGAAAGGAGATGGTTGAATTCCAGAACAGAGGAATCAGGGGAGGAAGAAAGGAGGAAAACTGGGGAAAAAAATTATTCCTTGGGACATACAGTGAGGTATTCCAGGCTCTTCCTAATTACCTGGTCCTGGTGGTGAATGCCCTGTGTGCAGACACTTGTAATTCTGGAATAAGAATGTGTTAATGCAGGTTCTTCTTAATCAGCTGAAAGTGGCTTGTACCAATTCAGAACAAGAATGTCCCCCAGAGAGTACTTCCATGAATTTAACTTTTTTTAGCCTACATGGCACTGGTGTAAAATTCCCCAGTGAAGGACTGTTTCTCTAATTTAAGAATTAATAATGAGTTCCCTGTCTTCTCTTCAGTTCAAGATTCAGAGGTATAAACAAAACTAATTTCAAATTTATTTATGCAAATATTCCTCAAAAATTACTTTGTAACTTGCAGTGTGTTCAGTCAGCAGTAGATACAATAATGCATTCTTGACTCATCCCAAGTGGACAGCATCGTGTTAACAGTCAGTAGTGGGAAACTGCAAAAAAAAAAAAAAAAAAAGCCTGCAATTAATTCATAGAAAGGAATATTGTTTTAGAAAACTGGAAGGGCCTGAGAAAAATGTAATGGGGAACACCCTTTTACCATTTTTCAGCCTTAGCAGGGAGCACTACCAGCCCTGTGATCCTTGGGTACTGCATTTCTCTCACTGTGTCACTAATTGAGACTCAGCTATAGAAGCCTTTAACATTAAAATAAAACAGCTTTAACTTGGCAAACTAAACAAATAGGAGCCACTGGAGGATATGGAACACTGGAATGATTTCTTTTTCTTTACAGCCTTTTCTGTGAAAGAGGTGATTCTGCATTCTGCAGTTTTATGATTTTTCTGTATCACCTCCACCTTATCAATAGATTCTTGACCACAGTAAGCCAAATAATTTGAAGTGGTTCATCACTGCATCCCTTTGTATTTTCACTGGGCAGCCAGTAGCATTTTAGAAAAAAAGCAGTGTAGGTGAAAAATGCAAAAATCAGTGTCAGATAATCTGTATGTTAAATGTATTTTTAAAAGCAAATTATAAGAGCCAGTAGTTTATGCAAATTCCTGTGTTTGGTCAGAAGAAGCTGGTCTGAAACCCCTCACAGCTTTCACTATCCTTCACTTTTGAGGGTTTATGCTCTCCTGAGCTAATGCCTGAACAAATGTATTGCACCCATGACTGAAATGTGATCATACTGAGGGACAAGCAGCTTCATGGTATCTTGGCCTCCTCAAAATCCATTTTTGAACACCTGACTATCAGATGTGTGATGTGTGGAAAGACTTTCGAAGCCAGTTGATTAGAAGCATATTGAAATAAGCTTTTTGTTTTGGGGGGGTTTTTTTGATCCAAGTTGCTAAAGAATGACTTTTTTCCAAGAGGGGATTATTTTATGTTATTTTGACTACTACTAACCTCCTGCACAGATTAAAATGAGCTTTGGTTCCTCTGTTTGCTTCTCATCATGTTATCAGTCCTAATTGCTTGGAACCTACAGCACCTAACAGTTTTGTGAAAGTAGATAATTAGTCTCTATCTGAAAAATATGTACTTTGGGCATTTTTTCTGTTGTATTTCCAATATTCAGCTTCTGAAAAGGTAGAGTTTTAAAGGTAACTCTTTATCCTTCTTAAAGACACATAACAGGAACCTCATTGCTCAGGTGACTGTAGCTTTCACTCATTTCTGAGGAACTTCACATTGTGCAGAGTTTGTTCTAACTTTGGATTTCCTTCCTTGTTAAGTAGGAGAGGAAAATGTCTGTACTAATGCCTGACCACATGTGCTGTTTGAGGTCATTCTTATTTCCTTAAATTTTAGTCAGTTGACTGGTCATTGTTCATAAATTGCAATTGCTCTTGTATTCAAACTGTTTCTAATTAACTGTACCAAGCTTTTCACAGACAAGTATTAGAATAGAAGAAAGACATGTATAACAATTTGTAATTTCAGAATTACCAAAAAAGATCTAAAAGTTGTTCATATAATCCTTCAGCATGAAACACAAGCTATTTAATAACTCCTTCTAAATTGTAAGCGGTAATTGTTTTAATCCAAGATTAATGAGTTTGCCAACATAGATGGGTCAATATGTTATGATTAATAGGCAGTGGAAAAACACAAGCTCATCTTTCACCATGCCCTAAATGTCCAAAGTAAGATAAATACTCTTCCTGAAGCCTGGTTTCTAGGAACAGACTGAAGGGAGACCAGCCAATCTGCCAACCATAGTCCAAATCAACAGAATTTTCAGTTGTTACTATTTCCCAGATGTCTCCCCTAGAAGACTACTGAGTCCATCTTTGTTTTATTAAGTGACCAACAACAAAAGAAATGAATGATTTCTTTAAAATGGAATTTGATATCTGAAAAAAAGGAATGGAATGTCCCTTCAGCAGAGTATTATTTATGAAAGGAAATATATTTGGTTTTGGGAAGAGCACTTGAAATGATCTAAAGTGACACATAAGCAAATGCCAGAAGTGCATATTCGCTTCTGAAAGCTGCTTTCCTGAACCTGTTTATAATTTAATCCACAAAAAAGCAGAAAAATACAGCTTATATTTGTTAACCTTGAAAAACAGAAGTCCATTTTGTGCCTGCACCCCGCTGAACACTCTGGACAAACAAGGGTGGATATTTCTCCACAGATTTTTGCTTTAGTGATGTCAAATTACGTAAGTCACAGAGGAGTTCCTCTGCTGCTCTCACACCATGATACCTCTGTCATCTCTGGGGTATTCCCACATTCCAGTAGCACTCAGGAATCCACAGTCAACTTAGAACCAAGAAATCAGACCTTCAACTTTCCATCCTCTTTGCATTGCTTAAATAGCTCAGAACAGAAGAGCCAAAGGCATTGGAGATCTTAATTAACACCTTTGCCTTTGTTATTGAAGCCACTGGAGGAAGGTTTAAATGTTGATAAGAGCTGAAATTGATGGCTGTTGAAAAGAGATCAGAATTCAAAACCGTATTTATCAAGTGAGAGAAAACTGGTTTTAATCTCCTATAGCAAATCTTCTGTATCAAAAGCCCTTTAGCAGGTAATTCCCGTTTCTTAAAAAAACCCATCATTTTTGAGGCTGATACTAAATACAAATAAATTATCAGGAGATAATGAAAGGGTGTGAGCTGGCCTATACTCTAGTATGTACAAAAGATACGTACAACTGGAAAAGTCATAAAAGGATATGTTACAAAGACTTCCTTATTTCTGTTGTTGATCAAAGAATGGTTCATTGTGAAACAAAATATGTATACAATGTGGCTTTAGCATTCCAGATAGATACTAATTCCAGATACTGACTGTTTACCCATAACAAGAAGGGAATTGCAGCCAGATACCCTTTTAATGGTGGATAACAAGGGTGTGAACAATGCTGGAAATTAGTTTGTGTTTCACCGAAGAGCACTTAGGGTGAGATTAGCACCTCTGGGCAGCAGTTGTCCCTAAGTACTCCTTACAGTTTCATCAGAGAGATGTTTGGTGCCTGCTTGTAATGGAAGGAGAGTTTTAAACTCTGGCCCCAAGGCCAAAAGACAGCACTTAAGGACATATTTATCTTGAAGCATCTAAGTAGGCCAAATCTAGATAGAATCCTAGGGCACAGTGCATCTTTTTGAGCGATTCTTACTATAGGCTCTAAATCTCTCATTTCCTTTGAGTAATAGTGTCAAAAAATAAGCAAAATAGAGTGGTTTTGGACTGCAGTATTTTGATGTCAGGACTGCAGTTTTGAGTCAACTGAATATTCTGCTGTCGTATCTGTTTTACTACTTTTATCTGCTGATCTCCATATATCTTTTTCTTTAATATTTTTTAACGAGATTATTTAGGGGGAAAAATCACCCAATTATATTACTGTGGTTTATAGGTTTGATAATGGCCCAGGAAAATTAGGCTTTTCCTGTAATACCTGTATTTTCCCCTTTTTGCTTTGGAGACATGAGGGATCCTGCCATGTGCAGTGTTATTGAGGGAAAGCACACACATTCTCTCTTGGGAGCTGCAGGCAAAGTCCTCCATGTCTGTCACTTCTTACAGGTTTATATCGGGCTGATGCTCATCTCTTTTTTTTTTTTTTTCTGGGACCCACAGTGTCAGTGCTTGGTGCAGTTTTTGTCCTGTTAAGCCAAGGAGGTGATAAAGATGAATGATCGATCTCCACACTTATCAGGGATCAGGAAGGTTCTGTTTGCCCGAGGGCTCCATTTCCTCTCAGCTTTATATAACTCCAGAGCAGTGGTTATCCCAGCAGGCAGCCCAGGGAAGGAGGAGCAGTCCCCAGGGACCCTGCCCGGCTGCAGCAGTGCTGGGACACAAACAACAGCAACTGATTCCTTGGTTGTGTTTTTCACAGAGAATTACAGACATTTCTTTGGCATTAACCCTAATTAAATGCATATACTCAGAACAAAATGCTGGTAGGTTATTGTGTATTTTGACTAAAGTGCTCTCTCTCAGGAGACTGCTCTTTTTGCATAAACAATTGCTTTTGCAGTTTTACCTTTACCTTGCAGAAGGCAAATAGTCACAAGTATTTGACTGGCAAGAAGCCCTTTATTTTCTGCTGAAATGAACTAGTTTTTAAATACTGTAAATCTGTAATTTCTTAAGATAATCTATGCAGACAGCTGCAGCCAAATATATTATTTATGAAGATTCATCAAAGAGACTGTAGCAGTTCACACGAGAAATTATAAATATGCAGGAAATCTGAGATTGCTGGAGTTTATGTAGGCTAAATCCTGTATATTTCAGACTGTTTTTCTGACTTTTTCAGTTCCTTTACCTCCCATTTACTCCAGGTGAGAGCTTAGCAGGCTTTCAAAGCAAGTCCTGGGACCGACAACAAATTTGACCCTGGAGGGTGTGAAAAAATAAATCAGGAGGAAGTAGATCAGCTTATGAATGATTCATGGAGACAGTGAGCTTGGAGGAAGTGGAGATGATGTCTGGGGAAATACGATGCAAAACATGAGAGCTTCCTAGCTACCAGGGGAAATACAAGAAATAGAAGTGAAATCTGAAAGGGAAGGAAAGAAAGGGAACAGCACTGAAAATCTAGCAGAGAGCAAGTAAAAAATGTGGAAAATAAAAGCATTAAAAAACCTACTGATGTAGGTGGAATGTGGAAGAATGGATAGGATACACATTCTAATGCATACAAAGTCAAAAAGGCAAATAAAGCACTGGAGATATTTCCAGAGTTTCATTTCTAGGTGACAAATGTATTCAGTGGTTTTGAAAAGCTAAGTCTTCAGTGGGTAAGGGAAGAATACAGAGCATCAGTTATAGCTACCTATGTACAGTTCTTCATTTAGAAGAGGAAAAAAAAGCCATAATTTTAATTAAATCACCAGTGGAAAAAAGTGTAATTATGGCAGATAAATGAAACAGGTGATGTAGGGGATCCATGTGAGTACAGAGGAGATGCTGGGCTTTTACTCATAATTGAACAAATCCATTGCCATTTTTTTGGACATGCATGTTTCATGCAGGAAAAAGGAAAGGCCAGGGCAGGTGGAAGCAATTAAGGGATGAGTCCCATTGCCATTGAAATAATGAGAAAATACCCATGCTGAATAAAGGTCCCATCCTTCATGGGAGAGGAAGGAAGAACCAGTGAGCATGTGTAGCATATTTATAGCTTAAAACATCCTTTTCTTCCTCCCTTCATAATGGAGTCAGAGCCTGAGAGCTGCTACACAGCAGCTACCTTGTGTTTAAAGGGAAGTAGCTGTGGATTATTCTCTTTGAAAGGTAGTGGGTGGCGTGTTTTGAGGAACAGATTGTATAGATCTGATCTAAACTGAAAATGGGAAGAAGCCTGAGATAAGTGACTAATGGGGGTAAAAGTGATAGGAAAAAAAATCAGTCCAATGTTGGGGTTTTTTTTCAAGCTGTACTACTGATCACAGTGCTGTTCTAGTGCACCCAGTTCTCAAGTTCCCTTCCTGAGTTCTGGAATTTTGGTTCCTTGTTGCTCCTCGCTTGGTGGCTGCAGGTACAGTTTCTTCCCAGGAGGTTTGTACCAGCTCCAGTGTGCCCAGTCCTGATTCAGTGGCTGGAATGAATTCTGTTTATACTGGAGAACTGAAGTTATCCCTCTCCAGACTTCTAAGGAGAATCACACTAGAGACAAAGGTGTGACAACAGAAGAAAATCAGCCTTTTAAAGAAAAAAAATTAAAAAAATAAACATGTGCACTTAGAGCAGTCCTTGGGAGGAGGCAGCTTTCAAAGCTCAGATGGTGCGTGCAGTCCAGCACATTTTCCAAATAAAAGTTTTAAACCAAAAGCAGGCTCACAGATGGTTCTAATGAGCTGGTCTTTGAGATACACTGGGACATGAACAAAAATAGTTTAACTCCTAAGACACTAACATTTCAAGATGAGTTTCAGGCAAAACACTTCAAGAACAATTTTTCTTGCATGTTTAAATTTAATACATATTTCTAGTCTCAAAAAACCCACAGTTTTTCAGGACCTTGCACTTGCCATTATGTATTTTACAGTACAGTATCACAAAAGTGGGAGCATTTTTACACAGTGACTGATGCTTCTTTCTCCAGCACTTTTCAAACCCTACAATGGGTTAATTTTGAACAAATAGCTATTAATAAGGTAAAGATTTGCTGGGATAATTTAATTTTTAAAAAAATATAGAATAGTACCCTACTTAAAGTATTACTCATCATTCTAGTAATAGAAGTGTCATCAAATGATACTTATCAAAAAGTATCATCTCTTAATAAAGGTATCATCAAATCATCAAAACTAGTAGCACAGCAAGTATTTATTAAATTGTACTGTTTATGTTATTATCTGTAACAAAAGTAGGAATTGATTTATGATCTTTTAATTGCTTTGTTTGAAACGACAGCGTTGTAACTCACACTATCTCAAAACTATGTTCTCTGTGTCACTTGAGTTTTGAGAGACTTCTTATTTCTTTATCTCCTCTTAGGTCTGCCTTATGGATGGGAAGAAGCTTATACAGCTGATGGAATCAAATATTTCATCAAGTGAGTAGTTCTGGGGAAAACGGGTCAGAGTTGAAATAAAAGCACATCAAATTTTCAGTCCTAAAATTAATGGGAAAATTTATTGCACATTGTACTGCGTGCTGTTGTTTTTTCTAGAATATAGTGAAGATTAATTTATATAATAGGGTTTTTTTAATTATTCCTCTAAAGGATTGAAGGAAATGATGAAAAATATAATTCACCTCCATTCCATATATATCATGATTTAGTTAATAGTAAGTTATTCTAGCTGCTGAAATTTCCAGTGTTTAATACTTTTAGGTGCCAGAAACACAGAGTTTTGCAGGTGGATTTATGCAGTCTCCTAAAAGAGAGGAAGAGATGCAAATAAATTACTTTTATCCCAAACTCTCCCAAAAGTCACATAAATAACACTGAAGTTGATGCATTAACTGGCCAAGAAAAGCAGGGGTTTTTTTTTCCTTTTTTTTTCAAGCACACTGCTCAGTTGTCCTTGCCTCACCCTGTGCTGCCTCAAGCGAGATGTATTAAAGCAGACATGTTTTTTTCTGCAGAGGTTTCCAAACACACAGCATATGATCCTGCATTCCAGCTCTAATCAAAGGGTGCCTTTTATTTTCAGACAGATGTAGGTTACTACACGAGACTTATACAAAAAAAAAAAAAAAAAGAGTAGAAAAATAGCTTAGGAAATGAAAGTGAATTAAAAGCCAATTTCATAGCAATGGAAATAAATACAAGAGCAGCTATTAAACAAGAGCACTGTTCCCTTGGGCTCTCTGTTTGTGCAGGGAGCCATGATAGGACAGTTGGGAAGTTAAGGTGGATGCTGGACTCTGAGTTCATACCTGTGTGACTGGAAACTGAGCTTGAAGATTGTATTATCAATAATAGCAAATAAAATTTAGAATCAGAACAGAAGAAATTACATTCTTGAAGCTTCCCCCCTGGGGTATTTTTGGGTTTGTTCCTGTGTTTCTCATGCAGATATGTATTTCAATGACTCAGCAGAAAGGCTGGATTTGCTGGATATGTGCAGACACTTCTTTCTGAGCTCTGCACTTGGATGCTGAACCATTGCAGATGTGACAAGCAGATGCTTATTAACAACAGTAGAATCTCAGCTACTCTAGGTGGTGCAAGCCTAATTTGCAGAAAGCATCAGATGCTTTGCATCTTATCCCCACTTGCTGAAACTACAGATTGGAACTTAGGAGTTTATATGAAAAAGCCTTTTCAGGAATTTTTGCAGATCTCACTGTTAGTGACTCTCTTCATTTGCTCCTGGTGACAGTGCCCAGGTTTTCCATTGCTGTTACCTTCTGTAATCTGTCCTAAAAAGTTCTGCCTGTTAGTTGTTGTGAGGAAGGAAGGCAAGGAAAATTTATCCATTTAATGGCAGAGAAGGGTGTGAAATCACCCTTTATGACCACTGGCTAAAAACTTCTGAGAGGAGTCACCACACTGAAATGGTGTTAGAGTTCTTAATGCAGCTCATTAGAATGGAATTAACTGAGCAATTCAATAACACATCACAGTAATGAATATTATTTTTAACTATTTCCTTGGTTTGCTTTCATCACTGTTCCCAAATGCCTTTTCAGAGTGTAAGCCAGGCTGTTTGCATGCCTGGCAATCCATACCTCTTACTACACTGTAATGTATATGAAGTCAGCTGATAAAGTTAACTGTTTGGAGCAAGGAGCACAACTTGCACAGTCTCTTGTTTCTAACACCAAGTGGTAGAGATTTCAGGGTGAAAACCAACATTGAAAATATCCTTTTTCTAGAAGGAACTTAGCTTGAGGGGCCATTTTATCAGCTGATCCTTTCCAGCAGGATTTAATCTTAATTGTTTAAATGGGGATTATCAGAATAGTTGATACTTCACAGCCCTGGTACTAATGCTGTAACTTTCTTGTTCTCTTTGGCTGTGAATGTCAATCCTTTTATTCTACTTTAGAATCCTTTCATTCATTTTTAGCCCAGCCAAAACCATGAGGGGCTTAAGAGTATTTCAACACTAGCCCACTTCCCTGTATACAAATACACAATCAAATATTATTTTAATTAGCAGTTGCCTTCAGTTCCAACATGCTTTACTGGGCTCTCAAGTAGCTGAGTCCATAAATCTATACATTATAAATCTAATGCAGTAAACACCCCAGAAAGGAATCTTAATAGCACATAAGCTTGAGACAGCTTGCTGCGAAATTTCCATAAATATCTCTGAAGGGGTGTAGCAATATGAGGTGCATGAGAAATCAGAGTTTAAAAGAAGCAAACCAGCTGGCTTGTGTTACACACTGAAGTGAAACCCACTTATGTGAATAAGTGACATGAATAAAACATTTACATGGGGCTGGGCAGCTCCCTGTACCTACCAGGGAAAGCTGCATCTTGTCCATGAATCCTGACCTTAGGACAGCTTTTGAAATCACC
Source organism: Phylloscopus whistleri (assembly GCA_017589585.1). Lineage (NCBI taxonomy): Eukaryota > Metazoa > Chordata > Aves > Passeriformes > Phylloscopidae > Phylloscopus > Phylloscopus whistleri. The sequence continues at coordinate 309,154 of JADMLD010000349.1, forward strand.
ACTTTTATCCAGCAAATCATTTCAGCCTTAGTAAGTTATTTTCAATTAACCAGATTGTCAGGACTGGTTAGTGCTGCAAGTGTGAGAAACCACCCTTTAGACTGGTAAAACTGACCTGAGCCTGGGCTGGGTATTTAGCTCATTTGAACAGCTTTACCATGGAATAGCAAATTGGAATGGAAGCCTCTCTGAGTTACAGCTCAGTGTGCACTAGGAAGAAAGCAAGTTCAAGTGTCTTACTAAAATAAAATAAATTAACTTCCCTCCTGCCAGGCAGTAAAGGTGGAATTTGCACCCAGATATGTTTAAAGATAACTTGGTGTACTTTAAAATAACAGAGGACAAGCACTGTTGTATTTTTATGTAGCAGTACCACCAGGCATTTGGAATTTCCATCCTTTTTATGCTGGCTGGATATCCCATTCCAAGTTTAGTTGGTCTCACAATGAAGACTATTTTGTTAAGCTAGGAAAAATTTCCCCTGGAGCAACTTGTGCTCATTGCTTCTTGTCGGTGCCCAACATCTTTCGTGAGAAGAGTGGGCTGAACAAACCCAATTCCTTCAACATTGCTTCATGTACCAAGTTCTCCAACCCTCTCAACATCTTGGTGACCCTCCTCTGGATCCTCCCCCATTTTTCTATTCTCTGTATTGAGCTTGGAGGATCAGTGCATTGAAGAGATGTAATAAGGTAAAAAGATTCATTAATTTAATTTATTTATGAGATGATTGATGAAGGCATTTTTAAGTTACTGGTTTTCTATTAGAAGTTTCTGTCCCAAACAGGCATTTCGTCTGTAAGTCCCAGAAACACAAAGGGGCTGATGAGCCCTCATAAAGTATCACCTACACCCAGATGAGTGTGAGAGCACTTAGAGTCAGCTGGGAGGCATTAGGGTGGGAAAAGTTTTGTAAATAGGGGAAAGGCGATCTTACTCATTTTTAAAGTTTTCATGTGGCTGGTTTTGTCCAGGCTTAGTTCAGGCATTAAATGAGTTTACAAAGTGTTGTAACCAACCACTGCTAGAACAAAATTTCACTTTTGCTGTACACTCCAGCACTAAAATCCAGCAATGCAAAATCTGTTCGTTCTACCACTGAATAGATTTTGTGAATTAGGAATTTCTGGGTTTGATTTTCAAATGGGAGAAAGAGTCTGTGCAGTACTGCCCTCCCAGGGAGGCACCATCTCTGCTAATTAATGGTTTCATCCTGCTGGTTTAGAATCACACAAGAACAGAATAAAACCCCATAGCTGGGACACAGTAATTTTTCCCCAGAAAACCCATTCTAGTTAATCTCTTCCATCCTCCCACTGTGTTCACCTTTAACATACGGCAGCTCTGTATCATGAGGCTGGCACCTAAAATTAGGTAGGCCCTTGCTATGCTCCCTCCTACTCCCACCCACTCCTTGCATATGTATATGGTTTGTAAGGACCAGCTGTGAATTTTGCCCCTGTAAACACTGTTTTTCTAGTGTTTTAATAGGACTAGATTCCAAAATATTCTACATTAACAGCTATTTTCCTCAAGAATGCTTATCTTAAATTTTCACAAAAGGCAAGTAGAAGTTCTCAAGTATTTTAAAACTTTTGGGATCTTTTCCCTTAGATGTATTAGGGCTTGTGATATTTTCTATCTTACAACAAAGGGGAACAGAAATGCTTCATTTGGGGTTATCTTTCAGCAATTTATCTAAAAATCAGAAGTTTCCCATGGAGGCGTTGTGTACTTCAGGTTCCTCCATTGGAAGGTGGAGAATTTGCTCCAGGTTAAGTAAAAGCTTAAAGTCAATACTTATAAAATACAGATTAATAAAAACCACACATGATGTGTTCTAGTGGATTTTTAAATCATGCCTAACAAACCAGGTTTCTACTTGGAAAGCAGACACATCATACAATAAAATTCTATTTTGTTTGGTCCTGCTTGGGAAAGAGACACCACTCGCTTTACTGAAAACTGGGCATTCATAGAAACTGTTTATCACTGTAGGTGAGCTAAGAATAGCAGAGCATGTGTGATAGATGGAGAACTTCTGTAGTATAAACATTGATGGTTTACAACACTAGAGTTAAAGGTATCATCATAAAAGGAAATAAATCACAGTTGATTTTACTTGCTGCACAGTAACTTGAAAATACAGATTTTTTCCTTTTCTAAATGTTCTCTGCACATTTCTGCTGCTTTATAAATGAAGGATGCAAACCCCAACACACTGAGGTGTGTTCAGCTCATTCCTGAATACTCTGGTGTATTGCAATATCCTGGTTATCTGCAGGTTATTGCTAGCAGGGGTTGTGGCCCTTGCTAGAAGAAATGTTCAAATCATAGCAGACCTTATGTAGAAGTAAACTTCTGTATGTTCCACTTAATTTTCAGTCAGTTCAGAGCAACAAACTAAGAAAACCCATGATCTGCCGTACTGATTTCAGCATGGAATTGAAATTCCCCTGGACTGAATCCAGTTCCAGCTCTGCTCCCAGCTCCCTGTAAGGCAGTAGGCAAGTTACTTGCACCAAAATTAGCAGTTATCAAGTCATCATTGTAGGTGTCCCCATCTTAACTCTGATGTTTTGTGGGTAGGGATGGGTAATTTGAGGCATGCAGTGCTGGTTCCACTGAGTTCAAAGAAAGCTTCAGTTACTTTGCATCTCTTAAAATTTGGACTTTTCCTATTTTACATTTCACCAAAAAAAAAAAAAGTTGTTTTTGAAAATATTTCCTTTTACCTGTCATCCTCAAATTTTCCTGAATGAAAATAAAGAATAGTTATGTAGTCACAAGAAGTGGCAAATATTTAAATAGTACTGGCTGAGCACTAACCAAGTGCTATCTGCTATTACTGCTGTTTCATGGACAGGGATCCAAAGCTGTCTCCATCCATCAGCTCAGCATCAGTTCACACACCTTCTGATGTAGCCGTGTGAATCTGGGCAGTCCTGACATGTTTCTCTTGGATTTGTGGAATTCAGTTTCTCTGATTCTCACTGAAATAATTTTGCATGACTATAAGGAAAATAATCTCAGATGTAGAACTAGGAAACTTGGCATTGGATTTTATGATAACATGAGCTTGTAATACAAGAATGTTAAGACCTTAAGCTGCTTTTGGTTGGGCAATCTTTTTTTTTTTTTCCTGAGAGGTTGTTTGTTTTTTAATATCAAGAACCAAAATGGAGAAACATTCTTTCAGCTTCCACAAATACTGGACACTCTGTCCAGCTTCTAGCCTGTCACAGAAGGTATCTGTTAAAATTTCTTCTGAGAGAAAAGACCAGAAAGTGAATTATTTTGCTTCCTGGGTTTTGGGTGGGCCATCGGAAGCAGATCAAAGCTCACAGCAAGGTTTTTTGGGATGTGCTTCATCCGGAGCAAAGTCACTGCTCCAGGTTCATGTCAGTTTAGTACACGAGGAGTTTAAACAAAAGCCTTGAACGTGCTCTGGTGCATTTGCAAATACACAGCACTGGAATTTTTACGCCGTTCACTTAGAGACAGGACTGTGAGTAACTGCACACCTTAAACCAGCACTTGCAGAGGAACAACACTTGGCTGACACTGGGAGAGACACATTTCAGGTAGTGCTTTCAAGCTGAGAAGTGCCTAGGCTGTCACTCAAACCTTAGTTCTGATTCAGCTGTGGCTCAGATCTTGCTGTTGTTACTGATTTTATTTTGGTTTGGGTCATTTGTTTATTGTTGACAATTTTAATGATGCAGCACACACTGTTTGGCTGGATAAATCTTCTTCCTAGTGATTACTGCCCTCTGAAATGGCTTATAGATTTTTTCTGAGTAGACAAGGGTTTAATCGGTTTAATCAAGGAATAAATAGCAAGACTGTCTTCTGGGGTTTCACTTCATATCCCTCAATCTTTAATTAATAGTGAAGCAAAATCTGCAGTCCCTGAGGGAAATACAAGAAACATTTATGTTGCCTCAGGACACAGCTCCATGAGGTGACATGTGCTCTTGATCTTATTACAGCCAGTAAAATTAAGGTCACTGACATTTTCCAGGACCTGCCCAGCATCTCCTGGGGTACTGTTAGGGGTTGTATGTTGCTTTTGAAATGTCTTGCAAGAGAGTACAGGCTTAAATGAACTTTAACAAAAAGGAAAAAGAAGAAAATGAATGTTTCAGTTCAAATAATCTGATGTTGATAAATGCAGTGCAAAAAGCCTTTCCAAACTACCTTTAGGATTCGTGTCTGGAAACTGTCATCCTTAGATGCTCTCAGGATTGATTGATGGATTGATAGATTATACTTGCATCAATGTCAGTCAGTTGTTTTATTTTGCTCTAATTGCTTAGCCACTAAATTAAAATGCTTTAGTTACAGCTCACAGTAAGTTATTCCTTGTAGATCTTCCCAGCATTTGCTCTTCAAAATAGCAGTTTTCCAGTGCTTGACAGCATTTAGTATCTGCTTTCTAACCACTGGCCTTTCCAAAGGGGATTCCAGCCACAACAGACACCTTGGCTGGTTCTGCAGGTGTGTGCTGGCTCCAAGAGCTGAAGAAACAAAAAGTGAATACCAAGTTTAAATTCATAAGGGACAATAGCAAAGTGTTAAAAGCACTGGCTCTGGAAAGCTGAGAAATAGTTCAAGTGCATTCCCAAAATATGTGAGGTGCAGGACCAGTAGCTCCACATACAATTATAGAGTGATTTAGAAGCTGGTAGAGATTTGAGGGCAACAGAATTAACCCACTTCCAGCATTTTGACCATCCTGCCTACCAAATCTTGCTGTATTTATTTAAACTCCACAGCCATGTGAGGGAGCCTGGCTGTAACTAAAGGCCAGCTATTGCCATGATCCCGTGGACTGCCTTCAGGAGCAGCAACTCCCTGGAAGTCCTGTAGATGCTCCACTGTGACCTGCTGTAATGGGGAAGAGTGATTCTCCCTGCCAGGATATGAAGGTCCTGAAGATACTGCTGCAAGCTGGGATGGCTCCACTTTTGTGCAGGATCTGTGTTTGATTGTATATTTTCTAATTATACAACAATTCCAAATGTGCCCAAGGAATTCTGATCATGGCTTAAGAGAATTGCTGTAGAGAAGCTTGAGAATAAGAGCTGAGAACTTTCTCTGAGGTGTGAAATTTGGGACAGTGGGTTTGAAAGGGAAGAAGGATGTCCCAAGCACAAGGGGAACAAGAACAGGAAGGCCTGGAAACAAAAGCCAAAGGCAGTAATTCCAGCAAATTTTGTGAAGCTGTGTGGAGTCCACACGGGCAGAGTGACACAGGGCCTGTGCTAGAGCAAGCAGGGAGGATGGCAGAGCCTCTGCATAAGAATTAAGTTTCAGGATCTTCACTCAGGGGCATTGTGCTTTATTTTCCTGTAGTTATGGCCCTCGTTAGCCTCCAAGCCAGCAGTGCCCAGGGCCTGCATGCCAGTGGGTTAAGGAGGGGATGGAAGTTGGTGTTCCCAGCCCTCTGGCAGATGGCCCACACTCACAGCAACTCCAGCCCTTCCCACGGGGACATGCAAGTCTAAAAACTACCAAAGCACAATATGGAATATATTTCTTAGTGTAGAGCATGTCTCCTTCAAACCCATTGCGTCTACATCTAGCAATGCTATTTGCTGCATTTTTAAATGATGATTGCAGTAGCAACAGTGAAAGCACCAAAAGGGGAAGCTCTGAGGGTGTGCAGTGCCCCTGGCTCTCAGCAGCACTGGGGGGCCACCAGGCCTTTGCAAAGGTTTTTTGCAGAGATAAGGAACAACTTCATTGAGCATCAGTATTCTTCAGCTGAGCACTATTGCATGTTCAAGGGCTAGTGAAGATTAGGAAATCAAAAAGCAAAGACAGATTAAAAGTTTAGCAAAATTACTACTATAGATTACATGGATTTAGTTTATGGGCTGTGCTCATTAAGGAGGAAAACTTGGGGTTTGTGTTGTTTTACACGAGCAGAGTTTCATCTTCCATACTCCTCAGTTTGGTAGAGAAGAACAGGGCTCATCTGAGGACAGATTTTGACTTTTTAAGTTCAGATACAGCTAAATCCTTTTCTGCCTTCAGTGAGTAAGGGTCCCTATTCATTAGGAGAGTTTGACTGAGTAATTGCTTAAGGTGGCATCTCCTCTCCTGAACTCTCTTGCACAAGGTGGCTTCTTTTCAAGCTCAGGATCCCTGGTGCAGTTGAAACATTGAGCCAAGTGTTGTGAATGTCATCCCATGTCAAAAGGGGAGAAAAACCAACTTTCAAGAATGCCGCATGTCAGGTTTTTAGCTCAAGATCCTGCAGTGAGACCCACAGCACTTGTGGTGTCTGCAGGATTTCACAATTGCCTGTTAGGCTCCAGAGTTTGGCCCTGGCTGGGGAAAAAGAAATGTAATCTTTTTAAAATTCTTAAAATTTAAAAAAAAGGTGCGGATATTTTTTTCTGTTAGCCTTTCTCTGAATTTTTGAGTTATTCTTTTCTTAAAAGATTGTCTGGGGTCGTAATTTTATAAGAAATAATTTTCCATGTGAAGAAGGAAGAACCGTAAGGAGAGTAATTATAATGGTATTTGAAATAATCTGCTACTATTTCTTTGCCAAAACATCCCTCTGTTCTCATGTTTTGTTTTCTCAAGCTCTGAAATTTGTCCTGCAGTTTGCTAATGTTAAAAAGACAGACTAATCTACTGACATATTTCCAGATCAAATGTTTCTGTTTTCTAGCAATAAATTTGGCTGCCCTCCGATAGAGTGATTTGTTTGAAAACCTAAAAATCTTTAAATGTTGCTAATTGCTCTGAAAATGTTAAATTAGACTTTTGAACAAGAACATTTGCAAATGGAAAATGTTGTACATTTAAACTTTGGAGTGCTGGCTTTCCAAATATTCTTTTAATATTCAAACCAGTTGCATCAATTAAGCAAAACCTAGAGGTAGATTTGGACTCCCTCTCACTTTTTATTGCTGGCCCTAACACACAAATCAGAGAGGATGTATTTCTAATACAAGAATGTTCTCCAAACCAGTAAATCTGGGATTATCTCTTCAGACTGATTATGTCAAAGCTCTTTAGTCACAGCACTTTTGGAGAACTAAAAATAAATAGCAGCAGGGTTTATACATTTATTCTCTACCTAAATAATCTGCACGTATTGTGTGTGTCTGTCTACAATGTGAGACATGGTATCTGGACTTAATGTTTATTTATAAGAGCTCTTTTCCTAGGAAGGATTTTGGCAAAGGGTTTAAACCAAACTCTTAAGAGAATTGCCTGTGGGATAAAGTCTAGAGCAAGTTGAAAGGAGCTGGGTTCAAATCAGAAGCGTTTGCAGCAGCAGCTTGACAACAGAGCAAAACTTGGCCCCATGTGTTTTGAAAATGAACAAAAACTGGTTGTTTTCTTTCTTATCAGTGATGAAACAATCTGACGCCATCAAATACAGATAATTGTAACCCAGATTTCAGTGCCACAGTTTTTCACTGAGAATTTTGTGCATTTAATTTGTGTGAGAGGAAACTGAAGTTCTTAGAGCAATAGCAGGAAATTGGGCATGCTGTCATTTGCCTCCTGGCCCTGGAGTATGTAGGAGAAAAATCTTCTGAAGAAGAAACAGTTCACAAAGAAATTTTTAGTTGGATACATCAAAGACCTGTGGATGCCTTTCCCTGTAACTCTCCTACTCCTGTGCAGTTTCTCCCATTTCACAGGGTTGATATTGCATGGAGAAAATGGAGCCAAGGCTTCAGGTACACAGCAGGTCAGGGCATGCTGCATGAGGAAGTCAAATGGGAAAAAAACCCCAAATTTTAAAATCATTTTGTTCTTATTTAAATTCAGCAATGGATTGCTCAGAAATGGTTTGATAAAAGTAGGCAGTATAACCACTTAAAATAGTGCTGGAGGCAGTAAATCTTGTATTGGCAGAGGTGGAATGGATGGAATCCAGTTCATTCAGCTCCTGTAATTCTGCAGGTATTGGAAGAAGTTCTGTGTTGTTATACCAGTAAATCACATGCTGGGACTTCAATCTGGAGCATATCTCCAGTACTAAGCCTTATTGACTGAATATTTTAATTGGGGAAAAAAGGCATTTCCTGACATTATAGAAAACAGAAATATGCAGCAAAGATATTTTTCTGAGTATATTTACAAATGTAAATGCATTCATCATATAAATATGAATGCATACATTTCCCAGTATTGTGAAATAATGGGAACAATGTTCTTGGTTACACAGACTTTATACACAAGTCTCTCATAGAACATTGTAAAAGAACACTTTTCATGTTCTTCATGTTGGCTGTCACCTGACTTTCTAAAGGTAAACACTGGAAATGTTAGGCAAGTTGCTCTTATTCCTAGTAAAAAAAGTACATTTGCTTTCTTAGAATGAAACAATTACTGTCCTTGAGAGTGGCCACTTTCTGCTGCAGTGTCCTTTCTGTAGGAATATGTTTTTCATTTATCCTTTTAACTGCTGTGAAACTGATCCTACAACCCCAGTAATGCATATTTTTGTAACAAAAGAAGGAATGGAATCCAACCAGTCCTGCTCTTACCAAAAGAGCACTTCTGAATTGGTTTTACACATAACTGGAGCTTTGGGGTTTGATTTTTTTTAATTGATTTTTTGGTTTGGTTTGGTTTGGTTTTTTAATGTATGACAACCAAGGGTATGGCCTGTATATTCCGCTTTGGCTTTCCTGTGTGGTCCTTGCTCAGGCATTGAATAGTTGAAGTAGTGCCTGAATTCACAGGTTACCTGTTCAGAGGTATTTACTGGGATTTACATTAGGATCATATTTACCTCTTGGTGAACAGTATCATCCTCATCACACCCAACTGATGCTGAGTTCAGTGCACTCAGCTGAAAGATGTGAATAGGATGATCATGGGATGGGAGCAGTGATCACAAACCCATCACTCAGTGTAGTGGAACATTGACTCCAATTCCTGCTTCAATACATCTGTTTTCATAATCAGTTATCCAAGAGAGCGTTCTCGCACAGAGAAAGACAAAACCTGTTGTCACTTGAAAAGGTAAATGCAGAGTAGTTCCTCAAATTTAATTAAACCAATGCACCTGGAAAGTGAGTACAGACCTGGGCTTTAGGGACACTGTGTCAGGACATGGGAGAAGAGCCATTTGTCCTTCGTGGTGTTTATTATACCTACAATATTTTTCAGCATGTTCTTGTAGTGAACTTACATTACAAAATTAATCTTTGCACTGACTTGACTGTAAAAGCTGTGAATTTATTAGCAAGATTTTTTTTTCAGGTGAAAAGAAGCTATTTCCTTTCCCAAGAACACATTATTCCAGAAGGGAGAAGAGGCAGTGTGTTGCCCACACACAGTATGGCTCACATGCACACACCACTCACAAGGTGTGCAGTGTTCTCACCACAGACTCCAAACCTGTCCATGTGTCTGTCCTTACTGAGCCCTGCTTGGGTTCTTTCCATTCACACAGAAGCTTTCCAGAAACTATAAAGCAGCTTAGCCTGCATATCAAGTGTAGGGTTTAAACCCTACCCTAAACTGTGGGGTAAAAATCAGCACTGATGCCCTTTCATTGTGTGTGTAAAGGCTGTGGGAGCACATCCAGAACTTGGGCTAGAGGACATGTAAAAAACATATTTTTTTACTTATTCTTTCTGCAAGACGAGGAATTAATTAATGATGCTAAAATAGTAATCATAGAGTTGTTTGGGTGGAAATGACCTTAAATATCCCCTCATTCCCACCCTCTGCCATGGGCAGGGACACCTTCCACTACCCCAGGCTGATCCAAGCCCCATCCAGCTCAGCCTTGGACACTTCCAGGGTTCATGTTCTAAACAGCTGAGTGTGTTTCTATGACGTGATTCCACATTTGCTCAACTTCCTCTTGACCACCCTGCCTGCCTCCCTCAGGCTGTAACCAGTGAGATGGCCATGTAATACCCTGCTGTGTTAATTGTCTGCAGCTCCAGTAATTAACAAGAAATGTCACCAGTCTGCATCAGGAATCTCATACAAAAGTTCTCTTTATTACATTGGGAAATGGAACCTCCAGTCCACGTTCTGGCTGTCTGAAGACTCCACATTTTCTATTTAAAAATCTTGCAGTTACCAAGAAGAAGACAATTTTGTGTTTGAAGGTGTCCTAATGATTGTTACAACTCCAGACTCCACCTGGAATTCCTTGTTTTGGGATGAGTGAGCTGCTTTTGGGTTGCTGATAGCATTTCTTGTTGTTTTTTAGCCATGTGACACAGACAACATCTTGGATCCATCCCGTCACGAGTGCACTGAGCTTGCTTTGCCCGGAGGAGGAGGAGGATGGGATCAGAGACCTTCCCGGGCCCAAGAGCTGAGGACAGCTGTGGACAGAGACTAGTTTGTCTGGTTTTAGTCCCTTAGTGAGAAGTTGCACAGGTTTTAATCTACCTATTTCCTAGTGTGATGTAGTAGTACCTGGTGACATTTCTCCCCATCAAGCTGGAGGAAGTTCTGCTGATTTTGAGATGGGTTTGTTGATGTGTGCTACAAAGGATGCAGGTGCCACAGGAGTCTTAATCTGCCCTATTTTGGTGTGCCAGGGATCAGTCTCACCTTAGGGCCCAGTCCACTCTTTTCATGATTTCCCCACAGACCCATAATTTCCCTGACCTGAAGCTGAATTTTCCAGGTCAGCTGAAATTTTCACAGCTTTAAGCAACATGAGATTCAAGATGGGACCACTGGTGGTAGATTCCAGCTGATGGTTGACTGAGAGATGCAAAATGAGCTGGGGTTTTTGAACCAATGCTAGTGAGAATAATGTAGATGACTTGACTGAAAATTCTAATTTCTATGGGAGAAATCTGCAAATAAGTTTTGCTATAGAAATTTAGTGATTTATTACAAATATTGGAGTCCTGATGATTTTTTTAAACAAATGCTTATTAAGATTGGTTGTTGAGCTTTAGAAAAACGTGTCAAATGTGACAAATAAGTTGTCAAGTAAAAAGAAAGTTTTCAGAGAGGACATCATACTCTGGCAACAATATGAGGCAATATGAAAATTATTCTACTTTTGTACTCTGCTAAACCGATACAGACACACATCAAATACTTCAGTGGAAGCTGTGAAGTTTCAAGTACAATGAAACCTGTGAAACCACCTCCAGGATCAGCAGAAATCAGTCACCTCCTCAGAACTGGTCTTTTAAGTAGAACAAAATCATTTTGTACACATTGGTGATGTTTTAAAGAGGATAAAGAAAATGATGGGGGGTGCTAGTGCAAGTTAATGAACAGGTTTCTGTGTGCCTCAATAGCACAGGATATTTTAAATCTCATTATTCACAGCACAATGTCTGATGTCAGTTCTGTCAAATGTATGATTCTGTGCTACTTTTTTTCTGGAGGCTCTTTGTGGGTGTGTTGTGTATAAAATGGTGGGTGTTACTAATGAATGAGACAGACCTGAACCTGCAGAAGCAGTGATGAATATGCCAAAGGAAGTCTCTATATCTTCTTCAGTCCAGGAGGGAGAAGGTGATTGTGGCAGTGTGAGGAAGGCACAGGCTGCAATCACATTCTCTGAGGTCTGTCTTCAGCAGGTGTGGCATTGGAGTTAAGGAGCCTTGTCCTCTGAGGAACGAATATCAAAACCAGACTCACTGGCAGTTCTGGTGCCTCGACCACGCTCTCTGTCCTCAGCAGTGCAGAGCTGTGCCAGGTCAGGCTCACTGGAACGGTTGATCCTTTTGAACCAAAATAATTCACATTTTTTTGAAATCCAAGTCAGGCCTCTGAATAGCGGCTCAGTAATCTCCTGCGCTTGGCCTGAGAGCTGGAGAGCACATCAACAAATGTTCTTCCTGAAGCTCACAAAAGAGACCTTTACAGGCTTTGCAGGAAGTAGATGTCAGGGTAAATTCAATAAGCAAATAGGAAAAATGTGTTTTGTACTTTTAACTAGGTCAGACCCAAATTATCTGTGAATCTACACAGGTGGTGTGGATTAGGGAAAAAAAGCTTGCTCAGCAGACCCACAGTAACTTATATTTCTAAGAAAACTCCTACCAATAATACATGAATGGTTCAGCCATATTTGCTCCAGTGGCTCCTGTGTGCTCCACAGCCCCCTTTGTGCTCCTGGAGAGCTCAGGTCAAAGGGACGGAGCATGTGCTTCCGTTTCATGCTTGGACACTCCAGAAGCATTTTTATTTAAATCCCTTTTCTCAGAATGGCACAGACTCATGACCTACAGAAGATATGTGATGTTCTGGATTCCTTGTGGTATTTGCTGTAGCCATAGTAGTCTTTTGGATGCTTTATGACAGCACTTTCTGTTCATACTTCAGCAATATCCAGCCTGCACACAGCTCCCAGCTCCCCAGCTCTGCTCAGGAGAGGTTTGAGCCACCACTTGCCTCTTGCTGCCTGGATTCGTTCTGCTTGTGGCTGTGTGTCAGCCAGCTGGGTGTTCCAAAGGGGAACAGCTATTTAAGGATGGAGACTGTGGCTCAGGCAGGCTCTGCATGAGCAGGGGCTCCATGGAGAGCAGTTCAAAGCTGTCCTTCTGTTGGATCAGCTGCAGGGGCACAGCTCTGCACATGCTGCCCTTCCTAGGCGTGCAGCCTGCTGTGCACGGGGACAATCTGCCTGCTCCTCTCACTGCCACCTCCCACAGACCCGAGTGTGGCACAAACCTGGAGCCTCTTCCTCTCTCTCTCTCTTATAAACTTGCCTAGAAATTAAAGATGTTAGAAATAGATTGCTGCATCTCTTCAGCTGCTCCAGTGAGTGTTTCCCTCCTCAGATAACCCACCAGCTCACATTCTCTGGGGTTGAGAATGCATTTTCTTACCTACAATCTCCAAATGTTCCAATCTATTTTTGTACACTGGCATACTTGTTTCCTAGGTTATTTCTCTTAATCTCCCCTTGTCTCTTCCTTTCTGTGAAACAGTTTTGTGAAAATTATTTTGCTTAAGCTGAACTGTGTATATTGAGAAAATGGTTCTAGCATAACTTGGAACAGAATCTGTAAAGAGCAGTTGTCAACATATGCAACACTGTAAACAGCAAATTTTCATTTTTATTCCTGAAATTAAAAAATTAAGTGGAAAAGATACTAAAGTGTATGTTATAGCCTTTAAATTAATAAAACTACAGCTTTATATTAGAATGAATCTGTCCCACATAACATTCTCCATCTGTTGAAATGCCTCTTGCAACAGGCAGCTTTAGGAATGATTTGGTTCATTTATTTAAGTCTCCTTCTAACACTCAGGAGGTGCCTGGTGCCACTGAGGTAAGGAAAGGAAAATCCTTTAAGAAAAATGTTTGTGGTTGTGGAACAGGCTGGGCTGTGCAGGACTGACTGTGGGCAAGGCTCTCCAGGAGCTCTAGAAATGCTGCTCTGGCTTGGCTTGTGAAATGTTTCATTTTCTGGGAAGTGATGGGATTCTTAACCCTCAACTCAAGACACACAGGACTCCAAACTAAGTTCCAAAATTCAGTGGTCTTTTTGCAAGTGCTGCTCTGAGTGACTTCTGTGTGGCTCTATTTTAAGTCAGCAGCAAAAATTTAAGCCAGCTCAGGAGCCTTTGTTCAGTTCTGTGCTTGTGGTCCTTGTGTGCAACCAACACTCCCCACTCCAAGGAGCAGCAGCCTGCAGGGCGTGAGCCCAGTCACACCAGTTCAGACTGGCACCTGTCAGCCCAGGCACTGGGGCCAGCTTCACAGAGATGTTTAGCAGCTTAAACATGTTCGTGGAGTTAATGGGAATTAGGCACCTAACCTACTTAGATGCTGCTATAAATGCTGCTGGGCATGTTTAGGTACCTAAATACCTTAGTAAATCTTTCTCCTGGCTGCTTGCAGCGATAGTGTACCGAAAATCAAATACCAGTGACTAAAGCCTCACCTTTGTCCTCTGTAACCAGCTTTGCCTTTCCCTAGGGATTGTTTTCATGTAACACTAAAAATATCAGCCTGCTCACAGGTTGTACCATCCAGTCTCTGCTCGTATTTTCTGGTGGCTTGATTATTTATTCCTCATTCTAGATTTTTTCCACAAACAGTGGCTAAGGTTGGCATGGATTTAATAGATTGGTATTTTCACAACACTCATTTAAGATATTTATTACAAGATAATATTGAATTCTCATCCCACAAAGATGAAATGAGTTTTGTATCGTTCATCAACAAAGTTGAAAAAAATGGCATGGGCCAAAGATCTGTTAAAAATACAGCCTCATGTTTCCCAATAGGAAGCTGGGAAGTTGAAATCTGATAACCAATGCTGATTCTGTCCCCGTGGTACAGTATCAGTTCAAACCCAAACTAATTAAAAACTATCATTTAAAGAGAGTGGATAAAAAAATCTTTATCCTGCCTGCTCCCAGGTATGTTTTAGGAGGTTGGTTTGTCCCCTGCAAAGTCTGGCCCTAAAGCCACAAGGCCATGTTTGATCTGATGTCCATGATCAGAATCTCTATTTACAACTTCCAGGATTAGCTGAGGTTAAGTATGTGCAGGGTTAACTGCTGTCTAAGGATATTTCCTTGCCTGTATCTTGCAGCTCAGGAATTCTCAGCACACCAGCCAGGACAGTGATGTGTTTGGTGTTGACAATGGCACTCAAGACTGCAGAGGATATAGTCCAGCATTTTTCCAAAGCACACACTGAAGTGCAGCTACACACGAACCTTATTATTCACTGAGGGCTCCAATGAGGGAGGTTGTTGAAAGGATCCCTCATCCTGATGAGGAAGAATCCAGTTTCTCAGCCAGACACTATGGGGAATTTTGGTTTCATTGTTAGGCTTCTTGGGTAAAAGCAAACCATGACAAATCTGTAGTTTTGCTGCTGTTTCAGATAAGTCACTATTTCACCCTGACTCCCAAAAGCTACACTCTGATCAGAAATATCTTGATCTCCTCTCAAGTACCCTGCCTGTCAGCTACCCACAGGCAGTATTTCCCTGTGGTCCAATTATTATTATCATCAAGAACTACCCTTGCTCTTGTATGTGAAGAGAACTCATTAAAACGTGATTGAAATGGAAAAAGAAATAAAATTATGTTTCTTGCCTGAAATAGAAATATAACAATAACAGTACTTTTATGGGAAAGAGAAAGGATCCTAGGAAAGCAAAACATTGGGGTTCCTGCTGATGTTTTCATTTTCACTCCAAAGGCTGGTAATACATCCCTGTTCCTTTCCAGCCCCACTGTTCCTGAGAACAGCACGAGCACACGGTTCTCCAGGGACAGGGGAGATCTCAGGCCCCGGCTGAGCTGCACATTTTAATCTCCAGACTGAGCCACTGGGGACCCATCGTTAGGGACTGTAATTAGTCACTGTGGGGATTACGCATTCCAAGCTGTTACGTGCGGTCGTAGGTTCGAGACAGATCCACAACTCCAGTCACTGATGATCATGAAACAAACGTTTTATTGTTGGGAACCCTCTCATACAGGGGGTTCAGCACAGCTGATTGCCCAGGGTCTTGACACCGCCCAGCTCCTTGGCCAGTGATATTTCTGCATTCTGGATTGAACGTGATTGGCTGAGGCCCTGTTTGAGTTCAAATCTGTCCTGTCATTGCTCACCCAGGGACTTGTTCTACTTCTTTTCTAGAACGAGCCAGGCTAGCTGAATTGGGTTTATGTTATGGCTGGATTTATCTTGTCCAGCTACAGACCAGCTGTGCTGTTACACCAAGCTAAAGACAACTGCTCATCACTGATGGCATGGCATGAGCAGGAGCAGAGAGGCCCAGTAAGAACCTGCCTGGCACTCTCAGACCATATTACTCCTTCAATTAAATGCAGAACTGTTGCAAATAGTAAAGATACAGAGGATCAGGAAATAGACCCTAACTGTTGAAGTATGGTTGTCTTGTTACTTGGCTAATTGAAAGATGCAATCAAAAGGAATCATTTTGGTATGAACTGAAAATGTGTAAATGTGATTAATCTCTCACTCCTTTCTCTGCTCAGCTTTGGTAATACAGTCCAGTCCCTTGATGCTAAACTCTCCATGGATATGCTTAACCCATTCTGGCTGCAGATGCTGAAGCAGCACAGTCCTGCTGTTTTTAGTAACCACTTAGAGTCCTGCAGAGAATGATTCAAAAGCCAAAAGTGAAATCAATAGTAAATGTTCACTAACAGGAAAACTCCTGTGGCTGGCTGAGGATAACAGAAAAGTATTTTACTGCTGTGCTCAGAGGTTGTTTGGTACAAAACCCTGAAGTCCATTTCAGACCAGGTTTGTTATTGTTGCTTGTCCCAATGTTTTGGAAACTGGAGGAAAAGACCTTGGTAATTTCGCCACATTCATAAAAATGCAAGTTCTCATTTATAAGAAAACTCAGTAGCCATCATGACTGAAGTTTTGAACAGCACCAGTGGCTGCTCCCAGGGGGCTGTTCTGGGTCAGAGACACTTGCCTGGAGCATGGGGGGAAATTAGCAATTCAGCTTCTGATGTGGCTGAGGGAAATTACAGCTCTCCAGGTAAGGAGAAGGACTGAATTCCTTTTTCTTTTTTGCTATAGCCAGAAGGGAAAGGCAAGCCAAGGGCTCTGGGGCTGGAGTGAGGACAGGGGCACCCTGCCAGGGGCATCACCACCTCCCTGAGCTTGGGAGCTGGATCCTAGGGAGTGTTACCAGGGGAGCTCTTTCTTGCTCTGAAAACTTTTAGCTCATTGTAGTGGAAAGCCCTCAATCCAAAAAATCAGTGTGCTCTGCAAAGGCACCAACAAGCTGCAGCTGCAGCAGGGAGGTGAACGAGCAGAGACATGCACAGCAGGCTGTAATTCCTTGCCAAAGCCAAGGCCACAGCTCAGCCTCCTCCCTCTGTGCCCACTGCATCCAGAAATTGTTCTTGGATCCATCTATCT
The DNA here is from genome assembly GCA_017589585.1 of Phylloscopus whistleri. Taxonomy (NCBI): domain Eukaryota; kingdom Metazoa; phylum Chordata; class Aves; order Passeriformes; family Phylloscopidae; genus Phylloscopus; species Phylloscopus whistleri. Next base: position 326,010 of record JADMLD010000349.1, read on the forward strand.
ACAGCTCTCCTGCCCTACCCAGTTCTGATCGTGTGTCCTCCCCTGGAACAGTGCTCAACTCACTCTCCCTGTCACTACCACGTTTTCGAGGGGAGGGCTGCAGTGGGTAAATTGAGTTTGCAGTAATCCCAAATACCTGAGATATTGAAGCACAGCTCTGCCATGGAGGCTGAGGGCTTTAAAAGCAGAGAGGCACAGGGACTCGGATGGATGTACGTGCCTCATGTCATGTGTTTCTGCCAGGGCTGGAGCCTAATTGGATTTCACAAATGTGACTTCTGTGCCTCTTGATCACAAAACCAAATTAAACCTCAAGAAGTTTTGAATAAATCCATACCTGAAAGTTTGTCTTAAAAAAAAAAAAAAGGAAAAAGAAAGAAAGAAAAAAAGATAGTCTCATTCCAGCTCCTCCTCTGCCTCAGCAGGGGAAGAAAATGAAAACTTCAGAGCTATTGCTTTAAAACAAATAAGAGAAGCACAGCCAGCAGATCTGAATTCCTGGGTGCACTGAATAAAATCAGTCATGTGATAATGATGGGATTTTCTAGAACACCTTTTAGGCATGCAATTTCTGCATTAAATCTATTCAGATGTCCCTAGAACATCTGCTTCTTCTATAAAATGGGAGTAACAGCCACTTTTTACAGTGTACTGACAGCTACAGATAAAAGCCTGGTAATTGCTAGCAGGAACTACTGCCTAACCGGAGATTTTCTTCAAAGTTAACCTGCCAAGATTTTTAAGACTATCGCACATGATAGCCCTGTGCCAGTTCACACAATTTTGGGAGGTGGTGTGCGTGTTAAAATTGTAGGTAACAGTGGGATTCAAACAGATTCCAGCCTCCCTTGAAGGCAGATCAGACGCGGCTGATGCCTGGAGCCGCGGCAGCAGAGGGAGCAGAGCAAATCCCCAGATTTGCTGTTAATGTGACCTAAAATCAGTGGGAGCTGCTTTAGCACGTGGATGCCATGGACTGCTATGCTTCCCTTCAGGGAGACACCGGAACACCTGCTAAAACCCTGGGCAGCCCCGACAGAGAGGAGCCATTTATAGGCACTGCCCGGGAAGATCCACAGCTCTGCAGCAACGCGGTCCTGGCCGCTTTTCATCTCCTCCCTCTCTGCCTATGTTTATTCATGAGTCAGGGTGCAGGGAAGATGAAAAGGCTGCTGGCAGACTTCTCCCCGGAGTCTGCACTTGAAATGGTACCTCATTTCCAGGGAAGCCTCACTTGTGCTCCCCACAAGGTTGATCCTTATGGGAACGCCATCATGCAGCCCTCAAGGCAGGCAAACATTATTGTCCATACACTGAGGCACGAAAATTCAGAAAACCTCATCTGCTTTGGTGAGATCCAGAGCTGGAGTAAAATTTTACTGCTCTTGAAAAACCCAATATTTGGATGGATTAGCCCGGTGCCAGGCTATCCCTCTGGTCTTTACAGCAGCCACTTGAACAGCTGTAAAACAGCACCTAAAAACCAGAGGACTGCTGGCACACAGGGCTCGAGCAGAGCAAGTTCTACTACAGAAAACCCAGCTGAGATCTTTCTTTGTAAAAGGGAATAGCAGCTAGTGGAACAGAAAAAAAAGAAATCCATGCTTGAATGAAAGGAAAGTGACATTAGGGAGGACTTCTGAGCTCAGAATAGCTCCTGCCATCCTCTGTCACAGCCTCACTCCATGAGCCAGGAAGAGGCTGCCAGGATGCTCAATTCTTATAGGCAGTCCTCTGCCTGGAGAACCTGCAACAAAAATCAGCCTGATTTTTGTAATTTTGAGGGTAAGTGTTAAAAATATTGAAATCACATCTCCTGTTAACTATTATAAATCTGAAAGCCTTTGGAGAGATTACTCAAGAACAAGTAATCTTAGCATAACAAAGCCTCTGACTGACTTCCAAAGGACCTCAGTGCAACTCTTAAGTAAATCAGTCTCACCTACTCACAACACAGAGCAATCAAGGTGTTTTCTTGCAGGACAGCATCGCAGTGTCCCTATCCAAGGATGGACCCCCACCAGCCACATTCATCACTTCTTCCAAGGGGCTGAGGGTGGCTCAGCTCTCAACAACCACCAGCACCTGTCAGGATCAAACCCCCCAAATCCAGCTGGGATCTAAGCAGTTTGGCTTTCCTATGAGGAGCAATTTTAAGAGGGTTTGTGCAGAATCTGCAATAAATGAGGTCGATGCTGATGCTGTTACTAAGCAGACACTGCTGAGCAGCCTCTGAGCAGCTCAGTGAAGGGGCTTGAGAGATGGAGGATCTTCATCCAAAGCGGATGTTACTGTGAGGTTCAGAGAAATCTAATGTACTGCTGTAAGACTTCGTACTGGAAACAATTACCTGGCTGCTGTGTACAACAGGTTTGCAACCTGTCATAGTCATAACACACCTTGTTACCTTATGTATCTAAGAAATCACACAGTTAACTCTGGCAAATACTCACCTGGCATACAGGTGTTACCCTCTTAAGATCCCCCTACCTGATACTATGGGAAAGACGGACAAAGAGAGAGAGAGACAACACTGATAAAAACTCAGTGACTTGTCCAAGCTCATGCAGCAGGTGGTGGCAGGGGCTGGAGAGCTGAGGTCACCAGCCTGGTGCTTCTGCACCAGCCTGCACTGAACTGTCTCAATAAATGAAGGGTCCGGATAAGTGTAAAAGTTTAAATTATAAGAAAATTTTATTATTCAAAGACAGTAGTAAAAAAAAAAAAGGTTTCTAATTTTTTTATCTCCTGCTCAATAAAATAAAAATAGTAAGACAATATGAGCTTCTTGCAGAAAGGACAGGTTTTCCAGGAAAGAATTTACACAACAGAATAGTTGACAAGTCAGTTAGATAATTACCAAGATAAAATAATGATGCTGGATGCCTGAGTAAAGCATCAGAGAAATGTTCCAAAAATCTTGTCTAAAAATCTGCAGCAGCTGACGTTTTGTTTCTGTTGCATGGAAGCTTCTTAGCCATGGAGGCATTGCCCTGCCCTATGGCTCCAGGATAAAGAGAAAGAAGTTCCCCAAGGAGAAAAACAGTCCCCGAGTCGAACAAGCACAAACGCAGAGTATTGTGAGGGGCTGATTGTGCTGAATGGAGCTACCGGATGGTACTCTGTATCCATGGTAGCTGAGGAGGTGACTCATGGCACCACTATAAATACAAACTTGCCTGCAAAGAGCACACTCGAGTAAAATCTGCATTTGTACTCCGTTTGCTCAAGAAGCTTGAGACTCCACTTCTCCCGGCGTTCCCAGTGCATCCCTCAGGATGAGACCCTGGTGTGCTACAGGAGAGAAGCCACAGTTCCCCTGCTCTGCCTCCCCTTGTCCCAGCTGGTAGCACTCAGGGACATCGCACTCCGGCAGCAGCAGCACATGCCGGGCTGAGGGAGGGATCATGCCATGCCATGAGGGCTCCAAATCAGGGAGGGAACATGGCTGGGTACAACTCAGCTTACAGGAATTCAAAATGTTCGCTTCACTCAGGAACAAGCCCCTGGCACGGGCAGTGCCATTGGTCATTAAGAACAGAGGGATGGCACAGGAGGAACAGGTGGTTGCAAATGGGACAGCCATTAAGCAACTGCACAGCACCTCACCTGGATCTCTCCTGGGAAAGAAGAGCACTAGAATATCTGAAAGTTCCTAAAAGAAACTGCAGCCCTCATAAAGACATCAGGCAGAGCTCTGCTGGCAGATTGGAATTCGCATCAGCCAATAGTTTGCGATGTTTGTGCTTGCAGAGGAGACTGCAACTTGCCTGCCTAGGAAAAAAAAAAAAAGGAAAAGGCAGCCTCTCCAAAGTGACAGAAGTGCCATTTGCTTCGGAGCTGGGGGGCTCAGTGCCCCTGGGGATAATGCACAGCAGTCTGTGGGTTTCAGACCACGCTGCTCCCCCGGCCAAGGGAACGAGGGTGGAGACGCCCTCCCGCTACTCCTCCGGCCGAATGGTGATGGGTGTGGGTGAATCAGTGGGGAAAGAGAGCTGCGTTCACGGCTGCTCCGCAGTCAGAGGTCTTTAAGAGATAGAAATAGGACTTTAAAAAATATTATACCGAATTCTTAATGATTTTTAGGAGGCACAAATAACTCATTACAAGAACCTTCTTCTCTCCACATTATTTAAACATCCTCTGGCTTGGTGAAGGTGGGAAAAAAGTCAGAAACCTGATTTGATTCAAAGCTGAAAAACGCTTTGAAAAAAGTTAGTGATAGACAAGCACTTCCTCTCCATTCAGGGTCACAAACCAGATGAAATCTCACTGCTCTGGTAATTTTTCGTAGGTGTTATTGTATGGCTTGAGATGCCGATAAAATGGAAAGATAATCAAATTGGAATCCCATTAGTATGTACCTTTTGTAAGATTAGCAATTTCACAGTATATTAATTTTTCCCTAGATTAGTTTAAATGTGTAACAGCACTTGATTTATCAGAGCTGCATGGGCAGACAGTATTTCAACACTGTGAACATCTGTTCTGAGTTACCAAAATTCCAGCTCAAAAACAAATATTTCCCCTACAAATCAACCCAAACATTATTCTGAGTGTTGTAACAGATGCAAAATGATTCTGGCTCCCTCTGCCCTGTGGTTTGGCTCTTTCCTTAAACTTGATGTGAATATATTTATTTAAACACTTTAAGAAATACACATCTGAAATGGCTATTTAAGCTTCCTTGGAGTGTGTCTGATGTTGGTTCAACGTTTATGGTCGGTTGACAGACTGCCTCATTAACTACAGATTCTATTAATTAATGTAACCTCTGGTTACAGCTTTGCAGATAAACCTGTTCTGGAGCAGCACTTAAAGTCCCACTCAAGTGTTCTGAACACTTTAGCCCAACAGCACAGAACTGATGAGCCTGAGTTTGTGAGAGGGGCAGAGTTTATTTTGAGGTTTATATTCATTCTGTTCTGGCCTGTTTCAGTGGGCTCTTTGCCCCCATTGTTACTGCTGCTGGTCATCTTTCATGAGCTAAATGAATCAGAAGAGGTATTGATTTATCTGGCATAAAGAAATGAGATTTGTTTACTAAACATGAAATTTGGAAACAGGCTTTGCAAGAGGGTTCCCAGTGAATGGTCTGAGTATGTGAATAAAAATGTTTATTTAGGCAGAAGCAGCAATTCCCTACTTTGAGGTGTTTAATTGCATTAAGCTTCATATGAGCAACTGGGATTCAAGATTTTTTTTTTAATAGTTTATATGTAACAGCTCAGCCAGACAAAGAGAGAACTGAATTGTGGTACCATAAATAACTACAAACTCCTGTATTAAGAAAAATCCTTTTGGTTTATCTCTCCATATATAAAATACCCTTTGGGGGCAGAAACAAGGCCATGCTTTGAGGATGACATTTTGGAGTTGTTAATAATTTTCTGTCTTAAATGCTTGGAGAAAAACAGTGTGTGTGGACTAAATATAACCCTGCCTTTAGTGCTGGTTGGGAAATGGGAGTCCCAGGCCAGTTCTATTCCACAAACAATGGGAACGTGGGGGCCATAGGGAGACAGGAGGATGGCAAAGGGAGCACTGCGGGACCCAGGAGTCCGTGTCAGTCAGTGAAAACCACACAGGGGTTCAGCCATAAGAACGTGCATTATTCCCCTGCAGGGATGCCAAAATTTTTATGAAGTTGAGGGCCACATTTTCCAAAGGCAATTTGTTAATAAGGCATAACAGTAGAAGGGAACTACAGATATGTAAACCTGCATAAAAATGTGCATTTTGTTCAACATTTCTGTTTGTAAAGAGATCAGAACCCATTCTATATGCAGTAGGCTACTTCCTTCTATCGCATTATACATTAGCTTTATATATTGTTAATTAGACCTAATTTAGGCCTCAAAAAATCTCATTAAAATTCTGATTAGTGCTGTTGGCAAGCAGCCATCTAAAAAGCCTCTATTTCTTTCTTTGAGAAGTTTGAAGCCGCTATAACAAACAGAAAAAATAAGATCACAGCCTTCTTTCTCATGCCAATCAACATAATGTATTCTCCAGGTCAAAGTCATTTAAGGGAAAATACACGAGGAGGACATCTTTATTTCCCTGCATGGATGCTGTAGGGTGGCTATAGAAAATTATATGTTTATGCCCTTTGGCAGTTAAAAAAACCAACCAAACAAAAACCCCCAAATCTAAGAAACTTGCTATGAAAATGCCAGTTGTAAGACTTCAAAACCAACTTACTCTGCAAGTCAATTAAATAAAGGGTTTTTTTAAAAGGCTTTAAAAATTAATGGGAATAAAAATATTACAAAGCTGGTTTAATATTAAACCAGTTCTATCTGATGCTTTCTGCATAACTTTCTACCTGATGCTTTCCATACAGCTTGTAATCTAAATTCCTGGCCAGGAAAACATAAAGACAAGAATATCTTTAGCCCAAATACAGTCAATTATGCACCCACATTGCTACAGATAAGAGCAGATAATTTAAAAAAAAAATCATGGCATAAAAAAAAAGTCAAAGGCAGAATAAAGCAACAAACAATAGCAGGGCTGCTCTGCTTCCTTGTGCCTGTGTATGTTGAGGGGTTGTTATGATACAGCTGCCAGCTATCATTGTATTCATCTCAATTAACTTCAACATTTCACTTTAATGCAGAAAAACGTTACAAAGCTGAGCACTGCTTGAAATGGCAAACACAAGGTGTGTCTGTCAGTGAACATTGTCTCTGTGCACATCTGTCCTCGCAGGAAACACAAACAATGAGCCTGGGCTTGCAGAGAAGCCACCAGGACTCTGCAGAGCTGCTGACTCCAGCAGAGGAAAGGCAGGAGCGCTCTGATCTGTCCGTCCCTCAGAGCACAGTCCCCAGTATGCAGCTGCTCCATCCTGCATCACTCTGGACACTGGTAAGACAGCCAATATATGTTTATTGGAAAATACCACCTTTTCCTTCTAATAAACACCCAGCCATGCCACTGAAATTCAGCTTTGGGATGCTTTCCATCAGTAAAGCTGATTCTGGGTTAGAATATACATTTTTTAAAAGTCCAACTTACAAATATTCTATTTTTCCAAGCCCTTTTAAACTGTAATCTTTAGAAATCAAATCAGACTTTCTGTATCAAATAAAGTAGGGAGATAAACACACACAGAATCCACGGTGCTTTTGCCTCTTAAGACAGTGTTCCGTCTGTGTTGCACTGATATTTGCATAAGTAGGTTTCCGAAAATCTGGGAAGCCTGGAAGGCTGGTATTTAACACATTCTGATATGATGTGGCAACTAGTTACCAGCTGAAATTCCTGATGATAGATTTAAATAGAATAAAATGGGCCATAAGAGAGGTGGTAATTTAGCAGAATGCCCTAGTTGGGGGTACCTGGGGTACCCAGGAAGGGCACTGTGGGCTGGCAGCAGTGTCAGGAATCTGCTCAGGTACTGCATGGAACTGAGAGGGGAGTGCATTAAAAAGAGGGGAAAAGAACACCCCCAGTCTCATCAACAAGATTTAATGAATCTAAACCTGCAGGACAAACTGCATACAGTTAATAATGTGCATTTCTGCACTACTTGCTGCTGTTACAATAATCCTTTCTTAAGAAGACATAGCATGACTTTAATGCCTTTACATTTAGAAGCCTGATTTTCGTCTGTAGGGATTTTCCCAGTCTTCCACAGAAGGTCAGGCTTTCCTGCCAAAGATAAGAAACGTTTATCACATTTCTGGGTTCTTAATAATGTAAACCCATATGATTAAGAACTGGTCTGTACTTTCTGCATTTTGTTTTTTCTAGAGGGCAACCTGGGAGCAAGGTGGGTGTCATAGAACTAATCACAGAAAGAAATCCCAAGCTTAGGGCAGCCTAGCAAGCCTGAAGCACAGGGCAGCAATCACTTTAGTGGTTTTGAGAGAGCTCATTGGAGAGCACGGGTTTGCAGTATCAAGCTGTACAGATCCCGAGCTGATAAGCCTATGCATGTGGAATTCTTCAGGCGAAATTCTGCCTGACCTTCCCCAGCACCGTGCCTCCGGCAAGCTCTCTGAAAGCAGCCATTTGAAGTCAGAGAAATCTGGGTCATTGACTTCAATAGAAACTCTGATTAAGGAGGGGATGATGCTCAGCTCCTGCACCTTTCACTCCTCCTTTCTGCTGCAGCTCTGCCTGGGGATGGGCTGTTTTATTCTGTGCTCGTGGGTGCTCTTCTGTCTCCAGTAAAACCAATGCCAAATTCCAAAATCAAACAGCCTGAACATGTAAGAACAGCTATTTCTAAACTGTCTTTTTGCAGCACGCAAGCCAAGAGTGAAAAAGGAAGAGGAATGAAGTGCAGAGGAATAAATGGAAGGATCAAGTTGTTTTTCCCATTGGCACCAGCTGGGAGTTGTCCTTATTCAGGGGAAGGTCTGACTGCAAAACGGGCCAGCTACTCCCTTATCTCTCGTCTCAATCCAGTTCTGTCATCTGGCTGCTTACACCTACTGAGTCTAAATAATTCGCCAAAGCACCAAAGGCATGAGGTGCCTGGAATGGCCTTGAGAGTCTGGTTAATGCTTTACAGGGGGAAGGTTGCTTTAAAAAGGAGAACGGAGAATTTTTTCCAAAACTGCAGTCATCAATGAGAGCCACACTTACTGAGTTCAAACCAGGTCAGCTGCCCAGGCAAGAACATGTATTTGATCTACCCTGTCATGGTAAAGGCTGCCTGTAAACTTTGGCAGGGAAAATTATTCATCTTTCAACTCACGGCATATAAGCAATGACTAGTAATACCTATTTTTCTGAGAACTGGAATGCCTTTTGGAACCAACCCAGATTACTCAGGAGAAGTTCCTCTGCCATCACCCAAAAGCAGTTCCAAACCTGCCTCTCCCACATTCAATTAAACTTAAAAAGTAAAAATTAAAAATAATAATTAAAAAAAAAAAGGTGGGGGCAGCTCATGGTTCATTCAACAGGCATTTTTCCTCTTGTGAGAAGCCCCAGCAGCTCGCTCAGCTGCACCCCACCAGGACAATAAACATCCATTTTTCAGTGATTCAGTGCTGTGGGTAGTGGCTTTCACTTGGAAAGCCAAGTGAGGGCTCTGGCCAGAACCTCTGTGGAGGGGAAGGAGGTGGGGGGGCAGGCATTGCTCCTCGGTGTCTCTCAACCTTCTCTTCAAAAGCTGCTGCTTTTCAGCTCAGTTGGGTGTGGGTATCTGAGCGTTCTCATGTGGCTTTTCATGGCCCTCCACATTCTGCGTCACACAGCTGGAAATGCACTGCCCTGCGAGGCCAGCCTGGGGACTTGCACTGCTTTGGGATAAATCAGAACTAAAACAAAGGCTTAATCATGAGCCTCTTCCAAATCTCTCCTGTTTAGTTTTTTGGGGTTTTGGGGCTGGGGTGGCGGGGGGCAGGGGGGGAGGGGGGTAGTAGGGGTTTTTTTTGTTCATTTTTCTTCTTTTTTTTTTTTTTTTTCTTTTTTTTTTTTTCTTTTTGTGCATCTCACTCCATCCTTTCATCCATTGTTTTGGCTCCCAAAGGACTGAGGTGGAGATTCACTCAGTGGATGAACCAGTAGGTATTTAAGGTACTGTAAACCACTTGCTTTTTCAGTCTGTCCTGTGCCTTGACCCGAACACTTGTTCTGCATTATTTATCCTCTCCATCTTGCAGCTTGTTTTCTGCCCGCCTACTTTTGCAACTCTTTTCTCCAGACAGACTATTTAACAGAGGAATGAAGTGACAGTAGCAGTTCAGCTGTGACCATACAGATACCTGACTAGAAGCTTTGCTCAGGTTTGAGAGATCTCTCACACTGCACATACAGTACTGGCTCCCATTTAGACAGAAAAAGAAAAGCCTGAGTTCTTCAGACCAGTCTATATTTAAATACAGAGAGTTCTAGATCACAAGCTGACTGTACAATACCTGTCTCCCAGCACTGGAGTGGGTGTCTCTCCATCTATGAGCAACCACATTTCTGCTGAGCCATGATTACTGCATCGTCTTCCTGCCCCACTTTTGTCCACGTTTATGGAGAAAACACAGGTAGGTCCCTTGGAACATACTGGTCAGCTGGATCCCTAAAAAAGCCACTTTCACTCCAGCTTTTTGTATGAGGAAAAAACCCAGCAGTCATGTTTCCAAGAAGTATTTCAAAACAAGAATCCCCAATTTCCATTACAGGCTATGCCAAGGCAATGTGTAGGAGAATTGCAGAACAGTGGGGAAAACGCATCTCATGAACAGTGCTGGAGATTTTTACCTAAAACCTGCAGTCCCTCCTTTGTAAAACGCGTTTAAAATAACTTGGAGCAGGGCAGAGGAGGTTACGGAGTTTTCGGCGGAGGGGCACGAACAGATCCAGACCTAAGGGCAGGACCGAGGGCAGGCCAGGCCAAGGGTTACCCAAACGCGGCATCCTGTCCCCACTGTCCCCGTAGTGGGAGGTCATGACCCGAGCGAGGTCTGACCCGCAACGCTCCGTGCGCGGTTCCAGCGGGAGCGGCTCCGAGCGGCAGCGGCCGCCGGAACTCCTGAGGCCGGGGGAGCCCTAACCCAGCGAGGGCACGTCCCGCACGGTGTCTCGGGGCCGGACACAGGACACGGCAGCAGGTGGCAGGTGGGGGGGACACGGGGGGCAATGATGGGATCGGTGCCGGAGCCGCTGCTCTCTTCGGCGGCAGGAACACATCGCACGGCAAGGCAACCCTCCCAGCCTGGACACCCCCTTCCTCCGGCAGGACACCCCTGACACCCTCATCCCGGCCGGATCCCCATCCCTCGGCAGGACAACATGCCTCAGCAGGACCCCTGCCACCAGGACAGCCCTTTTCCCACAGGGACACCCCCGTTCGGCCGTGGCGGCGGCGGCGCGGGGGTCGCTGAGGGGGCTGTGCGCGTGCCCGCCGGTCGGCCCCGCTATTGGCCCAAAGTAGGTCACGGCCCGCGCGCGCGCTCACGTGACGGCCCCGCGCGCGCTGCCCCCCGCGCCGCGTGACCGGCGGGCGGGGCCCGGGGGCACCGTGAGGGGAGCGGGGTCGCGTCCTTGTCCTTGTCGCTGTCCCTTTCCGTGTCCTCCCCTCACGGACTCAGCGGTACCTCCCCCAGCCGAGCCTCCGGCACCGCGGCCAGCGCTCTGCATGTGTCGGGGTGTCCGGTCCCCCACCCCGTGGCCGCCCCGCGGTGCTCGGGACGCGCTGTGGTCCAAACCGGCCCGTGCCCGTGGGGCTCCGGCTGAGCATCCCCCAACCGCACCCCGCAATGGCCATCGGTGTCCGTGGGTGCCTGGGGACCCCAGGTGGGATGGTCCAGGGGATCACCGTGTCCTTAGTGCACCTTGGTAGAAGGACCCTTGAAAAGTATGAAGATTTTTCGACTTTAAAACGGCCTTGCAGATTGTCTTTGCTAAAGATAATAATCACACTAAAAGAAATAAAATCATAACGGTACATTAACCACTGCGTACTTGGTTTGAAAAGAATCTGATTTTTAGGCCATATAACTGATCCCAGTGATGGAAACAACTATAAACAGAAATATAAACACGGGTTAAGATTTTTTAATAAGACACCTATCAAGATATTTTCAATACAAAAACAAAGCAACTGCATAGTCCTTCATAAGCCATAAAAGAAACATTTTATGGGCGAATGCTAAGCTAAGAACACAAAAACCGTATTGCAATTGGAAAATGGAGAAATTCGGGTAGCGTATCATTAGCTCTGTTTTGCCTTGGTTGGCTTTACCTGGAGTGCACCATGTGGTGTCAGCCAGCGGTCAAAACAGCACAAAGGAATTGGGGGCCACCTTTGGAAAAGTGTAGCAAGTAAAAATCAGTAATTTGTACATACAGACAATAACATGCTGTCCTGACAGCCTGGAATTTAGGCTATTTGGGATGAAACCTGCTTGTGTAGCATGGCTGGAGTTAAATTACTGTTCCTATTGTGTGAGACCAAAAATAATAGCTCTAGCACCCTGCTCAGGTACTCTGCTCAGCTTTGCTGGCTGGTCTATAAATCAGGAAGAGTTATTTTGGCTTTCTCATCCAGGAAATTCCCAGCTCCAGCATGTTGGGAATGCAGAGTCTGTAAGACACAGTGCTCAGAGAGGCTTCCTTTTGTCCCACACTTACACTGATCTACCCATAATTTACCCCATTCAGTGTCAAGTGGTGAAGCAGTGCAGGTTTCCTGTCCTGTGGTATTGAAAATGCTGTTTCTTTCTGCTGAGTTGGGTCAATAATCATAAAAACTCAAGTAGTTTCCATCTGAAACTAATCTTGTTACTGGTTCTGTAATCTTCTGTTCTATTTACTCTTTGCTGTTTATCATATCTCCTAAATGTATCTATTTTTCTTTAGGCAGCATAGAAGAAACATTCTGTACCACATCTACATATGGATTGGCAATCACCCGAATCTTTGTGTCACTCATCTGTACCTCTGTAATTAAAGGTTTCCACTAACCAGCAATTTGGCTGTCTGAGCAACGTTGGTACGTGTACAGCCGTTTAATAATCCACGGCTTTTTTCCTTGCTTAGGTGACACTTAAAAGCTCCTGTGCTGCTGCTATCACACCCCTGCTCCAGTCGTGAACCATGTAGCATCTGTGGTGGCATCCCAAGGTTCTCCCAAGACCTGCTCCGGCCATCCCTGAGTCTGTTCCTGTCACTTGTTCTGCGGGTCCTGGTGGTCACAATCCCCAGTCTTCATGTTTTTGCTTCTGCCAATGCAGTTTTATTCATTTGAATGTGCTTTGGACTTTCATCGGTTGCTTGTTTCAGGCAGATCACTTAAGAAACACTCATCAGTGCACCTAATAATAGATCATTAAATTATAGAATATCCTCAGTTGGAAGGGACTGACAAGGATCATTGAGTCCAACCCCTGGCTCTGCACAGACACCCCAAGAATCCCACTCTGGGCCTGAGAGCATTGTCCAAATGCTCCTGGAGCTCTGGCAGCCTCGGGGCTGTGCCCATTCCCTGGGGAGCCTGCTCAGTGTCCCACCACGCTCTGGGGGAAGAACCTTTTCCAACCTAACCCTTCCTGACACAGCTCCAGCCATTCCTGAGTCCTGTTCCTGGTCACACACATGGTAGATACATAATGGGGATAAGTAGATACATAAGGGGAGAGCATAACTGTTCCTCAGGCAGCTTTTATTTCTAAATACTGGGCAGTTTATGCAAATAACTTATCTTTATTTGCTTCTAGTGAATATTTATGATTATTTATATTTGTTGATGGTTAAAAGCTGACTTTTGAAGAAAGAGTCACAAACACAGATGGTAAAACTTTGCAAAATGCAATCCAAAAGAAAACCCAGATGAGGAGAAGGGAGATACAGAAGCCCCCAGGCACCTGAAGGGTGAAGTTACTCCAGGATGAATGCAGTTCTTGCACAGCCTGCATGGGCTGAAGGCCAGAGCAGATGGAAAGTCAACTGTGGTTTGAACGAGGATCATGGTGAGTGGGGAGGAAAGTCCCATTTGAGTAAAAACAGGGCCTGGGAGTCTTAGTGACATGACAAGTTGACCATGAGCTGGCAGTGTGCCTTGAGGCCAGGAGGGCAGTGGGATCCTGGGGTGCTTTGTGAAGAGCGTGCCCTCTCCCTCTACCCTGAGGAGGCATGGCTGGAGTGCTGTGTCCCATCCTGGGCTGCTCAGAACAAGAGAGACAAAAAGCTGCTGGAGAGGGTCCAGCAGAGGCCACAAAGGTGAATTGGGGTCTGCAGCATCTCTTACAAAGAGAGTCTGGAAGGAGCTGGGCCTGTTTGATCTGTAGAAGACTGAAAGGGGATCTCAACAATGCATATGAATATCTCCAGCATGGGTGCCAGGAGGATGGGTCCAGACTCTTTTTGGTGGTGCCCAGTGACAAGACAAGGAAAAATGGCCACAAACTAAAACACAGAATGTTCCACCTCAACGCAAGGAAAAACTTCTTTCCATGGAGGGTGGCAGAGCCCTGGAACAGCTGCCCAGGGAGGCTGCGGAGTCTCCCTCTCTGGAGACATTCCAAACCCACCTAAACACGTTCCTTTGCCACCTGCTCCGGGTGACCCTGCCTGGGCAGGGGAGCTGGACTGGGTAATCTCCCAGAGGTCCCTTCCAGCCCGAAGGGTTCTGTGAGATGGCAAGAACCCTACTCGTGCTGGTGACAGCGCTGTCACGCCAGGGTGACACCCGGCAGAGAGGCAGAGGGAGCTCCGTGGGAAACGCTCGCAGACCCCACGGCCGGTTCGCTTAGACACGCGTGGGACTCCCCACCCGTCGTGCCTCGTAGCCCGTACCCCTCAGACCGCGGCAGCGCCGGGTCCCGTTGCCCCGGGGGACCCGCCACGCTCGGATGCCCCGAGCGGGGTCAAACGTTCACGCTCATTAACATCTCATTAACACATTCCTCCCGGTTACCGGGCAGGCGCTGCGGCCCCGCGGGGGAGTTTGGGGCGGGTGTCCCGGAGTTCCCTCCCCGGTACCGGCCGCACGCGTGCCGGGGCGGGGCGCGCGGGGGGGGCGTGGCCCGTACCGGGGTGGGGCGTGGCCGGCGCGCCAATGGCGGGGCCGTTATCGGGCGTGACGTCAGCGGCGGCGGCGGCTGCACGTGGGCGCGGGGCGGGCGGGCGCAGAGCGGCGCAGAGCGGGCGGCGGGAGAGGCGGCGGTGGAGCAGCTGCGCGGCGGAGGGGCCTGACCCGCGCCCGGTCCGCGCCCTGTCCCGCGGCCCTAGCGCCGCTAGCCACCGGCGCTCGGCCCGGCCCCGCTCCCGGCTCACCCGCGCCGCGACAGCGGCCACAGCAAGGGGAAAGGAACCGCTCGCCGCGCAGCTGCCCCCTCGGGCCCCCTCCCCGCCGCCGCGGGCAGCTCCCATCGACCATGTCGCGGCCGCTCCCGCTGAACCCCCCGTTCCTGCCGCCGACCTACGGCGTGCTGAAGTCCCTTCTGGAAAACCCGCTCAAGCTGCCGCTCGCTCACGAAGACGGTGAGGCTTCCCCGGGACCCCCCACAGCGCGCCCCGGTCCCGCCGTCACTCGGGGTCCGCGGCATGGCTTTTCCTTTTTCCCTCCCCTCCGCGCCCCCACCCCGCCCTGCCCCGGGTGCTCCCCCGGCGGTGCAGCCCCGGCACAGCTCGCTCGGGGCGCTCTGCGGGAGCGGCGGCCGCCCCGGCCCGATCTAACGGGACGCGCTCGGTGCTCCCATCGCCGGTCCCGGGGAATGGACGGCAAGGGCGCTCGGTGCCTCGGGTAAAGGGGGCTGGGATCCCCGTCCCAGGCCTCACAGCAAACTACTCCCGGCCCCGTGTCCCCCGGTTGAACGGGAGAAAGTTGCAGCTTCCCCGGGAAGCGGAGGCAGCTCGGGAATACCCGCACCGCGTATGGCGAACGGATCGAGCGCGCACGCAAAGCAGAAACTGAGGGAAGGTCTCGCAGTTCCTGTCTCCTCGTCTTTCCGAGTTCCACTGCCAAGCGACTCGCAGGATTTCACCGGGGCTGTTGTACGAGGTTAAAAATAAAATGCTGCGAAGGCTTGGTAGCTGACAGGAAGCTTTATGAGTTTCAGATTCTTGCAGATCTTGCAGAGAAATCAGGCGTTTCCCTTATAAAACGTGCATTGAAATTACTGGGGGCTGTAGAAATGAGGAAGCCTCAGTTTAACTTTTTTTTTGCTTCTACCTTTGAATATTTTCTTGTCTCTTGTGCATATCAAAACCATGTTCTCTCAGCCTTTGCCACTGTATATTAGTAACAATTAGAAGTGCAGAATTTGAGGACTACTTTGCTTGTGCAAGGACTAGCAAGATCGGGACCTTAGTTTAGAAGAACGACAGGATCTCAGGGATTTTAGGCTGAGACTGTTCCTTTTCAACAGAATATGTCAATAACTTCCAGTTTGCTGGAATACTTAAATGCTTACTTTTAAGTCTCTTGAGTGCTTTTTGATGCTGACATTTAAAGCTGTGCATGAAGTGGAATTGTTAAGTAAAAACAAAAGAGCAGTTTCAAAAATGTGGTTGGTTCCCACAAAGGTGCTCAGTGACATGACCCCTCAATTCTCTTCCAAGTAGAGTGAGTCAAAGAAGGTTTTTTTTGGAGAGAGTATTTCTTTCTTACACCTGAGAGTATAGCAGAAACAATGGAAATATTAGTAGCTAATATTTTAATTACTGAGTTCTTACATGTTTATTATGTCTTTTTGTTTAAGCATTCGGTAAAGAAAAAGACAAAGAGAAGAAGTTAGATGATGACAGCACCGGTACCACAGTCCCTCAGTCAGCTTTCTTGGGTCCAACACTATGGGACAAGACACTGCCGTATGATGGAGACACTTTCCAGTTGGAATACATGGACCTGGAAGAATTCCTCTCAGAAAATGGCATTCCACCCAGCCCAAACCAGCATGAGCCTAGCCCACACCAGTCAGGTCTCCAGCAAGCTACCTCAGCATCACCTTCTGTCATGGACCTCAGCAGCAGGGCTTCTACTTCAGTCCATCCAGGCATGGTGTCGCAGAACTGCATGCAGAGCCCGGTCAGACCAGGTAAATCAGCCCATAGAACTTCCCTGTGGAATTTGGCATGAACCCCTTCTCCCCACTGTAAATCACTGCTTCTCCCTGTGCATCTGACAGGCAGCTTTGAGCCCAGAGGATTCCTGTCACTCACACTCCAGCAAATAAAAACAATAGCTTCAGTTATCGCTAAGGATTTTTGTTAAATTATTGAAGGAAAGCTTGGAAGGAATTCCAAGGAAACCTGGCTGTCTTAGTTGGTATATCTTAGCTGTTAGCAAGTAAAAAGACCACAGACAGAATGGCATAGATTTCACAGTGTTAAAAGAGCAGGGAAAAGGACTGTGAAAGAGAATATTCCTTCAGCCAGTATTTGATGTGAGAACACAGGAGTGGGCAGTTATTCTGGAGTTAAAGGTTAATGCTTCTTACTTGAAATTTTGGCCATAATCTTACTCTCTACTGAGCAAAGTAAAATTTGCCACAGGAACTGAGTTTTGGAACAACATTATAATCTTGCTTAAATTGGCATAAACTGAGTGTAACTCTGACCTGAGTTCATAACTTGCATCTGTAGTCACCTTAAGCTTAAGAAAACACCGTGGAGTCCAAGGCCTGGTTGTAATGCACAATTCCAGCCCATCTGATGTCAGTGGAAGTCTTTTATTATTTTATTAGCACTTGAGATCATCCCTTTAGAGACACCAGTCCGAGTCTGGAGTAACTGCTCTGGCTTGACACCAGCATGGCTGAGATCATGGACAGTGGAAGAGTGTCAGCATTGAAGTTTGGGAAACATGGAGCTTTGCCTTTTTCCTTAAAAAAAAATAAAAGTACAGAGAGTGACTTATTTATTGTGCTCTTCTGCTCACGTGAGGTGTGCTAGAGCAAAGTGTGCTCTTGGCAGCAGGAAACCGCTCCTCTCCCTTCTGCTTGATCATTTGCCATGCTCAGCGTGCGAAGTCATTGTCAGAACCATCTGATAAGGAGGCAAAATAAATAAATAGAGAAGCAAAAGTTGTGGAGCAGGATGAAATAGAAGTGTCTTGCTAGTCTGCAGTGTTCCTGTCCTGTTAAAAAGAAATAAAATGTCCCCCAAAGCTCCCAAACCTGTCAACAGACTCCTTGGCCGCCATCAGAAGTGTGCGCTCAGTCATGGATTTCATTTACTTACTTTTACTTTGTGTGGATTTGACTTTGCTTTGTGTTTCAGTTTCAAGGCTTTTCATGGTTAACTAATAACTTATAAGGGTGTCCAAAGTTAAAATATATTTAGAGTAGGCAAGAGCAGAACATTAAACCCGTTGCTTTTTCTGAACCAGCCTTAAAAATAGTGCATATGTCCTACACCGGTTTTCTGTCACTTGTGCACACAAAATTAAAAGCAGATAATCTGTCCTGATTCTCTTTTTTTTCAGAGGAGCCTGGTAGTGAGCCAGGCTTTTAATGATCACCTGTCAGAATTTATTTGTAATCAGCTATCTGTGTGACTTTTCAACTCATTGATTTTTTTTTCAGTTTTTCCTGAGCCCTTTGCAGCTCAGGGTTACAAACTTATCTCACTGTGCACTTTTTCACTGTTGTAAAGGACGTTGTCTCTTGGGGTACGATAAAACATCTAAATTTGAAGGGTTTTTTCCCAACACCATCTTGCCTTGATAAGAATAGATTTTTTGTTAATGTGGTTTTTGTTTGTTTGTTTTTTTAAGGGAGTTCATTTCACTTCTTAAATACTATTTTCTTGTCCCCCATTACAGATAGGAAGTGTGACTTAATCAACAGTAGTCTGGTTTATCATCAGGTTGTTGAAATTTTTACATGCTGTCATGTGAAAATCTTTTTTTGACAATCAGTACTGAAGACCATCTCACAGTTTAGCATTTGAGCAAGTTTGAGAATATAACAGTATATGTTTTTAAAAA
This sequence comes from Phylloscopus whistleri, assembly GCA_017589585.1. Classification (NCBI taxonomy): domain Eukaryota; kingdom Metazoa; phylum Chordata; class Aves; order Passeriformes; family Phylloscopidae; genus Phylloscopus; species Phylloscopus whistleri. The sequence goes on from JADMLD010000349.1 coordinate 344,398, forward strand.
AATTAGTAAAAGTAAAAATGAGCATTTAAGAGTTATCATAAAAGAGCCAAGGCAAATATGCTGCTTTGAAATAGGGAGGTAAATGTTAAAATCATTGTAATGGAGCTTGTTGGTTAATATATCTTAAGACATTTAAAATAGATTTTTTTTTAATTGTCACATAAAGAAAGGTTTTTAGTTGGTGTGAGCTATCATTCCAGTATGCATAGTGTTGTGATTTGTGTTACCGTAATACAGCAAAGAACAAGTCGTAGGAAGTATATAGTTTCAATACAGATTGCAATCTTACTACTTTCAGGAAAACTGAATGTTTTAGGGGATAGTAATTCTAAAAATATTTCACTGGTGTGTTTTCTGAATTTTGCCTTGCAGTGGGAGCCTGTTTGAGCATATGGGGCTAGAGGAAGGGTCCAGTCCTGTGATGCTCCTGTCCCTCTTTAAATGGCTCTGCAGGTTTAGCACCAGGGATGAGGTGCAGGTGGTCCCACCCTGGTTGTGCCCTGTCTGGAGGGGACATTCCCCCTGCACTTGGAGCCCCAGCTGTGACTCTGTGACTCAGGCACACGCCCAGGCCGGGGATGGTCCATGGGAGAATAGGATGAGGAGGTTTAATTTTGTACATGTGTTCCAGCACGAGCCTTATCTGTAGGAGTGAGTGGTGTTGCCCAAATGTGTTTTGTGCCATGTATGGAAGAGATCAGGAGATCTGCACTGGCATTCCCTGAGTGTCTTCAGGCTCAGCAAAACTGTGCTGACCCTAAATGTGGATGTGACATTACAAAATCTTCACAGATTTTCTTTCTCCCTGCTAAAAAATGTAATGGCAGCAGAAAGGATCTGTATGAATATAACTTAAATCTGTATTTCCAGCTCAGATTGTCTGGTCAATGGGTAGATGTTTAGGCTCGCCAGTTTATCATCTGCAAAGAACAAAGCAAGCACCTACTTCCCATACATTTCTCTTCAGGGAATGTAGTCATGGAAGCTTCTAGCTTTGATGTGGGACACAGGGGTGAGGGACTTGCAAGAGTGAAACCATGTATTTATCTTTCATGGCACTGATTTTGTTAATAAAAATAGTATTTTGATTTATTTTAGCATTGCAGACCAACATTCATTGTCATGTGTAGATGCATTTAAAACTTCTGTTTTGTCTTGGATACTGGCAGATTGGCTGAGATCTGTGGTCTCCTCAGAAAAAGGTTTTCACATTTTTATGAAGCTTTTAAAGTAACCCATTACTGCAAACACACTTTTGTGGTTCTTCATCTGTTGCGTACCTCATGTAGTCTTTGGTGGAACGTAAATCTGCATTTAAATATAGAGTCCTTAAGGAAATTTGGAGTAATTTTTAGCTGTTTGTATGTAAAGGGAGGGTGTATATTTTTCAGGTAACTAGTTGGTTGTTGCTTTTTACCTGGCTCTTTTCCCCGTGTAGCCCTGATGGAGGTGGTTGGGGCAGGTACTGTAAAGGGTTTGAAAGGTGTGAATTAGAGAAGCATCAGCTAGATCTGGCAGAGAATCCTAACTAGAAGGTTTTTGGGATTTTGTGGTTTAGATATGAGTTTTCTGTTTGCCACCAAAGCCTTGGATGTGGGGCTGTGTCACAGGGGTGCTGCTGGCACAGTGATTACCAGGTGTTGTTTCTGCCTTGCTCCGAGAGGACAGGGCTGTTGGGGGCTCTGAGAGAGCTCCCTCCTTTGTGTTCTCTGATGATGGTTTTCTGTCTGTGTTGCCTGCATGGCTGGGTGCCTTAGACTACTTGCCAAAGATTATTTAAGGAAAGAGAAAAAAAAAAAAAGCTTTGTAATCCACTGCAGAAGTATACCTATGTGCAATATCTGCAAGTCTTCACTTAAAAAAAAAGTAGAGACACATAAATCAAAAAGCTGAGAATTGTTTCCATGTGAAGTGCACTTACACCTCCCACCCCTCAAAGATTTTTATGAAATGCTGTGGTTTATTTGATCAATCCAGATACTCTGTCTAGAACGCAGTATCCATTACCTCTGGCTTCTTGCACAGGCACTGAGCTGCAGTGACTGACAGCAGGCGCCCCTGGGTGGGTTTCAGTGGTTTTTGGAGCTCGTGTTTGTGCTAGGCACAGCAGCCAGCTGGGAGAGGCTTTTTCTTGCTCCATGCAGCTCATCCCGGGGTGAGGTGGTGCCGGGGCAGCCCCCAAAGGGTGTGTGTGCAGCACTCCCTGTATTGCAGCCTTCCTTCCCCTGCATTTCTTAACGTGACCTCCACCTCCTCCTCCTCCAGCACAGCTTGGCAGAGCGAAGGGCAGCATTCCCAGCTGCCAGCCTGTTCGTGGAATCCTCTCCTAAGCTTTAATCATTGTTTACAAGCCGTCCCTGGGTGTTGCAGGAACCCCTTCTCTCCCAGAGGCCAAGGGCTCTCTGCGGGAATTTCCTGACCTTTGGCCTCCCACGTGAGGATGGGAATGACCAGCTCCACCGTGGCCAGGCTGGTACCAGGAGCTGCTCTTCACATTGAGCCTCACGTGAGGATCTGGGTGCCTGCAGGACCATGTGCTCCAGCACGTGTCCCTGCCCTGTGCAGCCCAGCTCAGCCCAGCTCCACTCCTGCCAGCGCGGGTCCAAACTGCACCGACATGGAAAAGCTGCGCCCTGCACTGCCACTGCCAAGGAAGTGAAATCCGTGGGCAAGCCTGGCAAAACTGCTTTCTGGATCAAAGGAAGATGCAAAATATATTCAGGCAAATATTAAAAATAGCCTGTCACATGGTAACAGGGGGGAAAAAAGTGCTGAACACACAGGCTTGTTAATGCTGGAAGCAGGAACACTGTGTCTCCTTCAAGAGAGCTAATTTTAATATTCATAGTTAAATGTTGATTATTGGTTAAATAATTGCTTGACTGTGTGAAAGAGCTTGAAGTTAGTTCGGAGTTCAAACAGTAAACAGCACAAAATAATCTTGTGTGTTAGGCTGTACAGGGAGATCTCCTTATGAAAGGAAAGGCTATGCAGATTTAGGAAGAGAGCACTGGAAGACCTAGGATTTGGGGTTTTTCTTTTTGTCCCCTTAAAGATATTTCAAGGATGTCTTGAGTATCAAGCTTGTTAGGTCTACTTAGAAAAGTACAATGTATTTTTCAGAGCTTTGCTTTCCATCTCAAAATGCATTGCAAGTGATTGAATGGTTCTCGGTGCAGTGATTTGATTTTTTTAAGGAGCAAGTACACCCTGAAGTTTTTCATAAAACAATATATTATTGTGAAGAGAGAAGACCTTATCAGGAGATGTATACAAAGACACCGCTATTATCTGATTAGATGAAGCTACTAGGAAACACATTAAATTGTCCAATCTCTACATATTTTTGTGACAGCAAATTGGCAATTGTGGAAGCTGCAGTGGCCAGATTCTGCCAATTAATCTCAGCAATAAGTACTTTGCTCCTCATGTGGTCTCCTTGATTTCTGTATTGCTCAGCAGGTAGGCAGCTTGTTGACTGCTCTCCATCACCTCCCCGGTGGAGCAGCAAAATGTCACCATTCACTCTCTTGTCATTCATCTTTCTGGAATTTTTTTTAAGGGGGTAACAACTCTCAGTAGCCAGTGGAGTTTTTACAGGATGAAAGGGCTTAATGTCACCATCAGTAAAAAGGACTTCAGTGCATTTTGAAATCAAGTTTGGTTGCCTGGCAGTACACTATGGAGCTGTTTAGTATTTATATCACACAAAGCATGAGCATAGGATTATTTTTTCTTTTGTTAAGTCTTCCTTTCAAAACAAATAAAATATATTTTCAATATTTTGTCTGAATTTCACAGAAGACTGGTGATCAGAAAAAAATCTTTCAGATATTTTCAAGAGAAGCTGTGGGTTGATCTTAAGTAGATAATGAAAGCTCTGAAAAAAACCGTTTACTTAAACCTCAAATCTATTCCACTTAATGGACTAAGTTATACATAATCACTTGGTATAGAAAATGAGTGTAAAATGCACAACTGTGTCAAAATGAATGTATGACAAACAGGTTTTTTTGTAGCTTGTATTTTTTTTTATGAATAAGTGGTGGTAAAGAAGCCCTCTGTTTATCACAAAGCTGTATTTGGTCCTGAGAGCTTGAGAGCTTCAGTGTGGAGAGCTAACACAGGGGAGTAAGGCAGCATGTGTCGCAACTTTTTTTTTTCTTTCTTTTATTCTGGTCCTCTTCACAGCACTTCAGCTTTGCATGACTGAGGTGTTACCCATCAAGTTTTAAACAAATGCAAAATATTGTTCAGCCTCTCAGGTTTCTGACACGTTTGAAGCTGTGGTACAGTTCTGTTTCCCCTTTCCCATTCTCTCAACTAAGTTTTGCCAGGGCTAAATTTGGGCCAGATTTTTGTTGTGCACCCTCCAACACCACTGCTTAGCTCTTCTGATGTGGCAAGCTCTTGCTTCAGGGTTCTCTGCTCAACTTTGAGAGAAACAGCTCTAGTTCTTCATCCCACTGCCATTATTCTCTTGTTCATATTACTTGCAATTTAATGAAAACAGGCACTGAACATTTTGGAGCTCTTTGTTTTGGTGTATGGCTGTTGTAGGAGGAAATAAAAAAAATCCAAATTGCATTAGGGTTGTAGAAAACTCAGCTCCTTGTTAACTAGGACACAAATGTAGATTACTACTCAAAACAGGAACCCGCAGATGGGTGCATTAGTATGTGTTTCCTACAAGCAGAAGCTACAGTGAACTGGAACAATAACTCACCTGTAACCAAATGTCATCCTTAAATATGTGGTTGTAAAGCAGAGAGGCAAAAATACAGAGTTTGGAAAAGATTTGTTGAAGATGGAGAATGGTTTAAAAAAAAAAAGGCATTCTTTTCCAATTAGCCTTAGGGAGCTCAGCTTGCTTTAAATTCTTTGTTCTGGAACTTGGCTATGGACAATAGGTCAAAGATTAAGTAATTCATTACAGAACTGGTTGGTTCTCCTGAGTTTAATAAACAAATGAATGAACAGGGTTCTCTGTCTACAGCAAGATCAATTAATTTGTGTGGCACTGATTGGATCTTAAGTTTTATTTAAAACACTTGCAAGGTCTTCCTTCTTGTTTAATGTCTATGTGGCCAGTGGTGTTTTTGAGGTGACCTGGTCACTCTGCACTCATGGCACAGGTGAAAGCACTCCAACAGAAATTAAATGTGGAGAGGAAGGGAACTGTGAATTGCATTTGGAAAAGCAAAGGAATGTGAAACTTCAAAGCGCAAAATACTGCAGAAATGCATTCAGTGGAGCAATCAATATTTTTAGGATGGCAAGATTATTGAAATAACAGCACTAACCTTCTTGTGGAAGAGCACATCGCGCAAGGCTGCAGAACAGGCTCAAGGCTTGCGCTGAAGCAGAGATGACTTGAAACAATTCAGTCATTTTTACCAACTCACCGTTGCAACAGTTGGAAATGAGTCTTATTCCACCAAGAAGTCTGCTTAAAAGAAACTGTGTTCTTGCCTTAGTAATGCTTAGTAAGCACTCAAACCCAGATGCTCTTCCTCATCACAACAGAGAGGGTTAAACTGAATTTGAAGGGCCCTGCAGCAATGAGCTCTCAACTGCTGCCTCTCTTTGTGCTGCATAGTGGAAATATGGATGTTGGTGATGTCTGCAGTCCCTGCAGCTGCAGCCCTTTGGTGGGCCACCGGCCCTTCTGGGCGTGTAACTCCTGCAGCATTTGCTTGCTGTGAGAGATGAGCATTGGGGGTATTTTTTTGTTACTGTTTTTCTATGAAAACAAACCAAAACTGGTCATGCTAGGTGTGTATGGCCTCTTGCCTATTCCTGCTTGCTGGTTTTTTATTATATCAGCAGATTTTAACCAAATGTAGCAAGAAGGTTGTGATTTTGAAGAATTGATTACAGTCCTAAAATTTCATGAAAATGAATGAGTGGATGTATGAGTGGATATAGGATTCAGAATGTGTTGCTGAGCAGGAGTAATGCAAATGTGCATTTTCTACATCAGAAAAGGTACATAAGACCTTTAAAATGTCTGATCTGTGTGAAATGCTTCTAGAAAAGCTGACACCCTTTCAGACACCATGAGATGCCAATTCACTTTTAGAAAAGAATCTGCAAGAAACCAAATTTTATTGGTTTAGTGTGTGTTGGAGGGAGGGGAGGGGAGTCACAAACTTTTTCCACCATTCTTCTTCCTTGGAACTCCTCAGCTTCTCAGGTTCTGTGTTTAGATGAGACTCTGGGATTTCGTTTAAAAAGAGAATTTAGAAAATGAGCTGTAAGGTTTGTAAGTAACATCTCGAGAGTTCTGATTCCACGCAGTGGAATGGTCTTAATCCTCTCCAAAGCCAAGCATGGTTATTTTACTGAAAAGTTTTCTCAACTTTAAGCATCCTTGCTGTATCCTTTTCTGCTTGTGCAGCAGAGTCACCCCAGCTCTGCTGCCTCGTTTGAAACTACCTTGCAGTGATCTAACTTCAGATTCGATGGCTCTTTGATGGATCACAATTATTGCAGTGTCACATGCGGGCGTGCGCGCATCCCGCTGCTCAACCAGCACTGCACACGGAGCTGGCTGGCTTTAATCTGGGAAATTTTCCACCCTGCCTCCAGGGTCTGGGCAGCAGCGAGGTCAGGAGTCAGAGGAGAACAGGGGAGAGTGAGAGTGGGGTAAAAATGTTGAGGGATCAAAGAGGGAAAAGTAGGTCGTGGCAGGGTATGTGCACTGGGAGGAGGGCTGGGGGAGCACAAGTGAGGAGGAAGATTTGTTTTGCTATTGGCTTTCAAAGTTGTGCAATTTAAGGATTGGATTAACCTGATATGACTTTGTTTTTCTGCCAGATTAGATATGTTGAGTTTCTTGGCGTTGTGAGTTGTACAGTACATTGTGTGCTGTAAAATTATGGGTGTGTCGGGATAGAGCTGTAGTGACACAACCCACTCTCGGTGTAATGCAGCACTGCTGGGTGGACTCCCCCGCTCTCTTTCCCCCAACATATCCTTGGTAGGGCATTTACAAACCTGAGAGAACCTCTCTGTGTCCCCAAATTCTATTTCCAGCATAGCATGAAGACATTTTAGTAGCCTTTCTGATAAGGTAACACTTACTTCAGGTCTAAGAACCTGTTCAGTCTGGCCGTGTCATATGCAATATTAAATGTCTCTAAAATAGAAAAAAATTGTTTGAAAAGACACTTAAAGGGTTTCTTCCTGCTTCCTCAGGATTAAATTGGAGAAAGTTTATTGGGAAATGCTGCAATTTTTTTTTCTGCCCTTTTTTTTTTTTTTCAAAGAGTGAAAAGGCAGATACAGATCTGAAATAACTACAGGTACTGAGCTCACTGTTTTTTGAAGTATACCACAGCAGCATATCAATGTCAAATTTTCACAGTAGTATATCTTTGCTCAATTGTTTTGGATTTTTGTTTTTGTTTTGCTGCTGCATTCATCCTGAGATAATTTGATTTGGTGTATCCTTTTTATACACTGGGCTTGCCCTGTGAATCAGCCCAGTTCTCTGCTTATTGCTGGGTGGAGTACTAAAGAAAGGTGGACAGAATCAGAGCCCTGTCCAGCTGGGTGGTCACTGCTCTGATGAATAAAGAGTGTGAAGACTTGGGGAAGTGGAACTACACATGCCTTGGGGCACTGCTGTTTAATTCCCACTCTGGTTTTCCAGACTTTTCCAGGGACCTGAGCTATCCAAGCAGATCAGTCACGATGGACTGATCTTAGCATGACCTTTGTCACCAGCTGTCTAAGAGCCTGCCCTGTGTATCAAGAGCTGTACACTGAAAACTAAGGAGTTATGTCTCTGCCTGTAGTGAAGATTGATTCTCTTGGAAGAGAAGAGCATAAATAACAGATCAGGTTAATAAATCATATATATAGATTATGTCCTCCTCATCAGCCATGTGTTGTTAATGTGTGTTACTCTACTAACTCACAAAGGCAAAAAGCCACAGGGCCTGCTTACCAGGTGAAGGTGTTTCTGAAGTGGTAGAACATTTTTTGAATTGTTTCTGGAGTGATAGAGCAGTTTTTGAGAGCAACACCAATTGAGTAAAATGGAGCAGGAAGCTGACCTTGTGAACACCTGCATCACTCAACTCTATGCTTACATGAGAGAATTGGGGAAGAGTGCAGCATATTTGAAGTTAACCTGCCTATCTGCCATCTGAGGAGGTTAAACCACAAGCCTTCACTAACACATGTTGGACAGCTGTTGTTTGGATGTCTGCTTGAAACACCTTGCCTCTGGATGGGTGCCTTTGTACTTAAAAAATAAGAGCATGGATTGTCCAGGCTCCAAGGCCTGATGTTGATGCATCCATAATCACGTGGCTGCCCTCAGAAAGGCTGATCTTTCAGTTGGACCGTGCTCATCACCAGGTTTAAGAAGCACTTTTCCAGAGTCTCTTATCTGCTCAATTTTCTCAGTGCGACACGGTTGATGTCATTGTTGAAAATTGTGGTAGTCTCTGTCTGGAAGCTGTTCTGAACACGTGAAAAGGAGTCATTAGCCAAGGATAAGGAAAGAGCTGGAGGTGTAATTGTCAACTCGTGTGCGTCTCTGATTTCACCAGGTGCTGCACGTGTCTGGTTTATCAATTTATTTCTGTTAGAAAGTAAACAAATCTCACTTTTCTTACGTACTCTGCTGACTGCTTCAGCCAAGTTGCTCTTATCTGCAGCAGGGATGTACTTCTGAGGTCTTGTGTTTGGGGGCTTTTCTTTCTGCATCCACATGTAATCTGCTCTCAGGGATCATGTGCAGCTCTGATGCTGGCCAGGGATGCTGTTTGTCTCTCTCTAAGTCAGTTATTTAAAAACATTATTATCACTACTATCAAAATATAATACCCGCTCTTGGGGGCAGCTGTTATCCCACATATTTTTCAGGTTGAATCCTTTGGCCAGGTTCTGTCTCAGTTCTTGTGCGTTTCTCTGTGTTCAGCAGTGACTGTTCAAGGGGTGTCTGCACAGTCTGAGCCCTGGGGGATGTGCACCATCCATCCTGGGCCACATCCTGGCGGGTCTGAGCATCTCTGAGTCTCCTCAGTGAGGACTTCAAAATCACTCAGCATTTTGCATTTTTGAAACACTGATAGGTAGCTCTCAATCCTATCCAACAACGAATTTCCAGTACCTTTTCCAAACCGACTTCTCTCAGGATCTGCATCCTTGCAGGAGCTGGTGGTGTGTAACTCCAGTGGAGATCCAGCTGAACGCCGGGTGCTCAGCCCTGGGAGCCCAGTTAACACCTCATTAAAATCCACCACTGGCAGCACAAACCTTTAAGCAAACTCCTCAAGCAGTTTTTTCTGCTGCCCCTTCGGTTTCCAGCCCGTGGCTGGTTGTTTCCCACTCTCTCACGTTTTCTCAAGTCGCTGGTGTGTACAGTCTGAAGATCACATTTAACCAACACAAGGAAATCGGCTTGGCCCGACGGGCTTCTCCGTCACGTGGCTGCAAATGTGTTCACTCTGTTCTGCCAGATTATGGCTGGCTGAGCAAAATACAGTGAAGCTCTGGGCTGCTGGCCAAGCTTTTATTTCAGTTTGGAGCTTACAGCCACATATTTGCTCTTTGGCAGGACATCCACTGGGGTATATTTGGATAGTAATCTAGCATTGTTTTGCTGCTTTTTTCTTCTTTTTTTTCTTTTTTTTTTTTTAATGCACACAGATAGTATAATCCCAACACTTTGTCCAGTCTGTATGAGATTTCTCAGTGTGCCCCGTTATGTATGTGCACTAAGAGCTGTGACCTTTGATAAATATAAGTCAAAGCAATTAACTTTCTTTTATTGAAAAGTGCTGGATGTCATACTCTTTTCCCCCTCTGTGCTGATAACAGAGCTGTGTTGTTACTCTTTCCATGATCAAAAGCTTCAGTAGGGTTTGATTGAAGTCCAATTATGGAAGGAAGTAACTATGCTGGAGCCCTGAAAATAGCAGTAATTGTTAAAATAATAAAGTGTGTCCTTGTGTGTCTTTATAATATTTAAAACTTCTTTTGGGGTGGAAGGGGGTGGCTTTCCTCTAGCTTTAAAATGAAAATATTCGCAAATGTCTTGGGAAAATAGGAGTGTGCTGTTAGAAGAATTTTTTTTCTCTGGATTTCTTCCTTCAGTTTTATTCTCCCCCCCAAGCTACCTTCCTCAGAAGCTGTTTGCATGCAGCCTGACTCATGCAGAAAAATAAAGCTGGATTTGATTTTTAACTGTATGGGAGTCTTTAAGTTTGGGGGGGATAAAGGCTTTATGATGCAAACTCCTTTATTTCTCTGTGAAACAAGAAGGGGCTTTTCAAAATGCAGTGTGTTTTGGAAAGTTGGCTCTGGGTTCGAAACCCCAACATCTCCAAGGGCACCCTTGTCTGAAAAAGCAGTACAAAAAGACATCCTGCTTGGGGGAGGGATACAAAACATGAGGGCAAGGGGCAGTGTTTGAGGGGCAGTTCCTGTCATCTTCCAAAGGGGCATCACTCTTCCATTGTGTGTGGAAGGGTTTGGTTGGTTTGGTTTAGATGGGTGGTACTCAGCCTTGAATTGTGGGGTCTTGGTTACTTCATCAAAAACTTTGAGCTGTGCCTGAACAGCTCAACACTGGCAAAGCTGAAGTACTTTTCCCAAAATCTGTATGTTATTGTTTAGGATATAAATATATTTTTGCTTTCTCTTAGTCTTTCCTGCATCTTCAGAGAGGAGGGAACCTGGGAGAGAGCCCAGTGGTGAGGCTCTCATCTGTAGTGAACTGGCAGAGCTTCAGCAAGGGAGAGCTTTGGGTCTTGATCTTAAAACCCAGCATGTCTAAATGCCTATTTACCAGTTGTAGTGTTAATTGAAACACTGATGTGAATAATAGAAATGAAGATGGACAGTGGTTGCCATAGGGGCTGCTTTGGTGATTGTACAGCTGAGACTGGTTTGAAATTACAGCAAGGTTTTACCACAGTTTGGTTCTGTTTGTTTTTGGTTTTTTAACTCACGTGCTTGCACACACATCCGATACAGGTAGGACAAGATAATCCTTATGTGAAAATCAATCCTTGTGTACTTTTATTTCAGCCAGCTGGACTCAAAATCACTAAGTACTCGAATAAGATCTTTGCATTAAAGATAAATGGTATCAAGTAATAAGCTCAGAGGATTGTACAGAGCAGGACTAGAATTTTCTTGGCCCCTTAAATTCTTAGGACAGAACCTGTTAATTTGTTCATTTGAATTTTACTGTTGCACTCTCTCCACTGCAATGTAAAAATTATTTAGTCTTTCTTCTTATTTAGTCTTTCTTTTTTCGTTTTAAACTCACCTATTATTCTGTCTGTAAGATAGCTTTATGTATATAACAGCTATAAAATACCTTTTCAGCTCCCTGCTCAATCTGGGTTTGGATGGATCTTTGGAATACAAACTGCTTCATTGCCTTCTGGAAATTTTTATTTATCAAAAGCCTTAGCAAAGGGTGCCCTGTTGGTGTTTATCCAGTTGGCAGCTTGAGCTGCGCTCAGAAACAGCCCTGGCTGATCTCGAGGAGCTGCTGAAACTCATCAAGCAGGTTCCTGCTCACCAATTATCCAGTTAAGCAGAAAGAGGAAAGGTGTTTCTCTTGCTTGTGTTTTTCTCTTCGCTAAGTTTAACCCATTCTTCCCCAAGCCTGAGTAGTTGTGGGTAACATGGCAACAGCAGCAGGGAGAGTCCAGGGGGAGAGGGGCAGAGGGGGATCTCTTACCTTACACCCTAAAAACACACCAGGATTGCATCCCTCAGGTGGGACAGACAGGCAGGTTCCAGCACAAATCTACAGCATTCTGATTCTTAGCTGAGTCCTACCCAGCATACCTCAACCAGCTTTTTGTCTGCATTTTAACAAAACCTTAGGAAAATAAAAGAAATTTCCCCCTCCAACCAAACGCTTCCTTACTTCAAAGCCAATAATGAATGTTTCATCATTGCCAGAGAAAATTTGTTTATTCCCAAACACTCCTACTGCGTCTTGGTTGGAAGGCTTAAATTGCTTGCATAATAAGTGCTGGGGATAATATAAAAAAGCTCTTTCTAGTAGAGTTCTGGTTTTCAGTACATACGATGAAAATAAATAAATGCTCAGATGATAGCAGACAGCTGGGTTATCCACATCTGACTGTCTTCTGCATTGATTTTTAAGACAGTCTATGTGCATGGCTGCTTGCTGGCTATCAATACCAGATATGTCTGCTTGGAATTCAGAGGGATTGTTAAGTGACAGTGCAGTTGTGAAACAAATCATTTTGCTCATGGTTACTGAAAATAGTAAATGAGTGGGTAGGATAAAGTGAAGAGATACTCTCAATTCCAGTAGAGAGCAAGAAAATGAAATGGGTTTCCTGACTGCCATTAACAAACAGTGACTTGGTGAATATTTTTCTTTTTTTCCTTCCTACCTCCTGCCCAAGGAGTTGGCTCCGTAAGCAGCACAACCTCCGTGGGTTTTCTGATGTGTAATGAGGTTCCTGCAGCCAGGGAGGGAAGAGCTTCCTTCATTTACATTGTTTTCACAAAGCTTGTTGGTAGCATGTGTGGATGCCTTGCTGCCAAATTTGTTGGAAATTGGCCAACAATTTCCCAAGCTTTTAGGAGGGGTCTGGACAGACATGCACAGCAGGACTGCACAAAACTCATTTCTCTGGGAAATCAGTTAAAGAATAACTGTCAGGTATTGGGGGGACTGAAATGAATTTTGCAAAACAATTGAAGGAACTGAAGGACTGTTTGATATCTTAATTCTGTACATGGCCATTAACCAGGTGCACTAGATACAGTCCTTGCCCACAGGTTGGATCCACACTGGCAGATTTCTATCTGCCCAGGACCTGTCTGGAGCACTGCAGTGTAATTTGGTAACTGCACTGATTTTTTTGGAAGTAGCTGGAAATGCTCAGGAAAAGCAGATCAAAATACTCATCAACTTAGGCTGTGGCAGAGCTTGATCTGGATGTCTGAGCTGTGCTGGCTTAGTGGTCTGTGAAATAACCTTTGACTATAGGTAGGGTTTTTCTTCCATTTCCTGAGTCGCCCAAGGGTGTAACTGAATATTTACTTCTCTTCCACATTGCTTTTTTTATTTTTAAAAGGAAGATCTGTGACTGCACACATTGGAATGCATGTTAATAACAAAAATTGAAGAGACCCTTTCCATCATCAGGATTTTATTGAGTTTTGCTTGTACATTGAACCCTCAAAGACCTTTTCCAGGCAGCAAAATGGAGGCCAGAGAGGTAGAGCCAAATTCTGGGATTACTGAGCAAGGTAGCTGCAATGCTGGGTGACCGCCTCACCCCTGGCAGCTTGGACAAACCCTCTGAACCAGGTAAGGGTGGGTTGGGACTTCTGCTTCAGTAGGTCCTTCTTCCAGGCTGCAGGTAGAGCAGGTGAGGGCTGTGTTGTGGGCGGGCAGTAGCATCTGAGCTGGTTGGGTGTGAGTTGTGTGGAATGCAGGTGCATAAATAGCTGGGGCATGAGGAAGCAAAATGTTTTCACCTGTGAATAGATGAGTTACTTCTGCTGAGGTGCACAGGAATGCAGGGTTGGCTTCTGTAGAGAGAACACATTAAAGGTGGCATGAAGCATCTTCATCGTGAGACCAGCTCTTAATTTATTTCTGAAAATCTGGAGCACCATAAATCTGCCAGTGCCATTTTCTTTATTCCTTCTGCATTTGTAAAAAGAGAACAAATAAAAATGTTCTGTAAGCTTTGCTACATTAAAAAAAAATTCCATTTATATGACACAGCTCTATTTTGTATAATTTTTTCATATCCAAAATACAGAGGGCTTTAGAATAGATGAAGAAAAGCTGCATATCTGAGTTTAAGATAAAATAAGATGATCCCTGTGACAGAGACAGCAGAAATGATGTGATACGACAGTTGCTGTAGCAACACCACCTACTTCATGAAAATCAGAGTTAACAGGAGTGTAAAAGGTAAAGCCCACATAATTTTCCAAGCCTATGAATTGCTGCTGCCCTCAGCCTGCAGTGCTCTCCAGCTCTCCAGTGCTTCTCCTTCCATGTGGGCACAGAATAATCACCTTTTTCCACATGGCCAACTCCTGCAGACCCCATACTGCATTGAGCAGGGGCACACGGTGGGAATTCAGCAGGTGACCTGGAAATAGGAGGGAAAAAACATGAAGGGTTTTGTCCTGTCCTGTCCTCCCCCAAATCATGCCAAAAGCCCCAGGCAACAGAGTACTGTAAGGCCTATGCTGTCTCTACAGAGAATGGGATGACCACCAGTGTAAAAAGGAAGCCAAGCAGTCAATTTGCTTCTGTGGGACTCAGCTTGTAAAGCACTGGTGTGCTTAATATGAATTGTTAAGTGTTTTAGACACAGAAGGTCTCAGGGGTAAGGGCACTTCCCCCCTCCCAAATAAACCCAAAACCAGTGGGGCTCCATACCTCTGCTTTTATAAAATGCCAACTCCCATGTTTGAAAGCTCCCATATGCAGAGAAGCAATGATTTGCCAGTGCACGTTGGCCTCAAGGTCACATTAAAATACATGTATTTTTAATACATTGATATTTTAAAAATATATTTACTTAATATATTAATGGGTTTTGTCATTAATTGGCAGTGGAGAGCCATGCTGTGTGTGATAGCAAGAGTAAATGTTTATTACTTGTGGACTGGGGGATGAGTATTTAGAGGAAAGGGCAGTCTCTCATGGAGTCAGGTTTTTCTGATCCCTTTTGCTGACATGCCTTCTGAAGGCATCACTGCTCAATAAATGAAGAGAGGTTTGGTTTTTGTGTCTTGGGGCATTTTAATTTATTTTTTGACGTCGTTCACAATCTTCACAGGTTCAGCATGCCTGTTGCATTGAGAACATGCATAGTAGCGTGTTCAGAAGCTTAGTTCAGGGCTGTGGGCAGTTTGCAGAGGAGGTCACAAGAAGGAATATTAGAATTCCAGGATTTCTTCAAGAGATAGTCCATCACCAACCTTTTTCACTGCCTCTGTTTTTAAAAGATTAACCCAGAGGTTTTCGTACATGTTGCTCTGTCTGGTCCATGTGGGTGCTGTTGTGAGGCACAGAAGTCTCTGCAGGCATTAGTTTGGGTTTGGAGGCTCCTCAGCAAAGCAGTTTCTCGCCATTTTCTGGTGCTCAGTGACTCCCTCACATTTAGAAGTGAATTTATCAGTGCCCAGTGTTCAGTGCTGTAATATCTTTTAATTAAGCTTGCTTTTTGAAGTTACCTGATTTTGCCTGTGTCTAACATGCCACCAAGACCTGTTTTATGCAGCAGCTGTAAAGAAGTAGTTACAAACACAGTGGTAGCATCCATCTTCACAGCCTGTTCTCCTGGAATTTTCCCTAAGTGGTGATTTTCCCTTCCTTCCTCTGGCCCCCCATTTCAGGCTACCCAGATCTGATGCATCTATATGGTTTATAAATAGAGATAAATGCATCAATGGAGAAAACGCTACAACCACACACACTTTATGTGTGCTCCTTGGGAATAAAGCTATATAAAAGTATATAAAAGCAAGTTAGACCTCTGCAGTTATTGGGCTGTAACAACCCAAGTATAATTTTTTGGGTATTTCTGTTTGTTTGTTTGTTTTCCCAGAACATATTAGAGAATCCTAATTTAAGGCAGAGAGAAAATAAAATGTATTCAGCCTTACTTAGGTTATGGGAACAGTGGGTTCCCACTCTGGCAGCTTTGATTCTTAAAACGTGATTATTTTATACAAATCACCCTCAATAAATTGTCACATAAAAAGTGTACTTTGTTTTAGTGAAAGGTAAAATGGAAAGAAATGTAAAAAAAGTAAAAAATGACTGCAACAGATAGTCCAGATTTGTGTGCATAGAGTAGATCAAAAGAGAAGAGATTTTCAAGTTCTGTAACTCTCCCCAGTGACCTCTTTTCCTTCAGGGATGTATTCCAGTGCTGCTGATAGCATCTGTTGTCTGTCTCTCAGGCTCCCCATTAGCTGCTGATTGGGAGGCAGAGGAAATGTACCTGTTTCACGTGGCTTTTCCATGCCAGTTGAAATCTCCCTTGGCTGTGTTTTGATAACACACCCAGGCAAGCAGGACTTGGGTACCAGAACTGGGTAATAGATCCATGAGTCATGGGTGGCATATGCTGTCAGAATTACAGGAGGGCTCTTCGCAAGACCTGTTTACTGAGAGCGTGCTGTCCTAGATAGACAAATAAACAGAACAATGAAAAAGGGACTGACTTGGTCTGGAGCATTGAAAAGCACATTGGCAGTGGCACAGACACATCTTGAGGACAACTGTTGTCTTTGTTTTGAGCAGAATTCCTCATGAGGGCACATTTATGGATAGTGAGGTTATGGCAAGGTGAGGGTCCCCCTGGGAACATGGGACAAGGCAAGAGGAAACAGCCTGAAGCTGCACCAGGGGAGGTTCTTGCTGGATGCCAGAATTTCTTCACTGAAAGGGTGGTTTAGCACTGGAAGGGGCTGCCCAGGGAGGTTTGGAGTCCCAATCCCTGGAGGTCTCCAAGGAAGGCCTGGACATGGCAGTGCTCTGGGCCAGTGACAAAGTGAGGATTGGGCACAGGTTGGACTCGATGGTCTTTGAGAGCTTTTCCAACCTCAATGATTTTGTGACTCTCTGCTATGTGAGGCTGTTACCTAAACCAGGGGCTCTGTCTAGGATCCACTGGTTTATTTAAGCTGGGTACATAATTGTCCAAGGAAAGGAAAATGGATGTTTTTCATCAGTTTTCCTTCAGAGCAGGTTGACAGTTTTGATGCTTCTCTGGAATCTTCCCTTTAAGAAAAGTATTACTGTACTTTTTGAGGAATTTCACTATAAGTGAATTGCCAGATAACAAAAGCATGCCAAAGGATGTCAAGAAGCTCCAATGTACCAGAGAACATAAGCATCTTGAACTGAGACATACTTCTAAGCCATGTATAAATTAAAGTTAAACACCGGTGTGAACGTTCTTCCCTGCAGCTCTTCTTCAGGCTCAGTCCCCCCTGAATTCCATCTTGGCTGATCTTTGTAAGGAAACCAGCATCCTACAGAAAAATCAGAAAAGCATGTAGGAATATTGTGGATTTTATGCTTTTCAAGAATTTTAAAATCCCTGTTCATTGTCCTTGGGGCAAAATCAAACCCTCTGTTCCTCCATGTAGCCATTCTGCAAGGGAATTGTTCAGAGCAGGAGCAACTACTGTCAGGCATCTTGCAGGGGTAATTTGGAAGGGAATAAAAATTGGATTTCCTGGTTGTTTTCAGAGATGAGGCCTCATTGAGCTCATAAGTGCTGCTTTCACGCAGGCTAAATTCAAGGAAGGGCTTTCAGAGTATGGATCTTACAGAAGAGATGAGTCTGAAGTCCAGGAGATGTAGTGGAAGATTTTACCTGCTGGTGCCTTCTATTTGCTTGTTTATTGTTTTGAAGGGCAGGGCATTGCTGGGCCAGCAGGCAAAGGGTATTCCATGCACTCCATGGTAACCACAGGCAGGACTTGCAAGTCACTCTCTCAAAGATCTGCAAACACACAACTGAAGGCCACGAGTGCAGCCTCAGGTAGCAGACTCTGTCCCTTGGAAATGCAAGCTTTAATTACATTATATCCTCCTCTTTCCCCTTTTCCCATTTTGCCTGCGGAGCTCAGACCAGCTCTGGGCTGAATCTGGGCCATCTCAGGAAGGAAGTGGTTGTCTGTAGGATCTTAGATCTTGACCTCATTTACTGCAGATGTGAAAGGATGCAGGGAACAGCGGGAGGAGAAGAGAAAATCTGGCAGGAAGGACTGAAGGATTTTGTCTGGGGAGATTGGACTTTGCTTAAAGTTTCAGCAGAATTATGAACAATTAATTTGATTTTGTGGACGTGTCACACCATGTGCTTGCTTCCCTTTCTGTGACGAGCCCAGTGTGACACCTTGGGTGGCTCTCACCTGTGTCCCACAGCTGCAGAAACCCATGAGAGTCAATTTGAAATACAGCCAATGCCTACACAATTTGCTAACCTGAGAGAATGATGATTTGATTTAAAATATTTGTACTTCTTCATCTGCAAAGAGAAGTGTTGCCCCTTCTTTCATGGGAGTCTTGTGGGGAAGAAGCTGTTTCTGAAGCATACAGATGCAGTAGTTTCCAGTGCTGGAGGGAACTCCTGAAATTGTTTCTCTACAGGAGGCTGGAATAATTTATGGCAAATACTATATGGATTTATTTGGATAAATCAAAATGGGTGAAACAAGTGTTGTGATGGTTTAATCACGTTCTATATCTCATTTGACTGGAAGAATATAAAGCAAAACAGGCCCATCTTTAAATTACAAAGATAGTTTATTAGTACACACAAAAACAACAAAAAAAAGGAAAAAAAACAACAACAACAACAAATGAAACTTCTAAAACATCTTTCTTTCTCTTTCTAAGTTTTTTACCTTTCTTCACTCAACATAAAAAGACATGACTTGCAACTCCAGCCAGTTTTACCATTTTAAAAATAACCTTTTATCAGTTCTTTTAGGAAAGGAGTCTCTCCGGGTTCTATATAGACATCCCATGCTCTACATCTGCGAGGATTTTAAAGGAACTCCTGCAAACTGCGAAATCCTACCCATTAGCAGTTCTCTCAACACTGCACATAGGCTATATTTGCTTATTGGGGTACTGTTTAAGGATGCCTCCTCTAGTATGACACAAAGATTCTCTTCTTCTATTTCCAAAATCATCTCAAGACCCAAAAACAAATCTCCTCTTTCTTTAGGAGCAAAAAGCTTCATATCACTTTTAACTAGAACCTTACATCCCCCCAAAAGCATTTATATGTTACAGGAAAAACTAGTTCCGCCTCTATAGTTTACCAGAAATGTCCAGCCAAAATTAGGCCACTCCTTTGTCCTTTTGCCTTAAAGTCCTTTTCACTCTTCCTTTACCGACTGTAGCTCCATGCTGTGTCTTTCTATTCGCTATATTTGTTCTTCTTCCGGAGAAAGATGATGTTTAGGAAAGTCCATCTGCTCACAACAAAAGGTTAAACTTTTCGGGCTGCCGGGCTGCCCACGTGGCTCTGCGGCGGGAAACTGAGTCGTTTAGAAGCCGTGCGCTGGTTTCTTCGGCTTGAAAAGAAGAGCAAGGGCGAAGGGGCACTCCGTCCGAGCTCTCTCTCTCTCCATGCTGTCCGCCTCTCCGCGAGACAGCGGCTCCTAAAGCTCCGACCCGGCCCGCCCCGACTCCAGCAGCATCGGGGCCCGGCCCGGCCCGGCCCGCCGCAGCCGCCCCGGGGTGGGGGGGCACCGAGGCCAGCCGGCCCCGGCGGCTCCCTGTCCCCGGCCTGCCACACCGCAAGACAAAGAGACCGCTCCTCCCCCCATCCAGCCTTTTTAAGCATTTCGCCGAAAGTCGCAGCTTGTCTTTTACTGGATAAATTACTTGTCAATCACACAAACTGACCCCGATTGGAACAAAATCAGGCTTTTCCTAGCCTATGACAAGTGTCTCCTTAAGGACAAAGGAATCCGGGTAGGATAGTATGTGATTGAAACTTTGAAGATTGTTACAACCATGACTGTACTTCTTACACAGCTCTTGCACATAATTTTAAAAACAAATTGAAAAGACAACGTCGACTTTCTCATGTCCCACTCTTACAACAGGCACATAGGAAATGAGTAGAAATGGATCTGACAGCACCCCACAGTGTCCTGCTGGTGGGACTGAGTAGAGGATGACAACTGTCCCTCGCTGTAAGGAACTGAAGGGACAGGGAGCTTTGCCAATGTGTTGTTTGTTGAAGAGGATCTGCGGCACTTGGGAATCTGGAGCTGTGTTTGTACCAGCAGCACAGGCTGATCCTGCCCTGTTCCTCTCAACAGTGCTCTTATACTGAATGCATTCATTGCAAACTTTGCTGGAACAGCCTTTCCCTTCCAGGCTCTCTCCCTCTCTTCTTTGGCTGCCAGTCTCTGTCGTCCTCTCCTTCCTCACCTCCTTACCACCTTCTCAGCTTTGAGTCCTAATCACTTAATGAAATCTTACCCTTCTCCCCCAGCCTGAGCATGCCCACAGTTGGAACATGCTGCCCAGGGAAGTGGTTGCATCACAGCTCTGGAGGTTTTTAAAAAACACGTAGATGTGGCACTGAAGACGTGCTTTCATGGTGGAGTTGGCAGTGCTGGGTTAATGATTGGACTTGATGATCTTGGAGGGCTTTTCCAATCTAAACTGTTCTGTAATTCTCTGAACTAACACTGACCCAAGAGCTGTCTTCTCTTCCAGTGCACAGGCCACTAGCACACTGCAGTGAAAAGTCTGACAGAAATTTTTAACAGGTTCAAAGCAAAGTATTTTTTGTGGAACCTTTTTCAGGAAACTGTAGAACCATTTTGGCAGAAACACAGTTGGCGCACAAGAAATCCAAACAGAATGTTTGAAATCTGGCAAAGGCCAAAGGAACTGAAGACAGCATCCTCTAATGGGAAGTGTCAGACAATTTCAATAAGACTACCAGTCCTGCCTGGAATAATACTGTAGAGGCCTGGAGCAGGAGGCACACAAATCTGAGAGGGGAAATGACAGTTCTTTCATAATTAAATGTACAAGGTTTGTAAACAATGCTGATATCTTTAACAACTACACATTTTAAAAACACTTTTGTGTGCCAATCCTATAGTGTGTGTTTAAAGCAGCAAATTATGTTGTGGTTGCATTGGGTTGAGATCCCTTTTTCCGCAGGAAGTGTTTGCAGTCACCCCATGTTCAGCAGAATCAAGTTTGTGTAAGATAAGGAATAGAGGAATGTCCGTGCCAGCTTGGAGCCCTGGTCAAAATACACGGATCTCCTGTTGTTTGGGAAGAAAATAAAGCTTCTATAATAACTGCTTGAATAAACACACCCAGAGGTGAAGTGTCTTCTTCACTCCAAGGCAAAGAGTGGTTGGGTTTGTCCTTCCAGTTGAGGTCAGGAGGATTCCAGTTTGTGGCTTTAGTCCTATCCACCTAAGTGGTTTGGTTTCTGGAAAGCAACTACAATCCTAATAGCAGGGAAATCACGTAGAATAAGATAGGATAGATAAAAGATTGCTTATAATATTGTAGGTGAGGAATGATAACCTGACAAGATGCTGTCCTTAGATAAATTTTGACCTCTGGAATACTCTTTTTGCTGTGCTTCCCATGGGGATTTTTGCCTGTCTCGATCCCGGCACTCTGACTGTGTGTTCTGCAGTGAGAGAACTTTTCCTGGAGGCTGAAGGAGTTAATGCAGAGCTGCATGACAGATTAGTCCAGGACTGGCTGTGATTTGGAGTGAGGGAGCTATCTCAAATAGCTGGCCAGCTGCCAAGAGGATAGATGGCTTGGAAAACATACAGGGAGAGCTCTGGAGCAGCTCTGGGTGAGGATTATCTGTCAGTTTAACCACTGTGCTGCAGAGCCTGAAAGTGCCTTCCATTTCTATAAAGAAAAATTATTAGCAAACACATGTTTTATCTTTGGGCTGTTAATAAATTGAGTAGGAAACTCCTCTTTTATTTCCCTCCGATGTGTGTAAAAAATAGGAAAAAATATTTTGATTAGGACATTTTCACTCTCTTTTCTTCCTTTTGGTGCTGTTCTCCAGCCAGCTGTTGAGCTGATGAGGAGTGTAGAAGGGCTGTGAGGAGGCAGATTTTCTAAAAATCAGACACATTTCTATGGGAGTTGAATGATTCAGAATTGTGTTCCACATAATTTACCAGGGATCTCTTGCAGTACAGATAAGAAGTCTGCCAAGCAGTAGTGCAGCTGAAGAGGTTATTTCCGTCTTCACTCTCCAAGGCACAGCTGGTAGGTGGGATGTTTCAAAAAGGGGAAATTAAGAGTCAGGATATGGTGATTGAACTCCCCATGATACCAGATCAGCATTTGGAGGTTTGTAGGTATACAAAAATGCTGCTGTACTTTGAATGGTGAATTTTAATCATTGCAAGCAATTTAAAGCTGCTTTAAATTTAAAAATAAAAAAAGAAAAAATTTAATTTTTTTTCCCAGAGGTTTGGTCACCTAGATGACACAAGTGAATGGCCTCAGTCCACTTCTCTCTGAAGAAGGAACCACACTGAGAATATTGCCATTACATTGGACTTCTCACTGGC
Organism: Phylloscopus whistleri; assembly: GCA_017589585.1. NCBI lineage: Eukaryota > Metazoa > Chordata > Aves > Passeriformes > Phylloscopidae > Phylloscopus > Phylloscopus whistleri. The sequence continues at coordinate 366,505 of JADMLD010000349.1, forward strand.
AGTCTTTGCTGGGAGGAGGAGGACAATTGAAAGGATTAGAACAGCAAATTTTCTTTCAAGTCCTTTTTTCTGGAAAATTTTTCACTATGCTAATATCTGCCAGAGCAACACCAAAAGCATTAGCAAAGGCAAGATGTTAGGGCAGCAGAATTTCTGGGGTTGTCAAAACCTGCTGGTCCCTTTGCCAGGAGACACCTGGAGCTGAGTCTGCCCTGGCATACTCCTCCTTGCTTGAGTGGAGTTCTACAAGTGGGAAAGGCTCCAGACAAAAGGCCAGTGTTGACATAGTTGTGGTCTCTCCAGGCCATGGTTGAGACACATCACTAGGGTGGTATGAGGGGAAGTTTCCATTAACAATTGTTCCCGGCTTGCTTCCACTACCATCACCACCACCGTGGAGCTCTGCAGCTGGATTTCCAAAAGAGCTTAATGCTCAAGAGTTCTCATTTCAGCAACTTAAATAGAGGGGCTCAGTTCTTTCCAAAACACTTGGCAGCCATCAGCCCCCATTGAGAACAAAGCTTAAGCACATTAAACAGTCCAGCCACTTCACTGTTGTGAGCACAGAGTGTTTAAATAATGCAGACCCTGGCAAAGGCATCTGGCTGCCGATGCTGAGGGGCCTTACCTTGCAGAGTGGGTTTCCTCCTTGTGCATCGGAGCCTCCAAGCAGCCCTTCCTGTGGCTGTTGTGACAGCTGGGAAGCTTGCTGATGCGAGGGTTAGTCGGCTGCTGGGCACATGACATTCAGCTTGCTGTGCTTATTTGACCTATCTCTGATTGCGAGGAATTTAGTGCATAAAAATAACACCCCAGACAAATTTGGCAGGAGGATGCAGAGCGAAAGTGCCGTGCACACCCGGGGAGAGGAGCCCGGGGAGCAGTGTAAGGCGAGGCCACGCTCTGCACTCCCGCAGTGACAGCAGTGCCAAGGCCAGCACAGCCCACGCTGTCGTCTCGGATTACAACAAGTTCCAGCACCACGGAGATGTCATGGCCACTGGCCAGCAAACTAACGAAGACAGGTTCCTGGCTTGCACTATTGGCAAAACTTGATAGAATAAATAAAAATATCCCGGGTGCCAGGAGTTGCCCAATGTAAAATGCTGGACGAAGCATTTCTGGTTTTTCTGCCTGGGGCTCGAGATACCTTTGTTAACTCTGTTGTTTTTGACGGAGTTGCTGATCATTTGCAGGAGCATGACAGAACAGAGGCTGGCAGAGGTGTGTGTGCCATGTGGGTGTAGGATATCTCACAGGGCAGCACTCTTGGGACTCCTAGTGACGGTGTTTAGACACATGGTGTATTCAGGCTTTAGTGAACACCATTCCCCTTGAACGAGCTTCTCGCTGGCATGGGAACATGTTGTGTTTGCTGAAGGGCCAGGTCTGTAGTCGTGAGAGCTTCTTAGAGCAGGGAAGAGGAAATGTGTGCATGGAGGGAGCAAGGCAGGACCCTGACTGCCATGTCTTCTCCCAGACCACTGTGGAGGTGTATCGCTCTTTGTTTTGCTCTTGCATTGCTAAGATGCAATGCCTTGATTTCCCGTGCTTAAAAGGAGCATTTTTGCCTTTTTTTCAGGGTGGTATTGTAAAATTTCTTGAGGCCAGTGACTACAGAGTTCATGTAATTGTGTCATATGGCACATTATAGATAAATGGTAATAATCAAACTGATCCTGTATATCAAGAACTTCAGCAATATTTAAATACAGGCTCTCTCACGTGGGACAATTAGAAAGCTGGGCCAGATTTCGCAATCTGAGTTTTAGAAACACCCTGCAGGCTCACCAGAAATATTATAAAAGTACTCAGAGCTTGTGTTTTGCTTCATTTTTTGTCTGTATTACAGAATGCGCACCTTTTCTAGGTGCACACATCTGTGTATTTGTCTGCAGTACGGAATACCTGGCTGCTCCGGAGCAGGCACTCACCCAAGGAGCTTTTCTTGTCTTTCGTCTTTTAAACGAGGCCGTGGCAGCCCATCCATCCATCAGCGATGGATCGGCCCTCACGGCCGGCAGGGCTGCCGGGGTGCGCGTCCCTTGACGGGAGGTGACACCGGGGCAGGGAGGTGACTCGGACCCACACGCCGCCGTCTCCAGGAGGGGTGAAGCTTGTGAGAAGCCGCTCCTCAGCCACAGCCGTGCGGGCCGAGCCTCCCCCGGGCTGTCCCGGTTATCCCGGAGCGCTGCGCTGGCAACGCGCACCCGGTCACCCGCGGCAGGCGCGGCACCGCGGACGGGCAGGGGAATTGCCGCCGCCGCTTCCCGGCTGTATTAACGGGGGACAGCTGGAAACGCCACGTTCCTAGCCCCGAGAGCGAGGAGAAGCCGCTGGCACCGCCAGTTCCCGGCTGGATTAACGAGGGACAGCGGGCAAGCGCCACGTTTCCAGCAGCGCGTCCCGAGGCAGGGGCGGCAGCGCTCCGCAGTGGCACAATGCGTGCAGCATCCTTTCCTCCCGCTCCCTCTCCTGCAGCCACAACTACGTTTTGATAACTTTGATCCTCCTTTTCTCCTCTCCCCGGCCCTCACCAGCCTTTCCTGGAAGCTGATTTTATCAGCTCTAAAATAGGAGTTACAAAAGCTCTCCCTTAGCAAGCCCTGCACAGTGCAATTCCCCCGCTGCATTTTCCGTGCTGTTCCCATATTATTAAAATAAAAACTACATTGTTAGTGCTGGCCTTGGAATTAGAAATGGCATGTAATGTTTACTGTTTTACACCCTAAATATTGCAGATGTGGGCACAAATAAGGAAATACTACACAGCCACAGGATGTTTTTGTAGTTATCATGAAAGCCATCATATCGCTAAAGTCAAAGTGAATTAGCAAATAGCCAAAATCATAAAAGAATATCTGCTTCAATCAGAAGTCCTTCCTCTGAAGTCTGTGAGGCTTCTACTTCTGAGGCATGTGAAAACTTCTGAAAATTTGCTCCCGGGGATAGTCCATGTTTAGGCAGCTGACTTCAGGATCCTATTTTTGGAATCTTTGGCTGAGATTTTAAATTGGATTTTTAGTAGGAATGGTGCCCGAATTGGTGCTGTAGGATCTTGAAGGCTTTATCTAAAATCAAAAAGAGAAAAATGGGAGGTATACCACTCATTTTCTGGGAATATGCTCCTTTTTATTAGATTTTATATACCATAAAAGAGAAATGCAGCATCAATAAGTGTTGTCTTCATTTTTGCAGAGCATCTTTAAGGAATCTTTGTAGCCTTTCATGTTGCTGGTTTCCTTCACTGGCTTTTAGAATATCCCTGGTACGATTTCATAAAGAATAAATAGCAGTCTCCTTGGAGTGCTTCAGCACAGCTGAAAGTACACTTTCATGAGATGCTATTCATGGCAAGTACTGTACATTGTTTGATTGTAAAGTAAACATACCCTCAGAGGTATAACTATGAGGGGTTACAGTGTGCTGATAGATCTGAACTAAATGACAGTAGTTATGATCTTTCCTGAGGATGGGATCCTAATGAAGTTGGAGTGAGGTTGGAGCAGTATATCTTCTGCCTGCAGTCCAGTGCAACTCAGTGTTGGATTCAGTGATGTTATGTGGGAACCTAAGATTAGCAACCAGAGTTAGGAATAGATTCTGAATATAAAGGCCATTGGCATGTCTGGATGAGAATATGCACCTTGCAGAATGGGCAATCTAATATTTAGCAAGCATAGATACCAAATCTGTGAAGGGAAAGCTGAAAGAATTATTGCTTGTCAAGTATGTAGAGATTTTCTAAAATCCTTTGATACAATTAACATATTTTTTCTAACCCAGCTGTATTTATCCTACATTTGTGTAGGTCAGATCTTGCCAGCAAACCGGAACACACCGAGCCCCATTGATCCTGAGACTATCCAAGTTCCTGTCGGCTACGAACCTGACCCTGCAGATCTTGCTCTGTCCAGCATTCCTGGCCAGGAGATGTTTGATCCTCGCAAGCGCAAGTTCTCCGAAGAAGAGCTGAAACCACAGCCCATGATTAAGAAGGCTCGCAAAGTCTTCATCCCAGATGACCTGAAGGTAATTTGGAGCTGGTGACAAGGTGATTCCTGCAGGGTCTCTGATAGTTGCTCACTGAGGTACGGGTTTGGACCATGAATCTATTTTGTCATGTAAGGTAAATCTTTCAGTCTAAATCTGACTTTGCTGTAGAATAAAACTGTTCAGCGTTCTGGATTAGATGAAGGGAGGATGTCCCTTATTAGTTATGCAACAGTTGAAATTCATGAGTTCAATATTCATTTCCTTTGTATGCCAGAAACTTCCTGCTTGACCTTGGACAGGCTTGCTTTGTCCCATATTTCCCACTTATGAAACAGCCTGATCATGTTTCCTTTTTCTTCATCCTCTGTCTATTCAGCACAGGCTATGAATCCTCCAAGGAGAATGGAGGACCCTGATGACAAACTGAAGTATATTATGTCTTATTTGGAAGTTGGTGTAGTTCTGTGTTTAATAATGAATAAGAGCACTCTAGTAAAAACTATTTCACTAATATATATTCGCTAATCCAGGTGAAAGAATCTAGACAAGCGGTAGGAAAACAGAAGAAAACAGAATTTTTCTGCTAAGAGGTGTGTTTTAATACAATATGTAAAATACAATTCTACATCAATATGTTGGAAGAAAAGAGTCTGTGCTACTCACTGCTTCTGAGATGTGAAGGGTAAAGTGCATGAAGATAGCAGGAAAATGGATCCAGGTTATCAAACACTCTGAATATTATTTGCAAAGTTGTTTTCCCAGTATGTGCTTTCCAAGAGGATCTCTCTTATCAGAGGCAATCAGGGCAGAATTTCATTCTGCTGTTGCTACTGCCCCCAAGAGACACAGCCTGAGAGCCTGTTGGAGTCACTGGGAATCCCTGGCTGCATGTGCAGGGAGCCTGGGATGCCATGTGTTTGCACCAGATTGATAGTGTTAGGGAAAGAAGCTATTTTTATCCCTAAGCATGCTGTGGTGCAAGTTAAAAGCACAAAATCACAGTTGCAGTAGTGTTCAGGTTGCTGTCACTCAGCTTTCCTTTGCAAAGGTTTGCCTGCACCATGTTGCTTGCCTGGGCAAGTTCTACTGCCTGTGATCCCCTGTTGGGTTGCAGTGCCCAAGGTAGAGGTATTTGCTGCAGGAATGCTGGAATTTCTCCCTTTGTCACATCTCCCAGGTGCCCTTATGCAACAAAGCAAGCTTTTGGCAAAGGTCCTGTTGGCCAGAGGTGGAAGCCAGCAGTGCAGCACAGGAGTGAAGCAGAAGCTCATGGTCTCTCATTCCCTCAGGATCATCCCATCGCTTGCCCTTGACTCGTTTCTGAGCACTTGACCCAGGTGCTGCTTCTGCTCTGGCATGTGGAGCAGCCCCTGGGTTCTGGGGGAGGGTAAGCAGATTAGACCAGTCAATCGTCTCTGGGTTGCATGTGATTTGGAAATGCCAGCCTTACCTCTTTCAGGCCTGGATTAAGGGATTTGCCATAGCAATTTGTTAAAATAAAGAGGGATGAAGCCTAGGTGGCACACTAATAAATTGCTTAAAGCTGATTTTTATGGAGTGAATTGAGATGGGAAATTATAAACAAGATTTGGGTCATAGCTTTTTGCTCCGTGCTTGTATTTTGGAGGGTTTTGTGGGGCCCCATCTACGTACAGGTGAAGAGCCATTTAGAGATAGTGCTGGCTCCAGATCAGCATTCCTGCACACTTTGTTGGGCCAAACTGATAGAAAGCAGTTCAAGAGCCCTGCTGCCAGCAATTGTTTTGCTCCTTCTTTGCTTTGTGCAGCAGCAGAAGGTGCAGAGCAGCAGGATTAGGCTGGGCTGAGGGACCCAGGAATGGTGGGTGTTTGCTCAGTGCAGCATAGGAGCATCTGGGTCTCCTGCCCTGTGCTGGTCCCTGGGAGCTGCACAGGGAAATGGAAGCATGTTAGGATGAAGAAAGAGGGAGTTCGAGCTCTGTGACTTGGCCAGGCAGTCTGAGGGTTGAGTGGCTGCGTCACTTGTACTCTGCAGGAGACTGAATTCACTTTTCACAAGGGATTCTGCCTGCTTTGTATTTCCTGAGTTGTTCCAAAGTTCTAGAACTTAATTCAGTTAGGAAGCAACATCAAAACTTCCATTTTGCTGAAGGCCACTTTATTGGAAGAGTGGAAAAATCAGGTGAAAATCAGTAGTTACTTCAAGCCTTTGATACACCAATGCAGTAAGGTGATCTAGAGGCAAGTCTTCAGGGATAACACTTTGGGAATGTGTTAGCTTATGAAACCTCAGGGGGTAGTGGACCTATTTCTGTCCAATGCTTTTTTTTTTACACAGTCAAAGCCTATTGCACTAATCTCTGTGGTTGGTCCCATCATCACTGTGCCAAGGAATCCTCTTGCAGTGACTTAGTGGTGCAGACAGGAACATTTTGGGGCTCTGTACAGTGCTTTGAACATTAAAAAAGAGCGTAGCAGTAGATGAAATGGGTGATAGCAATACAGAGAGTGAACCAGGTGTTGGCTGGCAGTGCTGAGCAGGGCCAGAGGTAATTAGTGCTGCTGCAGCCACTGTGCAGGGTGAGTCATGGCACATGAAGGTGGATGTGCTAACTAGGTCAGCCTAGATGGGAGATGGATTGTACCTCCGGAACATTGCTTCACTTTTCCTTGGAGGAATTCCCTGTCAGGAGGATGAGGGGGTTAATGTAAGCATTTTGACAGAAACATGTGAGGGCATCTGTGCTGTCAGGGCGGGTTGCGCCGTGCAAAGCTGTAACTCCACTCCTGCCGTGCCATGGGGTGATACTGGAGCCACCCGTGGTCGGGAGGCGGCTGCTGGGAGCGGCTCCCGGTGGGCAGCTCTGTTTTTTACCAAAATCTAACACCTTTGCTTCTCCGTGTGTCTCACGAGCAGGACGACAAATACTGGGCCAGGCGCAGAAAGAACAACATGGCGGCGAAGCGCTCGCGGGACGCGCGGCGGCTGAAGGAGAACCAGATCGCCATCCGCGCCTCCTTCCTGGAGAAGGAGAACTCGGCCCTGCGCCAGGAGGTGGCCGACCTGCGGAAAGAGCTGGGCAAGTGCAAGAACGTCCTGGCCAAGTACGAGGCTCGGCATGGCCCCCTGTAAATCCGAGGCGGGGCAAGTGGGGTGTTCTGGGTTTTTGTTTTTTGTTTTTTGGGGTTTTTTTTGTTTTTTTCTTTTTTCTTCTCTTTTTTTTCTTTCTTTGTCGCGGGTTGGCATTTGACTAGATGGACAATGTGTTTCCTGTTTGATAGCACCACACCCAAACCAACCTTTCTGTCTTCAGCACTTTACCAGAAGCAGAAACAAAACTGACTTAACGTTGGTTTTTTTGTTGTTTTTTTTTTTTTCCTTTTTGTTTGCGTGTACGTGTCCCTGCGTGTGTGTGTGTGCACACGTGTGTGCCCAGGTCTGTGTCTGTGGGTGTGCATGTGCGTGGGTGTGGGTGTGCGTGCGCATCTCAGCACTTCCCATTTTTATCAGCCCTCTTCAAAGGGTGCCACATTTTTACCTGGACTGTTGAGAACCGCCATAGTAAGCTTTTTATTACCTTTTTTTTTTTTTCTTCAGTGCTGCTTCAGAGTAGGGGTTTTATGTTCTTATAATCAGTTCCATCCTCCTGATTTACTTGGAAAGATCCCAGCATAAATTACAAAAAAAAGGAAAAAAAAAAAGAAAAAAAAAAAAGTAGATCTCAGTTTTTTTTTGAGAGTAACAAGTTATCGTTTTAAGTCTGTCTAATCAGAAAAGTTAACATGCTAATAAAGTGCACAAATAATAATTTAGTACTACACTGCAGAACTATTAATTTATAGATCGCTTTCGTTGTATTTTTAAGTTTTGGTGATAATTGTCTTCAGATTTATAAGTGCTGTTAGACTGAGTTTAGCTAGACTCATGATAGATCCCATAATGGCTTCTCTGTAGCTACTAAGGTTCCTTTTCTCTCCACGGACCCCAGGTAGGTAGGTAGGAGTTGTTGGTAGAGCACAGAGTGTGTACCTTGCACTGCCTGTACCTGAAGCAATAATCCTGCGTGCATGCTGCCCGGATGTTCCCAGTGGACGTGGGATGGTTCCCTACACAACAGGAGTCTAGATGTCTTTAACAAGGAGTTCCAAAAAGTCCCTGACACGTTCCCATGAGCATGCTGACTGTGTCCCTGCCGTGGGGGAGCGCATGTGTAAGGAGCAGGATCATTAGTTGAAAATGAGAACAAAATTAAATAGCGTCAAATCAGATCTGATGTTGAAATCAGAGGGGCTTTTCTGTTTTCAGTTAGTTACTCCATTTTGTGATTAAAAGTTGAATAAATACCTAAATTAAGTTGGTTTTTTTCCCATGTTTTGTAATATATTTTCTGTGGATTATATCTTGCTGTTTAAAAAAAATCACTTTTATTCAGTTAGAAGTCACTGGTTTGCAAAGCCCATTTTTTCCTAGTGATTGTTGTTTTGAGTGTGACATGAACTGATGGTTCTGAACTTTATTGTTTTAAACTCTCTGCTTTTGAACATGTATGTTCTAATATAAAGTGGACTTCTGAAAAATGAATGTAAGAGACACTGGTGTATTTCAGAAGGGGATGGTGTTGTCATATACTGTGGTTAATCCAATCAATCTAAGTGTTTACTCTAGACCAAAAGGATAGATATTATAAAATGTATAAAGTTTATACAGAATAATTATAGTATGTTTGTTTTGTACAGTATTTTTCAAGTACAAATACTGACAATGTATTTTGAAAGACATATATATAGCAAAAAGAAAAAGCTATTCCATGTTTAAAATATATAGCAAAGATATATATTCTCCATTATTGTATAGAAAGGAAATGCTTAGGGGTTTGTTGGTTATTGTTTTCTTTTCTTTTTTTTTTTTTTTTTTTTTTTTTTTTTTTAAATCTGTAATATTTTAAGCCTGGCACACTGGCATGTTCTGTGCTTTAAATTAAATTTTTATGGAAGTGGCTTTCCAGGACGTTCCGTATTGCTAAAAAAGAGAGATTTTTTTATTTTTCATCAGAAACACATAAAGAAACTGTTTAACAGGGACAAAGCACAACATGTATTGTAGTCAACTATTGATTGGACATTACAATATTTTGTAATGGCAGAAAAATAATATATAACACAAAACCACTCATGGTCATTTCCAATCTGCTGCTGCTGCTAGAATCTGTTTCCAGCTGAATTTTTTTGTTATAAACAGCTCACATCCTGTACACAGCTGTGTGTACTGCATACAGTTAGTAACGTGAGGAAAATACGGTGCTACATGTCTTGCTCACAGTTCTCTAAGTGTTCTGACATTATTTTCAAATAAAAAGGTTGTTCATTCCATTAAATCATTATTCATGCTTCAGGAGATGGCTGCAAAGAACTCAGCATTTTAGTCAGCATTAAAAACACCCTTGCATGGATGGCATTTCTCCAGTATTTTTTCACAGACATACCTGGCTTGTCGGTGTCCTGTAATGTGCAGTGCTTGCCCGTGGACCATTTGTTCAGCAAATCGAATTTCCATGTTCTAGAGCAAGGTTTGAAGTGCAGCAAGTTATTCCCTAAAGGTCAGGAGAAGGCACTACAGGAGGCAGGAGGGTCTGGCACAGTTGGGGTCTCTGCTGCAGCCACTTGGGAACGCCACTGGTTTTCCCTCTGGGAGCAGCCTGGCAGGGCTTGGAGCTGCTGTGGACACACCTTTTACAGCAGCACAGCAAATTGCAGCAGTCCCTAATCACCCCCACAGAGGGGATTTTTGGGGTGACCCAGGAGCAGAGTGAGGCCAGTGGTGCCACTGCTAGGGCAGGTTGTGACCACAAAGCTTTGTGTAACGTGCAAAAAGCAGCTTGGTAAAGAAAAAACAAGAATTCTTTTGTTTCTTTGGGCAGGGAAGGGGTGGGACGTGGTTGAAGACTGGGTATCACAGGTTTATTGAGGCATGGCCACAGAGGAGCACAGAGGTTCCTGGCTCTACCAGCAGTCCCAGAGCTGCTTCAGTGCCTCCTCTTCCTATCCTGGGACTGGGATGTCACAGGCTGCAGCTTCTCTTTTGGGGTGGGGACTTTCTGAGGAGCCTTCTGAGGGACTTAGGCACTCCCCACTTCCTGTGGGACTTGGGTACTCTGTCTGCTCTGAAAAGCTCACCTGAAAAAAAAAACAAAAACAAAAAAACCCCAAAAAACCAACCAAACAAAAAAAACCCACAACAACACCAAAACAAAACAGGAAAAAAAAAAAAAAGGCAAAATATGTGGCTTAAAACTTGGGAAATCCCCAGGTTCACTATTCAAGTTGTCTCCCTAAAATAAAAATGAAAATAAATAAATGGAAGTTCAGCTCATTTTCAGTTCCCAATGACAGCTCAGCTGGGCTCATCACACCTCTGATGGCTTTGTTGCTCATGAAGGAGCTTTTAGGTATAAGAAACTAATTTTATAAAAATAGAAATATATATATTTGCAGAATAATTAATAGCTTATCTAAATAATTCACTGACCTCTATTACACTATAAGCATTGGTAAAATGCTTGTCTTCTCTTTCGTTTTTTTTCTGAAACTTAGAAGTGGATTTTTCTTTTTACAAAAGAATGCCCTCTAGAAATCAGCGGGACTGGAGATGGGTTTGTGCATCTGAGCACCTTGGGAGTCTCCGTGGGAGAGCCTGTGGCAGAGGAGGCAGGGCAGGGGTATTTCTCTTTCTGTTTTGAGGTGGTGCTGAAGTCACTAAACCAAGCACCATGGAAATAAGTTCTGACTTGAATCCACAAATGCAAGAAATTCAGAATGCAGGGGAGGAGCCAGAGCAAACACCAGGGATGGGATCGGTTCAGACCCCTCTCATTTGAATATCTTGCCTCTGTGGGTTTGTAATACCCCCAATTATTGCTTTAAAATTATTTTTGCATGTAATTTTACAATAGAGATGTGCTGTTTATTTTGTTGACTTTTTTATGTGAAGAAAAGAAAATTATATTAAAACTTACATGTGATCAACCATCGTATTTCTGGCAACACCACAAGACAGAATTAAATACAAGTTTAACAAATAGATCAAATTATCTGTATGACAAGAAATGGTTTGCATCCTGTATGCTGTTCAGCCCAAATCTTTTTTTTTTTTTGTCTGTTATTCTTAATGTTTAATAAACTTTTAAATTTTTCTTCTCTCAGCTTTTGGTGTATCAGTGGTGTATCAGGGAATGGGGCTTTTGGGAGGGAATTTTTCTCCCCCATCCTCTGGTCTGTCCCACCAGGGGATGGATCCCAGCTAATTTGGGGGGAGCAAATATCACCCAACCTTCCCAGCTGCCTCCAGGGTTGGATATAACCACAGCAAATGTGTATTTACATGAGATGAAATAATTCAAATTATACTCTAATTAGTGCTGTTTACTATTCTAACAAAAATATTTTATTTTATATATATATATATGTAAGTAATAAAGTGGTAGAGTGGAAGCACCATTTCCATATATACATTATACACTTTATATATCATGAGATGTGATCATGTGTTAATTCACTGTAAATTCATAATGCTGCATATCAAAGAGTACTTTTTATTGTAGTACACAACATAACTCATTAATTTTACTCCCCATTATAGCTAATATTTTATATGGACCACATGACAGATAATACATACTACAGGCTTTTAGATATCTAGTTTATATAAATAGATGCAACCTGGGAGAGAAAAACTGTAACTCAGGACTAACCCTTCCTATACACAAGTTATTAAATATGTGTACATATGTATCTATATAGATGGGTACAGAGCATGATATATAGGCACACATACCTATAAAAGTCTGCATTTTAATATACATAATACCTATTTATGCACAAAGTGTATGTTTTAGTAACACATTGATTCAATCCCCCAAATGTGTGTGCATGCTTTCATTAGTTTTAAAATATATAGCTATAATATAAAATCATATATTTTAATACACATATTAAAGATATGTGTGCATATAAATTTATAAATATATAAATTAGAATTGCATTTTCATATACCACGTTTATCATAATTGCTTTTAGCTTCTTTTTTCAATACACCTTTATAAATATATCAGTAGCTTTAGTAATACAAAGGTTTTTAATGAGACAGAAAGTGTATTTGGTCTAATAACCACACACACACGTGCATCTACCCAGGCACATATATCTCTGTGTGTCCATAGAGCTATACATTGGCTAATTATACTTTCATAGAGAATATTTAACAGCATTTATTTTATTAATAAACCTCTATAACTTTAAAAAATACATATTTATTTTATTGGTATAAAAGTCTGGTTTTGCCATATATGTTATGCATAAACTATAGTTGCTACAATACACAAACACACTGTGGGCACACACATCCTTGTAGTTCTTCCTCTCTGTGTTTTATATATTTACAAGTTTAATAACTGCATTTCATTTAGGCTACAAGCATTTACTACTTGAATAAAACTTTTTAATACTGATGAGAAATATTTTATTGTTAGAAAGGTGTCTTTATGATACTTGCTCTGAATTATGCACAAGAGCTGTCATACTATATGCACATTTCCACACTCACCTGTGTGCCCATATAGCTCTGTCTATAAACTGTGTATACATATATATAAAGTGTGAGTTTATATACATATATATTTTTATATGTATATATACTCTATACAAATATACATGTGTGTATATATATGTAGTGTGTCCATATACTGTTGTATACACTGATACAAATTCAGTTATATTTTCATACAGCATACTTAGCAGAATTGAATAGGTTAATAATTTTATATTTCTAATTATTATGTATTTTACCTGCTGTAAAGGTCTGTTTTTACTACACATTCTGTATCATGCACAGACACATGTATGTGCACACACACATGTGCACTCCCCTTCCTCTCACTGTCTAGTCAGAAATTTAATAATTTCATTTCCATATAGCATATGGAACAGAACTAATAAGGTTTCTAATACTTTTATATGAAGATTCATCTAAAAATTGTCATCACTGACAGGTAAAGATCTGAGTATAAATCTATAGTATGTGCTGTGCACCAAAATTGTGTTTCAATAACCCAGAAATACTCCCTGTGGCTCTGGTGCTCAGCCCCTCTGTACACACACGTTATCTCTGTCACAGAGGTTTCCATGTACACACAGGTTTAAAAAAAGGGATATATTTTTACCCAGAGACACATGTATAAAACAATGTGGTTTAAAGGTTAAAAATTTATATTTTCATGTTGTTTTTAAAGGCTAGATTTATATTTTTGAATTTTTTTTCAAAAATATTTGAAGTAGATTTTATTGTTATGAAGATTAATAAATGCTGTACAGGACACATCATGTTTCTTCTAATACACACATTCACCCTGTCCAGGTGTTTGTGCACATTTATCTTCACATGCACTCAACTAGAGACATTTAATAAGTATATATCACACTGCCAACTCAACAGCATTTTCTTCATTAATATGAATTTAGAGCTTTTTGTATCTGCATTTTACTGCTACAAAGATTATATTTGCTATATATGTTATTTATTATGTACAAAATGTATTTGTTAGAATGCAGAAACACACAAGACCTCCTTGACTGCCTCTGTGTGTGCTCTTAGCAGCCTTTTTATTATTATATTTTTATATGAAGTATAGAACAGATATTACATAAAACATGCTTTTGGAGATGTTTTATTTTTAATTTACTTGACAGGATTTTCACATATGATGAGGTATTTATTAGTACACATTTACATATCCTGAGAAAATTTAAGAAGTATTATTAACACAACATAATTAGTAGCATAAATATATTTTAATATGTAAGTATTTAAAATAAACCATCTCCTCTCCACCCCAAGCCCAGGAGACACACCCCAAACACATCTTTATGAGGAGCCAAAAGCATCTTTTGGAGTAGTTTTCCAGAGCTTTTGCCACTTGGAGGTCCTAGTGCTTTTGTTTTAACCCACCTGCTTTGACCTCAGGATAAAGTTGGTGGATTTAACATTTCTGGGGTCATTCATGGATGAAACGATCCCAGAAAATCTATGATTAAAAAAAAAAAAAAAAAAAAAAAAAAAAAGACTGGAAAGTCTGGTCCCAAGGCGTTCCCTTGGCTGGGCTCAGCTCCAGCTCTGGCTGTTCTGGAGCACCCAACGTTGATTTAGGGCTGGGTTTGCTGTTTCTTTTTAACTCCTTTTACCCAAGTCCCAGTTTTCATGAAACCTGTGAGAATTGAAGGATCTTTGAGATGCTTTAAATCCTCTATCACCCTTGCCCAGCTGCTTAAAATTATTCCAGAGCCAAAGACACAGCCATACTCACAGAAGTCTGGATGGCAAAAAATGAATCCTTGATATTGCATTCAGGAGGAATAAATGGGATTTGTCACTCTGACTATGACCGGTGCGTTTTCACAGCATATTGGGGGTTTTTAAAACATGTAATCATTCCTTAATTGCAAATGTGGGTAGGGAAGTGGGAGAGATCCATGGTGAAAATGCTGAGAGCCACTTCCAAGCCGACACAAGAGGTCACACAAGAGCCGTGAGCAGCTCCCGAGCGCTGGGATCTGCTCCGAAACACTGCCAGCTTTTCCTCTTTAATATCCCCTTTATCCTCCCTCGGGTGTTCCTCCCTCGGTGCAGCTGCTGCAGATGAGACCCTGGGAAGGTCTAAGTCACCGGTGGTCAGGGGACAAGTGCAGTGTCACCTCACCAGGGCTGCTGCTCTGCCCAAGCCCCCTGTGAGACATAAGGGGGCTGGAATTGCCAGGGTGCCCAAGGTGCTCCAGCTGCCCTCTGGAAGGGTCAAACACACTTAACAGGACCATGCTCAATCATTTTGCACATTCACCCATTTTTAATTGAAATGTGAGAATTAGCCCCACCTGCAGACAGCACCCAAGAGCCAGGTTTTACCTGGGATGGATGAAACCAGTCAGAGGTAATTTATTGTAACCACTTCTTTGGCCCAGCAACCCAATTCCTTTAACCTGTATTTCGTTCCCTGTTTTCCCTCTCCACCTCTGCAGCCTCCAGACACCCCTGGGAAAGGACACAGCCCCCTGCTCAGCTGTGTCTCAGCCCTGGGGCCACCTTGCAGATGAACTGGTTGCCCCATTCCAAGGTCCCAGTGGCCCTGGAGGAAACATGGCTTGTTAATTGGATGTTCTTCCACCACTGTGTTGGGGCTTTTTGTGTTACCTGGCGTTATTGATTTGGATTATGAAATACAAATTATGTTGTGCATCCCTGTGCCACCTTGATTTATACCTGCAGGTCAGCATTTAGCACAACTTGTTCCATTTTCCAACAAAAACCCTGGTGGTAAGGGTAAACGTGGCTTTGGGAGCACAGGTCAGCCACAATTTTTTTTGGACAAGTTCTATCACAACAGTTCAGCCAACCCTGGTATGCAGGCAGCATAGATGGCAGAAAATTTAAAAGTCTTATCTTTATGCCAGAGCTGACGTCTCCATCATCAAAAGCAATGAATGGCTCAGTGATTGGCCCACGATTAACCCCACCTCGACCCTAATTGGGGTGGTAGGAATTCAGTGCCCTGGACAGAGTGCTCACCTCTGGCTTGTTCTTGGCCCTGACGGGCAAAGTGCCTGGACTGCACCATTTATTGCTGCCATACCATGTACATTATGGGGAAGGGATGTTTTAGGACAATTTGGAACAACTGTGCAGATAGATTCACCTTCACTGACGGATCTTTTTCATAGGGGCTCTATTTGGTAGCTAATGTCACTCATGTTCCAGAATTTGGTCGTTTGAAATATGTTCACGTATCTGTTGACACCTAGCCTTGTTTCTTGAAGGCTCCTGCCCACACAGAGAGAAGGCCCATGGTGCCACTTGGCACTGGCTCACCTGCCTTGCCTCTTTAGGCCTTCTGGCCTCTATTAAAATGGAAAATGGGCCTGCCTACACTTTGAATTTGCCAGTTCTTACAACAGTGGGGTGTCTCCCACAACACAGGTATACCCCACTCTCACACTGGGCAGGCTACTGTTGAACATTCCCACAGGACATTGAAAACCATGCTTGAAAAACAAAAGAAGGGGGAGTCAGGGTGCCCACGACAGGTCAGCGAAAGCCTTTATGTCCTCAGTTTTCTGAATCAAGATGAGGTTGGCCAAACAGCGTGTGAAACACAATATTCTTTCAATATGAAGGCTTGTCTCAGACCTCCAGTGATGGTAAGGGGCTGGTAAGGGACCTATCAACAGGCCAATGGAAAGGACCCTTAAATCTGCTGACATAAGGCAGGGGGTGTGCTTGTGTCTCCTCAGGTCATCACGTGAAATGGGTTCCTTTGTGGTGTGTACAGCCATTATTTGTGCCATCCTGATTGGCAAAGGCATTGTAAATATCTTACGCACTAAGATGGACAGAGCAAATGAATGATGCTACCCATACTGATACCATGTGCACATTGTTCATGTCACAGGCATATGCTGGTGTTTTTTAAAGGTTGTTACTGGATTACTCCCCTCTTCCTTGCTCGGTCATATTACATCTGGAAATGTTTCAAGATCTGCTCAGGTTTTTCTAAACGTGTAGATGACCTCTGCTTTGGGGTATGGTTTAAACATTTAGTAGTACATGGCCTAATTGTCTTTGGTGTGGTTTTATTGATGAAACAATAAAGGGGGAGATGTGGAAGATAAGAAATCCTGTTAGCTTCTGTTCACTCTTGTTCACCAGAAAGCACTCAGGGAAAGGTGCAGCTAACAGTGAGGTAAAAGATAGGTCATGTAAGCAGAGAGCAAATTGTATGGCTGACATGTGGTCAGCTCCAAAGTGATCCTGTGCTGGAAAAAGCAGGATTCTTGCTGCACAAGCACCTTGGCTTGCTGGAAGCAGAAGCAAGCACCAGTGTTTCTCTGCAGAGTGCCCAAACAGAGCAGCAGCACGTACACGGCGAAAAGACGCTACCTGACGCTTTCTGCTCTCACTACAGCTCTCGCTTGCAGACAGGGCATGTTTGGCGTGGATCTAGCCCCAGGAGCTGTGCACTGTGCTGGGGAAGTGCTACAAGTCTGCCTGAAGCTCCTCCTGCAGCCTGCAGCCCTGACGGCTTCTGCCTGAAATTCTCCACCACCACCTGCTCTCCCCGAGCTGTTCTTGCTTTCAACAGTCTTCCACCGCTGCCTCACGCTTCTGGGCACAGCCAGCATTGTGTCCTGAGGACGCTGCCTTCTCTCGCGCTAAACGCTGCTTTCTCGGCAAAAGGCAGTTTCTCGCTTCTGACAGCTCTGCTATGGAAAAGCAGTAGAGAGAGCCAGCAGAGCTTCTGCTGGTGCTGCAAAAGCAGGGCTAACTCCCACTCAGCTCCTGTAGCCACAGCTTGTGCCTGCCATGTTTTGGTTTCGGGAAATTCTTTTCCCACAGGCACCTGTTGTAAACAAGAGCATGTTATTATAAACTATCTTGTTTTTCTCCATTCTTTCCCAAAGGAGGGATTTCGTTTGATGGCCCTTTGGGGTGACCAATGGGTCAAAGGCTCCCACCTCTTAGGTGGGCTCATTGTAAAAAAGTATATAAGGCAGGTTTGAAAAATAAAGTGGAGACTTCGAGTCTCACACAGCCTTCTGAAAACCAGAGTCCGTGTCCTCATTTCGTGTCCCACAGCGACATCTGGTGACCCCGATGTGATTGCAGCCGCGGGAAACGAGGTATCCCTAAAAGCGAATCTTTAGGTAAAATACCGATTCCTGCCCTGCTTGCCAGTTCACTTCTCTCCGATAAGGAGACGAACTTTTTGGCAGAATGAAAGTTCCTGCACTAGACCCTGAAGACTGTCTGGTGCTGGAACTCTGGGAAGACCTGTTGGATAGAAACGGGGTTTATATTCCCAGAGATCAACTCCAGGTCCTTTATATCTGGTGAAGGAGAAATGTTATTTCTGCGAATGCCTATGAAGCGCTATCAAAGACCTGGTGGCGTGTTCTGGGACGCAGTCTGCATGAAGCTATGTCCTCTGGACAAGCAGAGATCTCCAGGTTAATAATAACTTGGAGACAAATTTTTAATATACTTAAAAGTCCGTGTGAGAGTTTACTCTCCAGCTCAGGTCTAAGTCCTGCGGCGTCTGAGGAAGACGACGGACTTCCGAGCGAGCTGATGTCCGACGCGGAGTCGGAAGACGGAGACCTCGTGGACGCAAGAAGCGGAGGAGCTGTGGCAGAAGGTTCAGCCAGCAGTGGATTGGAAAGCCCCCGAGCCATCCAGAACGTGTCGGGTTCGCTTGTCGCCTCCCCCCGGGAATCCGATTTCCCTGGAGAGGTTTGGAGCCCCCCGCGCGTGGGTGGGGGAGGGGAACAGGAGCAGGGACGGACCGGAGAGTCCGGGACGACCCCTCGCCCCGCCCCCCGGGTGTGATCCACACCGATCTCCGCGAGCCCTTCTCGCGTGGCCGAACGGCGGGAAGGGGGGGGAGTTGGGAATTCGGAAGCCCCGCCCCGCCCTGCTCTGCGGTCGCCCCCATCGGCGTTCGTGGCCCCGCCCCGCCCTGCTCCGCGGTCGTCCCCGCCTCCGGTGGCGGTGGAAACCCCGCCCGTCCCGCCCCGCGGTCACTGCCTCCGGCGGTCGTGGCTCCGCCGCGCCCCGCCCCGCGGTCGCCGCCTCCGGCGGTCGTGGCCCCACCCCGCCCGGCTCCGCGGTCGCCGCCCACTCCCCGGGTTTGCGTCGTGGAAACGGAACGGTCGCAGCGAACAGCGCGGACAGTGGGCGTCACTTTAAAGGGGACAGTCACGACAAAGTGCCCACATTGCGAAAGACGTACGCGCTTTCCTCTTGGGGCGGACGATGTGGAAATCAGTCCCTCCGAGGGAGAAGACGATGAGTCGCCGCCGCGGCGCCGCCACGCGCGCGACGGGGGGCGGGGCCGGATCCCCTTCCGGCCCCGCGGTGCCTGCCGTGGTGAAGCGGCCGGCGGAGGAGCCCCCCGGCACGCGCAGCGGGGAGGCGCCAGCCGCCGCCGCGGCCGGGGGGGAACAGCCCACCCCCCCATCACCGGCGGAGCGGCGGCGCGCTGACCCTCCACCCCCTCTCCCAGCGCGGGCCGGCAGTGAAGCAACGCCTTGGTTCGCCGATGAACCTTCCGTGTTTGCGCAACCTGGCTTCACTGTGGGGACGGGGCGAGCCGCGGTTCCGCGCCTCCGTTCCCACGGCCCCGGACGGGCGGAAAGCCGGATCAGCACCGGCTTTTCCACACCCGCCATTGCCGACCCTTCCTCCAGTGCGGCGTGTGGGAGGGACCGAGTCCCTCTGGGCGTCGGCCGCTCCTCCTGCACTGAGGGAATCGCCTCTGTCTCCGGGATCGCAGGCTTCAGCGGCTTCTCCGGCCGCTGGCGCTGCTGCGACCCCCCCCCCCATCCCCCGAGTTCCAGTGACTCTGGGAATGCTCTGCCACCCCCAGTTTCCACATTTGGGGCAGAAGGCAGCGCAGCTGCCACGTCCCCTGTGATGGCTCGCAGGAAAAGGCCCCGAGTTGGTGGCCTTTCTCCAGCCAATCACGGGATGCTGTCCCCACGCCAGGTCACCGTGCGTCCCAGAGGCCAGAGAAGCTTCTGGGACGAAGTGACATCAAAGGCTTTGGAAATGGGGCATTGGGAAGTCGCAGTGCGTCTCATGGGGGCAATGGAGTCCTTTTTGGACTTTGTTGAAAGGCTCTCGGCAGCGTTTGAGAAACAAGTGGATGATGAGGAGAGCAGGCAAACGTTGGTCAGACAGCTTGCTAGAACCAATGCAAATGCTGACTGCCGAAAGCTCATCGAGGCCCTCCCCGGAGATCCGTCTCTACCGGACATGGTCCAGGCATGTGCCAATGTAGGCACCACAGACAACAAGATGGCTGCCTTTGCTACTGCCTTGCAGCCATCTCAGAAACCCCAAGATAGCGGGCAACAAAAACAGGGACAAGCAGAGACTGGAAAAAAACAAGGAAAGCAGAAGCAGAAAGCAAAAGCTCCCTTGTTTCTCTGTGCTCGGTGTCAGAGACCGAATCACACCGCAGACGTTTGTAAGGCAACAGTTGCTGCCAATGGTCAGCCTTTGCCGAGTTCGGGAAACGGGAAGTGGAGCGCCAAGGGGAAACGCGCGCAGACCCCAAGCTTTCCCCAGGCCCCAATGCCGACGCAGGTTTGCTTGGCAAACTTGCAGCCAGCACCTGCAGTTCAGCCGGTGTTGGCCCCGAGCATTCCCCAGGTCCTGACACCGACGCAGGTTTACTGGGCAAGCTTGCAGCCAGCACCTGTGGTTCAGCCGGTGTTGACGTCTGCACAGCAGCAACAGTCGTCATAGACTCTTGCAAGCCGCATAAAGTCCCCCTGGATGCCTTTGGACCCCTGGGTGAAGGCAAGAGTGCCTTCCTCATGGGGAGGTCAAGTGCTACCCTGCAGGGTATCACTGTGCATCTAGGCCTTATCGATGCAGATTATATGGGACAAATTTATGCGATGGTTTCCACACCCACCCCCCCTGTCACTATCCCTGAGGGAACTCGAATTGCCCAACTTGTGCCTTTTAAGTCCTCTGTCTCCAGGACTGAGAACCGGTGGCGAGGAGACGGCTGCTTCGGATCTACCGGGCCGCCTGAAGTTCACTGGACAGCAGTCTTGAGTGAGGACCGTCCCAGGATGTGGTGCACCCTCCACCTCCCTGGTGCCACCCTGTCAGAGATCCACCTCCGAGGCTTGATAGATACAGGAGCCGACGTTTGCATCCTTTCTTCTGCTGCGTGGCCTCCGCAGTGGCCTCTGGATCCTGTTCAGTTGTCAGTTGCAGGACTGGGTGGAACGAAGCAATGCTTTGTAAGCCAGCGACCCGTGATGATCACGAACTCAGAGGGACAGTCGGCTATGGTTCGACCATACGTCACTGAAACTACTACTAACCTCTGGGGGCGGGACGTCCTGGCGGCTTGGGGGGTGCGGATTGGGACGGATTTTTGAAGGGGGCCACTGTGTCGAAGGGCACACCATGTCTCACGCCTCCTTTACGGTGGCTGTCAGACAAACCCGTTTGGGAATGTCAGTGGCCCCTTCCGCATGAAAAATTAGTTGCCCTTTGACAGTTGGTCCAGGAGCAACTGGACCAAGGCCATCTGGAGTTCTCCACGAGTCCGTGGAACACTCCAGTTTTCTGCATCAAGAAGAAATCTGGGAAATGGAGGTTGTTACAAGACCTCCGGAAAGTCAATGCTGTGATGGAAAGCATGGGGACGCTGCAACCTGGTATGCCATCGCCCACCATGCTTCCTGCAGATTGGCCGGTTCTCATCATTGATCTGAAGGATTGTTTCTTTACGATTCCTTTGCATCCTGATGACAAACCGAAATTTGCCTTCACGGTGCCAGCAATTAACAATGCTGAGCCCGCACAGAGATATCAATGGACGGTTCTTCCACAAGGTATGCGCAACAGTCCGGTCATATGCCAATGGTATGTGGCCCGTGCCCTGTCTGGAGTTCGCAAACAATTTCCTGATGCTCATTTCTATCATTATATGGATGACATCCTGGTGGCAGCATCCACTCAGGAGGAGCTGATGAGGATACATCCTCAGCTGCTCAGTGCCTTGCACGCCCATGGGCTTCAGGTGGCTCCAGATAAAGTCCAACAACAACCTCCTTGGAAATATCTGGGAGTCAAAATTTTGGAGCGGACAGTCCGCCATCAAGAGGTGCAATTTGTGCGTTCAATTAAGACACTGAACGACGCACAGAAATTGGTAGGCGTCATCATGTGGTTACGTCCATATCTGGGACTGACCAAGACGCAATTGTCTCCATTGTTTGATCTGTTAAAGGGAGACCCCGATTTGAGATCACCACGCACCCTGACCCCTGAAGCGAAAAAAGCACTGGAGGAGGTTCAGCAAGCTGTTTCCGCTTGCCAAGTCCATCGTATTGATCCTTCCGTTGATATCACTGTGTTCATTACCATTCCAGATTTCCATCCCACAGGCATCATTGGCCAATGGAGTGACAAATGGTCTGATTCCTTGCACATTTTGGAATGGGTCTTTTTGCCGCATCAGCCGCGGAAGACGGCAACATCGCTATTTGAGTTGATCGCGCACCTGATCATCAAATGCCGGCAACGGTGTTTGCAGTTGACGGGAGCAGATCCTGCACAAATAGTGATTCCCGTAGAACGGGTGAATTTTGACTGGAGCCTCACGAATGATGTATCCCTACAGAGTGCTCTAGCAAACTTTTCCGGGCAGATCACGTATCATCTGCCCAGCCATGAGCTACTAAAAGTGGCGAAATTGGCTGAACTTGCTCTGCGACCAAAAAATAGTCCAGAGCCAGTGCAAGGACCCACCGTCTTTACTGACGGTTCGGGAAAAACAGGGAAAGCCATTGTCACTTGGCGGGATGGATCTGAATGGCAAGAGCTGAAGGGTCATGAGGCTGGCTCGGCCCAATTGGCTGAATTGAGAGCTGCTGTCATGGCATTTCAGCGATTTTCCCAGGTTCCTTTCAATCTGGTCACGGACTCCGCCTATGTGGCAGATATAGCTGACCGACTGGGCTATTCGGTTTTGAAAGAAGTCAGTAACCCTGCTTTGTTTCAATTACTGAAAGCCTTGTGGTGTGCTATTCAGGCCCGAGTTCATCCCTACTTTGTTCTGCATGTAATGAGCCACACCAATTTGCCAGGTTTCATAGCGGAAGGCAACGCGAGGGCTGACAAGTTGGCTAACCCCGCGTGGGTAGCACCTCAGCCTGACATACTCGCGCAAGCCAAGGCATCGCATGAGTTCTTTCATCAGAATGCGCATACTTTGGAGAAGCAGTTTCACTTGACACCAACTGAGGCTCGTGACATTGTCAATTCCTGTGATGACTGTCACGCGCTGGCTGCGCCCTTGCCGGCAGGGGTGAACCCCAGAGGCCTTAAGGCCTTGCAACTTTGGCAGACTGATGTCACCCACATTGCCGAATTTGGCCGGCACAAGTATGTGCACGTATCTATTGATACCTTCTCCTCTGCTATGTGGGCTTCTGCTCACACTGGAGAAAAGGCTCGCGATGTCATTGCCCACTGGAGGCAGGCTTTTGTCTTTTTAGGCATACCTTCTACTGTGAAGACCGACAATGGTCCTGCTTACGCCTCGCAGAAGGTGCAGCAGTTCCTACGAGCTTGGGGTGTGTCACATAAGTTTGGCATCCCACATTCCCCAACGGGTCAAGCTATTGTAGAACGTGCTCATGGTACTCTGAAGCGGGTTCTTCAAAAACAAAAACGGGGAATACAGGGTGAATCCCCGCAGAGTCGGTTGGCAAAGGCCTTGTACACCATCAATCGTCTTACAGTACCGCAGAACTCACTCAATCCAGTCATTTTGAATCATGACCTTTCGATGATGGGTCCGGACTGGATGCATGGACCTCAAGCGAAGGTTCGGGTGAGGAACCTGCTCACTAAGGAGTGGGAGGACCCATTCGAGATTCTCCGGTAGGGTCCTGGGTACGCATGCGTGGTCACAGATACTGGGGAAAAATGGGTACCTACAAAGTGTGTTCGTCCTGACCTGCAATCGCAAAGGCAGAACCGGGCCAATGGGCAACCGGGAGACCGTGACCAGAGTGAAAGCCATGAAGAGGAGGAACCTTCGAGTGATGACTCAGATGCAGATGATGCGAGTGATCACTCGGATGGCCCCTCCACAAGTAGGCATTGAGAATTGCATTTTTCTTTTTTGTTTTTCTTTTTTTAAAAACTAAAAGGGTGAAATGTAGCCACAGCTTGTGCCTGCCATGTTTTGGTTTCGGGAAATTCTTTTCCCACAGGCACCTGTTGTAAACAAGAGCAGGTTATTATAAACTATCTTGTTTTTCTCCATTCTTTCCCAAAGGAGGGATTTCATTTGATGGCCCTTTGGGGTGACCAATGGGTCAAAGGATCCCACCTCTTAGGTGGGCTCATTGTAAAAAAGTATATAAGGCAGGTTTGAAAAATAAAGTGGAGACTTCGAGTCTCACACAGCCTTCTGAAAACCAGAGTCCGTGTCCTCATTTTGTGTCCCACAGCGACAAGCTCCAAAGTGATCCTGTGCTGGAAAAAGCAGGATTCTTGCTGCACAAGCACCTTGGCTTGCTGGAAGCAGAAGCAAGCACCAGTGTTTCTCTGCAGAGTGCCCAAACAGAGCAGCAGCACGTACACGGCGAAAAGACGCTACCTGACACTTTCTGCTCTCACTACAGCTCTCGCTTGCAGACAGGGCATGTTTGGCATGGATCTAGCCCCGGGAGCTGTGCACTGTGCTGGGGAAGTGCTACAAGTCTGCCTGAAGCTCCTCCTGCAGCCTGCAGCCCTGACGGCTTCTGCCTGAATTCCTGCACCACCACCTGCTCTCCCCGAGCTGTTCTTGCTTTCAACAGTCTTCCACCGCTGCCTCACGCTTCTGGGCACAGCCAGCCTTGTGTCCTGAGGACGCTGCCTTCTCTCGCGCTAAACGCTGCTTTCTCGGCAAAAGGCAGTTTCTCGCTTCTGACAGCTCTGCTATGGAAAAGCAGTAGAGAGAGCCAGCAGAGCTTCTGCTGGTGCTGCAAAAGCAGGGCTAACTCCCACTCAGCTCCAAAGTGATCCTGTGCTGGAAAAAGCAGGATTCTTGCTGCACAAGCACCTTGGCTTGCTGGAAGCAGAAGCAAGCACCAGTGTTTCTCTGCAGAGTGCCCAAACAGAGCAGCAGCACGTACACAGCGAAAAGACGCTACCTGACACTTTCTGCTCTCACGACAGCTCTCGCTTGCAGACAGGGCATGTTTGGCGTGGATCTAGGCCCGGGAGCTGTGCACTGTGCTGGGGAAGTGCTACAAGTCTGCCTGAAGCTCCTCCTGCAGCCTGCAGCCCTGACGGCTTCTGCCTGAATTCCTGCACCACCACCTGCTCTCCCCGAGCTGTTCTTGCTTTCAACAGTCTTCCACCGCTGCCTCACGCTTCTGGGCACAGCCAGCCTTGTGTCCTGAGGACGCTGCCTTCTCTCGCGCTAAACGCTGCTTTCTCGGCAAAAGGCAGTTTCTCGCTTCTGACAGCTCTGCTATGGAAAAGCAGTAGAGAGAGCCAGCAGAGCTTCTGCTGGTGCTGCAAAAGCAGGGCTAACTCCCACTCAGCTCCAAAGTGATCCTGTGCTGGAAAAAGCAGGATTCTTGCTGCACAAGCACCTTGGCTTGCTGGAAGCAGAAGCAAGCACCAGTGTTTCTCTGCAGAGTGCCCAAACAGAGCAGCAGCACGTACACGGCGAAAAGACGCTACCTGACACTTTCTGCTCTCACTACAGCTCTCGCTTGCAGACAGGGCATGTTTGGCATGGATCTAGCCCCGGGAGCTGTGCACTGTGCTGGGGAAGTGCTACAAGTCTGCCTGAAGCTCCTCCTGCAGCCTGCAGCCCTGACGGCTTCTGCCTGAATTCCTGCACCACCACCTGCTCTCCCCGAGCTGTTCTTGCTTTCAACAGTCTTCCACCGCTGCCTCACGCTTCTGGGCACAGCCAGCATTGTGTCCTGAGGACGCTGCCTTCTCTCGCGCTAAACGCTGCTTTCTCGGCAAAAGGCAGTTTCTCGCTTCTGACAGCTCTGCTATGGAAAAGCAGTAGAGAGAGCCAGCAGAGCTTCTGCTGGTGCTGCAAAAGCAGGGCTAACTCCCACTCAGCTCCAAAGTGATCCTGTGCTGGAAAAAGTAGGATTCTTGCTGCACAAGCACCTTGGCTTGCTGGAAGCAGAAGCAAGCACCAGTGTTTCTCTGCAGAGTGCCCAAACAGAGCAGCAGCACGTACACGGCGAAAAGACGCTACCTGACACTTTCTGCTCTCACTACAGCTCTCGCTTGCAGACAGGGCATGTTTGGCGTGGATCTAGCCCCGGGAGCTGTGCACTGTGCTGGGGAAGTGCTACAAGTCTGCCTGAAGCTCCTCCTGCAGCCTGCAGCCCTGACGGCTTCTGCCTGAATTCCTGCACCACCACCTGCTCTCCCCGAGCTGTTCTTGCTTTCAACAGTCTTCCACCGCTGCCTCACGCTTCTGGGCACAGCCAGCCTTGTGTCCTGAGGACGCTGCCTTCTCTCGCGCTAAACGCTGCTTTCTCGGCAAAAGGCAGTTTCTCGCTTCTGACAGCTCTGCTATGGAAAAGCAGTAGAGAGAGCCAGCAGAGCTTCTGCTGGTGCTGCAAAAGCAGGGCTAACTCCCACTCAGCTCCAAAGTGATCCTGTGCTGGAAAAAGCAGGATTCTTGCTGCACAAGCACCTTGGCTTGCTGGAAGCAGAAGCAAGCACCAGTGTTTCTCTGCAGAGTGCCCAAACAGAGCAGCAGCACGTACACGGCGAAAAGACGCTACCTGACACTTTCTGCTCTCACTACAGCTCTCGCTTGCAGACAGGGCATGTTTGGCATGGATCTAGCCCCGGGAGCTGTGCACTGTGCTGGGGAAGTGCTACAAGTCTGCCTGAAACTCCTCCTGCAGCCTGCAGCCCTGACGGCTTCTGCCTGAATTCCTGCACCACCACCTGCTCTCCCCGAGCTGTTCTTGCTTTCAACAGTCTTCCACCGCTGCCTCACGCTTCTGGGCACAGCCAGCCTTGTGTCCTGAGGACGCTGCCTTCTCTCGCGCTAAACGCTGCTTTCTCGGCAAAAGGCAGTTTCTCGCTTCTGACAGCTCTGCTATGGAAAAGCAGTAGAGAGAGCCAGCAGAGCTTCTGCTGGTGCTGCAAAAGCAGGGCTAACTCCCACTCAGCTCCAAAGTGATCCTGTGCTGGAAAAAGCAGGATTCTTGCTGCACAAGCACCTTGGCTTGCTGGAAGCAGAAGCAAGCACCAGTGTTTCTCTGCAGAGTGCCCAAACAGAGCAGCAGCACGTACACGGCGAAAAGACGCTACCTGACACTTTCTGCTCTCACTACAGCTCTCGCTTGCAGACAGGGCATGTTTGGCGTGGATCTAGCCCCGGGAGCTGTGCACTGTGCTGGGGAAGTGCTACAAGTCTGCCTGAAGCTCCTCCTGCAGCCTGCAGCCCTGACGGCTTCTGCCTGAATTCCTGCACCACCACCTGCTCTCCCCGAGCTGTTCTTGCTTTCAACAGTCTTCCACCGCTGCCTCACGCTTCTGGGCACAGCCAGCCTTGTGTCCTGAGGACGCTGCCTTCTCTCGCGCTAAACGCTGCTTTCTCGGCAAAAGGCAGTTTCTCGCTTCTGACAGCTCTGCTATGGAAAAGCAGTAGAGAGAGCCAGCAGAGCTTCTGCTGGTGCTGCAAAAGCAGGGCTAACTCCCACTCAGCTCCAAAGTGATCCTGTGCTGGAAAAAGCAGGATTCTTGCTGCACAAGCACCTTGGCTTGCTGGAAGCAGAAGCAAGCACCAGTGTTTCTCTGCAGAGTGCCCAAACAGAGCAGCAGCACGTACACGGCGAAAAGATGCTACCTGACACTTTCTGCTCTCACGACAGCTCTCGCTTGCAGACAGGGCATGTTTGGCGTGGATCTAGCCCCGGGAGCTGTGCACTGTGCTGGGGAAGTGCTACAAGTCTGCCTGAAGCTCCTCCTGCAGCCTGCAGCCCTGACGGCTTCTGCCTGAATTCCTGCACCACCACCTGCTCTCCCCGAGCTGTTCTTGCTTTCAACAGTCTTCCACCGCTGCCTCACGCTTCTGGGCACAGCCAGCCTTGTGTCCTGAGGACGCTGCCTTCTCTCGCGCTAAACGCTGCTTTCTCGGCAAAAGGCAGTTTCTCGCTTCTGACAGCTCTGCTATGGAAAAGCAGTAGAGAGAGCCAGCAGAGCTTCTGCTGGTGCTGCAAAAGCAGGGCTAACTCCCACTCAGCTCCAAAGTGATCCTGTGCTGGAAAAAGCAGGATTCTTGCTGCACAAGCACCTTGGCTTGCTGGAAGCAGAAGCAAGCACCAGTGTTTCTCTGCAGAGTGCCCAAACAGAGCAGCAGCACGTACACGGCGAAAAGAAGCTATCTGACGCTTTCTGCTCTCACTACAGCTCTCGCTTGCAGACAGGGCATGTTTGGCGTGGATCTAGCCCCGGGAGCTGTGCACTGTGCTGGGGAAGTGCTACAAGTCTGCCTGAAGCTCCTCCTGCAGCCTGCAGCCCTGACGGCTTCTGCCTGAATTCCTGCACCACCACCTGCTCTCCCCGAGCTGTTCTTGCTTTCAACAGTCTTCCACCGCTGCCTCACGCTTCTGGGCACAGCCAGCCTTGTGTCCTGAGGACGCTGCCTTCTCTCGCGCTAAACGCTGCTTTCTCGGCAAAAGGCAGTTTCTCGCTTCTGACAGCTCTGCTATGGAAAAGCAGTAGAGAGAGCCAGCAGAGCTTCTGCTGGTGCTGCAAAAGCAGGGCTAACTCCCACTCAGCTCCAAAGTGATCCTGTGCTGGAAAAAGCAGGATTCTTGCTGCACAAGCACCTTGGCTTGCTGGAAGCAGAAGCAAGCACCAGTGTTTCTCTGCAGAGTGCCCAAACAGAGCAGCAGCACGTACACGGCGAAAAGACGCTACCTGACGCTTTCTGCTCTCACTACAGCTCTCGCTTGCAGACAGGGCATGTTTGGCGTGGATCTAGCCCCGGGAGCTGTGCACTGTGCTGGGGAAGTGCTACAAGTCTGCCTGAAGCTCCTCCTGCAGCCTGCAGCCCTGACGGCTTCTGCCTGAATTTCTGCACCACCACCTTCTTCCACCGAGCTGTTCTTGCTTTCAACAGTCTTCCACTGCTGCCTCACGCTTCTGGGCACAGCCAGCATTGTGTCCTGAGGACGCTGCCTTCTCTCGCGCTAGACGCTGCTTTCTCGGCAAAAGGCAGTTTCTCGCTTCTGACAGCACTGCTATGGAAAAGCAGTAGAGAGAGCCAGCAGAGCTTCTGCTGGTGCTGCAAAAGCAGGGCTAACTCCCACTCAGCTCCAAAGTGATCCTGTGCTGGAAAAAGCAGGATTCTTGCTGCACAAGCACCTTGGCTTGCTGGAAGCAGAAGCAAGCACCAGTGTTTCTCTGCAGAGTGCCCAAACAGAGCACTAGCACGTACACGGCGAAAGAAGCAACCTGACGCTTCCTGCTCTCTCTACAGCTCTCGCTTGCAGACAGGGCATGTTTGGCGTGGATCTAGCCCCGGGAGCTGTGCACTGTGCTGGGGAAGTGCTACAAGTCTGCCTGAAGCTCCTCCTGCAGCCTGCAGCCCTGACGGCTTCTGCCTGAAATTCTCCACCACCACCTTCTTCCACCGAGCTGTTCTTGCTTTCAACAGTCTTCCACTGCTGCCTCACGCTTCTGGGCACAGCCAGCATTGTGTCCTGAGGACGCTGCCTTCTCTCGCGCTAGACGCTGCTTTCTCGGCAAAAGGCAGTTTCTCGCTTCTGACAGCACTGCTATGGAAAAGCAGTAGAGAGAGCCAGCAGAGCTTCTGCTGGTGCTGCAAAAGCAGGGCTAACTCCCACTCAGCTCCAAAGTGATCCTGTGCTGGAAAAAGCAGGATTCTTGCTGCACAAGCACCTTGGCTTGCTGGAAGCAGAAGCAAGCACCAGTGTTTCTCTGCAGAGTGCCCAAACAGAGCACTAGCACGTACACGGCGAAAGAAGCAACCTGACGCTTCCTGCTCTCTCTACAGCTCTCGCTTGCAGACAGGGCATGTTTGGCGTGGATCTAGCCCCGGGAGCTGTGCACTGTGCTGGGGAAGTGCTACAAGTCTGCCTGAAGCTCCTCCTGCAGCCTGCAGCCCTGACGGCTTCTGCCTGAAATTCTCCACCACCACCTTCTTCCACCGAGCTGTTCTTGCTTTCAACAGTCTTCCACTGCTGCCTCACGCTTCTGGGCACAGCCAGCATTGTGTCCTGAGGACGCTGCCTTCTCTCGCGCTAGACGCTGCTTTCTCGGCAAAAGGCAGTTTCTCGCTTCTGACAGCACTGCTATGGAAAAGCAGTAGAGAGAGCCAGCAGAGCTTCTGCTGGTGCTGCAAAAGCAGGGCTAACTCCCACTCAGCTCCAAAGTGATCCTGTGCTGGAAAAAGCAGGATTCTTGCTGCACAAGCACCTTGGCTTGCTGGAAGCAGAAGCAAGCACCAGTGTTTCTCTGCAGAGTGCCCAAACAGAGCACTAGCACGTACACGGCGAAAGAAGCAACCTGACGCTTCCTGCTCTCTCTACAGCTCTCGCTTGCAGACAGGGCATGTTTGGCGTGGATCTAGCCCCGGGAGCTGTGCACTGTGCTGGGGAAGTGCTACAAGTCTGCCTGAAGCTCCTCCTGCAGCCTGCAGCCCTGACGGCTTCTGCCTGAAATTCTCCACCACCACCTTCTTCCACCGAGCTGTTCTTGCTTTCAACAGTCTTCCACTGCTGCCTCACGCTTCTGGGCACAGCCAGCATTGTGTCCTGAGGACGCTGCCTTCTCTCGCGCTAGACGCTGCTTTCTCGGCAAAAGGCAGTTTCTCGCTTCTGACAGCACTGCTATGGAAAAGCAGTAGAGAGAGCCAGCAGAGCTTCTGCTGGTGCTGCAAAAGCAGGGCTAACTCCCACTCAGCTCCAAAGTGATCCTGTGCTGGAAAAAGCAGGATTCTTGCTGCACAAGCACCTTGGCTTGCTGGAAGCAGAAGCAAGCACCAGTGTTTCTCTGCAGAGTGCCCAAACAGAGCACTAGCACGTACACGGCGAAAAGAAGCAACCTGACGCTTCCTGCTCTCTCTACAGTTCTCGCTTGCAGACAGGGCATGTTTGGCGTGGATCTAGCCCCGGGAGCTGTGCACTGTGCTGGGGAAGTGCTACAAGTCTGCCTGAAGCTCCTCCTGCAGCCTGCAGCCCTGACGGCTTCTGCCTGAAATTCTCCACCACCACCTGCTCTCCCCGAGCTGTTCTTGCTTTCAACAGTCTTCCACTGCTGCCTCACGCTTCTGGGCACAGCCAGCATTGTGTCCTGAGGACGCTGCCTTCTCTCGCGCTAAACGCTGCTTTCTCGGCAAAAGGCAGTTTCTCGCTTCTGACAGCTCTGCTATGGAAAAGCAGTAGAGAGAGCCAGCAGAGCTTCTGCTGGTGCTGCAAAAGCAGGGCTAACTCCGACTCAGCTCCAAAGTGATCCTGTGCTGGAAAAAGCAGGATTCTTGCTGCACAAGCACCTTGGCTTGCTGGAAGCAGAAGCAAGCACCAGTGTTTCTCTGCAGAGTGCCCAAACAGAGCACCCAGCACGTACACGGCGAAAAGAAGCTACCTGACGCTTTCTGCTCTCACTACAGTTCTGGCTTGCAGACAGGGCATGTTTGGCGTGGATCTAGCCCCGGGAGCTGTGCACTGTGCTGGGGAAGTGCTACAAGTCTGCCTGAAGCTCCTCCTGCAGCCTGCAGCCCTGACGGCTTCTGCCTGAAATTCTCCACCACCACCTGCTCTCCCCGAGCTGTTCTTGCTTTCAACAGTCTTCCACTGCTGCCTCACGCTTCTGGGCACAGCCAGCATTGTGTCCTGAGGACGCTGCCTTCTCTCGCGCTAAACGCTGCTTTCTCGGCAAAAGGCAGTTTCTCGCTTCTGACAGCTCTGCTATGGAAAAGCAGTAGAGAGAGCCAGCAGAGCTTCTGCTGGTGCTGCAAAAGCAGGGCTAACTCCCTCTCAGCTCCAAAGTGATCCTGTGCTGGAAAAAGCAGCATTCTTGCTGCACAAGCACCTTGGCTTGCTGGAAGCAGAAGCAAGCACCAGTCTTTCTCTGCAGAGTGCCCAAACAGAGCACCAGCACGTACACGGCGAAAAGAAGCTACCTGACGCTTTCTGCTCTCACTACAGCTCTCGCTTGCAGACAGGGCATGTTTGGCGTGGATCTAGCCCTGGGAGCTGTGCACTGTGCTGGGGAAGTGCTACAAGTCTGCCTGAAGCTCCTCCTGCAGCCTGCAGCCCTGACGGCTTCTGCCTGAAATTCTCCACCACCACCTGCTCTCCCCGAGCTGTTCTTGCTTTCAACAGTCTTCCACTGCTGCCTCACGCTTCTGGGCACAGCCAGCATTGTGTCCTGAGGACGCTGCCTTCTCTCGCGCTAGACGCTGCTTTCTCGGCAAAAGGCAGTTTCTCGCTTCTGACAGCTCTGCTATGGAAAAGCAGTAGAGAGAGCCAGCAGAGCTTCTGCTGGTGCTGCAAAAGCAGGGCTAACTCCCACTCAGCTCCAAAGTGATCCTGTGCTGGAAAAAGCAGGATTCTTGCTGCACAAGCACCTTGGCTTGCTGGAAGCAGAAGCAAGCACCAGTGTTTCTCTGCAGAGTGCCCAAACAGAGCACCAGCACGTACACGGCGAAAAGAAGCTACCTGACGCTTTCTGCTCTCACTACAGCTCTCGCTTGCAGACAGGGCATGTCTGGCCTGGATCTAGCCCCGGGAGCTGTGCACTGTGCTGGGGAAGTGCTACAAGTCTGCCTGAAGCTCCTCCTGCAGCCTGCAGCCCTGACGGCTTCTGCCTGAAATTCTCCACCGCCACCTGCTCTCCCCGAGCTGTTCTTGCTTTCAACAGTCTTCCACTGCCGCCTCACGCTTCTGGGCACAGCCAGCATTGTGTCCTGAGGACGCTGCCTTCTCTCGCGCTAAACGCTGCTTTCTCGGCAAAAGGCAGTTTCTCGCTTCTGACAGCTCTGCTATGGAAAAGCAGTAGAGAGAGCCAGCAGAGCTTCTGCTGGTGCTGCAAAAGCAGGGCTAACTCCCACTCAGCTCCAAAGTGATCCTGTGCTGGAAAAAGCAGGATTCTTGCTGCACAAGCACCTTGGCTTGCTGGAAGCAGAAGCAAGCACCAGTGTTTCTCTGCAGAGTGCCCAAACAGAGCACCAGCACGTACACGGCGAAAAGAAGCTACCTGACGCTTTCTGCTCTCACTACAGTTCTGGCTTGCAGACAGGGCATGTCTGGCGTGGATCTAGCCCCGGGAGCTGTGCACTGTGCTGGGGAAGTGCTACAAGTCTGCCTGAAGCTCCTCCTGCAGCCTGCAGCCCTGACGGCTTCTGCCTGAAATTCTCCACCACCACCTGCTCTCCCCGAGCTGTTCTTGCTTTCAACAGTCTTCCACTGCTGCCTCACGCTTCTGGGCACAGCCAGCATTGTGTCCTGAGGACGCTGCCTTCTCTCGCGCTAAACGCTGCTTTCTCAGCAAAGGCAGTTTCTCGCTTCTGACAGCTCTGCTATGGAAAAGCAGTAGAGAGAGCCAGCAGAGCTTCTGCTGGTGCTGCAAAAGCAGGGCTAACTCCCACTCAGCTCCAAAGTGATCCTGTGCTGGAAAAAGCAGCATTCTTGCTGCACAAGCACCTTGGCTTGCTGGAAGCAGAAGCAAGCACCAGTGTTTCTCTGCAGAGTGCCCAAACATAGCACCAGCACGTACACGGCGAAAAGAAGCTACCTGACGCTTTCTGCTCTCACTACAGCTCTCGCTTGCAGACAGGGCATGTTTGGCGTGGATCTAGCCCCGGGAGCTGTGCACTGTGCTGGGGAAGTGCTCCAAGTCTGCCTGAAGCTCCTCCTGCAGCCTGCAGCCCTGACGGCTTCTGCCTGAAATTCTCCACCACCACCTGCTCTCCCCGAGCTGTTCTTGCTTTCAACAGTCTTCCACTGCTGCCTCACGCTTCTGGGCACAGCCAGCATTGTGTCCTGAGGACGCTGCCTTCTCTCGCGCTAAACGCTGCTTTCTCGGCAAAAGGCAGTTTCTCGCTTCTGACAGCTCTGCTATGGAAAAGCAGTAGAGAGAGCCAGCAGAGCTTCTGCTGGTGCTGCAAAAGCAGGGCTAACTCCCACTCAGCTCCAAAGTGATCCTGTGCTGGAAAAAGCAGCATTCTTGCTGCACAAGCACCTTGGCTTGCTGGAAGCAGAAGCAAGCACCAGTGTTTCTCTGCAGAGTGCCCAAACAGAGCACCAGCACGTACACGGTGAAAAGAAGCTACCTGACGCTTTCTGCTCTCACTACAGCTCTCGCTTGCAGACAGGGCATGTTTGGCGTGGATCTAGCCCCGGGAGCTGTGCACTGTGCTGGGGAAGAGCTACAAGTCTGCCTGAAGCTCCTCCTGCAGCCTGCAGCCCTGACGGCTTCTGCCTGAAATTCTCCACCACCACCTTCTTCCACCGAGCTGTTCTTGCTTTCAACAGTCTTCCACTGCTGCCTCACGCTTCTGGGCACAGCCAGCATTGTGTCCTGAGGACGCTGCCTTCTCTCGCGCTAAACGCTGCGTTCTCGGCAAAAGGCAGTTTCTCGCTTCTGACAGCTCTGCTATGGAAAAGCAGTAGAGAGAACCAGCAGAGCATCTGCTGGTGCTGCAAAAGCAGGGCTAACTCCCACTCAGCTCCAAAGTGATCCTGTGCTGGAAAAAGCAGCATTCTTGCTGCACAAGCACCTTGGCTTGCTGGAAGCAGAAGCAAGCACCAGTGTTTCTCTGCAGAGTGCCCAAACAGAGCACCAGCACGTACACGGCGAAAAGAAGCTACCTGACGCTTTCTGCACTCATTACAGCTCTCGCTTGCAGACAGGGCATGTTTGGCGTGGATCTAGCCCCGGGAGCTGTGCACTGTGCTGGGGAAGTGCTACAAGTCTGCCTGAAGCTCCTCCTGCAGCCTGCAGCCCTGACGGCTTCTGCCTGAAATTCTCCACCACCACCTGCTCTCCCCGAGCTGTTCTTGCTTTCAACAGTCTTCCACGGCTGTCTCTCGCTTCTGGGCACAGTCGGCATTGTGTTGGGAAGGGTTTGGCAGCAGCCAGAGGCACTTTTAGGTGAGCCCACAGCAGCCAGCAGCCTGCCAAGGCTCTGAGCATCCTCGGGAGTCCGGGAATGCTGCGAAAGGCCGGGCCCCTGCGGCCGGGCCCCGGCTCCGCGCCCTCAGCACTTCCTTCCCTCGCGGCCAGTGGAACAGTGAAACAGAAGAAAGAGAAATGAGAAGGGGGTGTCTGACTGGGCCAAATCCACATTCAGCTCCCCAAAGGCCTTTATTAGAAAGGCTGGAGCACGTAGGGCTGAGGCTATCGGGGAATCAAGGATGCTTTCCACTGTTTTCCATGACGACACCGGGGACCGAATCGAGGCTGGGACACAAGGACCTGTGGCTTGGTTCAGCCCTGCCCACTTTCCCCTGGGATTAGGGAACTTGCTGTGCTCTCTTACTGTTTTTGAGTGGTCTCATAAACCAGTTTTAAGGTCCAGGATGGAAGTTTTTCCTTAGCTGAGCCAAATTAACAAAAAAAGAAAACCTGGGGGATTTAAGCATTGCTCTGTCTCCCCTCTGCCTTGGGGATGTCATAGGCAGCTCTGGATAGGGAATGTGGAGATCCAGCCTGCTAAAATATCCTCTCAGTCAGCAACAGGTACTCCTGTTAATAAGTGCAGAGTCCATCCCTGGAAGAAGCACAAAATGGGAATAAACTCAGCAGACTCCTGCAGGGCTGAGCTCTACACAGTGGGCAAGAAACCAATCTCCACTGAAATCTCTTCCTGCACTTTCTCCCATTGTACAAGGTCCCGAGGCCAATTAGCACCTGGTAACACTTGGAGAAAGATGAAACCTCACTTAGGCCTGGCTGCTTTGACACGCAGTTAAAGGATCAGGGGCACTGGAGCTTTCTCTGATATCTCATGTCCCACAGACACCAGCGCCTGTGAGATGAGAGGAATGGGCTCAGCTTTAATCAGCCTACTAGGTCTGCAGGCAGGCTTAATGAGGCAAACCCAGCCTATCTGGGCCGGGATCAGACTGCACCAGTTGCTCCGCTCTGGCTTTGCTGGAACCTCCTGGGATTTGGAGGGGTGTGGGAAAGAAACCGCAGTTAAAATTCAGATGAGGACGTGAAGAAAGGGAGGGAGAGATGAAACATTAATAAAGCTTTATTAGTACTTTATTTTATGTAATTAAAAATGGCTTTAACAATGACTGTAAATAGAAATTTGCTTTAAAGGGAACCACCAGTGCTTTCACTGAGGAGCTGAGGGGTGGTCTCTGCTTTGCCTCCACTTATTTATTTACACAACATTCCTGTTTCTTCCTCCAGGAATCCCAGATGCTGATGCCCCTCACAGGGACAGACCCCAGAGGACACCAGGCTACACAAAGCCACCACTGGAGAACCAGCAGGGTCTTGAATCAGGATTCTGGTGGTGGCTTTGGTGTCACTCCCACCCTGACCCACCCTGCCGGGTGTCCATGGTGCATCCTCAGTCGAGGAATTCAGGTGGACAAATTTTGGGTGCACATTCCTGGAAGAAGCAGGACCAATTGGAGCTGGCAAAATCAGCCTTCAGATAAATACCAAAACCTCTGCAGTGCAAATTAAAGAGGCTTTCTCTTAATTAGCTCCTGGTGTGTGTTTGACAGCAAAGAAGTTGCCAGGCTGTTGTAGCAGACCTTGTGTTTCAGGTTGAGGGGAATCACCTCCAACCTGAAAGTAAAACATCCACAGCAGGATGCTTCAAATTCTCTGGAAAAAAAAGTTCCTTTTTATCTTCTCTGGCACTAACTTGAAGCATTTTCTAATCCCAGGCAATCTGGGGTGCTGGGAAATGCAGGGGTTTGAGATAGGGAATGGGCAAATGCTCAAAGAGAGAAAGAAAAACGCTTTTTCCATTTCCTCCTCAAGCTTTATTCGTTAAACCAAGCTGACAATGAGCTGGATTTTATTTGCTCCCCAAATATAAGTAGAAGGACACCCAGCCACACAAACCAGCTGAAACAATTGACATTTTTTGGGGGTTCATCCTGTGACCACTTTTCTAACTCCTGCTAAGGCAGCCTCCTAATGCTGATCATTTTCACACTTGTGCAGACAGCAGCTCCCAGAACCAATAATCACAAACCCACCCCTCAACACACTCAGTGCTGGACTCTCCAGCCTGGCCCTGCTTCCCAACCCCTAAACAATCAGCTGAGCTCATTTGCACATTTTACCAACCTAATTAGCCCTCGCTGTGATGAAGATCATGAAGATTTTTGTTCTGGCTAATAATAGTTGTACTTTATCTCGCT
Organism: Phylloscopus whistleri; assembly: GCA_017589585.1. NCBI lineage: Eukaryota > Metazoa > Chordata > Aves > Passeriformes > Phylloscopidae > Phylloscopus > Phylloscopus whistleri. The sequence goes on from JADMLD010000349.1 coordinate 403,459, forward strand.
TTGCCTTTTAACTGAGCACGTCCTAATTGTGTATTTACATTTGCTGGCATGTGCAAAACATTTTAAGTAGCTGGGCAAAGCAGCTAATTAGGATTGTACATTCTGTGCTTCATGGCTTGGTGGAGGCAGCTTATCAAACACTGTGCCACATTATTCATTAATTCAAAAATAGGAATAATTGCTCATGAGGGCCCTGGGTTAGTGAAACTTGTGTCTAACAGGCAGGGTTCCTTATCAAATAATTTTTTATCAAATCAGAGTTTTGCTGTTTGACAATTTGGAGCTACAGCTGGGATGTTTTTTTTCTACAGAAGGGTTTGTTTTCTGCTTGCTCAGCTCCCATTCCCAAGCAGAATCAGGAATTCTCCCCTCAGACTCGGTGTGCCACTTTTCCTTTGCTCTTCCTCTTTCTCCCACGGAAGAGGGAATTGTGGCGTCAACAATTGCGTAGTAAAATAATCAATAAACAAATGTTCTGTGTAGAAATGGGTGGGTTTCTTCTTCAAGCACATTAAGTGAGACTTCTGCATAAAATACAGGGAACAAGTGTGGCTTTTCATGCAAATACTGGCCAGGAGCAACCTCAGATTCCAGGTTTCTCCCTGGAGGCCTCAGCAGATCGTTCACAATTAGGCAGGAGTGTGCTGGGGATTAAAGGAGCTCTATTTCCTCATCGTGGGGATGAGGAGGATGCAGTTTAAACCCACACAAATGCAGAAGATGTGAATTGAAGTTTATATCTCTGCCAGCTGCTGGCTCTGTCACCAGGGAGGCTCCACAGGACAAGGGTTGGATCTGGATCGGGGACCTTCCGAGGGGTCTGGAAGGTTCTGTGGAAGCAGAGATGCTGGGGGATGTGGTTGCTGCTCCACAGACAAATGTTTCGGGAAGAAATTCATCCCTGTGAGGGTGGGGAGGTCCTGGAACAGATTCCCAGAGCAGCTGTGGCTGCCCCTGGACCCCTGGAAGTGTCCAAGGCCAGGCTGGACGAGGTTTGGAGCAGCCCGGGACAGTGGAAGGTGTCCCTGCCCATGGTCTCTTCAGTGATTTTATGATTCTGTGTCACTCTTTCACCTCCTTTTCAATTTTCTCTTTTTCCTGCCCACATTCTGTTAACGACTGTTACATTCTGTTGGAATTAAACCAGAGGTTCCATACTGACTGAGGCCTTTATTTATTGAAATTCACCTTGTCCCTCTGATGAGCACCAACCCCCAGAGCACAACAAAAAGCACAAATCAGCCCCAGGCTGCTGCAGGCCTGGCAACTCCACCACTAAGAAAATCAGGCAGGCCCATTAATAAAAATGCAATTAGCTCTTCTAATCAACCTGGCAATGAACCTTCTGTCTTCTCCTGGAAAACATGGAGACTGGTGTTCACCAGACAAGAAGTGATGAAATGTGTTATCAGTGCCATATCTGACTTTTCTTTTTTTTTTTTTTCCGCTTTGCTGGTGGATCCAAAATTAATCAATCCACAAGAAATCAGGAGGTGCTGCTCCTCAAGAGTTTGCAAGCAGTTACTGATATCATTGGAGAGGACATAAATACATATTTATATCTAGAAATGAGTACAATACTTTCCAAATCTATCTCCCAGTGCACAGACTGGGGCCTGAGACACTCACCCACAGTGGAAGGAAGAAAACAATTAGAGTTGCCTCAAAGCATCAAATTCCTTTTTTTTTTTTTATTTTTTTATTTAATACATTTTTGCCAGCTGAGATTAAAGCTGGTGGCACAAACATTAGAAAGGCACCTGTGAAATGGCACTTCCAGGCCCAGATTTTGCCAGGTGAGTGTTTTGGGTAAGCCCCAACCCTCCGGGGGCAGTGAAATGTGTTTACTGAGGATCACACTTTTAGTGCTGCCACCTTTTAAATTTATTGCAGGAGGAGCAATTACCTCTCCAATGTCTTCATTTGCAGGTGCTGATCAATAGGCAGTGTGTAAGAAAAGCCCTCCTGAGCGGCCCAAATCGATGCAGAATGGTTTGTGATAGGCCCCGCTATCAGAGTAGCTCTAATCAGCTCTTTTCCTGTCTTAATTGATCAGGCACAGCCAAGCCGAAGTTCAGAGCAGCCTTTCCTAGAAGGGATTACTGTAAATCAAATTCAGGCTGGGTTACAAGCAGAAATAAAAGCTGGGTTTCACCAAAGAGCTCTGGCAGGTGCTGGGAGGTTCAGCTGAGAGAGGTCAGGAGTCAGCCCTCATTTCAAATCGAGATTAAATCTGAGATAAGGCTCAAGTTCAGAGGTTGAACAGGTTTTTTTTCTCCTTTTTATGAGATTTTTACTCAAAGTGTCGTTAAGAGCAAAGCTAGACATGTTTGCTGCAAAATAAGCCAGCCATTAGCTGCAAGAAAGCAAAGCCAATAAATAAATGTGGTGTCTCTCCAAGCAAGGGCTCCGTCAGTGCTTCCAGCCCAAAAAGAAATAAAGCCTGAGAAGATAAATTTTCCCCTCAGCAAAAATTACCTCCAACAACCTGGCAGCTTCTGGGAGCTATAAAATTCAATTAACATCTCTTGCTTTGTGTGTCACACTTCAATTAAACAGAGAGCAGAGGGATTCTAGGAGTGCATTCAACGTGAGATAATGAGCTGGATTTCAGAACTTTGGGTGGGATTCCATCCCAGGATGGTCTGTGGCTTGTTTCTGTCTTTGGAAACGGGAGGGGTGGGAGTTACCCAGTGCTTTTATCAATTGGAAAATTGATTAGAGCTGCACTTGAGGAGCTTGGAACAGTTTTTTCCCTTGCAAACTGCCTGGCACTGGAAGCATTTTAGCAACAGGGTGAATTTAATCTTTGAGAGGGCTCTGAAACCTTCACAGGGCCACAGAATGCTCCGTGGGGAGCAAGGGTTTTCTGATGGAGAAGGGTTTGCTTGGAAAAACTCCTGGAGGCAGCACATTTTTAAAAACCCCAGAAGTCCCAGCAGAGGTAAACCAGGAGCTTTTCCCTCAGAAAGGACAGGGAAGGAGGCTCTGGTGGTTGTGGCACTGGAGGAGGAGCCCAGAGCTCTGCGTCTTCATCTGGGCCTTGCCAATGCTTTTGAGAAATCGTTCCCAATTTTCAGATTCGATTTCCCATCTTTCAAGCAGGACTGACCCAACCTCACAGAACCATTAAGGGTGGGAGATGCCTCCAGGATCATCAGATCCAAGCTGTTACGCATCCCCACCGTGCCCAGTCACCCTCCCCTGGCTCGCAGGAGGATTTGTCAAAATCAGAGGATCTCTAATAACAACCAAAAAAAAAAAGAAAGCTGTTAAAATTCCAGCTTTCCCAGGCAAGGGAGGATCTGCTCCTCCACCATCTGTGCAGCTGCTGGCAGGGTCAGCTCCCCAACGACACCAAAGGAATTCCCCGACCCCAAAATCGCCCCGGGCAACGCCTTTATGAAGGACAAAGCTTCACAGTCCATCCCACTGATGGATGACAGAGGTATGAGAAGATTAATTTAGGTGCCTTCCCTAAATATCTTGAGCTTAGGTTTCCCCAGGCTGCCCAAATTTGACTGGAAATCTGGTGGGGGTTAAAATGCTGACTCCTTCTGCCAGTGCAGCGCTTCCAGCTTGAGCTGAGAATGGGAATTTAGTGTGAAAAAGGGGAACAAAAATGATGGCATCTCTCAGGAACTTCAAGGAAATTTGGCTTTGGAAGTAATAAAGGATCCAGGATTGTATATATATATATAAAATATATATAATATATATAATATATAATATATAATATATAATATATAATATATAATATATAATATATAATATATATTATTTACATTTACATTTACATTTACATTTACATTTATTCTCTCATTAAGTGGTTTCTTGATTACAAACCAAACAGAAGCAGAAAGCAGAAAAGAAAAAAAAACAACAACAAACCTTTTACGTGCCTTATGGTCAGGAGTAGCTGGAAAGAAAAAATCTTTCCTTCCCGTGTTTCAACTGCAAGTTTGTTTTGTTTTTTTTTTATTTATTAGAGATGATTTAAACCCTGCAAGTTTGAAAAGATGAGAATAGAAAACAATAGTGGCTGCGTGTGTCGACTTCTCAGAAGAGACCAAAAAAGAAAAAAAAAGCTGAACAAAAAGAATGAAAAAATGCTTCGAGCATAAACCAAAGGCTGCGGTAAATCATTGGCTGTGCTAAATAAATCAGAGTGATGCTGATAAAGCTGCTTTGGCTGCTTCCAGGCCCTTTTTGTAAGGTTTTTAAACTGCTGGTTACATCCCCTCTGTGATATGTGGTTGTGTAACTCATCAGGTGGGCCAAAAAAGGATCAATAAATAAATCTTTAAGAAACAGAAAAATGGGATTTGGCTCATGGGACCAAGGAACCTGTGCAAGAAATTTCCACATTAAAAAACCATTGCTCTTTCTGGAGCCTGGGGTGAAGAAAGAGCTTGAAATGAAACAGACAATTCCATAATTTTAGGGGGAAAATATTTCTTATAAAACAGACAAGTTCACCAAAACATCCAGTCCGAGATGAATTTAGAATAAACCCCTCTCCTGTCCAGCTCTGCTCTCAGTTGTGAGGTGGAGTGGGTTGGACTCAGGGGATTTTTGGGAGAGGTTTGGGCTTTGTGTGTCACTGCTGTGATCGTGGATGTTGTGATCCAGAGCTGGTTTTGGGTGGAATTCTTCTCCAGAAGATCCAAAAGTCTCCCTCTGAGCATGGAACCTCTTTTTTTCAAAGTGGCAAGATGTCATTGTCCCCAAACTCCTTGTGATGCCGTTAGAAAATCAGGGAGCGGAGAGGATTTTCCTCAAATCAGTTATGAAGAGAAACTTCCCAAAAATCTGCAGGGCCCTGATGTTGGACCAGCCTGGTCTGGGATGGAGTCTGCCCAAAACTGGGAGCCAGAGCATCCTTCAGAGAATAAAAAGTGTCACCCTAGGCTAAGTTTATTTATCTTTTTAGTCCTATTAACTCATTAGGATTAAAAAATTTCCCTCAGATACCAAAATATTAGGACAAAAGAAGGGAATAACAAAGCTGGAACACGACCATGAAAACACAAACTCTGAATTTGTGTGCAACTGTAACCTTCTGGCAGGATTTGGGTTGGTTTGTTGGCTGATCCGAGTCACTACTTGACAAAAAGCTGATTTTTTTCCACATTTTCCCACTCCCATCCCATTGGTGCTTGGAGCACGGCTGTTTTTCCTGTGGATTAAATTATTGGGGGAAAAAAGAACGTGAAAGGCAGTGCGGAGTAACTGGATTTTCCTGTGCAGGTGAGGTCATCACAACAGCCCTTTTGGTTTGAATCTTGGAAAAATTACAAGCTTGGACCTGGGAGAGTGGAAGAGAAGGAATCTCCAGTTATTTTTGGGTTTTGTTCTTCCTCACCTCATGTTTTGATGCCATTGATGATCAGGGTGAAGTTGGGTCCTGTAAGATCAGTATCACACCAAGACCCCAGGCCATGGATCCAGTCTGGGGGTTCTCTGGGGTGGGAATCACAGAATTCCAGGATCCCTGAGGCTGGAAAATCCCTCCAGAGTGCCAGCTGTGCCCAATCCCCACCTTCTCCCCAGCCCAGGGCACTGAGTGCCACCTCCAGTCCTTCCTTGGACACTTCCAGGGATGGGCACTCCAAACCTCCCCAAGCCCAAAGCTGTTCACAGACCTTGCTGAAATTTTCTAATTTTTGAGATTTTGGTGAAAATTCAACCTTCAAGACCCAAAATAATGAACAGCCCTGGAAAAATATCCAGCACAAGTTGCACGTTTTGTCCCCGTTTCCCTCCGTGAGGGATCACCACGACCAACAATCCTCATTTTATATCATTGGCTCTCTGATTTTGTGACCTCAGTTGTGCCGAATTGGAATTCTAAGTACATGTTGAAGGCTGCAAAAAATCCCAGAGCATGAGACATCCCACGAGGGAAAAACATTCCCACTATTTCTGCTCTTGGAGATTAGGGCAAAGTTACTGGGAAAGAGTCACGGGATGGGTCAGAGACAGAAGATGATGGCTGAAGGTGTCATATCCATCTTCCTGGTGCTAAATCCATCTTCTTGGTGCTGTACCCCCCTTCCTGTGCCTGTTTCTGGCTAATTTATACCACTGTGGTCATAAAAACTGCCCTGGTTGCACAACTCTGGAAAAAAGATTGTGGAGGAGCAGCCAGATCTTTATATCTGTATTTTATCTCCTTCTGAGCTGGAGGCTGGGAGTCTTAGTAATTAAAAATAGATCAAAACCCGATGGAAATGTTCCTCCAATTTGGATTTGGGTCATTGGAAAGGGAAAACAGGTAATAGGTCTGGCTGCAGCTCTGGACTTCCTCTGGCTTGGGTTTGTTTGGGTTCTGGGTTTGGTCCATCTCAATAAACAGAGCTGACAAGCAGAACCTGCTTAATTCATCAGCACCTGAGAGTGGAATAAAGAAAAGAGCAGATCCACTTCTGTTTGCTCAGAGGGTGCAGGTCTGAGCTGAAGGAGAAGAAAATACCTACAAGGGTGACTTTAAAAATATCAGGAGGTTCCTGATCTGCCTTTTATCCAGCCCCAAACGTGACCCAGACTGAGGAGCACACAAAGCTGTGTCAGAGTTTCTGTGAGCTCACGATGCTTTGTGCAATCTGAGTTACGTGTGAAATTGTTTTGCTCTGACCCAGGGAAGGATCAGGATCCAGCAGCTCACTGGGGACTCTTTCCAAGTATCTAATTAGGATAATTCCCCTTGCACTGGGCAGGGCAGGGCTTCCAAAAGCAGTTCAGGGGCACAAGGGCGAGCAGCCAGACCCTGCTCTGGAGCTCAGGGCTGGATTTTGTGTTTTATTGCCCATCCTGGAGATCCTGGCAGTGGTGGAGTCACCAAACTCTGCTCTCTGTGGCTGCAAACTCCTCTGGAGCTGTCCCAGTCCATGCAGGATCAGCTGGAATGGCTGGGAAGGGTTTGCAGGAATCACAAGGCAGGAAATTCAGGCTTGGAAAGTTGCTCTCCAAAATTCAGGCAGCTGGAGCAAAGGGGCCCTTCCAGGCTGTAGGGACAGGAAAGCACAGACACCCTTTCCACTGAAAAACTGGGAACACAGGGATGCTCCATGGCCAGGACATCTTTTCCTGGTTCACTCACTGTCTTGATTTGGAAAGACAGGTGTCTGCTAAGGAAGGCAGGAGCCGCCCTTGGAATGGAGAATGCAAACCCCCTCCCTCTGAATTATTATAATTTTGAAATTCAGGGTTTTTCAGGCAAAGATGGGAATAGGAATAACAGTTCTTTACTAGGAATATTAAAAATAAGAATGCAGTTGTACAAAAAAACCCTGCCAGAGTCAGAACACACCTGACACCCTGTTGGTCAGGGTGCTGGGAGCAGCCCAGCCAAGCCCTCCTGCAGTGTCAGGTGTGGTTCTGTTGGAGCAGAGATGATCCTGGAGCAGGGTGCAGTTCCCTCTGAAGCTCCAGTGGTGCTGAGATGGGTCCGGGTCCCTCTGGGAATGCCGTGCACACAGGCTGCCCTGGGGCTCTGGGTCTCAGCTGGGATCCAGCTGGGAATGCTGGGCTCCTCCCCTGGGTGCAGCCTCTCCCCATGGGCCGATGGAATTGTATCAGCCCTGCAGTGAGCCTGGATGGCCCATGGACAGCAGATACCCCTGGAGGGAGGGTGGGTCCTGGAAGGGATAAAGAAAACACCTCCCCAACTGGTTTAACAACTGGGAATAGAATACAAACTGCTGGTTACATCCTGCACTGCAACCCAAGACAGTCACCAATTTTCTTGAAATAATTGGGCATTACCAAGAGTTTTTCCCTGCAATCCCATCACCTTCACCCATTCATTTGTATATTTGCAGTGCAAGGAAGAATCAAGTTTGTGCATAATTCCCAATGGCATTATTGCCAAATGGCAAAAATGGCAAAGAACCCAAAATCCCGGGTTTTTGTGGGATTTCAACCATTTTGTGAATGGTTTTCCCCCAGCATCTTTTACCTTGGTACACCCCTTTCCTTGGTGCCCCCGGCCCTCAGCAAAGGGTTTGCTCAGCCACACTGAGCCTCTCACCTCTCCCTCTCTGGGAATATTTGTCTTTTAGTCCTTCCAGGGAGGATCTGCAGCCTGAGAGGAGCGATATAAACACACATGGATCCCTTGGGATGGCACTGACTGCCTTGGTGTCACCACCTGAATTACATTTCCTCTTACATCAGACTCCTGGCATCACAGAAGGAGTCACTGTAAGAAAAAAAAAACCCCTGGTTTATACCTTATTTTATCTTGATATTAATACCTAAGCTGACTTTTTATTATGTACAGGAGATAGCAACTAGTTCTCTTGAAACCTAAAAATAACTGAAGGTGCAACAAACTCTGACCTTGGATAAGGCTGGATCCTCCTGATCCCATTTTTATGAGGATGAAGGTTCCTACTCCTCTTTCTCTGATGTATGGAAATGGGGTTTTTTACCTCAGAGAGACCCAAAATCCTCGTACAGAAATCACTGTTTTAGTCTGATTGGTCTGAGTCTAACTCAAACTGCTCTGTTTGTCCCTCTAAGGTAAAAACCCACCCCCGTGTTCCTGTCTCTCTTGGAATTGTGTCTGGCACTGGATGAACTCTTTTTTTGGTAAAAGCAGGAAAATGTTGTGTTCAATCCTGAATTTCCCTCTGTGAAATCCTTTGAAAATATTCCTTCTGTGGAGTTCTTCTGTTCAAAGGCTGAACATTCCCTGGGCAGGCAGAGTGAGGGAAGAGCTGGGAATTGCTGCTCGGGGATGAGGACAGAGGGGGATTTTGTCACTCCTTTTCCTCCCTCCTGCCAGGATAATTCCTCCCCGTGCTCACCTGGAACGAGCCAGGTCGGGCTGAGATCTCAGGGGCGACTCCTTGCCCTGAGAAATCAGGCCACAGAGGGAAGAGCAGCAATGAAGGTTCTGCAGCTCTGCCCGAGGGGCAGTGCTGGGGGAGAATTGGCATTATTGAAATGCCAGCTGGCACTGGGGCCCAAAAATTCCTCCAGAAGCCAAACTCAAAGCGAGGAGCGAGCCCTTCCACTTGGGCAGTCTGACAAAAGCAGGAATTCCACCTGATTCCCCCTCCCTGGCAGGCCCAGCCCTGCACAGCTGAGCTGTCCCAAACCAAGCTCACAAAAGCTTCTTTCTGCTCCTGGCTCGTGGATGAAAAAACTCCGCTGCCCATCCGTGCCAGGGATGTCCAGAGTGGCTCTTCCTGCTAATCCAGGGCAGCACAAGTGATAAATCCTCTCACTTTCGCAGCACCGAGCAGCAAAAGCTTCGGGATTTGGGCAGGGAAAGCTTTTATATTGGCTCAGGCAATAAACACGGAGAGGAGAATGGATTTGCTCTGCCAGAGGACAGGAGAGGTGACCTGCAGAAGTTTTTTCCTCTCTGCTCTCGTGGGCACTTGGAACGAGGGGAATTTTCCCTCTTTTTCCCCCTCCAGCCCTCCCAGGCAGGCTCCAGGAGGAGAGGAATAAATGGAATTAGTGGTTTGTAGGGCTCTAGTTTGTGGTGCTGTTTGATTTTGAGCACTTTCACGCAGGAATCCAACCCATGGCCGTGTTTTTTTCCAGAAGAGAAAACCCTTTTGAAATGTTTTGAGGGTCTGGGTGCAGGGTTTTTGTGCATTTGGGCTCCACAAGTGTCAGGGGAGCCCAGGTGGAAGCTCCTCCTGCACTGGGAGGTGCCGGAATTGTGACGGAGCACAGGGCTCCTCTGACATCCATAAAACACCATTTTCAAAACACACAGAAAATCTTGACTTCCAGCCCTTGGAGAAGAGATTTTCCTTTGGATACAGGATCACTTGAGAGCCACCTGCAGGTTTTTCTCCCTCCTTTTCCAAACTGATTTATTGGCTTCTCCTCACTCCAGAGTTTAAACCCCAGCCCAAGCCCAGTGTCCTTCCATGCAGGTGAATCCACGAGGAAGGTGGGGCACTGGAATTCCAGATTCCCAGAGCAGCTGTGGCTGCTCCAATCCTGGAAGTGTCCAAGGCCAGCTTGGAGCACCCTGGGACAGTGGAAGGTGTCCCTGCCCATGGATTTAAGGATGGGCTTTAAGGTCCCTTCCAACCCAAAAACAGTTCCACGATTTTCAGATCCTTTTTGTGCCTTTTTTTCCCTCCCTCAGTGCCCTGTGATTCCAGAGCTGTACCTTACTTAGAATCCCAGCAGCAACCCCAAGGGGAAAGATTTCCCTGAAATCCCAATTTCCCTCTGGATTTCCTTTGAAATTTAAGAATTTAGGTAAAAGGAGAGAGAGAGAGGAAAAAGAAATAATAATAAAAAAGAATATTTAGATGACCTGAAAAGCGTTGCTGCCAGTTTGTAATGTGAACCTGGAGCTGTAAAATGATGACAAATTCTGTGAAATTGGGAGATGCTGGCTGACATTTCAGAGCACAAACATCCCCAGCTTCATCCAGATTGCAAAATATCGATGATTTCAAATGGAAAAATCCAATGGGCCAAACACTGGTTCCACTTTTCTATTTTAGGAACACCTAAAATGTGGTTTTTGTTGTTTTCTAAGATGATCTGAGCAGATCCTGGAAGTGAAATGACCCAAGTTTAAGGTGGAGTATGAGAAGAAAAGAAACGAAACAAAACAAAACAAAACAAAAATATTCACACACACTGTCAGCTTTAAGGTGAAAATAAAATCAAGGTTCTCATTGGGGTGAAATTGTCTTTTTAAATTAAAAATGTGGTTCCAAGTGCTCTTTTTCTTAATACTTTGATACTTTCCTGGCACTTTGGACTATTAATTATCTGCAGTAATTTAAAATTTATGCTTTCCTCTCCATGTTTCTGTTTCACTTTCTGGTTCTTGAGACAATTGCAGAACACTGAGGTTGGGTTTAACACCTCCAAGTTGCAAAAATGTGATTTCATTATCTCTAAACCCAACTTCCCTGGACTTCCCCAAGTCCTAACTTCCCTATTATTTTCCAATCAAACCAGGATGATCTCCCTTCTCCTTTCCTTCACATCCACGTGGATATTAGAATTTCTCTGGGTTTTTTTAATGAGCCTTCTCTTTCTAAAGCACCTCGGGCAGGGGGCCAATCTCCAGCTCAGGTGCAGTAACCCAAGGAGTGCCTAATTTTCAATTGCACGCTCCCAAATTCAAGTGCAGCTGCTGCCCACAGTTCACCTGATCTGCTCACTGAGACATCATTAGGGAAAGTCAATTAATTTTTCCACTCTCCCAAACGCTGCTGGAGTTGAATAGGAGGAGAAGGGAGAGAAAAGAGGAGGAAAAAAAAAAAAAAAAGGACTTTTGTGTTGGAAAGATGAGACCAAAGGTATTGAGTGGCCAGGTGAATGCAGAGCACTTAAGGCAGGGAGGAAAAGAGATACAAGAAGTTTATATTTCATCTTAGGGATGAAAATGAAAGCTGCTCATCCATGACACAAACCTGCCTTCCTGGCTCTCCCACCGGCTCCTTTTTCCATGTCCTTCTGCGTTGTGATCCCGGCTGGAGAGTATTTAAAAGTGAAAAGTTCTGTAAAAACCTTATAGGGAAGCCCTGAGAAGCTCGACACTCAAATTCCTGCAGGTTCCTGGATTTTCGTATAATTCCTTAAAAATTCGCTCTGAGATCAGACTTTGGAAAAATGGATTTTGTAGCATTTGTATCAGGATTTATTCATTGTTGGTTTTAATTGTGAGCCAGACATGGAAAAAACCCCAAAGGTAACAGTTGAACCTCACAGGGCAAAAGAAGAAAAGCCATCCTTTAGTTCGGCTCCTGTGAAGTGAAAGGGAGCTGAGTGGATTCTTGCTTTTAATGGAAATTTAAAAAAAAAAAAAGTTTTTAAGGATGGACATTTAAATTTGAGCCTATGTATCAATTTTTGGAAATGCTGAAGTTGACATTCATGACAAAACCCCCTTTTATTTGGTTAAGAAGGTTAAATGCTCAGCTCAAACCACAATTTTTGGGAATTTTTGCTTCCAAATGGGAAGGTTCTGTTGCTTCTCTCAAATGAATTGTCAAAAACCAAACTGCTCAGAGGGAATGAAATCTATTCAAAATCCAAACTGAAACTTTAACGAGCTAAATGTTTATTATAATGATATTTTCTTTATGGAAATGGTAGCGAGAAGCAAAATAAACCCAAATAATTTTTTAGGAGAAAATGCCCCAATACCTGCAATTTTTCTGAGAAATGTTGCACTAGAATTTGAATTAATCAGGTGCTATAATGAACCGGTTTTTATTTAGACAGCATGAACAAACATCTAGATGGAGCACAGTTATTCTTGAAATCTTTCAGCCATCAATTCATCCATTCACAGAATTTTCAGACCTTAAACTTCCCTGGAGGAGGAGCTGGAGCCATCCTGATGGAGCCACGGGGAAGGAAGGAAATGCTGGAAAACCTGCAAAACTCACCTGTTTTACACATTTTTGGTTGGTTGGTTGGTTTTTTGTTTGGGTTTTTTTTTGTTGTTGTTTGCTTGGGTTGTTCTGTTTTGTTTTGCCTTTTTTGATTTTTGTTTGTTTTGGTTTTGTTTGTTTGTTTGTTTGGGGTTTTTGTGTGGTTTTTGTTGTTTTTGTTTTGTTTTGTTTTGGTTAATCATCACCAAAAAAATTACAAAATGCAAAATTCCTGACTAAAAGAAGGATCAGACCGAGGTGGGGGGAAAATCCTTCCCTCTGTGCCCATCCAAATAAATGAACATTCCCTGTCTGGAGCAGGGATTCCAGCAGCTCCAAACCCTCAACGAGATCATTATCAACCCCACCGATACCATAAAACACCCCAGTGATCACGTCACCGAGTAATTAACTAAGTAATCAATCAATTAATTATAAGGGAAAGTTGCTCCCGGAACGCAAATCAGTTTGGGAGCTCTGGTTTCAGGGATAAAGTATTTATCCCGAGATCTGCAGGAACAGAGCCCCCATTGTCTGCGGGAGGTTCGTTATCGTTAATTAACTTTGCTGAGTGTGGGCAGCACCCACAGGAGCAAAGCCCAGCTCCCAGTTGGAGCCTGGCACTGGGAACGCTGGGGACCAGTTCTCTGCTGGGTCTGGTTTTCAGCAGGAGCAGGAAAATCCCAGAAAAAAGCAAATTTTCCTTCTCTTTCTTTTGGGTAAAAATTACTAAAAGGCATTTTTTCCCACCCCATTAAAAATTTTGCGTAGCCCCAGTTCTGCTCTCACAAAGAGGAGGATGTGAGTACAGCATCACCACTTCCAGGAATTCCAGCAATATTTTGGGGAAGGACCCATGGGTTGATGAGCTGAATGGGAAATGGGTGCAGAAAATGTGGCAAATTCCATTGTGGCTTGTATTTTGTACCTTAGGAACTCCAAGGATTTTGTGATTTCGGGAGCCAGCAAAGACCCCGAGGTTCTCCCACATTCTGAACCTCCCAGAACCCTCAGGACAGCCTGGGGAGTTCTACCCACAAAGAGGAATGGGAACATGGTGGAACTTGGGATTGGGAACACAGCAGAACTTGGGACTGGGAATATGGCAGAACTTGGGAATGGGAACATGGTGGAACTTGGGAATGGGAACATGGGGGAATTTGGGAATGGGAACATGGGGGAATTTAGGAATGGGAACATGGGGGAACTTGGGATTGGGAACACGGCAGAACTTGGGACTGGGAATATGGCAGACTTGGGAATGGGAACCTGGTGGAACTTGGGACTGGGAATATGGTGAAACTCGGGAATGGGAACACGGTGGAACTTGGGAATTGATTCCTTTTGGACAAACCAAGAGTGGAATCTGCAGAAAATCCTCATTTCTTCAACTGTTGCACCACTGGATGATCTTATATTTCAAATAGAAATATCTGCAATAATTTCAAATTCAAATATCTGCAATAATTTCGAATTAGAATATCTGCAATAATTTCAAATCGAGGGCTCAGCGGATCCAAGGGAACAATGAGAGTCTAATTCCCTTTCTGGAAAGATCATACAGGGAAAAAAGATTTGATAAATGTCATTATTATTATTTTTTTTCCTGTGATGGAGGAGAAGCCTTAATTCCTCAAATATGCCAAGATGATGTTTGCAGTGAGCAACGCTCTAAGTTTCCTTGGAAACGTGAATATTACCTTCCTCAGGAATGAGAAATTCAGAGGAGCAATTTGTTCTGAGATGGAAAGGCTGTGTCCTTTTAGCAAATGAAATCCAAATCCAGAGCAAGGAGGAAAACTGAAGCACTGGAATTAGGTGCAGGGAAAAGTGGGAGCTGCTCTGGTGAAGATTTTAGGTGGGAATGTGAAAATGGTGTCAGATGGACAGGGATTTTTCTTTAAAGACCTTCCTTTTCCAGGGAGGAGTTGGAATGGCACTGTTTGTAAGTTGAGTGACTGAAGGTGCAAAAATCTCTGCAAAAATCAGCTTTTCCACCCCCCAAAAATTCCTAATCAGGAGATGGAGTGCCCAGGAAGGAACAGAAGGACATACATCCCATCCCATGGAGGGAATGAAGCAGAAAATTCCCTCCTCCTGCATCTCCTTGGAACTTGTTGGGGGTTTTGCACCTGTGACTTCTCCACAAAGAGTTTGGATTTCTCAGAGCTGGCTCAGGCCCCGTTTCCAGGAGATTTTCCTGGATGTTATCCTGATTTTACAGATCCCTGGGCTGCCTGTCCTTGCCAGGTTGTGTTGATCCTGTCTTTGACTGGTGCCTTTTGCCACTTCCAGCAGGAGAATCCATCCTTCCAGCCCTGATCCACGACAAATTTGCTCTTCTGGCAGCAGCAGTGGAGAGCTGTGAAAATTCCTTTACATGGACACGAGCAAAAGCACAGAAAAAGCAGATGTCAGGGGTTTAATTGGCTCAGCCTTTTGTTCTCTGCTGAGTCAGACAGAAAGCTCAGAGATCTGTGGTGGTGCAGCTCTCCTTATCTGTGGAGCTGGAATCTGTGGGATTGAAGGAGCGTGGCTTTGCTGGGAATGACCTCACGGCTGGGAGATTGCACTGGGATGCAGAAATTCTTCACTTGGGGGTGTTTCATCTGGACACTGGGGGATTAAACCTGATGAATTCGAAGGACTGGCCTCAGATTTGGCTTTGTTTGTAGGGACAGGACGCTCCATACAAAACACAGCACCCACAGCTCCCATTTATCCTGCACTGAACCCAGTCCTTGTGCAGGGAATGGATTTCTTCACATTTCTTTTTGGTCTTACGCCAGTCTTTGCAGAGATCCCAAAGTTTGCCATTCAGATCTATTTCTCTCAGTTATGATGAACCAGCAAAGCTTTGCTCTGATAATCTTTCCCCTAAAAGCCAAATTTCTGAAATTCCTTCCTTTTTTAGCTTTCCTGAGAGGGGCAGGGGATGATGTAGCTCAAATGATACTCTGGTGACATAACAAAGAACAGTAAAGGTCAGAGCAGATTAATTTGCTCCAGGATCAGCTGGAGAATATTAAACCTCTTAACTGTAATCCTTTGATAACCAGTTCTATAATGTAATCATCAGTGTACATCCAATAACACACATGTTAATTACTTTGGAATTCTATTTTTCATTTTTAATCACAAGACATATTTTAAAGGATGCCCCAGCTGCCTTCAGCAGCCCCCACCAGTTCAAACAACTCGTTTCAAATGAAAAAAAAAAAAAAAAAAAGAAAAAAAGAAAAAAACCCACCCTTATTTTTATGAGGTGGCTGGGGAAAAGTCAGCCTGGAAAATATCCTTGTGAAGGAAGCATCTGTCACAAGTCAAAATGTTATCGCTGCTCCCTGGGGAGAGCCAGCCCAGGCACAAACAGCAGGGAAATGCTCAGTGCTGAAATTTGGTGGGCAAAATGTGGGTGCTGCAGTCTGGGGTGGGGTGTGACAGAGCTGGGGCTGAGCAACTCACCTCCCTGAGCCCTGAAACCCTGGGAAATCCAGGTGTGGAGAGAAGGAGGAGGGTTTTTTTTGCACAGAGGATTTGATATTCATGGGGAGGGGGCAGTTTTTACATGAGATTCACAGGAGCTTTTTCACACAAAACCAAGGTCCCAAATAATTTCTACCTGAAATCTCAATCCCAAACCTTGTCCCAGCTCCCACTGCCTTCCTGCTCCAGCAAAACCTCCTCTCCCCAGCCTTGGAGAGGCAGAACTTTGTGCCAGCTGTGCTGAAGCTCATCAAATAGATCAAAGCTCTTGTGTGACCCACACATTTCTGTCACAGCTCAGGAAATCATCAGCCACCCTCTGAAAATGAGCATTTGTGGGTGTGCTGCACAGCCTGAGCACGCTCACAGCTTCCAGAGAGGGGAAAAAAAATACTCCAGGGCTGAAAAATCAGGGGAAAAATACATCCATGGATTGATGAGGGTTTTCCTCTGAGCCAAAACATGGTTATGCTGAAACACTGACTGCTCTGGAGTGCTGAAATGGTTTGAAGTCTGTTCACTCCCTCAATGGGTAAATGGGAATTTGCAGGTGTAGTTTGAAGGATTCTCAGGGGAACAATGTAAATCCTAGCAGACAAAGGGGTCAATCCCTCCCTCCCCAAAGAGCAGAGTCCAAGCTGGGCTGAGCCTGGGTGGCTCGGACCACTTTGTAGCAGAAAGGGCAAATTCTGTTTTCCTTAAAGTGCTTGCACGGTCTTGGGAAAAAACCCAATCCCACGGGGACTCTGAGAAAGGGAATTTGTACACGGCTTCATTTCCGAATGCTCTGTGAGATCTGGATGTACCCAGTCATGATAAGTTCTTTTTTGAAACTTCCAATGCCACCATTTCACCGGATAATTTCGGGTCTCCAAACTCACTCCTTGCTTTCAAGGTCTTTTCCAGTGAAATTTCCCCACTGGAGATGGATAAGTGAGCTCAACAGTTCCTGGGTTGAGGTGTGATGTCCCTCCAGAACAGAACAAACCCTGACATTCCTTCAGATGAGGCTTTGGAGACAGCCCAGCAGCACTGTCTGGCATCTCTGGATGGGTGCTGTGTTTGGGGAGGAGGCATTTTGGGGAACCAGGGTTCAGCACCTACCAGCCTCTCTCAGGTGAGCTGTCTGAAGTGCATTTCTACCTGAAAGAACCGGGTCAGGGTGAAAACGAGCCTGGGATGCCTCCCCAAACCAACTTTCAGCTTTTAGTTTAATTTTCAGGCCCTTCCTTCCTCAACAAATACCACGTACTGTCGCCCTGTTCTTCTCTGTTTTTCTAAAGTTCTGTTTCAGCCTTCTGTGTTTGCATTTCTGTAATTAAGTTTCTCACGCGCCTTTCATGTCAATAATGATTGTTTCGCATTCCTTTCTGGAGGAGGAGGGAATTGATGGACTGCTGAGTTAACCAGTGTGGTTGGAAAGGAAGATTTTCTTCCTCCAATCCCTGGTCACTGTTCAACCAATCAATGTCAACGTCTGTAAATAAATTGCTCCTTTTTGCCTTGGACATCTCAGTGCGTGAGTGTCATTCATTCGTGTCCTATTGTGACAAGCACCCACCAGCCTCTCTCAGGTGAGCTCTCTGAAGTGCATTTCTACCTGAAAGAACTGAATCAGGGTGAAAACGAGCCTGGGATGTTTCCCCAAACCAACTTTCAGCTTTTAGTTTAATTTTCAGGCCCTTCCTCCTTCGGCAAATAGCACGTCCCAAACAAAATGCCTCCATCAACACCAAAATCACTTGGAGAAGCCCCTGGACAAGCAGCATGTACACTTCTAACTGATAGCTGCTCATTACTGTCCTCAGAAAACAAGAAAAGTGAAAGGAAAGTTGACCCAAGGTCAGTTCCTGCTCTGGGTAGCGCTGCAATGCAATAGGATTTATGAATCTTTAATTGCAGTTGCTTTGCTATAAATGCTTAATGAAAACACGATGTCCGAGTGGCTGTTGGTGACCGGGCAGGTTACAGGGCTGTAAATAACCTCCTTGGGCAGGGATCACAAAGGATCCACGCTTGTTCCTCCTGCGTCTGCTCTCGAAATGGTGTGGCAGTGTCACCCTGCTTTTTCAGCCTTCTGATGTTTCTCTTTTGAGATAAAGTTTCTCACGCATTTTCCATGTAAATAATGATTGTTTTGCATTCCTTTCTGGAGGAGGAGAGAATTGATGGACTGCTGAGTTAACCAGTGTGGTTGGAAAGGAAGATTTTCTTCCTCCAATCCATGGTCACTGCTGGAATTCTATCAATGTCCAGGTCTGTAAATAAACTGCCCCTTTTTTACCTTAGACATCTCAGTGTGTGAGTGTCATTCATTGGTGTCATATTGTGACACGGCAGGGCTGCAGGGGGGGTGCTGAGTGAGGCTGATGAGTGTTTGATGTGAGTGTGATGTGAGTGTGATGAGTGTGCAGGAATTACACAGCCAGGCTTCCATCAGCCCACGTGTGGGAAGGCGGCTGCATCACTCAGAGTCGCTTTAATTAAACCTTGAAAGGTTGCTTTAGTCAAAGGAAGGCTCAGGGCTCACAGCTCACTGCCCTGCAGAGCACTCCAGCCTGGTGACCCCGCTGGTGGCTGGGAGAGAGCTGGGCTGGGGGGCAGGGCTGCTGAGGGGAGGTGAGATCTATTATCAGCACCCCCAGCCCCGTGGGGGTCTCTTATCAGCACCCCCAGCCCCGTGGGAGACCCTTGTCAGCACCCCCAGCCCTGCTGGGGCTTCTCATCAGCATCCCCAGCATCACTGGGGACTTTCATCAGCATCCCAAGGCTTGTTGGGGTCTCTCATCACCATCCCCAGCCCCATGGGGGACCCCCATGAGCAGCCCCTGCCCCATGGAGGATTCTTGTCACAACCCCCAGTCCCGCTGGGGTCTCTCATCAGCACCCTCAGCCCCATGGGGGACTGTCAACACCACCCCAGCCTCACTGGGTTCCCTCAGCAGCACCCCCAGCCCTGTGGGAGACCCTCATGAGAACTCCCAGTCTGACAACGGTCTCTCATGAACATCCCCAGCCCCATGGGGGTCTCCCATCACCATGCCCAGTCCCATGGGGGTCTCTCATGAACATCCCCAGCCCCATGGGGTCTCCCAACACCATCCCCAGCCCCATGGGGGTCTCCCTCACTCCCCAGCCCTGCTGAGCTGCCCCAGGTCTCCCCAGCCTCCCCCTGTGCAGGACAGGGACTCTGTAGTCTCACACTTTGCAGCAAAGTCTGTGATGTTTGACTTGTTTCCTCTCCTATCCTGCTCCCCCAGGGCTGGCAGAAGGGAGAAGGAGAGAAGGGAGGGGAGATGGCCCTGCCGGGGATGGATTGAGTGTCCCTCTGGCCCAGCACTGACTCCTGGATGCAGAACAATTAAAAACAAACTTCACATAATGATTTTCTTTTTTTTTTTTCCTTCTTTCTGTGGAAGAAAGGAAGGGAAAGCAGGAGGAGACCAGCTCGGGGCTGCTCTCATTCATGTGGCTTCCCGAAGCTTTTACTCTGCACCATTTACCCTGCATAAATCAATTGCCAGAATATCAGTGCCCCGCTTCCTTGTTTACTCTGGAAGATTATGTCCCATTAGCAGATTTGTCTTGTAATTGAACTGAAGTGTAAAATGCCAATGTCCTGACAGCCCCAACGGTCAGGATTAACTGCTGCAGACATTTCTGTCCTCTTTCGAAACATTTTGATTGAGCATAATTAATCCAAGTGAACTGATGGGATGCTCCCAGCCCCGGCGGTTTGCAGAGGGAAGCACGGCTGGACACAAATATCATAACAAGATAAAGAGGTAGTGACAGGCAGCAGCTTCTGCTTTCCCAGGGCTTATTTCTCCTTCCTCTGACTAATTCCCAGTGGCAAAGTACAAACTCCAGTGAGTTCCCAATTGCAGGTGGATGTGCTGGTGTCAATTTGTTTTTAGAGAGCCCTGAAAGCGCGAGTGGAGCTTTGATCCTCTGCCCCAGAGCTGCTTTGGGGTTTGGGGTCAGGCTCTGCTCACCCCCGGCCCTGTGTGGGCTGAAGGTGATCATCACTGAGCTGGTTTGAGTCCCAGGTGTTTTATCTGAGGATTTTCACCCTCCAAGGCTCTGTCAGGGTCACAGAACATCAGCGAGCGGGTGGGAAAACGCTTCCCAAAAAGCAGAACACGTTTATACACTGCACTCATCCAGCAGCAAAAGGCTTTGGGGTTTTGTTATGTGGGGGGTTTTTTTTGTCCCAGAAATTCCTAAATTCTTAATTTCTGTTCAGAATTTCTGTCCCAGACTGGATTCTCAAGTCTGCAAGAGGCTGAAGAGTTCTCTAAGAGGGGAGATTGGGTGATTTGCACTCACAAAACCGAAAGACAAAGAATCAGAGCTGAAGAGGAATTGCCATTTTCAGGGCAGGACAAACGCAGGTTCCCTGCCCAGCCTGGCCTGTGCCATGGCTGTTTACTCACTGTTTTTACACAGCCTCCCACCACATCTGCTCCAAGGCAGAGGTTGAGGGCTGCAGGGTTTGTTATTGCTGGGGTAATGAAAAAGGAGACTCTGGGCTGGCAGGTGCTGAGACACGGGGTAAAAACACCAGAAACATGTGGCTTTGCACTTGGCCTGAGCTATTTTGATGTCTTCATTGTTTTCTTTTGCTGCTTTTAACCCTTTTCTATAAAGAAAGAGGTTTTAGGAGGCAAGGACAAAAAGATGCTTTGCAGCTCTTCAGGGCTCAGCCTCTGAGTTGAGTTCACAGAGCCTGCATTGTTCTTGTTTACCAGAAGTATTTGAGTTTCTTGTCCCCAACCAAAATTAAGTTAAAATCTTGTAAAAAACCCGGTATTATTGTGGTTAGTTCCTCTCCTAGATCCTGGAACTAGAGAAGCAGAAACAATATAAAAAAAAAGAGGGGGGGGGGGGGGGGGGGGGCGGGAAACAAATGATCTGTGCTGCCACGTGCCTTTATTTTCAATTCCTCTGGAGAGAACATCATTTACTGTCTCACGTGTGAAAACAACACCCCCAGCCTGACTCAGCTCCTGCACACCGCACACCTCGGGCCAGAAACCGAGAGGCAAAAGGGAATCACCCCCGAGGAGAGGGGAGGGTTTGCTCAGGTTGGGTTCCCGAGAGCAGCGCTGCCTCCCTGGGCGGGAAGGTCAGCCCTGGGGAATTCATATTCTGCTTTATTGCATAACTCCTATCTCCGGAATTAAAGCTTAATCCCAAACCGTGGCAGGGAGCTCAGCCCAGCAAGGACTCGCCTCCCACTCTGGGTGTCACAGCCCCCCTGTTTTCCAAGGGGACAGTAACACGAGCAGGAGCACCAGGGGGGATGTTTAATCAGGGAAATGAAGCAGCTGTTCAAAAATCAGAGGGTTTTTTTTCGCCAGGGCTTTGATGAAGCAGCAGAGTTTTGTGTGGCCCTGGGTGCCAAACACGCTGCTGATAGAAGCAATAAATCCCCATCCAAACCCTAAAAATAATATTGGGCTTGTTTTAAATTAGGGTTTACGGAGTATGGCTTTCATTAGCCCCTGCATGGATCCTGAATAGCAATTATTACATATTTGTTCAGGTTTAAGTATTTTTATAGGATTTTTTTTTTTTCTCCCCCAGATCCCGTTAGAATATTTTTTCCTATGGGATGGGGAATCATCTTTGTGAGAGGAAGAATGGCCTTGTGGTTAAGCCTGGCCTGAGATTTTGAAGATCTGGGCCTGACTGCTGGCTCTGCCACAGACACCCCGGGTGAGCTGGGGCAATGCACGGAACAATCACTTTTATTTCGCTTAAAATAAATGTTCAAGGCCCATGGAAGCCTCTGAGAGATGCCACTGCCGAGAACTGCTGAGGGCTCAGCCTCCAACAAACAGGAGGAGGACTGAAGAAGAGGAAGGGGGAGAAGAAAGCTGGCTGCCTATCTGAGAGCTGCCCCTCGTGGTGCCTTCAGAGCGTGCTGAGAGGTTTTGGAAACCCAGCCCTCCACGTCTCCATTCCTCATCTGTGGAGCAGAAGCTCCTCTCACACAGGGACTCTGGAAGGGCAGGAAAAGCTGCAAACAGGGCATGGGGTTGGGATGGAGTTAAAATGGGTTTTTTTTGGAGGGGTTTTTATGCCAAAACCTGAGGAATGTCATCTCTTCAGACAGGTCAGGCACCTGCTGGAAGCCACCCATGGATGGGGATCTGGGGGGAAGAGTCCCCCTGGCACCAACACACCCCTGGGGCTGAGCCTGGGGAGCTCTGCACTTGTTTACTGATCCCTCCAGCAGCCCAGTTCCCATTTAAAACTGAATTTTCATTTCCAGTGTTGGAAGTGAAATTCGAAGTGTTCATTCTTTGGTTTGAACCAAAGGATGCCTCAGGACCTGGCTGGGCTCGGGCAGGGTTTGCACTTTTCCCAAGGTTTTCCTGCTGTGCCTGCCCCACTCTGGCTGCCAAACCAGCACAGACCAATCCTGATCTCATCCAAAACAGCACAGACCAATTCTGGTCTCAACTAAACCAGCACAGACCAATTCTGATCTCAACCAAACAAACACAGATCAATTCTGGTCTCAACCAAACCAGCACAGATCAGTTTTGGTCTCAACCAAAGCAGCACAGAACAATTCTGATCTCAACCAAATGAACACAGACCAATTTTGATATCAACTAAACCACCACAGATCTCATCCTGACCAATTCCCCCTTCTGTATACAACTCTAAACCAAACATTTTGGTTGAGACACCCCCAGAGCTTCAGCATCCCTCGGCAGGTTGGTGAAATGTGACAGAGGGGACTCAGGGATGCTGCTGAAACTCAGACAGAAATTGTTTGGTTATTTAGGACAGCAGAGAAGAGATAAGATCATCCCCTATGGCATTTTTTTTTACAGGAATTGCTGATTAAAAAATGTTTTTCCTGTCACAACCTCTTTCCATCCCCTCCAAAACAATGAATGAATTTGCAGTCACATGAGGGAACGTGACCTTGGTTCTCTGTTTTCATTGATTAAATTAAAAAAAAAAAATGTTTTGACAACTCTTTCTGCACCTGCAGGTACACACTGAGAATGAAACAAATGTGGAATTTAATAAATGTCATCTGGTCAGCTCGGGGGTGAGGGAGGGGCAGGGATGGGACCCTGCTCCATGAATAAAATTTGCAGGGAGAATTCCAGGGAAGTATTGCTGACATGTTCTGGTGACAGGTGACCACAAAATTGTTCCATTAAATGAGGCCAGCAGGGACTGAAATTACAGAAGAGATCAATAACAATGGGGGCAGTGCATTCACTGAGGGGGCAGAGACTGACAGACAATAAAATGCTCTTTTTGAGGTTGTCATGGCACATTGGCAGGTTCCTCTGGAGTCAGGGAAAGAATTCTGAATACAGGAAGGTCATGGCTTTGTAAATTCACAGTGTGAATTCATCAGGTAAAAGCACAGGTTATTTTCATATTATAATTAATATGAAAGGTTAATTTATCAGGGAGATTTTGGTTGGAGGAGAGCAAAAAGCAGAGGGAGCTTCAAAGCCAGCCTGTGATGCTCAGGGCCTCAGCTGATTGAATTTTGAATATCTTTCTCAATGAGGATTTCACATCCTCAGGGTGAATTTTTCCCTGGATCTGACTGAAATTTCCCTTGCTCCAACCTGCTTCTCCTCCACAACAGAGACCCCAGCTCTGTTTCTCTGCCACCCCTTGAAGCAGCTGAAGAGGGAATTAAAGCCCAGCAATTAAAACACAAACCCCTCCTGAGCAGCCAAATTTTCCTCTGCTAAACCCTCCTGCTGCTCCCCTTCACTGGCTGTGGACTAACAGCTTTGCATAAATGCAGTGGGTTTAAATTATATTTAATTTTTTTAATTAAAAAATTTTAATATTCAAAATAAATCAATATTTAAAATAAATCGATATTGGCAGTGGCTCTGGCAGGCTCCTGACCCCAAAATTCCTGGGGGCAGTGGAGGGATGACAAGGAGCAGCTGGATCTGTCCAACACTCCCGTGCTGAGCCCTGGGGTGGGATGTGGATCCCTCTGGAAAAGGGCCCTGGGTAGGTGAGCCCTGGTCTGACAGAAGAGGGAACAATTCAGGGATGAACACAGAGCAAGGACAGAAATTAATTTCTGCCTTTCCCCATCATTGTGAAGGGTCTGCTGAGGTGTCACCCAATTGTCTGTGCAGTTATTTCCTCCTCTCCACCAGCAGGGTTGTTCCACTGGCCCCACACAGTGAATCAATTCATGGATTACTTTGATTACCACTATCAATAATTAGGTAATTAATTAGGGTCTGCCTTCTCTAAATTCCACGTGTTCCAGCCAGGTGAGAGAAATCCAACTTCTCCTGCTGCTCACGGGGCCTGGCACCTCCATATCCCCAATTCCAGCAGTTCTGGTGGCACTGGGGCAGCCACGGAGGGAAAGTCTCCCAGTGCCTGTTTGCAGTGGAAAGTTTTGGGTTATTTTTATTTTTTTTTTTCATTTTCCAGGGAGCAGCACGTGCCCCGGAATGTGAGGAATGTCCCTGTGTGGATTTCCACCCGTTCCTGCCGGCCAGTCCGGCCCTGGCTCGCTTTGGAGCGCAGCCAGGGTGGAACAGATTTGGAATAAATTTCCTGAGTCACTCAGGGCGTTGGGTGTGATGCCCTGGGGAGGCTGAGCTGGAGCAGAGGCTGGACAGAGCCAGAGAATAAAGCAGAGATTTATTCAAAGGCCTTTAGGGTGCACCTTGGGCAGGACAAGAGCCTGGCCAGGGCTGCACCCAAGGGGGACCCAAAATGGTCCCCAAATGGACAAAGGGTCACCAGGTCTGACACTTGGATCAGAAATTAAATTCCCCACCTTCCTGTCCTTGCTTTGTCACACCTTCTGCAGCTGCACCAGCCCAGGGAATTGCTGGGTGAGGGGCTCTGGGGTTTTTGTACCCATTGCACCCTTTAGGAACCCTAAAATCAGCCATAACTTCCCAACAGTGCCCAATTTGAGCTCTGAAAAGCCACACAAGCCCAAACACAAACAGAAAACATTTTCTTTTTAATCCCTTCATGTTTGGATCCTCCTTCCTTGTGAAGACACTTGTTTTTGGAAGGCTCAATTTCCAAATATCCACAAATATTGGGTGGATATTGCAGGTGGGATTCCATTCCCTGCTCTGTTCTCCCCCTG
Source organism: Phylloscopus whistleri (assembly GCA_017589585.1). NCBI lineage: Eukaryota > Metazoa > Chordata > Aves > Passeriformes > Phylloscopidae > Phylloscopus > Phylloscopus whistleri. Next base: position 428,452 of record JADMLD010000349.1, read on the forward strand.
CATGTCTCCGCTGGAATTGTCTCCAGCAATTTCAGCCTTTGCTGACAGAGGAGAGGGGTTTGATCCCAGACACAAAAGCATTGCAGGCTCCCCAGGAGCTCGTAAAGTTCCACTGCAGCTCCATTGATTCGCAGCCCAGAGGAAACACAAAGCAACAGCAAATTTGTGGATCCCAAAAAAAGCGCCAGCCCCTAGACTGGAATATTGAGGATAAATGGTCTCAGCACTGCTCCGCTGGCTGGCTTCTAGCAGGAGCTGAAACTTTGTTCTTCCCGCAGCTGAAGAGGGACTCATTATTTTGAATGCTTTAAGAAAACAGATTTTAAAAGTCTCCAGCGGGTTCCGGAAAAAAATGAAGGAAAAACTGCTGGAGGTTGGACTGTTTGGGATATGCAGTGCAGAGGGCAGAGACACCGGGTTTTATTTTCTGACTTGTTGTGGCATCTTCTCCCAGGCTGGGCCCAGCCTTAACTCTGTCTTTGTTATGTCCATAAACTTGAGAATAGGTAATTTTAGTGGGGTTTTATTCATCAAACTTTGGGAGTGTCACTGTTGTGGGTCACAGAATTAACTGGGGATTTCAGCTCTTGGGATATGTCAAAAGTGGAGGGGAAAAGGCAAGAACAGAGATGATGCCACTGATCCCAACCCAGGCATTGATAAATACCAGCCAAAATGTGGGGCTTGAGAGGCTTTAGCAGGGATGGGAAGGAAAAAGGAACAGCAAAATCCTGTTTTGTACCAATTATCCACCCAGAGCAAAGGCTTTGTGCAGATTCACATGTGTAACACCAGGATATGTAATGGGCATACCCAGGATCCTGCTGGCATTCCTGGGCTGCTTCAGAGGGACCAGCATTGGTCACTTCTGCCTGTTCTTGTGAACTCAGGCTGTGTCTGGTGGCTGGGTGCCAGCACATTCCTGCAGCAGGAGCCTTCCTCTGCCCTTGTGTGAGCTGGGCCTTCATTCTCTTCCACATCATTCCAGAGAGCAGCTCTGAGTGTGAGCCAGAGGAGCTGGGATTAGAGGTGCCCCTCAGAACAAAGCATACCACACGTGCCTGAGGAAATCTCCAAGGGCCAAGGAGGCAGCAGGGAGACAGAGGGACAGGGCACGGGCAGGGTGGTGATGCCTTGGGGAAGTTAATCTCTGTTATTTGATGAGCAGGGCCACAGGAACGGGTTGGAATGGGTTCTGTGCTGCTCTGGTGAGACCCCACCCGGGGCTCTGCGTCCCGCCCTGGGCTCCCAGCATGGGAAGCGTGTGGAGATACTGGAACAAATCCAGAGGGGGCACCAGGATGATCAGAGGTGGGGGAAGGCTGGGAGAATTGGGATTGTTCAGCCTGGAGAAGAGAATTCACAGAATCACAGAATCACCAGGTTGGATGAGACCTCCAAGATCATTAAGTCCAACCCAGCCCTGACACCTCAACCAGACCATGGCACCAAGTGCCACATCCAATCCTTTTCTAAACACATCCAGGGATGGTGACTCCACCACCTCCCCGGGCAGGCCGTTCCAGAACTTTATCCTCACCCTTTCTGTAAAAAACTTCTTCCTGATATCCAACCTATTTCCCTTGGTGCAGCTTGAAGCTTTGGGGTGACCTCATTGTGGCCTTCCAGTGCCTGCAGGAGCTGCAGGAAAGATGGAGAGAGACTCTTTACAAGGGCTGGAGGGACCCTGGGGCAGCGATCTGAGGGGTCCTGCTCCATGTGGTGCTGCTTGGATGCTGCACACAAACAAAAATGGACCTTCAAGATCGACTTCATTCCTCCACGATTTGCTGTTCCCAGAGGCACAGTGGAGGCTGGTACAACCCAAAATTTGGCCATGTTGGAGGAAGGAGCCTCGTGGAAAGCTCTGGGTGAGGTTCCTCTGTTTGTGTGTTCTGGGATTGTCACCTGGAGCCCTCCAGAATAAACCATGGGGTGAGAGCAGTGGTGGGGTCCCCTCCACTTGTAGGAACCTGCAGATTTACCCCAAAAGGCTTCTTCAACTCACCTTCCCCTCCAGCAAGAATGACTTGAATATTTTATTCTTCCTCGGTTTGGTGTGAGGATGTACAAAATCTGCCCACCCCTCCCAACATACCTGATGGTAGGAGGGAAGGGATTCTATTCTCTGTGTGTGACCAAGTATTGTGATAATTTCTGGACGGAAGTCCTGGATTTTGAGAGTTTCAACACAACATTTATTCTTCAGCATTAGGTGGCCCTTCTTTTTTTTAAATATTTTAATTCTCCAGCTGCTTCCATTCCCTCTTTCCCCACCCCCCGTTCCTCATTGCAATTTTTTGATCGTTCAGTGGGGATAATTCTCTTGCCCTAAAAATGACAGAACAGAATGAAACAGCCAGAAAAAATTGTAAAACTTTCCAGGCCACGCTGAGTGGATTTAGGGAGAAGGTCAGGCTGGCAAAGCTGCTTCTGTCAGAAGCGGCACAGGGATAAACTCTGTTTCTGGAAGTTGCTCAGGCTTTGGTGAAGAGGATGGTTTTGGGGTAAGGAAACAACTAGAAAATAGTTCATCTGCCAGCCCTTCATCCCTCTGCCCTCAGCTGTATACACAACTTTATTGCTTTGCATTCTTCTCCCCACTGAGATTTATATTTCTTCATGGGAGCCTTGCCTTGTAAAAATTTTTCAGGCTATAGGTGTGGAATACATTTATTTTAGGCTGGTTTGACAAGAGGAAAAGCAGCTTAAAGTCTTTGCAAAGCTATGTTGGACTATCTGGCCTGTGCATTCCTCCCTCCTGGAATGAAGGAGAAATTGCCAGAGCATGGACATGAAAGGCTGTCAGTTAATTTGGGAAGGGGGATTTGGAAGAGGTGGAGAAGGGAAAAAGGAGCATTTGGCAAAATTCCTTGTGCAAGAGGAGAAAACGAGGAGGTGCAAACACATTCAGCACAGCAAACCCTCTGTGCCATTCACAAATTTCATCTTGAGGAGAAAAAAAATCATCTCGTGGAAGTGCAGGGAAGAAGGCACACGACAGCCTTGAGATAACTGACAGCATTTTTGTTCTCCAAACTCCGCAGCAAAAATAACTTCAATATTTTCTCCTTCCTCAACATGGTGTGAGACTCAGTGTGCAAAAATCTGCCCACTTCTCCCAGCACAGCTGATGGGAGGAGGGAAGGAATTCCAGGAGAGGAATTCCTTGCTAACAGGGTCCCCTGGAAGGAGGAGTGGAGCTACAGCAGGGAAATGCTGGTCAGCAGTAGGAAAATTGGAATTCTGGCTGTGGAGAGTGGCCAGGTGAGAATCCTCAAAGAAATGCCTGGTTTGGGAGAGGTCTTGATAAATGAGAGTGAAGTGAGGGGTCATCCCTGCTGGAAAAGGGAACAGGGATCTGGCCTGTGACAGAAATTCATTTATCCTGCTTTTTGGGCTGCTGGCAGAAACCAAATTCCTGCTCCTCCTATCACAATGAAAAAGGCAAAATCTGACAGATCCCACAAAAGACCCTCTTTACCTCCAATCAATAAATTTTCCCATTGTCACAGAGCCTCTTCCTATCTTATTTTTTCTCTTCATAAAGACGAGTGATCAGTTTTTTCTCTGACACCACCACTCTCTCTGGAGCTCGATCTATAATTCATGAGCATGAAAACAGTGGCATCAGAAAGAAAACCTGTCATAAATTCAGCTATTTAAGCTTTTAAATGAGCAGTGATGGCAGCGTGGGGATGCGGAACGTTTATTGCAATGCTAAATATAGGGATAAAGCTAAAAGCTTTCCATCAATACATGGTAACACAAAATCCTGAGAGCACTTGGAGCTCGGGGTTTTGTCCTCTGGAAACAGGATTCATGGTTTCTTTCGTTGCTTTTGGGTTTGTGTGATTTTTGGAGCTTGAGTTTTTGTCTTCTGGAAATGGGATTCATGATTTCTTTCGTTGCTTTTGGTTTTGTGTGATTTTTGGGGTGATTCTTTGCCTTTTGAGTTACTGATCGTCACTTGCTGGAGGGATTGAATTTGAAATTCAGACCTTTCCCATCTCCTCTTTTCCCCCAGCAGCATCACTAAAGCTCCAAACAGAGGGGGAAGGAAGGGGCTGAGGCTGTTCCACGGAAGATTCCCCACTGTCACAAGTTGTTTATGAGGAAGTTTCTCCAAAAAATGCTGTGGCATACACAGAAGTGGTGCCAGCATTGCCAAAGGGCAAAGAAGGGACGGCTCTCTCCTACAGATTCCCTGCCTGTTGAGATCTAAATTCACTTTTTACCCATTTACAGGTGGCCCGGCACTCCCATTCTCTCCTTCCTAATCCCATTTGTCCAATTCCTGCCATCCCTGCAAACGTGAGTGGTGTCTGATAGGACTTTATAGGAACCTCTAAAATTTGTTCCTGATCAGGAAGAAAATTTATCCCACTGCCTCCCACTGGGCTTGCAGAGGATTGGGAATAACCCGGAAAAGATACGGAAAGGTGAAACACGAAAACAGCGCTGCAGCTCGAGCTCCTGTGAATCCCTTGGAGGTTTTCTGCTGGAAGCTGGAGGCGCTGGGGAGGTGCTGTGGGAGCTGGAGAACAGGGGAGTTCTCCTGGGATAATTTAAACACAATTCCCGCTGGCTCCGGCCAGCCCTGATGTCACTTCCGTGGCACCGAGCGCGCCGGGCCGGCGGTAAAAATAGAAACCTCGTAAATCTGCCCGTTCTCTTAATTAGGGAACCCTGATGACAGGATTAAGATTGAATGCTTTCATTTCAGATTGGTTAATGAAGGGCTTTCCAACACTTCTTTTTTTGTTGTTGTTGTTGTTTTTCCTCTCTGCGGAGTCCTGCCGTTGCTGATTGCTTCGGGTACAGCCAGGAAAAGGTACAGGTGTTTCTAGGTACAGGCTGGAAAAAATTCCTCATCCAAAGGTTAAAAGAGAAGATTATGTAGACATTTGATTATCTCCTGCTGTGTTTGGAGACTGCAAATGCTCTGCAGATAGATGAGGCCATGCAGCTCTGCTCATTTTTTTTAATTAATAGAGTCAACATTTGATCAAAATCAAAGAGCACTTCACGCTGGGTTTTTGCTCCTGAAATCTTATGAACTGGGAAAAAAACAACCTCCTCAAACAAACCCCAGAAGAGCAAAGTCACACAGAAAATCTGTCCTGTTTTGCCAGTGAATCTCCCAAGGAAAAGATGAATTTGGGGTGAGACCAAAAAGTTTCCACCCCGTGCTGCCAGCTCCTCTCAAACATAAAGAAATTTCCTTGTCCATTCCCACTGCTCTGGTGTGCAGGGAGTTGCAAAATCCAGGTGATTCCCTGATATACAGGGGAGAAATTTACCTCAACACCATCCTCTGTGAGATTGGCCACAGGGATCACCAAGAACGTGCCTGAATTCCCCTCGCCATCCTCAGCCGAGCGTTTCCCCGCATCCCGAGGAGGATTTAGCACTTTTGTGCTGAGAGCTCTCAAAAACTGCTTCGAAAACAGATGCAGCAGGAGGGGAGGACCCGGGCTCTGCTCCAGCTGATGGAGGAAAACACCGAGGTGCTCGTAGGAAATAACAACAGGCCAAGCAAGGCCAGGGAAGAGGAGGAAAAATTGTTTTTCCTGCTCCTGAGCAAACGCCTGCAGTGGCCAGCTCGGGAACATCTGGTCTCCCAGTGTGTTTTCTCACATCATGCCAATACCTGACTGGAATAAACAACTTTATCTAGATCCCTGTTTCTTGCCATCAGAGGCTGATAAGAAACCTCGCTGCTATCAGCGTGAGATTGGAGCAGAGGGAAGAAAGATTTATGCCTGCTCTGAAGCCGCCTCCGCCCTGCCCGATTGTTTGGTGCTCTGGAGAGCCCTGGAGTTAAATCCTGTGGGTTCTGGTTCTCCAGGAGGCTCTGTGGATCACAGCATCAGTGCTGCTCTGGCCACCCACCAGGCAGGCAGCTCGCAGCTCCCGTTTGTTTTTTCTGTGGGAATGGCTGCGCTTCCCTTCCGCAATTTACTGGAATATTTGGTGCTTCTGATGCCTTGGGAGGCTGAGCTGGAGCAGAGGCTGGACAGAGGCAGAGAATAAAGCAGAGATTTATTCAAAGACCTTTAGGGTGCACCTTGGGCAGGACAAGAGCCTGGCCAGGGCTGCACCCAAGGGGGACCCAAAATGGTCCCAAAATGGACAAAGGGTCACCAGGTCTGACACTTGGATCAGTTTGGCTCCATTTGCACCTTGGGGTTGAATTGTCCCATTGCAGCTGCAGGGTGTGAGGTCCCATCCTTCTTGTTCCTCCCTCCAGCCCCCCTTGTTTGTGCTTTGGGGCTGAAAGTTGTCCTTGGTGTGCAGCAGGACCAGGATTTGTTTTGTGTCCCTGCTGTGTGCAGAGCTGAGTGACCCTGGATGTGAGGCTGAGAGCTGCACCCCTGGGCAGCACAGAGCCTGAAATACCTGAATGCTAAAACTTCAAGCATCACTTCCACAGCTCCTCTCCCCCCTTGTGCTCTGCCTGCCTGTGAAATATGAATTTATTAACTATAAATCCACAAGGCACTGCAGAGGTGGGAATAATTTCTATTCTGAGAGGCCAGCAGGGGCATTGCTGTTCTGCTGGCATTTTGGGATGTTTCCAGCACCATTTTCTCCCATCCAGGTGTTGGGATTCAGCTGGATCTGAGCAGGAGCTCCATGCTCAGCCTGATCTCGCTCTCCTCCCGCATCCCTCCTCAGCCCTGTTTTGGGCAGCTTAAGTGGAACAACTAAAACGGTTCCTGATGCTGCTATGAGGTAGAAAAGGGGATAGAAGGGGATCAATTAGGATTGGGAGGCCGGGTTTAAAACGTTTCCCTGGAGCACTGGAAGGCTCCCCGTAGGTGAAGCCACCACGGCACCGGTGGGATTAGAGCTCAGCTAATCTCCCTCTATTCTTGTCCTGCAACCTTTGTGTCACCTCCAGCCACAGACCAGCAAAAGCTCACCTTTGAGCTGAGAACCCTTCCCAACCTCAGCTGGGCTGCCTTGGGTGGGGAAGGAGATGGGGGAAATGATCTATTTTCAGCACCTGAAAGAGCGTTTGAGCTGTCAAAACTCTCCTGTCACATCTCCGGCTTCCTAAAAATTCCTTCCTGTAGGTGTGCAGGTTCTCCCAGAGAGTTTGGGAGCTGGGTTCAATTTTTTCCTTCCAGTGGGCTCATCGTTCAGCTCCCAGCATCTCCCACAGCCTCTCCTAAAGAATTCCCACTTAATAGCATTGCCTCATTATTATTCCCACCTTTCATCGGATGTAAGCTTGACTGAAATAATTTTAAAATTTGAGAAAGCTTCATGATGCCTTTTTTATCACTGAAGCAGCATGAAAGGAGTATTTCTTTTTTATATAAATTGACTTTTTATGTATTTTTTGCATTTTTTTGATGCTGAGGAGCTGTTTGTTTGGACACACCCCATTAACAGGAGCCCTTTTGGGGGAATTCATATTTGCAGGCACGCTCATGTTTTGGTGTGAGGCATTTTTTGCAGACAGTAAAAGTGGTCATTTCGTGATGTGCAGACTTTGAGGCAAGTTCAGTCAGATAAAGGAGATTCCCAGTGGTAAAATCACCTCTTTCATATAAACCCAGTTGGATGGGGGGATCCCAGCTCAAACAAAAGCTGAGTTGAGCAGTTTAAGAGTTCAACTGAAGTGCAGTGGGGAGCTCCGAGCGAGCCTGGCATGACTGATGGGCTCTGCACTGAGAAGGACAAGAACTGGAGTTGAAAAGCTTCTCCCGTTGGAAATTTGATCTTTTATCTCTTCCATGACAGGAGATGGGAGGTGCCCTGCTCCGTGCCTGGCAAAGAATAATCTCGTTAGCCTTTCCCAATCTTCAATGTCTCCATGAAAAGAGACCACATCCCTTTGCAGGGGGATTTCAATGCCATTACAGGCCACGAAATGATCACACAACTCTTGTTTTAATCACCCTCATCACTTTGGCCCAGTGCAGCAGAGACCCTCTGAAGAGCAGCACCTCCCTCCAGCTCTGCCTTATCTCTGGAGCGTGTCTGGACTGGAGATTCCTTCTCTGATTGCTCCATTTCACCTGATAACAGAAAGAAAATAACTCCTCTGAGGGGTTGTGCTGTCCAAGAGCTTTGACAGGTCTCTGTCTCTTTAGGCTCTTGCCCTCTATCCAATTCTGTGATGTCTGAGCCCCTTCTGACCTTTGAGAAGTTGAAGAATCATTCTTCCCCCTGCTTTTCTTGAAGTGTTAATTAAAACACCCTCCCGGTGCCTGTCAAAGAATCCCCTGCTCAGCCAGGGCCAGTAGATACAGGTTGGCAGCATTCCTTAAAAATGCCTTCCCAAGGAGCTGCCCTGGTTTCCCCTTTCAGGGACTTGTCTCAATATGAACCTGGGCTTTGAGGAGGAAAAACCTTCCCAAATTCCCTGCAGGAATGCAGGTTTTTATGGAGAGGTTGAGGACCCACGGGCTGCCAGCTGTGGGATCTTCTTGCCCTCGGCACCAGAGGCATTCTCAGGAATTAAATCCCAGCCCCATGAGCTGGAATAATTAGGGAAGCTCTTCCACAGAAAGCACAGGCACAAAGCGTGCCAGGACTCAAACAATGGCTCCTTGGGAAGGCCAGTCTTCCAAAGGATTATGGATGACTTCCCTGCCCCAGTCCAAGGCACTGTCAGAGCTCTGGGTTTATGCTTCCCCTCTTTGTTTCCAGGCTCTTTTCTTGGAACTGCCACCCCCTGCTCCATACTCTGCACCCCTCTGCTCTGCTGACCTCTGCTGCAGGTGCCTCCACAAATCCCAGAAAGGCCCATGGGAACTGATCCCACCATTCAAACGGGCTTCTAGAGAGCATTTCCCTTGGGCTTCTTTAAGAAAAATGTTAAATTTCACCCTTCTTGCCTGCAGAGAGTGACTTCAGGAATAATTTTAGGTTCAAAGCCTGCCAATGGAAGATTTTCTTCTCTCCAACCTGCCATCCCTTCACTCCCTGCTAATTTGGACTGTGTTAAGTCGTTTTTCTCATCTATTTCAGCTCTTTGGGAACAGTCTGGAGCCACTGGACACTGGGATTGTGCCTCTGCAGCCCCATCCCAGAGCACTGAGAGTGGCACACGTGGGGAGCGAGATGTTCCCAAAGTGCTGGACAGTTCATTCACATCAGAGCTGGGAAAATCTTCTAGGATGGAATTTCAAATGATTTCTTTTTTTCTTCTAAATGCCATCATTAACAAAATATTTCCTATTTATTACAGTGGCCATATCTAGAGGTCACAATGGGTATTTGCAAGAATTCTTTTTTTTTTTTCCTATCAGTTTCTGTTCTGCAGGTGAAGGAACCTCTTTGTTCTCACCTGTTCTGACAATTTCACTGGAAATAAAGGATGAATAGCAAAGAATCTGAATCCTCTGTCTATTGAGTAAAACAAATTAAATAAAGAAAATTCTGAGAGAAAGCTGATCTCATTCTCTTTTCCCCTTTGCAGATGAGTCAGGAATCAAGAGTGAATTCTATCCCAACACTGATCTGCACGGAAGAGACAGGAAAAACCACCCTGGGAGCATGGAATGAACTTCAATTAGTGCATCAATCCCTAAAACTGATGGTGCAGGTGAAGAAATTAGGGATTATTTCCACCTGCTGCAATTCCAGAGGGCACAGAGGAGGAACCCAAGGAGCGCTGCTGCTCTTCACCTCCTCCAGGCCCCCTCTGCAAGGGGCCTGCAGCTGGAAATGGGGTGAAATTGGGCAAGGAAAGCCACCCCGAGGTGGAGTGCAGCCCCGAGCAGAGCTGGGTGTAGGCACACAGGCTTTGCACACCCTGAGTATCCTGCGAGTAGAGTGAGTGTATGAGGAGTTCCTAAACCCCAGCTGGCCCTGACATCGCTGTGCAGTGAGGAATGTTCTCTCCTTGTGCAGTGGTAGGAGCAGTCTGCCACTGCAAGGGTTGCCAAGGGAAAAGCCCAGAATTTTTAGAGGTTTTTGGTTTTGGTTTGGTTTTGGGTTCCCTTTTTATTTACCTACATCTGCGTGGGCTCCTTCCCTTGCAGAGGGGTGTAATTCCCTCTAAAGCTGCAGCCAGGAAAGGAAAGTTGAATTTTCAGAGGGGACAAGCCAAATAAAAAAAGTGGGAAATTACAGCCTCATGGAGTGGCTGATGGGCAGAGCAGCACCGGTGTGGTTTTCACAGAATTCTTTCTGCTCACGGACGGGTTCCCCTGGGATTGCTTTTTGTTGTGTCCCTGCACTGAAAACAAATCAATTCCTGCAGGAAACTCTCAGCTGGCTGGGAACAGCCGGGAAAACACAAACTGGGTGCAGCTGCAGGTTCAGACCCGCAAAAAAATCAAGGAATGGGTTTGTTGTGGTCACATCCAGGGTCCCGGGGCAGGACAGGGAGCCTTTCCAAGGCTCCTGAGCACAGAACAGTGTCCCCCAGAGCTGCCAAGAGCGACAGGACACAGGGAATGGCTTCAAACTGATGCAGAGAAGGTTTGGATGGGATTTGGGGATTGTCATGGGTTAAGAATGGTCCAATCAAAAATCATTTTTATTTAATTAGCAGATAGTTTGACCATTCAAAAGTAAGTTACGACTTTTGGGTAATACTCATATAAGCCGAGAGTGTGGGGAGGAGTTTTCTCTTTTCTTCCGGCTGGATCACAGGTAACATCGAGCAGCACAGAGCCTGGCCGGGCTCGGCCCAAGCCCCGCTGCCCCTGGCCGGGCCCGGCCCGGGCCCCCTGAGAGCGCAGCTCAGGTGTGTCTGAGCCTGGGAACAGCAGCAGCGGGGGAGGGGAAGAGAAGCCCCGGCGGCAGCCGCTTCTGTCACCGGGGCCGGGGCCGAGGAGTGTTCCACCGTCACCGCCCCCCACCCAGGCGTGGCCCCGGGAACAGCAGCAGCAGCGGGGGAGGGGAAGAGAAGCCCTGGCAGCTGCAAAATGCTTCTTTCCCCCCCCTCCCCCCCCTTCAGGCCGAAAAGAACAGCGTGGCCTTCAGACTTTTTTAGTTCCCGCTGCAACGAGATCACCTGAGCAGCCCGACAAGCCTGACAAGTTTAACTCTTTCTCTGCTAGCAAATGGATTTCTTCTGAGCACTGGCCTTTCCCTAAACGAAAGACAGATATAGTGATTAGACCATAAAGAGACACAGCATGGAGCTGAAGTCAGTGGAAAGAGAGTGAAAAAGATTTTAAGGTAGAGGAAGAGGAGTGGCTGAAAATTCTAACTGGACTTCTGTGGAACATAGAGACGGAGCTGGGTTGTTCCTTTAAACCATGGAAAGATGTGCAATTTGGGGAGGTGATTGTTTTATGTGTAGATTTTTGAGCAAAGGTATTGTGTGATAGACTGAGTAAAATTGATTTAATGAAGAAAAACCCTTTGCCTTGGATGAGACACTTTTAAAAGGCGACACCCCAATGTTGCAGTGTATTTGAGTACAGGGCCCACGTGTTCAGTATTGAGAATACTGTAAGTGGGTAGGATTGAGTTCTTTGAAGTCCTTGTAGACAAAGTCTCTATTGAAACGGATAGGCTCCTTTCCTGAAGAATTGATGAAAGATTATCTTAAAATGGTAAACTGGCTAAGGTTGCAAGTTATGTCTTTTTATGTTGAGTGTAGAAAAGTGAAAACTTGGAGAGGGAGGGAAAGATGTTTTGAAGGTTCCATTTGTTTTTTTTTCCTTCCTATTTTCATCCTTTCAGTGTGTGTAAATAAACTATCTTTGTAATTTAAAGATGAGCCTGTTTCGCTTTTATATTCTCCCAATCAAATGAAATTTAGAATGTGATGAAACCATCACAGGGATGGAATTGTTCCCTGTGAGGGTGGGGAGGCCCTGCCCAGAGCAGCTGTGGCTGCCCCTGGATCCCTGGCAGTGCCCAAGGCCAGGTTGGACACTGGGGCTTGGAGCAACCTGGGATAGGGGAAGGTGTTGGGATGGGAACTGGATGGGATTTCAACTCCCTCCAACCCAAATCTTATGTGATTCTGTGATTCCTGAGGCATTAAAGGTGGGTTTGTCCCCCCTAATTTTAGGCATTAGCATTGGAACTTGAGTCTCCTCCCAGTCTCCTTTTAAAGATTAGGAGAAACTTCCAATGTATCCCTCAGGAACAGGCAGTGAAACGAGTGCCACCCAAAAATGTCATCAGGAAAAACTCCAGGGCAGCTGACAGGGACCTTTCCATTGATCCCAACAGGAACCTGAATTCTCCCATTTCACCCCAAATCTCCGGGATATTTGGACAAGCATTTCCATACAAAACTGTCACCTTTGCAATCTCTTCATTGAGATTACTCTATTCTATGTCCCCAACCCCCAAACTTTAAGTATTTCACCCTGTGACATCACACATCTCTACACCACTACACACACACACACTCCCAGGGCTGTCACTCAATTTCGGAAGCTGTTCCCAGGGCCTCAGGTCAAAGGCAGCACCTTCCTGAGGGTCACCACCTGCCAAAGCAGAGAGCCTGATTATTTTCAGCACCCAGGGTTCCAACAGGATCACTCTGAGACGTTTCAAAGCATTATTTGCATATATTGCATCTATTGCTGCAGTCCCACTGAAGGGAGAGAGCGTCCTCACCGTACGCCAAAAGTCCGTGGTCAGTGGTCACAAGACCCCAGGTTACAAGGTCTTTTAAAGGTTAATTAGCCAATAAACTGCTGCCACAAAGAATGTTTTTACTTCTACACCAATCCCTAATTAATTTGTTTTATGTCTCTGCTGCAGTGTGGCTCTCTTGACCAATCATCTGATGACACACAAACTTACACTGCTGCACCTTAAAACCTCTCATTACCTTTATAGCTACTGCTGTATCTTAAACTTTAAAACTTTCCACTACTTAGCCTAATCTGTGTCTATCTAAAGTACAAACTCGCATTTTTTACTTATGGTCTCTAAACTTGGAAGCCTTTTCCAAGCTCTCAGGTAATTTATTTTTTTTTTGTATTTGGGCCTGCATGCACAAGATTTTGAGAATTTTCTGGGCCTGGAATTTCACCGGGTAATGGGGAGGGAGCAGGAACCTGGGGTTCCTTTTGCTTTTAAGGTCAGAGATTGAGTCCTGTGCTAACTGTGCCTGTTAACCAACCCTGACCTTCCAATTGCAGCCCAAACCCCAGGCTGGCTCCTGGGATCATCTCAGTGCCCCCCTCATGATTTATAAAGCCACATGTCAGTGAGCAGTAAAAGGGATTTACAGCAGATTGTAGGTCAGAAGGGTTAGGGCACGCTGGAAATATTGAAAACAGGAGTAAATTTAGCATAAATGAATGTGCTGGATATTGAGAGTGCCAGAGCATGTATGGGATTGCAGCCATTGTTTTCTGTGGGTTTGAGCCAAGGCCGATGCACAGGGGTCCCAGATCTGTGGATTTGTGAGTAATTAATTAAAAAAAATTAGTAATCGTAGCCATTAAAAAGGAGGAAGGATCTGGATGCCATTGCTCTGCTAAAAATTATAATTAATCCCAACCTAAATCTGAAAGGGAAAGAGAAATCTCTCAACAGGTATTCAGAGAATTCCTGGAGATCTTTCCACCTTCTGTTTTCTGCTCAGAAAAACCCAAATCTCTCCTCTCTCCTATGTTCTCGGGCTGCACTTTACATTCAAAGTTCATCCTGCAAAATCAGCAGTTTGTTTCATTCCCTGCAAAGCCTGGCTGCCCAGCACACCCAGGGGCCAGCCCTGAAATGTTTCTGTAATAAGGAGATTGCTCAATTACCAGATTCTGATAAGGAACCAAAGGCATTTGTCTTGCTCTTTTTGTCACCTGGCTGCCCTCCCTCGCCACTCTGGATGAAACAGTCGAAAAAAAGAAACAAAAATACAGCCAAAAAGATAAAGCAAAGCCTTCACTAATGTGACATCTTGTGTATTTTCTGAATTCCTGGCTGTCAGCGAGAGAAGAAGAAAAGCCTGGGAGGCCCAAAAAGCTCAGAGCCCCAAATACCTGCAGGCGGAGGAGAGAACCAGCCCTGGTGTCTCACAAAAACCTTTCTGCTTTTTTCTCTCTCAGTTCTGCTGCAAGATCTTTGGGTTTCAGGTTTTTAGAGTGAAACACTTCCATTTTTTTTTTCCTAAGGAAGTTTCTCGTGCCACTTTTCCTCCTGCCCCATCTCTCACTGAGGACAGCCTGTAGCTGCTGCTGGGGAGCTTTTCTCTCTGCTGTGTCCACCCTTCTCCTGCTCTCCTTGTTTTTCATTTCCACCTTCCTGTCCTGTCGCTCTTGACATAAAGAATTCACACCCACACCTTGTGGTGTCCGAGGCAGAAAAGAGGAGGGTTTATTTACAGAATCAACATTTATCGAACTCCAGCAGTGACCGTGGATTGGAGGAAGAAAATCTTCTTCTCCAACCACACTGAACAACCCAACAGTCCATCTGCAGTCTCCTCCTTATGAAAAGAATGTAAACATTGTTGGATTTTACAATAACAAGAAGGTTATTTATACAAAAGTGTATCTGACTCCAAAACACAGAAGGCTAAAAATAAGATTTTACCAAATTTCTTAAAGGGGACAGAGAAGAATGGCAAAAACCCAGACAACACTGTCCTTCATTGCACTGCCCTTCCTCTCCCTCGTTCCTGGATTTGTTGGATGGCTCCCATCTCTCCTGTCCTCCAGAGGGGCAGCACTTTAACACTGCTGCTGCTGCTGCTTGTTCACACCCCTCTGAAAACACAGGGCAATCAGGGAAATAAGACTTTGGATGGCATTTAAGAGCATTTAATCAATGCTCGGTGCCCTAAAATCTCTCAAGTTCAGAGCTCTGTGGGCACAACATGCAGGGCACCAGTGAGGCTTTTCCCCCAGCCAGAGAAAAGTGATGAAATCCTTCAGAGTGATATAAAAGAACAGAAAATCCTGAATTGGAAGGGCCCCCAAGGATCACTGAGTCCAATCCCTGCCTGCACCCAACAATCCCACCCCGTGCCTGGGAGCATCTTTATTATTTTGCTGCTACAAATTGGATTAAGCTCTGCAGGTCAAAGCATTCCCACACCAGTTCAGGTGAAGGGGAGGAGCTTCTGCCTTTGGCCACGCTATTTTCCATGATGGAAATAAAAATCCAGCCTGGTTTGGGGGTTAATTTTCCAGGAAATATTCTCTCCCTTCTCGCAAAAAAAAACCCCAAAACGTTAAAGGAGCGTGCTTACGTTTGAGGAGGATAAATTTTAGCTGGGAAGAAAGTGTTAGCAGCAGGATGTCAGCCAAGTATGGAAATATCAGCCCCCAGCTCTGCCAAAAAGTGCCTGTCCCCTCCCCAGCTGTCAGCTGGAGGGTGGCAGTGGGTGGGAGGTGGTGCTGCTTCCCCAGCACAGCAGCACAGACAATGCAAACTGCTCTTTTCTTCCCCTCCTCGCTGCTTTCAGAGGAGGCCTCCGGGAGGCTTTGCATCCTTTAAATAACCCAGACTGGCAGAAGTTCTGCTCAGCCAGGGCAGCACAGGAAAGCAAAGCCTTTTTTGGGGACAGGTTTCCAGTGTGGCTCCATCAGCACCTGCCTGGTGCTGCTGATAAGGAAGAGATAAGAGGTGGAAAGCTGATGGGCTCTGTGTGTGAGGAGGGGGGTTGGTCCAGGCTGGGTGGTGGCCAGAGTGTTTTGAGCCCCACAAAGATGTATCAAGCTCTGAGGGTTGACCAGCAACTGCTCAGAAATGGCTCAGAGTAATTTGCCAGATGGCGCATCAGGTGTGTTTTGAAAAGGAAAAGATAATTTAATTAAAGAGAAAATAACAAACCATACAAAAACAAAACAGAAGCTGTGTGCAGGTGCAGGAAAGCCCCTTACACTTGGCTAAGACACCCCAAAAACACCTCGGTGCTCCTTCTTAAGTATTTAATGTTTTAGGAGGTATTTAATGTATTTAATTATTTAGTGTATTTAATAATTATTTAATGTATTTAGTTATTAACTTAATTTAATGTATTTAATGTTTTAGGGGGGCTTTTGGCTTGCTACCCAATAGAAACTATTGGGCATTTCTGAAGAATATCTACAGAGACCAACAGGTGCCTTTGCCTAAATAACTGAGCCAGCCACAGTAAGAAGGGCATGGAAGATTCTAGTTTTTCTTCCTTAAAAGCCTTAAAAGAGGTGAAACTGAAACCCTTCTCCTTATATGCTTGGGTGTGGAAGTTGCAATGCAACAGGGGATGGCTTTGAACTGATTTAGATGAGATTTGAGGGAGAGGTTTTTTCCACAAGGGTGGTGAACACCTGCACGGGTCGCCCAGAGAAACTGTGGAATATTCAAATTTAGGTTGGACGTGGCTCTGATCTGATCCAGCTGAACGTGTCCCTGCTCACAGCACGTGGGTTGGATTAAATGATGTTGAAAGGTGTGGGAATTCCAGGCCCAGAAAATCCTCAAAATCTTCTGCATGTGGGCCCAAACACCGAGATGAACACTGGGTTTGACCTGAGGCCTTGGAAAAGGCTTCCAGGCCTAGAGACCATAAGCGAAAAAAGTGGGTTTGTAGTTTAGATAGAAACACATTAAGCTGGGTAGTGGAGAGTTTTAAGATTTTAAAGTGTGGCTATAGAAGTAGTTACAGAAATAGTAACAGGTTTTAAGGTGTAGCAAGTAGTTTGTGTGTCACTGTATGACTGGATAAAAAAATGCTGCATTGGGGCAGGAAGTGTGATAAAGTTTAATCAGCCATTGGTGTGAAAGTTGAAGCAATCTGTGTGGCACTGGATTATTGGCTAATAAACCTTTAAAACCCCTTGTGACCTCTGGTCTTGTGACCACTGGCCACGGGCTACTGACCTCTGTCCCATGCTGTGAAGACGTTCTCACCCCTTCATGAGACTGCAGAGATAAGATTAATAAATCACTGCTCTTCAAAACGCCTCTCAGTGCTCCTGTCCCTGCTACAATCCCAATACAAAGGCCTCTTCCAACCCAAACCATTCCCTGATTCTGTGATCCCGTGTACCTCTGGGATCCTTGCTGGGGATCTCCTGCCTTTAGTGCCCAGCACTGCCACAGCCCGGGAGCTGCGCCCACAGCAGCTCCAGTTTGACAGAAAAAGATGAAAAACACCCCTGAGAGGGGCCTCAGGTGGATGAACCCCCATCACTTGATGTCATTGCTCTGCTAAAAATTATAATTAATCCCAACACCTCGGGCAGAGGCTGCTGGCTGCTCCAGAGGGGCTGTGGGGTGTGCCAGGGTTTGGGATGAGCCCTCCTCACCCACCTCAGCCAGGGCAGCTCAGTGCTGGGCAGCAGCAGGAGTTTCCAGGCAGGTGTTGGACACAATAAACCAGGGCTGCCTCCACGGAGAACCCTTCAGCTGCTGCCTGAAAGGACTTTGAGTCTTTTTCCAGGAAGCTGCAGAGCCCATTATTTACCCAGTGCTTTTATGGACTGCCTGGAGCCCGGCGGGGCCAGGGGGAGCAGGAGGCTCCTAATCCCTGCTCTAGCCCCGCCTGTGTTCCCGGGATTTCGGGGCAGCCTTTGGAAAGGCACAGGAAGAGCTGGGGAGCCCTTCCTGGAGCTTTGCAGCTGTGAAAAGCAGTAAACACCAGAAGTGAGCCCAGCACCAGCACAGTAAACACAGGAAGCTGACTCAAAACTGAAACAACAACAACAACAACCCCTCCCCCAAAAGGGCCAGAATAAGGAATTCTTCTTCTTCTTCTTCTTCTTCTTCTTCTTCTTCTTCTTCTTATTATTATTATTATTATTATTATTATTATTTTGTTTAATTTTTTTTTTTAATCCTCCCAACTTGAATAGGGTCAAGTTGGAGCTCACACATGCAAACAGGAGCACAAAGCCTGGCTCTGGGCTTTCTAAATCATTTTTAAACCAGGCAGGGCTACAGAAAATGCTGGAACAATGGGGCAGAGCTCTGTTCTGAGAGCCAGCAGCTCCTGGAGGGCTGGGTGTTGGAGGAGCAGGAGCTGGTGTTGGGCTTGCTGGTGATTTCCCCTTTGTCTGCAGCAAAAACTTCCTGCTCGCTCTGCTGGGAAAATCCCCTCTGTTTGTGGAGATGAAAATAACTCTGGGTACAAAACACCCCTGAGCACAAAGAGACTTCCAAGCTTCAGGGGACAGCTCAGGAATCCCAATCCAAATGCCCCCAAGCTGTGTCTATCCAGCAATTTAAAGTCCTAAGAGCTTAAAAGTCGCAGGGCCAAATTCTGCAGGGTATTTGGTGAATAAAGAAGAAAATCAAGGGAAGAGCAACCCTAAGGAGAGAGATTTGGGGTGTTGGTTGATAAAAAGGTCAACATGACCCAGAAACCACCCTGGGGTCTCCTGGGCTGCAGCAAATTGTGGTTGCCCCACCCCTGGAAGTGTCCAAGGCCAGGTTGGATGGGACTTGGAGCACCCTGGGATTGTGGAAGGTGTCCCTGTCCACGGCAGGGGGTGGGATGGGATGATCTTTAGGGTCTCTTGCATCCCAAACTGTTCTGTGATTATCTGAAAAAACTGTCAGGGGAAAAAAAAAAAAAAAAAAAGTGTAGTACCACAATAAACTATGATTGAAATTAAATTCTAGCCAATTTTTTCCCTTCAGAAAAGTTTCTATTTTTATTTCAATGTTATTAAAACACAACCTCTCCAATAAAATTACTAAAGCACAAATGAAGCGTCACTTGGGCGTGAAAGAAGATTTTTCACTTTGCTTGAATGCTCTGCTTCTGCTCCAGAGCAAACAAAAAAAATCTTTGCTCTGTGTTTGTAGAACCTGGAACAGACCCTTCCCAAGGTGAAAAGCTTTTCCTCCTCCTTTCCTTTTTTCCCAGACCTGCCAGGGTGAATAAAACCCTGAGATATTTGTACACCACTTCTAAGAACGGGATTTTCAGGAGCACCTAAGGATCTGTCTGCACCCTTAAGCATTTAACCAGCCTTAAATAGATCCCCAACAATGTCAGGAGGCTTTCTGTGAGCCAACGTGCTTCTTGACCCAGGGTATTGTCAGCTAATCCAGCAGGGCAGGAACGGAGAGTTCCTCATCTCGCACAGTGGGGCTGGACCTGAGAATATAATCCCCCAAAATATCCCCCCCCTCAGCCTCTGGCTCTGTGCAGGAATTATTTGTGGGACACTTGGATTCAGGCTGGTGCTGACACCTGGCTTTTGAGGTGCTGATCTCCCAGCAAATGCACACCTCATTTTCCAGGTGGGATGTGCTCCTTTTACCTGTGCAGCCACTGGAGTGGAAATGCTCTGTCCCAGACAGCAGCTAAACAGGAACATTTTCTCCTAAATGCATTCAGGCAGAGCTACCAGCCAGGAGAGGGGACAGATCAGCTCAGCCACAATTATCTTCTCCCCTGAGAATCATTTCCCACCTGCTTCCTTAACCCTGATTTTTTAATTTATTTTATTTTTATCACCCCGTTCACGCAGGTCTGGCGTATTTAAAGCCATTAATGAAAATCTTCTGCCCTCCTTCAACCCCTGTTTGAGGAGCCTCTGCTTCCCCCTCTCCTGGGTCATCCTTAAGAGCACGGCCAGACACGGAAGGCTCAGCTAAGCCCTTGAGCAGACAGGGCTGGGAGCGGCGCTGGGGGGGCAGCTCAAGGTGAGGCCGGAGCTGCAGGGGACACGCGGGGCTGTGACATCGCCACCAGCCACCCCTGACGTGGCACAGCCCGGCTGGCACCGCCCCTCCCTCACCTGGCTGGGTTAAAAAATGGTTTAGAAAGGCTGCGAGCGCAGGGCCAGGCTTTGTGTCCCTCTGTGTGTGTGTGTGAGCTCAGACCTGAGCCCTTTCAAGTTGGGAGGATTACAAAAAAAAATCTAAATAACAATCATTTAATCTATATTATATTATTATAATATAACATAATATAACATAATATAATATAACGTAACATAACATAACATAACATAACATAACATAACATAACATAACGTAACATATAGTATTAATATGCTATATATTATATTTTATTATAATCTATAGCATTACTATGCTATATATCATATTAGAATAATATATTTAATATAAATTAAATAACAATAAATCTAATAACAGCAACAAAAATAAAACCAATGTTAATGATAATAATAATGATAATGATAATGATAATGATAATGATAATAATAATAATAACAGCTTTATCACCAGGTTTTGCTGCATTGATTTCACATTGATGGGAGAACAGAGATATTTTTTTTTTTTCTTTTGAGCTTTCTCTGGATTTTGTTGCTTGGTTTGTTTTTTTTTTTTTTCATTCTTTTTAATGAAAAATCAGCTGCTCTGAGCCAGCCCCGGATTGCAGCCTCAACTTTGCTTGGCACAGAGTGCAGACAGTTCCTCCACTGCGTAAGCACCTCCACCTAATCCCCAATCTTGTCAATATGTATTTACCCTTAATAACTTGGATCTGGGTCAGCACTTTGGCTCCCATTTGTTTCACTGTGCCCTAAGCTGGGGCTCTATTTCTGTCCAGCCTCAATGCTTGGTATTCCCCCTAAGACCTGGGCACTTTCCAGCTTCTGTCTCCCCAAATAAAACCAGCTCTAAACAAAGCCTCTTTCCAGCCAGCCGCTGTATTGTGTGCACAGTTTGAGATTTCCCACCCTCAAAAGGTATTTTTGCAGCTCCTGCCCCCCTGCTCCTCATCTCGAGTCATTTTCCTTTAGGAGAGCAAGGGAGGAAAATAAAAAAATACCCTCACACACACACACACAAATCCCAACTCTATAATGCCTCCGTCAACAGGTGAGGTCTAAAAATTTCATTAGGGGAAAAAAATAAAGGGGAAGCAGGAACAGCTGCAGGCGTGTTTGGAGGAAATCAGAGGGGCACTTTCCATCTGGCATGTGCTTCGCAGGCAAAAGGGCTTTTCTGGGGCTTGGAACTCAAAGAGAACTCGTATTTTGGGGAGCAGGCTATTCTTGGACAGCTCCTTTCAGGCAGCACAGCAACAGTTCCTGTTCCAAATACCCCGTTCTCCCAGGCCAGAGCTCACACCGTGGCTAAAAAGAGGGAAAAAAAATCTCCATCTCCAAGTGGAAAGGTGGACATGGTCAAGGTGAGGAGGCCTTGGGTTTGTTTCAGGCAGAAACGCTGGGTTTGGTTCTTTTGTGGGGAACAGAGAGAAGGCATTTTTATCAGCAGTTCTGAGAGAAGCTACACCAGCCTGGGAGCTGAGGAAATCACCTGAAATACAGGATAATCCAGAACTATTCCTTCTGCCTTGCTTCTGCATCCCACGGAAAGCTGCAGCCACCTCACACTGGGGGTCTGCCCTTTTTCTCGTTCTAAGGAGAAATTCCATGCTGGAAATTTTTATCAAACATCATTTTCCTAAAACCTGTTCCCCCCCAAAAGAGAATTCTGCCTTATCTGACAAAACCTGGAGGGTCACAGCCCCCAGAGAACCCCAATATTGGACACCTGGAAAAAAATCTTGGGCAAGAAAGCAACTGGAGTTTGGTGGTTTTTTTTTTTTTTTGTTTTGGTTTTTTTTTTTTTTTTGGTTTTTTTTTTTTTTTTGGTGGGTGGCTTTAATTGTTGTTTGGATTCTTCCTTTTTTTAATTAAAAACTGAAATGTCAGCTTGAAATTTTGATAATCAACTCATGTTGACATAGCACCAAGGCTTTTCTGTCAATCTGAGAGCTGATCACTGCTGCTTTTCCTGCCCACTGCCTGCTCCAATTTCAGCCTGCCACTGATTTTTTTTTCTGGAGTATTTTATCATTCCTGTCTTCTCCCAGGCAGAGCTGCCCTGCAGAGCTTGGGGCTGAGTTAATTGTGTGGGGTCAGCCCTGCCAGCCCTGAGCTCTGGGAAGGGTTCCTGGCCTGTGGGCAGTTCATGGAAAGCAAGAAAAGATAATAACACATCACTCATAAGAGTGGGAGCACAGAAAGGAATCAGAGGGGTCAAAGGAGACTCTGGGGAAGAGAAATGAAAGCTTTGGCAAGATTAAATGTTTTAAAAACAAGCAGCAAAGTTGGTTTTTAGTGTCCAAGCGGAGAGAAACTGCTCAGCTGTAGCAAAAAGTCTGCAGGTCCACATTGTCCTCGTGCCAGACAGGGAGACAGCAGCTTGGACTGCGTGGGTCTCACTTGTGTGCATCCTTTATTTCCCCCAAAACCAGGAGTGCATGCCCTGATCTGTTACTTTGTACAGAGCACAATATTTAATAGATTGGCTTTGATTCAGCTGCCCCAGCAAGAGAGAAGCTGCAACAACAGAAATTGGCCAAACTCGTGACTGAAACCCACTGGGAAGGAGCCAGAGGTGCTGGGACAGTTTGGATTCACCCCTGGGGGGTTGGATGGGGAGCCAGAGGTGCTGGATTCACCCCTGAGGGGTTGGATGGGGAGCCAGAGCCTTGAGAAAATCCACACTGTTGCAGGAATTAATTCCACGGTGTTTGTTACCCATTATTGACAATGCAAGTTCAGAGTAGGTGAGGCTGAACTGGCTGGATGCCTTGGGAGGGCTGAGCTGGAACAGGGGCTGGACAGAGGCAGAGAATAAAGCAGAGATTTATTCAAAGGCCTTTAGGGTGCACCTTGGGCAGGACAAGAGCCTGGCCAGGGCTGCACCCAAGGGGGACCCAAAATGGTCCCCAAATGGACAAAGGGTCACCAGGTCTGACACTTGGATCAGTTTGGCTCCATTTGCACCTTGGGGTTGAATTGTCCAATTGCAGCTGCAGGGTGTGAGGTCCCATCCTTCTTGTTCCTCCCTCCAGCCCCCCTTGTTTGTGCTTTGGGGCTGAAAGTTGTCCTTGGTGTGCAGCAGGACCAGGATTTGTTTTGTGTCCCTGCTGTGTGCAGAGCTGAGTGAGCCTGGATGTGAGGCTGAGAGCTGCACCCCTGGGCAGCACAGAGCCTGAACACAGGGAAGGTAAAACTGAAGGCATCGATGGCCCTGGCATGTGGCAGATCCTCCCCATGGCAGGATGGAGCAGGTATGGTAGGGGAGCACAAACCCAAGGAAGGATCAGAACCCAGAGCAGCCCCAAAGGCAGGACCCAGCCCAGTCCCAGCACTGCTCACCCTAAAGCCACTCTCCACTCTGGTTTTGCCCTGAATTAGGAGCTGCTCCTGCAAACCCAGAGCTCTCCCTCTCTGGAAGGCAGCAGCGAGTTAAAACCCCCTGATCTGGACGGGAGCAGCGAGCTTTGATCTGGCCTGGGGAGCTCCTGGCACCTGCAGCTGAGGAGAGCCATAAAACACAGCTGGAGGCTGCAGGAGCAGAATCCCAGCCAAGCCTGCCCTGGACTGGTCTTTCCCTGACTTTTCTCCCTTAATCCCGTGGCTGGAGCTTCCCCCACGTTCAGCCTGTGAGCACAGCCACCCTTCTGCTGGAATATTCACCCACGGCATTATCCGCCCGGGGCAGATATCCAGGGAAAGCCTTCCTGGCTGTCCCCACAGGTGTTCCCCACAGCCCGGGCTGGCTCTGGGCACACCATTCAAAGGGCTTGGGAATCAACAGGCTTTGTTCACCTCCAGCAAGGCTTTCCTACAATGAAGGCTGAACAATCGGGAACGGCATCGAGCCCCCATGAATCACTTTTCACACTGTTTTTGCATCCTCTGTGTGTTTGTCTTTCTTCCCAAGGCTATTCCCAAGCCACTGCATTCCCCTGGAGCCCTATTAGAGCCCATTCTTTGTATTTACTAACAGGAAGCATCACAGCTCTGTCCTCACCAGCTTCACTCGCAGGCCCTCTTAATTATTCGTATATTTATTTTTTTTTTAAAAGCTTATTTGGCAAGAATCCCCGTTCCTCCATTCTTCCTGCCTAGCAGGTTATTTCTTTCTTCCTCAAGGTGCAATCCGGTTTCCTTTTGTTGTTAAACTGCCTAATCCTGATACTTTCCTGGATATTGTGGGAAAGAGCCCCGCTTGACAACCAACTTTTCATTTCCATCCTGATTAGCAAGCACATAATAACTGGAAGCATAATTTACACTTTGATTTAAGCCACCTCATTCACATTTGGAAGGAAATCTAGGATGACTAAAGCTTGAAAGGAAAGGCAGGATAAGCAGCATTAGGGAGCTGTCAGGGATCGGAATTGCATTAAATGTTCCTGTTTTATTGTCACAGACTTGTGGCCTCCTGCACGAGCAGCAGATGATGTCAGAGAACTCTTTAATCTGAATATGGGAAGCTCAGAAAATCAGGTAGAAGGGCAAGCTGGGTGACAGGAATCCTGCCTCCCACCGTCTCTTCAGCTCACCAAGATATCCCTGCACTCATTTCTTGGCACTGTTCCCCTGCCCACAGCTCTGCTCTTTCTGAGGCTTTAACCTCGTGTTTTAAACTTGGGTCTTTGCTTTATATTTGTGTTTTAAATTCTTCTTTTTGGCACTTAATGAACAACCTAAACAAGCCCCAAACTAAACACAGAAGAGCCGCAGTACTGTAAATATAAATAGCTGTGTGCTCACGGTGTCATCAAAATTCCCAGAAAACTGCTCCTGTGTGTTGCTTGCTCAGAGCCTTCACTCTCCAGAGCAGCTAGAGGAGTTTGGTGGATCCAGCAGGAAGCCCTGGATTCACCACTTCAAATCCCAAGGCTTTTCCTGCCCAGATTCCAGCCCAGGTATGGAACTCAAGCCTCACAATGCCATCTCATATCTCATCTCATCTCATCTCATCTCATCATCTCATCTCATCTCACCTCATCTCAATCTCAATATCAATCTCATCTCTTCCTCCCCAGGTTGGGCTTTTCCATCCTTTTCCCTTCCATCTCCAAAACTCCAACAATCAAAGCCACACCTTTAGATCCTTGCAGGCACCGATGAGCAGCCAAACACTAAAATGATTGAACAATGCTTGTAAAAAATGGGGTTTTCCTCCCTCCCCGCCAACGTGAGGTGCTAAAGCAGGAAATCTCTCCTTCCTGATCTGTTTCAGTCAAAACAGATTGACAGAAAAGAACCCCTGAAAGGGTGAAGTTCGTGTTTGTCCCTCAGCCCTGTAACTCACGGAGAGGTCAGCACTGGATTCGATCACTGGAGAAACTTCCAGGGCATAAAATCCCTTTCAAACTTTTTTCAGAGACTGAAATACAAATCACTCTTACCACATCACTCTGTACTGGTTCTAGCTGTCCCCAAAAATGTCATGCAGTTCCACTGACAATATTTATTTAATGCAGTCTGAAGTGTGTGGGGGATTTTTTTATGACGTGATCTTGTTTTTGGGGCTGCAGGTGAATTTTACCTCGGATAAAACCCCCAGGTGGAGACTGAGCTCTCAGGGAGCTGCTCTTCCCATTGACATCAAATTCTCTTGGATCTCTAGGTATCATACAGCCATAATATTTCCATGGTTAAAGTTCTCAGAAAAGTCTCTGGCATTGCCCTAAATTCTCCTGCTCCCTCTCTTTGATCCCTAACAACATTTTTTTTGGTGACTTCTCTCGGAGTTTCAGCCGCCTGATCTCTTATCTTTGTAAAAATCGAATTCCTGGACACTTCAATAAAACAACAACACGGGGAATTGTCAGCAAAACCATCCCAGGAGGAAAAAAGCCATCGCCTCTTTGACAAGGAGATGTCAGGGGTGAGTGCCACCAGCTAAGCCAAAGGACACAACGTGTCAGAGGATGGATCACAGGCGAGGAATGTTCAAAGGAAAGCTCAGGGACGGGAAAAATGCAAACCCCGCACAAATTGCGCGCCTGCCCCGGCAAGCAGAGCTCACAGAGGTCTGCAGGGGAATTGGGAGCTCATCTTGGGCACAGCCAAGGCTCCCCAAAGTCTCCTAAATTAATCGTGGCCTCAGCTTCAAGAGATGCTTTTAACTGTGTGCAACTGGGTGTCTTAATTGCTCTTTCAGTTAAAAGGGGAAGGGAGCAGGCTTTGTTTTGTTTGACGTATTCCAGAGGATTTTTAATTTTAGAACAAAGTGCAGAGAGTAACATTCAGTGTTTCTTCTTATGTCTCAAAAGGAAGAGAAGAAAAAGGAAAACATGACTAAAAAAAATTTGCTGGAAAGTTTTCGGGTTCTTCAGGCTTTAACAAAATCAAACTCACAGCAGTCAATCAATCAAATCCCACTTAGATCAGAGGAGCTGCCCCATCTCTGGAAGTGTCCCAGGCCAGGCTGGATGGGGCTTGGAGCACCCTGGTGAGCAGAAGGTGTGGAAATGGATGATCTTCCAACCCAACCCATTCCACGATTCAGATCAAAATAAAAAGCTCCACAAACTCCACATGAATTCACTGTTCTGCTCCTCCCCCTCCTGCCCAAGGCCACATCAAAACTTGGGGACACCCTAAAGCCCTTTCTCATCTGCTTGAAACACAGGGGAGGACCCAGAGGAGCCTCTGGAGGTGGCAGAGCAGTGACACAGGGGATGGCAGGGCTCTGATTGCCTGGGTGGGGCTGGGAACAGGTGAGCTCTATTTATCCAGGTGGGGAGAGACAAATCCAACAGGATGAACTCATCAAGGAGCTGATTTGCTGTGCCTGGGCAACTGGAAAGGAGCTCTCCCTCGGCCCACCTGCTGGTGGCTTGCACAGGTGTTTGTTGAAGATATGTGTATTTAAATTCCTGCCTCTTTATTACTCATAAATAACAAAGTTATCACCGAGTGCTGGGGGAGTAGAAGCAATAGATCTGTTTCTGGTCTAATCCTGGCCTCTCCTGATCATTTTATCCCAGGGAAATTCAGCACAGGCGAGCCTGAGGCTCCTTTAGGAAATGTCAGCCCTTTCTACGAGTCATTCCCCAACCAACTGGCTGGGGAACCACTCAGCGTTGCTTCTCATGGGCAATAAAATCAGAAAACTGGAGAAACTCATTAAGTAAGTGGTCCGTGAATCCACCTAGGAGAATTATTGGGATCAGAGCCATGGAGCTCTTCACTGTTTGTGGTGCCTGTGCCCTTTCCAGATGGAACATCAGCAAAGATTCTGCCTTGGCTGGGGACAGAGACATGAAATCACTCTGGGTTCATCATTAAGGGGCTTTGCACCACTTTTGACGTAAAACTGACCCTGGAATTGCTGCCAACCCTGCCTGCATGCTCAGCTCACAGCTTTGGGCTATAATTAGCTTGTTTTGGGCAAAGCCAAAACTGAAACCCAACCACGAGAAAAGAGAGAGACGGGAGAAAACTCCTGACAATTCTTGAAGTACACATCACCTTGTGTACTTCTCTGAAATCTGCATTTCAATGCTCCCAGGGCTGAAAGGCACTAAAATCACTTCTTCCAGTGGTTTTTTTCTCAGTTAGATGATTTCCCCTTTATTTGGGTGGTCATTCCTTTCCTCATCCCTTTACAGACTTCCATCACTTATAATAACAATTATTTAAGTTCTTTGCCCACTTTGCAATAAATGTGTTGAGTTTTATCAGCAGCCTGCTCCCAGCAGGTATCAGAGAACTGATGGGCCCCGATGGGAAGCTGCTCCCTGAGTCCTGAAAATTACCTATTTACACCCCATTTGGCCTCCTAAATAAAATAAAAATTGGTCTTCTGAGGAAATGTCTCCCTCCCTTTATTCAGTGTCTGGAGAAATGACCTTGCTCTTAATTTAAGCACCTTAAAAGCAGAGCTGGATGAATCCAGGCTTTGCTGCTAAGTGAGCACATGGAGCCTCTCTTCCTTTATAATTAGGCCCATCAAACCTTCTAACCCTGAGGGTCTTTTTTGAAAATCCTGTGCTAATTTCAGCCTCTGGATAAGTGTCCAAATGTTTGGGTGCCTATGGAAACTTCTTCTGGAGCAACCATAAGGAAGCTGTATTTGTAGTCCATGCATTTCCATGCATCATTAATATATGGCAAGAATGTAAGTAGTTGGAAAATATGTTCACAGTCCCTGGTTGATTCTTCCAAGATGGGGCTGTTGTAGGAAAAAGGATTAGGTGAGTTAAAAGTGCCCAGGGCTCAGCAGTCATTAAGAGCTCCAACTGCTCCCAGCAAAAATACTTTTTGCAGCTGCACTTTGGCGAAATGTTTCACGTGGTTGGGGTGGTTTGGTTTCTCCTGGGCATGTCAGTATTCCTGGGCAGGAATATTCCACTGCTCAGGAGGCAGGAGCCAAGGTGGGTGGGTGGGTTTTGGGTAAATGTCGAGCTCTGAGAGCTCGACCAGAGAGATGTTGAGCTTGGAGTAAACACGGAGTTGGTGCCTCAGGATTTTAGGTTTTGTATTTTTCATTTATTTGTAACCCTGCAGTTCTTTAGTGTGTAACCCCAAACTCCACACACAGTGTGAGCTGCTGCTTCTCCAGGTTGCTCAGACACAACAATTCCTCTGCAGGCCTGGGAATCAAGGACACCTCACTGCCTCAGGCCCCGAGGGGTGGAAACAAAAGTGAGTTGGGGGAGCAAACCTGGGGTAAATGACTTCATCACCTGAAGCTGTAAATGGAAGATGAAGCCCCAATCTGCAAATGAACCAAACTGATCAAAGTATGAAACCCATGACCATTGTCCATTTTGGGTGGGTTTTGTCTGCCCTAAATGTACCTGAAGCCCTTCAATAAATAGAACTGCTTTTTATTCCCTTGAGTTTGTCAGGCCTCTGTTTTTAGGTAGCCCCAAAAGGCATCAGAGTGGTCAAAGGGGGGTGGATGTGTTATTTACTCTGCTCTAAAGTGCATTTCCCTGGGGTTGTGCTGCCAATATTGGGATACAGGTGGTGTCCCTGGCACTTCCCAGGCTCCCAGGAACAGCCCTTTGCTCTTCCCTCTCTCCACCCAGCCAGCCAAAGCCTTCCTGTTGGGAACCCAGGCAGGGCTGAAAGCAAAAGGGGAGCTCCCAAGGGCAGTGTGGGAGCGTGGCACTGCCCCAGTGCTCAGATCTCAGCCTGGCATGGCCCAGAGCTCACTCAGCAGTGATAACAGAGCTGTGTCACCACGGCAACGGGACGTGCTGCCATGGTGACAGACTGGGATCGGCTTCCTGGCCTGCTGGAGCAGCCTGGGCTGGTGGAAGGGGTTGGAATGACACGAGCTTCAAGGTCCATTGCAACCCAAACCATGCCGTGAGTCTGACTTCCTCTGGCTGAATTCTCCTGCTCTTCCCACCAGTGAGGACATCCTCCAGAAACTCAGTCTTATCCCCTCACTTGGAAAGTGATTTTTGGTTTAAAATTTGCTCGGCATGAATTTTCCTGAAGCATTGGTGGGCTTCATTGCCATGGACTGAGATGTGATGGCCTTTGCAAAATATTATAAAAAATATTATAATGGCACTTTAACATATATTAAATAGATCCTCAGAATTTATCTGCAAGCCAAACTTTTGGTCATGACCTTTTTAGAAATCTTGAACCTATCTGATTCTGGAGAAGTGAAAGTAGGGAGAGTTTATTCCTTTTCTGAGTCATTTGTTTTGATAATTCCACACCAATTCTTTAAGGTTAGAGTCTATATTGAACACAGACCCATGAGTTTTTCACTTCTGATAAAGCAGTGCTCCCTAAACCCAGTTCTATCCCACTCCAAGGTGGGAGCTGCTTTCCAAGTGGTTGTTGGGGTTGTGGTGCTTCCCAACCTCCCACTAATCTCTCTGACTTTAAGTCAGGCTCTGCAGTGGGCTCAGCCTCTTGCCTTCATCACCCACTCACCCATTATTTCCTTAGCAGTGTGCTTTTCCAAGGAAAATCCAATCCATAAAGCCTTTGCATGCAGTGGAGATTAAAAAAAAAATAAAATCAAGAGCATTAGGCCTCTGTATAGAGCTTGTAATTTATCTAACAAACAGCAAACAAGAGTGCTGGGTTGTGGTTTTGGCTGCCTGACTTCCCCTAAACTTGGAAGAAAGTGTAAATGAAGGAACAGCAATAAGATAAAAAGTTGAATAAACTGTGGAGATACAGCAAAATAAAATATATCTGTGCTTTCTGGGAATAACCAAAAGACATGGAGACCGTAGATGTTTACAGGACAGTGGGACAGATGAGGCTAAGTCAGGGATCACCTTTTCTGTGTTATAGGTAAAACCAGGAATCTCTACTCAGTAACTGTCCCATCACCACTGAAGTTTAGCGACTTCTCAGCTACCTGAGTCTTCCATGACATGGAGGAGGATAAAGGCTGGATAACATAAAGGGAAAGGTTGGTGCAGCATGGAGGGTGAAATCAGAGGTCTGGACATGGTGGGAGAAGGTATTTCAGAACAGCAGAAGGTGTTTCAGAATGGCAGAAGGTGTTTCAGAGTGGGTGAAGGTGTTTCAGAATGGGTGAAGGTGTTTCAGAACGGCAGAAGGTGTTTCAGAACGGCAGAACGTGTTTCAGAATGGCAGAAGGTGTTTCAGAACAGCAGAAGTTCTTTCAGAATGGGTGAAGGTATTTCAGAACAGCAGAAGGTGTTTTAGAGCAGGTGAAGGTGTTTCAGAATGGGTGAGGGTGTTTCAGAACAGCAGAAGGTGTTTCAGAACAGCAGAAGGTGTTTCAGAATGGGTGAGGGCATTTCAGAACGGCAGAAGGTGCTTCAGAGGGGAAAACACCGTGTCCTGCCCTGCCCCACGTTTTGTAAGAGTGGAGACAACAACAGTTTGCGAGGAGAAGCTGAGGAGCGAGGCCAGAGCCTGCTGAGCAGCCTGAGGCAGGAGCAGGGCTGGGCCTGCAGGCCAAGCTGGGCCTCCAAGACAAAGGCGAGGAGCTCGTGTTTGCAGCGTGAAGTCACGGAAAGGGCGCGGGAGCTGCGGCGGCACGAGGAGCTCCAGCCGCGGAAAAAGCCGTCGTGGCTGCGGCGCTCTCAGCTCGGCTGCTCCAGCCAGAGATTTCCTGCTGAGCCACAAACGTCACCGCTCCTGCTCCTGCCACAACTGCTCAGGACGGGAAAATACGGGAGCTGCTGGCTCCGTGACTGCCAACATCCCGCTCCTGACCCGGGGCTGACCCTGCAGCAGCGCTGGTTGCCAAGGGACAATCTTACGTACTGGGATTTGTTTTAGCAACATCATAATAAAGGTTTTTTGCTCAGCAGTTTGTGAAACTTTGGTTTGAAACGAGAGGCAAAATATGAGGCCTCGGTAGGAGATGATGCCAGGGGAAAAAGCAAAAAACAACATGTCTTGTGTGTGAAAAAAACATAAGTAAAAGTGACAATTCATTATATAAAAGTGATCATTTATGAGATAAAAGTGCCCATTTATGAGATAAAAGTGCCCATTTGTGAGTGTGAGAGACTGGAGGGGCCTGTCAATGATGATAATATTTTATATCTCCTTTCATTTGCAAGAATTCATGGTGGTTTCCTCTAACTACAAACACCACATTC
This sequence comes from Phylloscopus whistleri, assembly GCA_017589585.1. Classification (NCBI taxonomy): domain Eukaryota; kingdom Metazoa; phylum Chordata; class Aves; order Passeriformes; family Phylloscopidae; genus Phylloscopus; species Phylloscopus whistleri. The sequence goes on from JADMLD010000349.1 coordinate 459,626, forward strand.
ACTCCCAGAGAGCAAAAAACAATACCAGATGAAAAACGTTGTTAAAATGTGTTCAAAAAGGAAAAATCTGGGAATGGCAGCCAGGGAATCTGGGCAGGCCCAGGTAGGGCTGTCCCCTGGAGAAGGTCACCTGTTACTGCAAAGCACTGAAAGCTTCTAGGACTAAAACCCACTTTTAAAACCCTCCCCAAGCATCAAGGATAAAAGCTGAATTGAAGGAATACCAAGACAGGACTCTCTTTAAGACATTCAATCTTATAAAGAGTAACAGCGAGGATGAGTGCGAGGAACTTGTTCCTATCCTGTTTTTCCTGCCTGTTCAAACCTCTGCCTGTCTGGAACCAGCTGCTCGATGCTCCAAACCTTCTGCAGCCACATCTGTCCCCGTGCCACGGGGAGAAGATGCTATTGTGAAAATTGTGGATGCGCTCATCGCCCTTTGTTCCAGGCCCACAGTACGGCCCGGTCCAGAAAACACATCAGGTCATCAAATCAGCGCAGTAAATCTTCCCTTTTACTTAGAAAGACAAAAATAATCCTGACTTTTTCATGAGCTCACACAACACCAAGAGGCATTTCAGACTCAGGAAAGGATCTCATTTCTGCTGTCACAAGTTGGACCGGGCTGCACTTGGACGGGCCCAGGGGCTGCACACAGAATCCAGCTCCGTCCCAAAGGGGAGCATCCAAGGCACAGATTTGGTGGCAAGACCCCATCCCCAGCTCTTTTTTTTTTTGAGTTCACCAGTGTGGGGGCCCTGCTGCAGCTGGTGCCAGCCTCAATATTAAATGCAGAAGAAGGAGAAGGACTCTGCAGGAACAGGGGCTGGGCCTCCTGGGCGAGAAGGCCCAGCCGCCGCAGAGAGCGCGGAATCGCTTTCCATGATCCTCGCTTGGAGAGCTGGCCTGATTTCCTTTCATGTGTCCTCAGTATTCCTATTGGAAGGGGTTTCCAGCCTCTGTCTATTTATACCCATTTCTTCTTGTGCCAACATTGTCTCTTCACTTAAATAACTTTCCTCTGCCTGCTGCTTCGCCTCCTTGATGCTCTCGCAGGCAGCTGTCAGATCCCCCCTCAGCCTCCTCTCCTCAGGCAAAACAACTCAATCCCGTTAAATAAGCCCTGAGGAAGAGTCCCCATTCCCTGGTTTCTTCATACCCTTCAACAAGCTTCTCTTTCTGGAGGTGCTGGTGAGGATTCACCCTTCCTCCATGGAAGTTTTCTGTCCGACGCATTTTAGGGTCCTGTCACAAACTGAGGACTCAGAGGAAAGGTTTGTGGTTCTTCCTTTGCTTTCACCAGAACAAAGCAATCCCCACGTAATAGTGCAGCCATTAATTACACCTCTGGTACCCCACACAGAGCTAGGAGGAAACACTCTGGCTCCTATTGCAGAATGTTCATTTTCTCATTGACAACAGCAAGTGAGGACATTGGCTTTTCTTCTAAAAATTTTAAGGCCCAGGTAGGAGTTCAGAAATGAGCAAAATATCTGTATATTGGGTAGAGAAGGATGCAGACAGGTAAAGAGAACAGAGTTCCCTTCATAGCCTGGTAAATGCAAATAATTCCTTTTACTACCATCACCTCTACCTCTCTCTTTTTCACCAGCATCATATCATGGAATCATGGAATGGTTTGGATTGGAAAGGACCTCAAAGCTCATCCAGTGCCACCCCTCCATGGCAGGGACACCTTCCACTGTCCCAGGCTGCTCCAGCCTGGCCTTGGGCACTGCCAAGGGTCCAGGGGCAGCCACAGCTGCTCTGGGCACCCTGTGCCTCCCCACCCTCCCAGGGAACAATTCCTGCCCAATCTCAAATCTAAACCCACTCTCAGTTTGAAGCCACTCCCCCTCCTTTCCCTATCACTACCTGGCAGATAAAAGATGTGTTTCTCCTTGTAGTCAAGTCAGTGATAAAACTCCTGTTGACTTCTTGTTGTTGCGAGGAGCAGAGGAGGGTTCTGGTTTTTGTAACACGGGCAGAAATCTGCTGGAATAAAATGAATTTCTGTGATAACCTCACTTAACAGAGCACCCTTACCCAATACAGAAAAAACTAGGGAGGTTTTCAAAATATGCAGAGAGAAGTTGGCCACAGAAAGAAGAGTGGGGGTGAAAATGCAGCTAAAAATTCTTCCAAAGGTTCCCCCTGTGCCCAGATCACCCAAGGTCCTGCTGTAGTTGCACGCTCATGATTTACACACCCACAGTGGCTCTGCTGCTAATGAGCACGTGGTGTTACTGTGATTTACACCTTGCCTCTGGAATACACCTTCCCACAAAAATCCTGCCACATCCATCACCCAAGGCCTCCTCTCCAAACAGCAGAAAGGGCAGAAATAACAAGATCTTGCAGCGAAAAGCCCAAGCAGCTCAAAAGGAAACTATGTCAGGAGTAACAAATCCATGGCTTATGTTAGACCCTGCTCCAGATAAGGGGAAATATTTTTTTTTAATGAAATCCAAGTATGGCCCTTGCAGATGTGGAAAGAATGCAGCAGGAAGGTTTTTCCAATTCCCAGTGGAAACAGGTTTTGCAGTGGGGTTTGTTTTAATGCCTTTTTTTTTTTTTTTTCCAGTTGCCCCTTGCCCTCTTTTCTGTTTCCTTGGGGACTGGGGAGCACCAGTGCCCTCATTCCAGATGGGAGCAAACCCAGGGAACGCCTGTCCGAGGCTGGAGGAGTCTGTGTCCCATGGTTAATTTTAATTCTCCTGCTGATTTGGGATTCTGATACTGCACAAGTGACAATGAAAAATCCCCAGACATGGGAATGCTTTGCCACAAAACCAACCTTGCTTGGCCACTGCACTCAAACACCTGCTAAAATCAGGGAAAACGGAGATTTCGTGCTGGATTTCTCTCCCTTTCCTGCTTCCCAGTGGGTGGCATTTCCCTCCCTCCTTCCCTTTTCCTTCTCCAGTGCAGAAAGAACTTATTTATGAGGGAGATAAGGGAGAACAAATCCTAGAAGAGCCTCTTTGGCCTCAGCGCCATGGTTTTGATAAATGTCCTATGTTTAGGAAAAATTAGCTTAAATCTCGAATTATTTCTGAACAAATAGCTGGACAGTAAAAGCCAGGTGCTTGTGGTGATGCTGGTGAGGTTCTGCAGCTTTATTTGAATCTCAAAAAAGATTTATTGCCTTTTTTCCCCCGCATGAAAAGAGTCAGGGTTTTGCACTGGAGGAAGGCCAACTTCACCTCTTGATGGTTAAAAAGCCCCAAATATCAGCTTGTACTTAAAATCCCTGCAAATGTTTTGGGTGGCAAAATTCTGTGGAAATTTGGGTTGAGCTGGGTAACATTTTTTCCTTACAATGCCTTCAGCACAATCCAAATTTCCAGAGCAAACAGCATTTTTTCCCCCCGAAGATTTTTCAGCGCACAGTGACAATTTGCAATGTGTTATTTCAATTAATTGTCAACTGTTTCCAGATCTCGGAGCAGATCACTGGATATAAACCCGGCACTGCTACTCAATTTGCTTCTCTTTCCTCTCATTTATTTTCCAAGACAAGAGCTTTGGGGTGACCATCTGCTTCTCATTTCAAACCTGTCTGCTTTTGTTGATACCTGATGTCTTCTGCCTCATGCACAAGCTCAATTAAAGATTGATAAGCAGAGCTTTGTTTTGACACAGGTCCCCTATGCCGAGCAGCAAGGCTTCACAATTCCGGGTTGCTTTTGTGCTGCAGGGTTTTTTCAGGAGCTTTAAATTCTGTTTTAGGCCCATGTTTGGCAACTCTTCCCAAATCTGCTTTGGAGTTACCTCGTGAAATGGAATAGAGACATTTTTGGGCTAAATCAGAGGTGTTTGTGAAACGTGGGGCCATAGGAAATGTAAAGTTAAAGCTCCATCGCTTCCTCCCTCCTGGTTTCCATGCTAAACTCCCTCAGTTTTTAGGCTAAAATAGCTTTATTTGCCTAATTCCCAGTGCTGCTGTAGCGCTGTGAGGATCACCCCGGCTCCTCTCCACTCTTTCACCCCTGATGCAGCTGCTGTCAGGTGAACAGCTCCAGGCAGAGAGCCAAATACCAACCTCTCCACATCCCAAAAGTGATGTTTATTCTCTTAATTGACTCCTTGCCTCCCCTGCCCCCAGCAGGATAAAGCAGCTCTAAACCTTTCCCAATGCTCACCTCTGAAGTGGCAGCGACTCAGAGCAGACTTGAAAGGAAAATGAGATTAAATAGCCAATATAAGGAAGAAATTGTGTTTATCACCATCAAAATCTGCTTCCCCAGCCCCTCTAAGAGCTCCTCAGGGACCAAATGTGAGGACAAAGTTAAAAAGTGGGATCTAAACTCAGGTGCTGCTTGAAATAAACCTGGGTTTATTTCCATTCTCACATCTCCAAGAGCTCCCATGCTTTTCCTCACCCAGGTTTTGTGCCCAGGGTATAATTCTTGCATGAAAAATTTGGTCTTTGGAGGGTTTCAGGTAATGGAGAAACCTGAGCCTGCCTGAAGGGCGCTGTGGTTCCCCTAAAACATCAATTCCTCACTTTATCTCCCCCCCTTTCCCATCCTACAAACAGAACTGCCTGATGCTGGGTAGGATGAACCTTAGACAGCAACTTCCCACTCTTCAGGTGGGAAGCTGCTCTTGTCTTCCCTTTTAATTATTCCCCAAAGCCCTTGATTATCCTCTATTTTCCCCATCTAGGCAGAACATCATACGCAAGCAAAATCCTCAGGGCTTTTTTTTTTTTCCCTGTCTGTTTTCCTTACTCCGTTCATATTTTTCTCATAAAATCTGTCACCAGTGGCCAGTTCCTTTCTCTCTGTAATGGAAATTTTGGGATTGGTTAAGAAAAAAAAAAACCCCGATCCTAAATCATTAAGTAAGATAATATCTCAGAATTATTACTTAACAATGAGAAATTTTATAGCAGACGTTTTGACAGGACATTTTTCACTTACAAAACCATCCTTTCTTTTTTTTTTTTTTCTCCCCCTTAGGTTATAAGGTACTTAAATCATTTTTGCTGAAGGAAGGAGGAAACAGCTGTGGCTCAAACACACTTTTTCCGTCTGTCATTCTGTCTTTATTTTTCTCTTTCTGTGCATTCAGCACTCTCAGAGTGAAAGCAGCAGCAGCAGCAGGGCCAAGATTAGAAGTTAAAGAATGTAAACTTGAATTTGGATGATTTTGGGCAAGGTCTGGGAGCAGGAATTCTCTTCTCCCCTTGTTTCCTGGCCGGGCTGGACATCCCATTTCTGGGTGAGGAGGCAGGAGCTGGGATGTGCCAACCTCTGCCCATCCTGCAGACTGGATTTTCCCTCCACTTTGGAACCAGGCTGTGGATCCCATTCCCAGGCTGTGGATCCAATTCCTAGGCCATGGATCCCATTCCCAGGCTGTAGATCTTTTTTCCACGACTATGGATCCCATTCCGAGGCTGTGGATCCCATTCTCAGGCTGTGGATCCAATTCCTAGGCCATGGATCCCATTCCCAGGCTGTAGATCCTTTTTCCCAGACTATGGATCCCATTCCTAGGCCATGGATTCCATTCCCAGGCTGTGGATCCCATTCCTAGGCTGTGGATCCAATTCCCAAGCTGTGGATCCCATTCCCACACTGTGGATCATCTTCCCAGATCATGGATCTCCTTCCCAGGCTGTGGATCCCCTTCCCAAATTCTGGATCCCTTTCCCAGGCTGTGGATCCCCTTCCCAGCTGCTCCCATTTAATCCAAGGAGCTTTCCTGGATCAAACCTAACCCAGCCAAGCACTTGAGTGATCACGGAATCTCCAAGTTTGGAAAAGACCCCCAAGATTATCAAGTCCAACATTGCCATGTCCAGTTTTTGGGGATCTCTTTAGGCTGAGATTGTTGAAAATAAAAAGCTTGGAGGGGCATGATCCCAGATAAACACGAAGTGTTCTCTGCTTCTTTAAGTGAGACTTTTCCCAAATTTCCCCTTCTAAGCCTTTCCCTCCCACCCCTTTCCATCCCAAGCATTTTTTGTGCTCTAACATTCCTCAGATCCATTTTCAGGAATTCAAATTTTGGATCAGATCCTGACTGGTGCCTGTGGAAATGTCTACTTCCAAGGAAGCCTCAGGATGCCTGATAACAGGGGTGGGAAACCAGCCTGGATAAATATCATCCACACCAAAGCTGTTTAAATGCTAAACTCCAATAAGGAACAATTCAAATTAATAATATTCAGGAATACATCTGAAGTCCAGGCCTCACTCCACAGCAGGAGAATAAAATATTAACATAACAATATCAAGAGAGAGTTTTCCATCGGGGGAAAGTGTCTAGAAGTTTATATTCAGGTTTGGTTTTTTTTTCCATGAGTTTCTTTTGAAGGAGCAGAATGGATCAGCGTGGAGCTGGAACACAGAGAACTTCTGCTCTTTTCTGTTGGGCAGAGAAAAGTTCTGAACTAGAATTTCCCAGCAAAAATCCGGTGATTATTTGGGTGAAAAAAGGAGTGGACAGTCCCTCAGTTATTGTTCGTTTCTGTGCCAGCTAAACTGGGTTGGCACCCATCCCAAAAAAAGCCAGCACTTATTTTGACTTTGATTTTCATTTTCTCCTTCCTTTAAAAAACTGCCCCCATGAAGTCAGCCAGGATTTAAACAAATACATCTATAGCATGATAACACTGCCCTGAAAGAAAATAATTAGGAATGAGGCCTGAAATAACTGTCTAAAGACACTGGGAAACGTAAATCAGGCCAGGAATTGGAATAACAGGGAGGTGCTGATGGAGCCTGGCTGAGGTGGTCTTGCTGGAGAACCAAGAGGTTGTTTTGATAGGAAGAGCATTGGATGGATCAGTGCAAGGTCTGGGTGTTCCGTGCAGTTCCTGGGCCAATCCATCTCCAAGAGATCTGTCAGAAAGGGCAAATGGGCACTGTAATTCTTGCCACAAGTTAGGTTATTCTGTGGGAGCAGAGCAGCTTTTAACTGACAAAGACAGATCTCACCTCTGCAAGCCAGGCCTCTTATCTAATCTTTTGTGCTTTTATTTTTTACATAGACCCCACTAATTCTCTATTAAACCTTTTTATTTTTGCTTTGAAGCTATAGGAATGCTGTTAATTCTGAGATCTGCACCTCTCCTGCAGATCCCTATGGACTTTTTCTTGATGGAAATAAATATTGTTCCTTTTTATTACTTGATGGCAAGCAGCTCAACTCAACAAAGGGAGTTTTTCAGAGCGTTTGAGTTCTCAGTTTTCATCTTTATTGAACTATTTCAGACTTTTCCACAAATATTTCCCAGAGCCTCAGGGACACAGGGTGTGCCTTATCAATCATGGAATGGTTTGTGTTGGAAGGGACCTTAAAGACCATCTCATTCCATGGGCAGGGACACCTTCCACTGTCCCAGGCTGCTCCTTGGATGCTTCCAGGGATCCAGGGGCAGCCACAGCTGCTCTGGGCCACCCTCTGAATAAAGAATTCCCTCCTCATCTCTAATCCAAATCAACTCAAGATTTATTTCACAGCCCGTTCACTTGCAGGATTTCCCATCCCTGTGACCCCCAGAGGGAGGATGACCCCCAGAGGGAGGATGCCCCAAATAAAGGAGCCCACGTTTCAGTCCCTCACCCTGGACATCTCTGCCACCCCCTCAGTGCCACCCCCTCAGTGCCACCCCAGCCCTGGGCACTGCCAGGGGAGGTTTCCTCTCCTTAAGCCTCTGATGGAGCCCAGGGAAGGTTCAGATCCCAGCCCTGCTGAGTCACAGGCTGTTCCTCAGGCTCCCAGCAGGAGCTGTCCCCAAGGCAGGACGTTCCTGGGAACACGAGTGACTCACTGGTGTCATTTTTTATCCCTTGCATCCACGGAAAGGAACAGCAAAAGGTCTCCTGCGAAAAAACCACCTCGTTTTGTGCTATTCCTTCACGCTGCTGAGCTTAACAGGCACTGGGATAATTTAAAGGAGTTTAAAATGAAGGAATCAATTATTTCCCACATGATCCCTGTGAAATCTCACTTTTCACCTCATGTGCGTCCACCAAGATCAAATAAAGCTCTGAAATTCCATTTTATTTATTTATTTTTCTCTCTTTTGTGGAAAACATGTTGGTAACACTATTGACATTGGCTCTGAGGAGCAGATCACCAGGAACAGGGAGAGCTGCTGCTTTTTCTCTCATCAGAAAGGTGGGGAAGTCAGGAGAGATAAGAAAAGGCATTATTGGCAATCCACGGGGTGGCCACAGATCAATATTTTTCATGCAAAATGTTTTCCTTAGTTGAAAAATGCTTTGGTTTTGCAGGTACAATCCAGGACACGAAAACAGACTTTTGGAACATTCTTGTTTTGCGTTTCAATTGCAAATGGACTTGAAATTATTTGTTTTTAGAAAGAAATCCATCTTTTGCAGGTGTCCCCTTGCCTGAAAGCACCAAAACCATTCCAAGTGTTTGGTTTTCAACATAAAAAATACCAACACCTTAAAAAAATCCAGGGTTTTTCTCTCTTTGATGAGATCCATTTTTTCAAAGTGTGCAGAAGTTCTGTGAGATAAAAGCCAGGAAAATGAGCACAGAAAATAATGAAATGATGGGGCCAGTGACAGCCAGGAGCAGCTGTGGATGAGGGACCTGCTGATGCACAAATCTGTGTATTTTTGTCGAATTAGGATGGGTATTCTTGGCCTAGAAAATCATCATCCTTAACCCAAGGCCTAAACTTTGCGACGTTGTAAAAGACCTGAAAATGCATCTTGGCCTGGAAAGGTTTAGTCAGCTTCAGCACCAGAGTTCATTTCTAATGATGGAAAATTGCTAATCTTCCCAAGTTTGTCACCAAACCAGTGCTGAAATCTGAATGGAAAAAGTTTTTTGCAGTCATTTCTGTGAAATGTCATGGAATTCAGAAAAGGAGAAAAAAAAATAAAGAGAAGTGTTATTTCTGTTTGGCTTTTAATTCTTGCACGGGCTGGTCTAACTTGACTTTGTGTCTTGGAATCAGCAGCCTGGACTCCACTGACCCCTAGCAGGAAAATCCTTCAGGTACCAGGAAAACCTTGACGGGGAAAGAGCTTTGAGAGGGCCTTGGCTTCATGTTCCAAAGCTCCAGAAATCACCATTTCCTAGACGTTAAATTATTAATTAAAAGTGTTAATTACTGTTTGCTAACATGGGTTCAGTTAGCACTTTAAACTAATCAGATTAACAGGGTTTTTTACCTCTTTATCTTTAAAAAGATGCAACAATGCAACCCATTGTTTTGGTAGTTAACTTTGGAGCCAAATACAAATGTGAAACGTTTCCATTTCATCAATTTTTAAGGAAAAAAAAATTTAATTGCCCACATACCAACTTTCAAAATTAACAGTCATGCCAGGAGGGAGAGAAGCAAAGCAAGGACCCCCCAGCCCAGGGTGTAAGGAATGCCCAGGCAGGGTCAACACCGGTGTCAGAGGTGTCAGAGGCAATCCATGAGCTAATCTTATCTAAAGAGCAAATCTAAAAGTGTCAGGTGATGGAGAGTCAGCCCAGCTCCACCTGGCTCCCTGGAAAAGCTCCCTGGAAAAGCTCCCTGGCTGAGCCATGGAAAGAATGGAAGCTCCAGAGCCCTCAGATCCCACAGCAGCAGCAGCAGGGCTTTGGAGGTGACAAAAGTCTCACTGAGCACGTGGTTGGTGGCACGGAGATGGGTTCTAAATCCCACACCTTCTGCTCCACCACCTTTTCAGCTTGGTGCAAAATAGCTCACACAGGGGGGGGGCTTTAAAGTGACAAAAGAGTATGAAATACTACAGTGTTATATAGATATATATAATTCTGGAATATCCTGAGGGAGGGGATGCACAAGGATCATCAAATTCCACCCCTGGATAATGCACAGGACACCCCAAATAACAAATCATGTGCCTGAGAGGTTTGTCCAAGTGGTTCTTGACCTCTGGCAGGTTTGGAGCAGTGCCCATTCCCTTGGGAGCCTCTGGGGGAAGATTTTCTTTTTTTTCCCAAAATCAGGCACTGCTCCACACCTGGGCACCACCTAGAGAGGGTGGAAAGGGTCAGGGCAGAAAATGAGCTGTAAAAGCTCTGAAACTGAGGCCTCTCCATGGGATATAAGGGAATTAAACCTTCCCTTTTGACTGTTCCTCCTTAATCAAGACCATCACCTTTCACAATACAAAGAATTAACATTCTTCTGTTGAAGTTCTTGCAATCTTGCGTGGATGCTTCCCTCCAATTTCACCTTTTGCAGCCACTTCTTTAAAATGCCTGACAGTTTCTTGGAAAAGCTGTTTCTCAGTGTTGGGTACCTCCTGTATCCTTCACAAAAAAACCCCTCACACGTTCCCGAGTTCATAGACAGAACAGCTGTGCATCTTTATTGCACATATGCTGCACTCTGGTTTGGCTCGTGTGCCAGCAGACAGGAAAGTTTTATTTTTAGGCAGATGTGAAAGCCCTAATTTGTTGCAGAGGGGGATAGAGAGCCTAAGAATAGCACACAAGGCAGCCACTGCCAAATTAATTAACGCAGACCAAAACAGGTTACAGCTCCCGAGCCAAAGCTACTATTTTCCACTTCCCCAGCTTTCCCCCTCTCCAAAATAGTGGAGTAGGGCTGGAGCTGGAAGAAATGTCCTTCTTCCCTAAGAAATCTGCTCATTCCTGGAGGATTTGGGTTTTTTTGAGGGATTGTGCAGGGAGGTTTGCCTTGACCTCACAGAACCTGGCGGTCAGATTTCCGCCGCCGCTGGCCAGCACCTCCCCTGGGGACGGGCACATCCCGGTTTTCCCAGCTGGGAAGGGGCAAACCTCAGAGCTCTGGAGAAGGTTTGGAGGATCCAGCAAAGCTTCTGCAGCTCCAGGTGCTGCCAGCTCGTGGGTCTGAGGGAGCTGGGAACGGCTGAGCCTCCCGCGCTGCTCTGGGGTGACCACACGTGTTTGCTCCCAGCCCTTCCCAGGCAGGAGCTGGAGCCTATTTTAAGCTCTGCCTTCTCCTCACGCATGCACTGTTGCCATAGCTGCAAACCCAATGCACATGGGAAGAGAGGCTCTGGCTCCCTTGGCTCAGCAGAGAGGCACAGGGTTGCTCCGTGTCCCCGATTCCTCACCGGGGCACTGGGACACGGTGGGGCTGGTGAATCCCTGGGAGCTGGCAGCAGCTGGGACACCAACCCCGTTGTTTTCCAGTGCTGCACTTGGTGCCTTTTGGGGTACCTAAAAACAGAGGCCAGACAAAGTTAAGGGAATACAGTTCTATTTATTGAAGGGCCTTCAGATACATTTAGGGCAGACAAAACCCACCCAAAATGGACAATGGTCATGGGTTTCACACTTTGATCAGTTTGGTCCATTTGCAGATTTGGGTTCATCTTCCAATTACAGCTTCAGGTGATGAAGTCATTCACCCCAGGTTTGCTCCCCCAACTCACTTTTGTTTCCATCCCTCGGGGCCTGAGGCAGTGAGGTGTCCTTGATTCCCAGGCCTGCAGAGGAATTGTTGTGTCTGAGCAGCCTGGGGGAGCAGCAGCTCACACTGTGTGTGGAGTTTGGGGTTACACACTAAAGAACTGCAGGGTTACAAATAGAGGAAAAATACAAAACCTAAAATCCTGAGGCATCAGCACCTTCCACAATTGTCCATCACAATTACTCAGCTTCTCCTGTACCTCCCCTGGAAGGATTGGGTGGGACAGAAGCAGGAGAAGGTTGTATTTGCTCTCCTGCTGCCCACCCTTCCCTGATCTCAGGGCTCAGGGCACATCAGGTACATGGGATATCTCCAGCTTTAACTCACCTGGAATTCCCAGGGTCTCACACAGCAGTCTGAGGGACATCTGAAGGTAAATTCAGCACCCTGGGGGGAGTTTGGATTCCAGCCTGGCAGTAGGATCCACACTAACCCTTGCACTGGTTCTGCCCACATTTGCAAACTTCCAGGATAATTGCTGATTTTTTTGAAGCTGTTGTTTTCCAGAAGAAACTATCAATACACTCGAAAGGAGCCCACAGGCTTTGGCTAATGGTTGGAAAGGATACTTGGTTTAAATGTTTAAATTTCCCTGCCCGTTCCTAATCTTAAACAGAAGAAAAACAACCCAACAGAACTTCTATTAGAGGCAGTTGGGTCTTCAGTGAACATGGACTTCCACAAATGCTTTGCCTTCAAAATTTATTGAAGCTTTGGAGTAAAAAATGAGGCAAATGCAGGGGTAGGATGAGGGGGGAATGACTTTAAGCGGAAAAAAGGTAAATTTAGAGTGGATATTGGGGAGAAATTGTTCCCTGTGAGGGTGGTGAGACACTGGCACAAGTTGCCCAGAGAATCTGTGGCTGCCCCATCCCTGGAAGCAGAGAGAGAATTAAAAATAACAAAGGCTAACGTGGGATTTGACTTCTGGAAATGATGCTGACGCCAAGAAAAGGAAAGAATAGAAGGGAGCTGAGCAAAAAATAAACCCTTGGAAGAGGGGGAAACAAATTTTCCTCCATTTTGTAATTTCTTTTTTTTTTTTTTCCCTCTAACATGCACGTCTTACACTCTTTATTTAATTACCTAAGAATAGATGAGTTAATAACCTGCAAACCTAGACCTGACTCACAATCCCTGGCTGCAACAGAGAGCAGGGAGACAGTTAGGTTTTCTTCAGGAGCCAAACAAGATTAGAAATAACCCCAGGAGCACACTGGATTTTATTTCCATCAATGGGCTGCTCCAGGTAACATTTTATTCACTGCTCGAAAGTACCTTGGCTCAGCCTCTTTGTTAACTCCTGTAACGTTGTAAGTGTTGCTGCAGAGGCAATAAAGATCAATTCTGGACAGAAAAAAAAAAAAAAGCCTTTTACTCACAGTTTGCTGTGCAGGGTGCCACAGGAATTAGCCGTGGAGATTCAGGCTGCGTTGGAAAGATTTACATTGGATTTTGGAGGGGGTTTTGTACATTTTGCTTTGGGTTTTTTTTTGGTGGCAAAGTCTAAAGCAGCTACAGGGCAGAAATATGCAGGTACAGAGAGTTCATGGTGGCCATGTCTTACCTGAAGTTCAGACTCCTGTATCTCATGAGAGAGACAAATTTATTGAGTTCATTAATTTACAGACATGCTGGTGTTTCCTTCAGGCACAGAGAGTGGCCGTGCCTTAATCTGAGCCTGACATTCAGGCTCCCATGTCTCATCAGCTACTCTTGAAAGAGATAAATTTATCGAGTTCATTAATTTACAGACATGCTGGTGTTTCCTTCAGGTTTGTGAGTGAGCAGGCTGTGTTGGAAAGATTTACATTGGATTTTGGAGGGTTTTTTGTACATTTTGCTTTTGGTTTGGTTTTTTTTTTGGTGGCAAAGTCTAAAGCAGCTACAGGGCACCAGCATGCAGGAACAGTGAGTGGCCATGCCTTAATCTGAGCCTGACATTCAGGCTCCCATATCTCATCAGCTACTCTTGAAAGAGATAAATTTATAGAGTTCATTAATTTACAGACATGCTGGTGTTTCCTTCAGGTCTGTGAGTGAGCAGCCCCTGGGGGCTCTGCTGCTCATCAGTAACTTCTGTTTGTGCCGAGGCTTGACCACCACTAAACCCCAGCCCTGCAGCTCAGCTTGGAGCTGTCAAGTGTCAGGATATAAATAAGTGTCAGGATATAAATATTCCCTCCCAGCTATAGCTGTTTATAAAGCGATGCAACCCTTTAAAAAGTCAAACTATACCATCCCCTCCCGTGGCTTCCTGCGCCCGCTAATTCCAAAGGCTGCTTAAACACGTCGGATATTTTCCCTTTGACATGCTTTAAATGTAGTTGTCATTAATCCTGACCCCTTGACTGTTCCCTGAGGGACAATGAAGTGATCAGACAGCTGTGTCCCTCATAACTTTTAATGCTTTAATGAAATCCCCTTTGGACCTTTTTCCCCCTTCTCTATTCTTTCTTTAGTTCAGCCACCAAGAAAAAGCGACCGCAATTTTAACATCTAAACACTGGAAACTATGAACATATAACAATGCAGAAATAATTTCTTATTTTTTAATTTACTTAATTATTTTTCAATTTCATTGCTGGAACGAATGAATGAGAGTTTCTATTTTCTTCTGAAAATCCTTTTTTTGAAGTGCCAGTGGTTTGGCCTCGTGTTGGATAACCATAAACAGAATTGTACAGCTTTGGACAGATGCTCTTAAGAGAGAGTTCAAGTTCTGCTCTTCCATAGTTTAACAAGACAATAGTCTTTATAAAGCTTTTCCCCACAGAAATAGTTGATCTGTTCTGAGAATGATCAATCTCATTTAAAGGTAACAGCTTTGGCTCCCAGATAAAACAATCCCTATCATTTTACTCTCTCCATTCCCATGGTTTGCACCCCACTTTTGGTGTTTGGGATTTTTCTGGCATGTACAGGAATTGCTGAAAATGTCACACAGTTGGCAAATTTTAAGTATCACTGACATTAAAAAAACAAAACAAAACAAAACAAAAAACCCAAACGACAAACCAAGAAATTGTTTTCCACTGCCTCAAACTTTCCATGAAAACCCTGTCAAAAAGTGAGCATCACTTATGATCCTCTAACTTTTCTTGGAAGGATTAAAGAAATCCACCAGGAATAAAAACATTGCTAAATGACTTTGCAGGATTTTATTTGCATGTTGGGGGCACCCTGGTAGAATTCTGTTGAGTTTTTTCACCTCTTTCCCCCTTCTCCTCTGGGGATGATGAGAACACTCCTAATTTCAGTTAAATAGATTTGTGCTTTCTTTGTAAGGTAAATCTCAGCTCAGCAGAAGATCATTTTGGCTGTTTCTGGAAAAAAAGTAGCCCAAAAATGTGAGTTTTAGCCAGCCTGGGGTTTTGGTGCAGCTTAAAAACAGTTTCCTTGGAAAACCTTACAGGAACCAGCCCCAGCTGATACTTTGGGATGTGCCCGTGGCTTCCCACCTTGGGCAGGAGGGGTGGCAGCTCAGTTTGACACATTTTTCATCTCCCCAGGACTCAAAAATCAGGGAGAAGCTCTGCCACGTGCTCTTCCCCCTGCCAGCTTCAGCAAAACCCCTGAGAAAGCTCACTGAGCCTTATTTGGGGCACATCTTCCACCCACAGGAAAACTGGGATTATCTCCAGTGTCCAGAAGAAGCAGGAGAACCTCTGAACGTGAGGGCTGCAAGATTCCTGTGCTCTTTGGAGTTTTTCCTTTCTGCAAAGCTTCTCCATGAGGGGGAAATGGTTCTGTGGCCTCTGCTGATCCACACAGGACCCCAGACTCCTCTCACTTGGGAGTTACATGACTGTGGATGCTCCTGGTGTCTCTGGAATTCTTATAAAAATGAATTTAATGGGAATGGACCTCTCCAGCCAGAAGCAGCACCCAGAATTTTCTTACACAGGGAAGATTTTACACCTGGGAGCTGGGACACCTCTGAAGGACCTTGGAAAAGACCTCCAAGCCCAACCTTTGACCAAACATCACCACGCCCCCTAAACCACACCACAAAATCCCACACCTGCTCATTCTTTTTGAAGGCTTCTGTTGTTCTGTCCTTCTCTGTTTTTCTAAAGTTTTTCTAAAGTTCCTTTAATCTTCTGTGTTTACTTTTTGTAATAGAGTTTCTCACAGATTTTCACATAAACAACCTATTGTTGTAACTGTTCTTTCATGTTTCCATTCTTCTCATAAAGAGGAGGCTGTTGATGGACTGCTGGGTTGCCCAGTGTGGTTGGAGAGGAAGATTTTCTTCCTCCAATCCATGGTCACTGTTGGAATTCTATAAATGTCAAGGTCTGTAAATAAACTGCCCCTTTTTTGCCTTAGACATCTCAGTATGTGAGTGAAGCTGTTCAAGATCACAACGACGCAGACTCCGACTCAGAAGGCTGACAATGACTCCCTTTATTTCCGGGAATTTCTTCCCTTTATGCTGTTTTACAAAGAACAACCCAATGGGTGGAAGAAAACAAACTTGTTCAATCACATTGGTCAAGTCAGAGGGACATCAAGAAGAAGTCCCTTCTAGGGAAAGGAATGTAAACAAAGGTTACAGTCAGGAAAACGTGTCTCTTGGTGACAGAAAACTCTCTGGGAAAGAGTTTCAGAAAAACCAAAACATCTCAGGCACCAACCAGGGCTACACGAGTGACACTGTTCAAGATTACAACGACACGGACTCAGAGCTCAGAAGGCTGAAATGACTCCAAACTTTATTGCCCGGGAATTTCTTCCCTTTATACTATTTTACAAAGAACCATCCAAGGGGTGGAAGAAAGACAAACTTCTTCAACTACATTGGTCAAGTCAAAGGGACATCAAAAAGAAGTCCCTCCTAGGGAAAGGAATGTAAACAAAGGTTACAGTTAGGAAAACGCGTCTCTTGTTGACAGAAAACTCTCTGGGAAAGAGTTTCAGAAAAACCAAAACATCACAGGCACAAACCAGCGCTACACATGAGTGTCATTTCTTTTGTGTCGTACTGCGACAGGCTTCCAGGGATGGTGACTCCAGGTGTTCTTTCCCAGCCCTCCAGGACAGGCAGGACACCACCAGATGTTTAAACCTGGCCCTAACCCCAAGCCCTGCAGATGAACGATCCAGCCGTGTCACCCCTTCCCCACAGCAAAGAGCCAGCCATGGTGTTCACTTGTCCAGCAGATATTGAATTAAAAAGTGGAGGTGCCTTGGGGATAATTCCAGTGGAGACTCAGGACAGTTGATAGCAGTTACCATAAGCTAAATTCCGTTTATCTTTGGAGGATGAGGGGATGTGCTTCAAATAGGGAAGCTCCAAAGCAGCTGAAGGAGGACCTCTAGGGCTCCTCCACGGAAAGCAGCAGTGGATGGAGCAGATTTAGACCAACAGGGGGAGAGGGAAAGGGCATCCCAGATAAAAGTGGCTTATAAAATCACTTGGAATGTCAGCACATGATTATGTTGTTTTCCCCTCAATCATTAGGCAGACTGCTGGGTTGCAAAACACTCTGAAGCCTGAGAAACTGCTAATGGGCAACAGCTTTTGGAATGTCATAAATGCTCCATTTACTGGGCTGGAAAGGCAACGCTTTGTACAGTCAGGAGGCAGATGGGGAAATATTTGGACACTTGCAGCTCGTAATGAAAGGAGAGAAAGTGGATTAGTGGGTTTTGTAACTCGTTAAAAAGGAAGAGCTGCAAAAGGAGGGTTTTTGTGGGGAATCTGCACCCACCCCTGACAGTGCCTCGGGCTCAAAGTTATCCACACCTGGACCAGAGTGATCCCATGAACTCCCTGTGCCCCACCAACTCCCAGGACCATTTGCAGATGGGAGAATCTGACAGATGATGGACCTGGAAGACAATGAGTGCTCAAGGTAACAGCTTTTGCTTTATGGTTTGAAGGTGTGAGAGGAGCCCCTCATCTTTCAAGACAGCAAAACCTTCCAAAGACGCAGCTGAGCACACAGTGCTGACCCAGACCTGGATAAATCCAGCCCTGAGTGGCTTTTGGCTGCAGCAAGAAGTGAGACGAGCTGGTATCTGCCCTCAATAAATCACCTTGACTTGCCCCCAGACTCATCCCAACGGAATGAAAACGCCTCTTTGCTTTAATAATACCGGGTGATTCCAGGGGCAAATCAGGAAGAGATACATTCTAAAGAATAAAAATTCCTCTCCGAGGTGTTGGAAGGCACTAAAAGGCTTTGCAATCCCTCCCTGGCAGGCTCAGCACCAGCCTTCTGCTCTTTGTTCTCAGAGAACTCCTCACACTCCTCCTGCAGTAACGAGGCTTTCACTGCCCACGCCAGATCAAAGTTGCCCGGGCAGATAAACACATTTGTTTAATGATTACACCTCCCCGTGCCAAATGAAAACGCATCAAAGTGCAAGATTCAACAGCTTTGTATATATTTGTTTCTGCTTGAGCTGCACAATGGAAATTGTTTGTACTCCTGGCCAGAACAGTGAGGGCTCTGCAGCTCTGGAGCTGGGATGGAGCCGAGGCCAAACCTCTCTCCAGAGATTGCCGGCAGAGGAACGCCAACAGCTCGTTTTCACACTCCCAGGATGTGTCATGTACAGCACACAGCGATCCCAAACAACTCCACCGACCCTCTGAGGGCTCCTCAGAAGGGATTTCTTCATAGAGAGAGGGTGGGCAGGCATGGGGAGGTGCTGGAGTGGCCAAGGAAGGACTGGACGTGGCACTCAGTGCTCTGAGCTGGTGACAAGGAGGGGCTTGGGCACAGCTGGGGCTCGATGATCCCACAGGTCTTTTCCAACCTGAGTGATTTTGGGGAATTGTTTCATCACTGGAAAGTCAAGGAGCCACCAGAACTGGGTTTTCCCTGCAGGAGCAGAGTTGGGGTTGGTTTGTGTGGAGCAGCTCTAGAGAGGAGCAGCGAGCACCACTGGAGGCTGAGGGAAGGATTATCCGAAATTTCACTGAGTGTTGGGTCAGGGCTCAGGTACAGCTTGATTAAAACCTCTTAATTAGTCCTGGCCACGACCTCTGCCACATTATTGAGTCCCAGCAGCACTGAATAAAGACCCTGGTTACAGATCTGTCATGAGGCACACCTGAAAGCTTCAGGACTTATTTGGAATTGTCACTGTTCACTTTCCCAATAATATCAGCAGTTAAATAAGCAACGCAGCCTAACAATTTTCTCTGCTGGATCTGTGAAAACATCATTTGCTGATGTTTCATTTCTTTATTCTCACTCTCTGACAGTTTACATATTTATTTGCTTAGTCACTTGCCTTCACGACTAGAGGCATTAATCTTCCCTGATTTTATTTTTATACATTTATTTATACAAACTCCACTTGCTGCAGCCCACTTAGCACAGCACCTCATTAATATAATGCCTGTTTTTCTCTGCGTGAAACTCATCAAAATCCTGCTAGGACAAACACATGTCAGGTGCTGAACACTCAATCTTCACTTCTTGTCGGAGTGGCAGGAGAACATTTCTGCCACCTGGGAATTACAGCACAAACCCTCCCTATTTCCCTCTCCCTGTGGAAAATTAAGTCGATTTTTACGTGCTGGAAGTGCACAGTTGGAAGCTAAATATTGTGGTGGGGTTTTATTTTACCAGCAGAGAGCTTAACTCCATCCCTGAGTGAGCCCTGCAAAGCACCCCGTGAGGAGCTGTTGATGTGGTTAAGTCTAAAATAGTTTATAGGTGGTGTTTGGATGTCCTGGAAATTCCCAAAGAGCACCAACAACAGGGATAATAATAACCTGGAGCACTGAGCCTTGCCCAGGGTGGTGCTGAGAGGGAATCCTGTTCAGCTGGTTGGGATTTTCCATTTTATTGCCCATTTTTATAATTTCCAATATATATATAATTTATTTTTTTTAATTTCCCCAAATATTTGGGACTGATTTTAGAAACACTGAATCCACAAAAAGCTCATTTCAGGTCTGCTTTTTCAGCTCCACCAGCCGATGTCCTTCACTGAGACCAAAACCCTCCACAACTCCTTGTTCCTTGCCTTGACTGAAGGAGAAATATTTCAAATAACTCCAGATATTTTGCTGGTGCCTTCAGATCCAGGGGGTTGCCAACCTGCCTGGAATGCTGTGTCCATTTATAGAGCACTCCAGGATGCTCCCACCTAGAACAGCACAAACCTGAATATTTTTTTCAAGATGGATCTGATTGTGAAATGAGGCAATTTTTGCTATTTTTATCCCAGCTACCTTTGTCTCCCACCACACATTTCTAGTAGGCAAAGGATGAACATTTTGTTCTTTACTTTAAGTTTCCAGGCGAGGCTGATTAATTCTTACATATTTTTTTTGATAGGGCAGTATCACCATAGTAGCATCCAAATAAGATTCTCCTCGATACAGATATTAAACCCCTGATTTTTAAGTTTAATAAAGGAAAACACGATGAGATTTTGATACTCTTGGAGGATCTTCAGATGTCTGCAGATAATGAAAGTAAACATGTGCAATTAAGTTGTAGATTATTCCTACCGAGGTTTATTTTCTTTGCCTGAGAAATGTGTGAAATGAGGTGGAATAATTTTTTTTAAATTTATTTATTGGAAGGCATTATAAAATCCAAGCTAAAGAATAGAATCATCTCAAGAGACCAGCATCTCATGAGACCAGCACTGAACAATTTTACAACTTCAAAAAGGGATTAAAATTCATTCTTCAAGAAGCCCAAACTCCCCCAACAGCCTTACTTTAGCCAGAATTTCCCATTTCAGTGAGATTTTTGAAACCAGTTGGAATTATCATCTTCCTAAGGCATTATTGCCATTATTCCAGCTGCTGGGATGGATCCAGATGCATCCCAGTTTTAGTTTGATTTGGGATAATCCCTGATATTACTGCAGTATCTGGAGGCAGAGCAGCCACGTCTGCCCTGAAGGACAGGGAGGTTTCTTCAGCAGCTGCATGAAGACAAAGCTTGAAATTCTCACTCCTTAAAATGCTCATTAATTAAAATTCTTACTCCTTAAAATGCTCATTAATTAAAATGCTCATTCTTTAAAACCTTCATTCCTTAAAATACTCATTCCTTAAAATGCTCACTCCTAACAATGCTCACTCCTAATAGTTCTCACTCCTAATGCTCGTTCCCTAAAATGCTCACTCCTAATGAATGCTCATTCCTTAAAATGTTCATTCCTTAAAAAGTTAATTCCTTAAAATGCTCACTCCTAATTAATGCTTACTCCTAATAATGCTCACTCCTAATAATAATCACTCCTAATGCTCATTCCTTAAAATGTTTGTTCCTTAAAACATTCATTCATTCAAATGCCCATTCCTAATAATGCTTACTCTTAATAATGCTCATTCCTTAAAATGCTCACTCTTAATAATGCTCATTCCTAATAATTCCCGTTCCTTCAAATGCTTGTTCCTAATAATGTTCATTCCTAATAATGCTCATTCCTAGTAATGCTCACTCCTCCTCTGGTGCTGAAGCTCTCCAGGCCCTACAGGTGAGAACCAGAGAGATCTGGAGAGCAGATGGACCCAAACACTGAATTTTCAGCACCCAACCTGCCCATCCTTTCCCTGAGGCCACAGCCCAGCCCAAGGCCTTGCTGTGTGGATCCCAGTGACTGCGGGGTGGGAATGGGGACCTGCCAAACCTTTTCCCCACGGGGATGTTCATTTCCCAGCCCTGTTTTTCCAGCCTTGCCCTTGGGTGTAGCGCCCCAGCTGCCCCTGCTTGCTGGCAGGGTGTTTTTATTCACTTATCTCCAACCTAGCAGTTATTTTTTCCAGCAGGGTTTAGTTTCCAATTCCCTCCCCCCGACCCCCTGGGAAGAGGAGAGGCTCCTCTTTTCACCCCTGCTCCTTTTAGAGCTTTGTCAGGGGTGCTCTGACCCCTGTGGTTTAGAGAATCCATTCAGTTCCTCACTAAACCTGTGATGGTCACTGCTGGTGTGAGCCTTCAGCTCTGACACTCCAGATCAAAGTCAGAGTGTCAAAATCACCAATTTATGTGATTTTACCTCACAGTTTTCCTGGTGCCTGGAAAGCACCCGTGCTTTCCCAGCCACAGCATCAGTTTTACCTGATTTCATTGACCAGAAGCTGGTTTGCAGCTCCCTGCTGCAATCATTAATTTGGATTAATGATGCCATTCCTAACCTACTGTTCCACCAATCCAGCACAGTTTGGAGGGAGCCAAAAAGACTCAGATTCCCCTTTCTACCACAAAACTGATTTTACAACCTTTGACCATTTGTTTTCATTACTTCTGAATCCAAGACAAGCTCTCCCTGTGCTGCAGCACTAAGTGGATGAACACAATGAACATCAGTGTTCAGAGCAGAAGCCCATAAATTATGGACTTGAATATTTAATCAGAAGGGAGAATAAAATTTAGGGAGAAAAGTCCTGGTTAAAAAAAAAAAAAATATTTTTCAAGTAGAGAGGTTTCTGATCAGATGAATTTCTGGGACAGCCAGGAGGATCAGAAGAGGAAATAATGAGCCAAAAGGAGACAGAGACCCAAATTCCCAGTGGTCAGGGGGCTTTGGTGATCACACACTCCCAAAAAACAGCTTCTGTTTGGATGGAAATTTTTTGGAAAAGCAGAAGCAGCCCCTGATGGAGGGAACTGATGCATTCCCCAGCTGGAACTCCCCAACCAATGGATTCTGCTCAGTGCCCAGCCCCGAGCTTTATTTGTAAGAGAATGAAAAGGATCAGCTCTATTTTTAACTTTCTGGAAAGTTTAAAAATATAGAATAATGCATTAACCAGCAGGTTTTGAAAATGAGCCTGAGGGGGTGAGGGAGGGGAAGTCCTGGGGCTTCACCAACACCACAAGGTGGAGAATTCAGGACAATATGTGGGGAAGCAAAAAAAAAAAACCAAACCAAACCAAACCAAACAACAAAAAAACCGCCAACAACAACAACAACAAAACCAACCAAAAAAAAAAAACCAAAAACAAAAACAAAAAAACCCAAAAAAAAAACCCACACACACACACAAAAAAAAAGCTGAGGGAAAAGTGGTGAGAAATGAATAAATACATTTAAGGTATTTTTGAATACATACATTTATGAACAGGAATAGATTTAAGGAATGGCAAGGAGCCTTTGGGGTGGCCTGGAGCTGAATCCCCCCACTCAGTTCAAGAAGTTTTAGGAGGAAACAAATCCCACAGAGTATTTCTCTGCACACACGTCGGATTTCGAGCTGCAAGGTCTCCCTAGTCCAGCCCTGCACCTTTCAGAATCTGCAGTTTCACTTTAGGAGTTTTTCCATCCTATTTTCCACCCCATTCCAATTTTTTCTCTCATTTTCCCTGCACATTTGTGCCCTTGTGCCTTTCTCTATTCACAACTCAAGTCAGGGTGTGCATTAATAAATTCCACAGCCAGTCCTGGCACAAGGGGACAAGGATGGGACAGCAGCTTTTGGGAAGCTGGATCGAGGAGCTCTGAGGGCTGGGACAGAGCCTGGGTCCCCTCTCCTCAGCCTCTGCCACCCCTTTGTCACCCTGAGCTGGGGGCTCCAGGTGCAGCAGGAGGACGTGGGGACCTGGTGACATCAAAAGCCATCACCAGGGGATCACCAGGGCCACCAGGTGTGGCTGGTTGGGTTTTTGGAGAGCTCTGTGGATGGTGACAGGTGAGAGTGGCACTTGGGGACACTGCTGGGTGGCCTTAGGGACAGGTTCAGTGTGGGGTTTGATGGTCTGTGAGGTCTTTTCCGACCCAAACGATTCTGTGGCTCCTCTCAGGCAAACCAAGTGATCTCCTCCCTCCTCAGGGAGCTCTGACACCTGAACAGAGACAACTTTTCCCCAAATTACTTTGTATTTTTTAAAGTTTCAGCTCAGATAAAACCTCAGGTTCAGGGTGGTTCATAAAGCTAAAATCCAACCTTGCCTCTACAGCCAGATCCTGGTAGTTTTTCTCTCTTTCTTTTTCATTTCTCTCTCCACAATAAGAATCATTTTCCTTTAAGCCAAGAAAAGATGATGATAATGAAACAACTCATTTCACATGAAGGACAGGGAAAAGCCCAGACCCAACACAGGGCCTGGCACAGAACCCAGAGAGAAAAATGCTAAATAAGCAGCACTTACACTTGGATTGAAAGGTTTCTCTAAAACAAATTAATCTGAAATTCTGTCCAGAAAAAGGAGAAGTAATTCTTTTAAAATTCAACTGACAAAAAATGAAAGAGGGCTGATTTTTTTTTTTAAGGTGTTGTCTGTTGTATAAAATTATGCATATTATGTATAAAATCACACACAAACTGTGACCCACCTGAGTTTTTAAAAAGCTGCTTTTTATCACAGAATGATCAGGGGTGGAAAGGCCGTTAAAAATCTGTGTTTCCCCAAATATGAATTCCCTAAATAACTGCATTGGCAGCACTCTGAGCCCAAATCCAGGTGACACAACACCAGCAGCACCGAGGGGAGGGACAGCAGGACACGGGCAGAAAAGGGGGAATTTCCAACAGAAAATCAGCTCCTCACCCCACCTGCACTCCCCATTCGGGAGCTGCAGCAGGAGGAGGAATTCCCGGTGGATCCATCCCAAACCTGTGCTGCTGATGGGCTCCACCCTCCCACGTCTCCTGCTCCCAGCCAAACTCTGCCTTCCCCCATTTGGAGAAAGCCCCAAATTCACCTCGTGGCAAATCCCAGCTGAAGCAAAGGGCCCAGTGCTAATGAAAGCAATTAGAAATTCAATTTTAAACCCCACAGGTGGTTTTTTTTTTTTTTGCACTGAAGGATGGGGAACGACACCCTGTCCAAATACAAAGTGAATTTCGCTGCTGCAAGCTCACAACAGTCTGGCTTTTATTGGCATTCCTCCCCCTCTGCCCTGGCTTCCTCTCCCCCTTGCACTCGAAGCAGCAGCAGCTCCTTTATTTCTGCCCATATTGGTACCTTATGCTCACTGGCAGCACAGCAGACTCAACTTCCCAGATCTTCCCCCCCAAAAAGATTTTTAAGGAGAAAAGGTCAGAGTATTCCAGTGAACTGACGCACTCTTGTCTAATTTATACAGCAAGAAGCTTAAAATTGTGCGTCATTTGACCATTTTCCATTTGTTCATGCTGAGATTAAGAGATGGGCTTATTGTTGAGCTGATAGTTGAAATTACAACTAAGAGGGAGAGAAAAAAAAAAAAAAAAGGGTTAGAGGGGATCAGTAGCTGCAGCTGGGCTGGGATTTACAGCTGCCCAGTCATGGCAGTGGAAATTAGAAAACTTGAAAAAAGCAGTTTGGGGAGGGAGTGGGAGGAGCTGAGTGAGTAATTAACCATTTCAAAGGTGAATGTTTCCAAATAAAAAGCGGGAGGCAGGGAGCTCCGAGAGCTCATTTTGTTGCCAAAAAGTATCTGTGAGCAGCGAGGGGGGGGTGAAAAACCCAGCAGCAACCTCAGGAATCAGCTGGAATAAAGGATTTTGTTGAGGACTCAGCACATCTCGTACCAAGCCCTCACTGCTCTGCACCACTCAAGGGGCAGGAGTTCCACCCCCACCAAATCTCCCTTTGCTCAGGTGCCTCTCCAGCTTTTTTTCCCCCAATAAATTGGATGCTTTCACCACACAAATCACGAATTTCACGTTGTATATTCACCAATTTTGCAGCAGGGCAGGTAAATCCAGTGAAAAACTGGAGCTGGTCACTCTTTAGTGTTTATCCCAGCAGGTTTTTGTGGTGTTCCCTGCACTGCCAAACCCCGAGCTGAGAAATCCAGCTGGGCGTTGATGGAAACCGGAAATTTCCGCAGGAAACCGTTCAGCTCCGTTTTCAAAAATCAAAATTTAAAAAAACAATTAAAATCCAGATTTTTTTAACCCTGCATCAGCAAACATCAGGATTTTCCCAGTAGGAAATCCACAAGGATTCTCACAGTTGTGATTTCTCCTCACATTCCATCCTGTGCGTTCCATGAATCCCCGATCGATTTATCCCAAATAAATCCGTATTTCCACGGCGGTGGTGAGAAGGGGAATGGACCTGCTGAGGTTTTCTTGGAAGAGCTGCTGCTCTCTGTAGGATTTTCTATTCTCATCTGGGATATTTTCACGGGGCTGCAGACAGATGGCTTTTCTAGGAAGGTGACAAGAAGAGCGTTGCCATCCCAGTAGTGTATTTCCATCTGTGGCAAATCCCTAATACCCCAAGATCCTGCTCAGGATAAATTTATGGATTTTTCACCACCAAGCAGCCTCCTTCCCTGGTGGAAAAAATCCCCAAAAAACCAAGAAATCTCACGTTCTGACTTTGCAAACACTCAAAAAAGATGAAAACACACGAAGTTCTGGTGCCAAACGCTGCTCGGGACAGCCAGGGCGGTGATTTTGCTGTTTAGAGGAAGGTTTATGGTGAAATATCCATTAACAAACTTTATAACTCTGAAAAATACATGACATTTTCCAGAGCTGTATCATTCCTGAGTGGAAGTACCAGAAAAATAGGAAAATGTGGCTGCAGGAGGGAGCAGAGCAGCAGCTCCAACAGCAGGGAGTGAAACCAGGTCCCCTCAGCAGGAGGTTGCCAAAACAAGAGCCACGAGGCCAAGCTGAAAAAGCAAATAAATTAAATATTGTTTCAAAATCTGTCAGGAAAGAGTCTGTCTGTAGTTCCAGCTCCTGCTCTTGGAGTTTTGTGGGACCAGCCACGATTTTCTCCTTTTTCTTCACAAGCTCTCCCTCAGCTCTGGTTTTAGAGGCTGCAA
The DNA here is from genome assembly GCA_017589585.1 of Phylloscopus whistleri. NCBI lineage: Eukaryota > Metazoa > Chordata > Aves > Passeriformes > Phylloscopidae > Phylloscopus > Phylloscopus whistleri. The sequence continues at coordinate 485,739 of JADMLD010000349.1, forward strand.
ATTTTCTAGGAACCACCTGGATCAAGGCAGGTGATACTAATTTTTTTTTCTATTTTAATGTAAAAATATTTTTTATTGAAACATAAAGCTATTTTATAAAATTTGTAATAAAATATTTTAAGGAGTTAATAAAATATTTTAAGGAGTTAATAAAACATCAGCTCTTATTTGGCTCCACCTGTGACCCTCTGACAGAGGTGAGACAGGAACGCCACCAATTTAGGGAATACGTGGGTTTATAAGAATGAAATTTAGGTTGGGATTGAAATTTGAATCTTCAGGATGCAGTGCCCAAACCTGGCTGTGAGATCTGAGAGTGACATCACAAAGGAATGGGATTTTGTTCTCAATCCCAGTCCAGAGGAATGGGATTTCACTCTGAATCCCAATTCAGAGGAATGGGATTTCACCTTAGTTCCAATGCAGAGAAATGTGATTTCATCCTCAATCCCAATCCAAAGAAATGGGATTTCATCCTCAATCCCAATCCAAAGAAATGGGATTTAATTCTGAATCCCAGTGCAAAGGAACAGGATTTCGTTCTGGATTCCAATCCAAGGGAACACACCCACAGCAAACATCTGATAATCTCCCAACCCCCAAGGCACAGAGGGAATTTTATCCCAGTTTGAAGTGACAGTATGAGACAGGCACAAATCGTTATTGCAGAATAAAATGATGAATTATAATGAACTAAAAAATTATCTCAGGGACCATTTTCTTCCTGGAGCCCTCCAAGTGCTGCCAGAACAAGGAATTGAATCCAGGTGTTTCCAGCATCCCCAGGGTTGGACCACCTGTATTCCAGCCCAAAAATGTGATGGGACCTCTCCTGAAAGCCACACGTGGAGCAACTTCATTTCTACTCCAATAAGAACAATCAGAAAATGAGGCAGCACAAAAGGAGGATAGAAAATAAGAAAATGAGGATGCAGCAGCTCATTCACCACCACCACAGATAAACCTGCGTCTGTCCAAAGCTGCCTTTTCCAACCTGGAGAACCCGGCAGCATCTCTGTCCTCGTGTCTATTCCCATCACCAGGCTAATTTCCAAACCTTCTGTCAGATAAAAAAAAAAACCAAAAAAACAAAAAACTTCCAGGGAGCTTAAAGGAAAATGCATTTATAGCCCTGGCTGCACGAAGGCAGAGCAGATAAAGTTCAGTGCCTCAGCCTGTGGAGGCTTCAGATGTAATTCTGACATGAAACACACTCTGCCAATTTTCCAGCTCCAGCAAACGTATTAAATGTCATTGTCTTTCTAAGAAGAAAGGATCTATTCTATTTTCTTTTTTTTATTGACTGAGGAAGATTAAAGGTAATCTCCCTAAATCCTCAATCACCCCACAGGATATGTTTTTTTTGGACGTGGCTCTGTCATTCAGAACGTCGCGGGGAGGGCTGGGGTGATCCCTCCCTGCTTCTTTTTGTCCCTTCAAACCTCCCCTGAATCCCAGCCCTCTGTCTCTGCCACCCAGTTTCCATCTGGATGTCCTGAAAATTCCCAAAGAGCACCAACAACAGGGATAATAATAACCTGGAGCACTGAGCCTTGCCCAGGGTGGTGCTGAGAGGGAATCCTGTTCAGCTGGTTGGGATTTTCCATTTTATTGCCCATTTTTATAATTTCAAATATATATATATATATATATATATATATATATATATATATATATATATATATATATATATATAATTTCCCCAAATATTTGGGACCGATTTTAGAAACACTGAACCCACAAAAAGCTCATTTCAGGTCTGCTTTTTCAGCTCCACCAGCCAATGTCCTTCACTGAGACCAAAACCCTCCACAACTCCTTGTTCTTTGCCTTGACTGAAGGAGAAATATTTCAAATAACTCCAGGTATTTTGCTGGTGCCTTCAGCTCCAGGGGGTTGCTAACCTGCCTGGAATGCTGTGTCCATTTATAGAGCACTCCAGGATGCTCCCACCTAGAACAGCACAAACCTGAATATTTGTTCAAGATGGATCTGATTGTGAAATGAGGCAATTTTTGCTATTTTTATCCCAGTTACCTTTGTCTCCCACCACACATTTTTTTGGACGTGGCTCTGTCATTCAGAACATCGCGGGGAGGGCTGGGGTGATCCCTCCTTGCTTCTTTTTGTCCCTTCAAACCTCCCCTGAATCCCAACCCTCTGCCTCTGCCACCCAGTTTCCATCTGGCTTTCAACCCAGGGTGGCCACAGCCCTCAAATTTTACTTTAAAACACTTTAGAAAGGCCAGTGGCCAAACACGAGGGGGTTTCCTTCCTGCCTGGGCTGCTGGATGAAAAGCCAAGTTCAGCTTTGCCAAGATGGATTTGTTTCCCTGCTCCCCCTCTGCTCTCTCCCACCTCCTGTTATTTAAAAAAAAAAATAAACTAATCAAAATCAAACTGGTGGGGGAAAAAATAAAACAAAAACCAAAAAACCCAACAACAACAACAAAAAAACCCAACCAACCAAAACCAACCAACCAACCAACCAACCAACCAAAAAACACAAAAAACCAAACCCCAAAAAAACAAACACAAAAAACTCAAAAAACAAAACACCGAACAAACAAACAAACAAAAACCAACCAACCAAACAAAAAACCAAACCAACAAACAAACAAAAAACACCAAAAAAACCCCAACCAAACCCCAAAAAAACAAAAACAAAAAACCCAAACAAACAAACACACATACAAAAAACCCCCAAAACAAACAAACAAAAAAAAAACCCACAAAAGAAAACCACTTTGGCTTCATGAAATCCATTTTTTTATCCAAAGATAAAACTTGCTGGAAATGTCTGGGTCAGGTGGCAGCACGGGGAATTCCGGGGGGGAATTCACTGCCTGTGAAGTCATCTGTCCAAAAGGAGGTGGCAGGAGCGGGGTTTGTGCCAAATAAAGATTATTTCAGGCCTGGAGTTGCTGGGGACAAGTCACGAAGCAGAGCAGAGCCCTGCTGAGAGCCTGGGCTGACCCAAGGAGCTGAGGCCAATTGCTCCCATGTCAGTTTTGCCCTGTCCCAGGAACACCCCTGGGCACTCCTCTGGAATTTGGGGCCCAGAAAACCATCAGAGCCCTTTCATTCCCATATAAAACCTCGTTTTCTCTTCCCTCCTGCTCTGCTGGCTTTGGGTTTGGGTGGCTCCCGAGAGCAGCAGTGAAATGGGAGCTTGAGAAGAGATTTTCAGCTCCAGAGGGACATTCCCACCTGGCCAGAGGCACCTGTTGGGGGGATTTGGGGGTGGTGACAAAGCTTCTCCCCAGAACTGTCACCTGCCCTGGTCCCATCACAGATTTAAAGGCTCAAGATGGATTTAGGAGGAGCCCAGGCCAGGCTCAGCCTCTGCCAGGATGGGTCTGCCACAAAATTAACCCAAAAGGCCCCACAAAACCAGGGTGTCCATAGCAACAACAAAAATGGCAAAAATTGAACATTATTAGGGAAAAAAACCACGCCAGGACAGGGGGTCTGAACCCCTTGGACCTGAAGTCTTGGCCTTTTCCACCAGTTCTTCTTTGAAGAGAAATCCCAGGATTTATTTCCAAGCTCTGCTCAAAAGACTGCTCTAAAATTGACCAGGAGGGAGAAATTCTGGAGGAAAAGGATTTATTTTTCCCAGAATTTTCTCATTTAAAGAGATTCAATCCCTTCAATCTGTGCCATCCATCAAGGCACCATTGTTCCCTATATTTTTTTTTAAATAAAAGATCAGAATTTGGATGCACAAATCATATTCAAAGCAAGGGTTTCAAAGCAGAAGGGCCGAGTTTTGCCCTCCCACCTTGACCATGAAAAGTCATTCCTGAGAGTTTCCGGCGAAATTTGAATTTCTGAACTCAGCTTTGAAATCTTTCCCCAAGTGCCCAGAAGTTCCTCTTTGGACAGGTGGGATGTCTACCTGAGTGAGCATGGCACAATTAATTACTCCCAGGTTCTGATTAGGAATTAATGACTCCAAGGACCCTAAAGCAGTGAAAATGCCACGGTTTGGGAGCCTGGCACCAAAGCCGGGCACTCCCCTCAACAAAAAACCACCCAGAGCCAGCTCAGATAATTTCCCCCAGCACTCTACAAAGACAATTTTTGATGATTTAATTGGAAATGATGTTTAATTGGAGGCTGGTTCTGCAATTACCATTAAAGCCAAATGTCCCTTTTTGCTTTCTGAGCCTTTTGCTAATGGTGTTCCCTTGGACTCCTGGCTTTTTATCAGTTGGATTTTTATGAGGCTCCGAGGGCCCAATTTGATGTTCCCAGGTATTTCAAGCAGAACACACTGTTCATTGTTCAAAAGTAATATTATTAGAAATAGGCTTGAAAACACTCTGGTACCTTTTTTTTTTTTTTTGGTTTGGTTTGAGAATTCAGAGGCTTCAAATTCTCTGAATCTGATATTATTCAACAACTTTTAAAACTTTAAAAAGACAAAAGACATTTAAGACATTTAAGACAAAAGACGTTTAAGGGGAAACTTAAAGGGGTTTTAAATTCCAAGGCAGTTTTGGCTCCAAAATTCAGCATCCTCTGCTCTGACCCACCCCTGTGTGACATCCAAACCCAGCCACAGCTTTGTGTCCCCCCCAGGAAGGGCAGGAAAGGAAATCCCTGCAGATCTGGGGGAATCATTAAATATCCTGAGCTGGGAGGGATCCACAAGGATCATCAAGGTCCAGTTCATGCCCAGGATGTGCCCCAGATCCCACCAGCTGCTGTACAAGGGGCCTCCCCTCGCTGAAATGAACAATTAATAGTTTTTGATAGCAATAATTGCTGCCAGGCTGGAGGAAAAGAACTCTTCTCTCTGTATTTTAGCTGCAGACTGGCAGTGGAAGGTGGCAGCTGGGAAAAGTCACTTCATTTCCCATATTTCCCATCCCAATCCTGGCACTGGGGGTGGGCAGAGGAGAGATTTCCCTCCCTGCTGCATCGGAGCTTTTCTCAGACAGGGAATTGGTTTTCCCACTGAGCTGGGTTCCAGGTGAACCAGAGGAACACAGGGAGAGGGGGAGGAGGGGTTAAACCCCAAGGAGAGGTGCAAGGTGATAAATATAAGGACCCAATAATTGATTGCCAATTAGATAAACCTTTATTAAAGCAAGAAGCAGAAGCGAGCAGCGCTGGGAAAGCCGGAGAGGACAAGTCTCAGCTCGTGCTCTGCTGTCTGGGTTTTTGCCGTTCTCCTCTGTCCCCTTTGAGGAGTTTGGAAAAGTCTTACTTTTAGCCTTCTGTGTTTTGGAGTCAGATACACTTTTGTATAAATAACCTTCTTATTATTGTAAAATCCAGCAATGTTTACATTCTTTTCATAAGGAGGAGACTGTTGATGGACTGTCGGGTTGCCCAGTGTGATTGGAGAAGATTTTCTTCCTCCAATCCATGGTCACTGCTGGAATTCAATAAACGTTGAATCTGTAAATAAACTGCCTCTTTTCTGCCTTGGACACTGCAACGTGTGTTTGTATGAATTCTTTATGTCGTGTGTGACAGTGCTCCACACACAGCTTTTGGAGTTTTCCTCACAGTTTCCCATTTTTATAACTTTTTGGTTACACGCACCCCTTGGTCCCTCCCCAGTCCATGTTTTCCCATATTTGCTCATAATTGAGTCTTCCAATTCCGGGAGTTTGGGGTCTCCTGCCCTCTCGATGGATGGTCGATGGATGAAGTCTCTCCTCTTCCTCACTGCACGTCCATGGGGACTTTCCACTGTGCTCACCATGGTTTCACCAAATCTTCTGTTTTCTCTCCATTTTCATGTCTTTCCATGATGCAAAGTTACATTATCCTGCACCAAGGCCGGGCTCTCTCCAACTTTTCTGTTCCTTCAGTTTCTGCAACTTACAGTTATTGCTTAATATCCTCTATATATTTACAATTTCTGCAGTTTGCTTAATAGCCCCTACACATTTATAATTATTAACTATAACATTTAACACAAATTACCTAAATCATTCATTTCGTTTATAACAGAGGGAAACCCCCTCACCTCTGCTCTCCATCCTGCACTGGCAGGTGTCTGATTGCTGCAAAATTCCCTTTGTTCATCATCCCCCAGTGCTCAGCGCTGCTCCTCTGCTAAAACCCACTGGGGCTGGCAGAGGAATCATCATCAGGAGCATTTCTCCCTCCCCAGAATTAAATCCCAAACAATTCCTGCATTTCCTGCTCCATCCTGTGGATTCCAGGGCCCCTCCACAGCTCCAGGCCTGAGGTGTTCACAGCCCGACCTGAGCTGGTGCCTCGTGGCTTTTCCAAAAACCCAAAAATCGTGGCTTTTCCCCAAATCCATCCCGTGGATTCCAGGGCCCCTCCACAGCTCCAGGCCTGAGGTGTTCACAGCCCAACCTGAGCTGGTACCTCGTGGCTTTTCCACTCTCCAGACTCTTCACTTCCACCTTGGATTTCTTGCCTCATCCCAACCTTTGCTCTCACAGATGATTTCAGCCTGAGTGCACCAAGGGGCTCTGTTCAGGTGGCTGTAGCAGGGATTTGTTTTTGGCTCCTGCTGAGGAAACCCAGAATTGAGAAGCGAATAAAAATGAAAATCCTTGATGCCGAATGCACCTGAATTTTGCTGCAGTTTCTGCCTCGTTAACACATTTTGCCTTTTGCTGTTGGAGAGGAAATGCAGATTATTGGGGGAAGAAAAGGAAACAAGGAAAAGGAACAAAAATTTTGGCCTTGTGTCCATCGTTCCTGGGGAAAGCCTTTGGGCTTGGTCAGCACTGCAGCAGCGCTGCCCTGAGGAGCCCAAAGTGGGGGGGAATAATGACCCCACTAATTAAAATAATCCTAATTCCCCTCCCCATGACTCAGGTCCTGTGCAGAGCCAGAATTTTTGGCCATTTCAGGATTAATGCTGGAAAAAGATGCCAAAAATTGGAATCCTGCTCGGCGCTGGACTGAAATCTCAGCAAAAAAAACCAAAAAAAAAGCTGCTTTAGAAGATCCGTGGCTGCATTCCTATTTATCTTTCTTTTTTATTAAAAAAAAATCCAACTAATAAAATAAAAGGCAGCTCTAAGAGACTTTGAGCAGAGGAGAGGAAGCTGAATTCAGCCACTGCTGCCCAAAGTGATGAGATCTTTGGAAGAGAATCCCAGATGTCAGCAAAAACTCCTTTGCTCGGTCCAAGTGAGAAAGCAATTTTTCCTTTTTTTTTTTTTTTTTGGAATAAAAACAAGCCAAGGATGACAAGACTGTGTTAGAGGAGACAGAAAACACAACAGAAAGAGGAGACAAAAATAAGATTGTGAGGATGAAGGGAAAAAGGTGGCAGCAGATAAGGAACCGAAAGGATTACAGCTTGGGAAAACAAGAGCTGGGATAAAGCTCTGTGTGCTGGAAATGGGATAAAAACTGGGAAAAACAAGGGAAGGGTGAACTCTGCTGAACGCTTTGGGGTTTGTTCCATCTCCCCTGTTTGCCACTCACGTGGGCATCTTTATAAGGGGAGCTCAGGCAGCAAATTCCAGCTGGGATCCAACTCGCAGGGGCCTTATGGAAAAAGGTGGAGGGCATTCCCCAGGTCCTGAGGGTGAATTTCACGTTCCTGGTTTTTCCCCAGAGCAAGGATCAGCAAGGAATTATTTTATGGCAGAAGTACCTCAGGAAATGCCTTCATCCCTCATTCCAGAGCCAGTCCTGGGGAGTTCCCGATTCCCAGGTGGAATATTTGCATCCCTGTGGAAGAAAATCCCAATTTAAGTGCTGAGGGATGCTGCACCACTCATCCCAGTTCCACTTCTGCACCCTGCACTGCTTTAAAACCTCCCAACCTCCCACCTGTGCAGACACTCAGTGAAAATTCAGTACCAACAAAGCAGTGAGAGCGACAATTTTAATATTTTTTTCACTGGAGGGAAGTCCATATTCCAAAAAAAATATAAAAAATAGGAAACCATGTGCAGAGGAACATCCAGCCCCTGCAAGCAGAGCAGCATGAGCTGAGTTTGGAGTCATCCTGACTGCTCAGACCACGGCAGAAAACGCTGATTTCCCATCTGAGCTTTCATGGATTTTGGTCTGGTACCAGTTAGGGAAGAAGCTTCAAGGAAAAAAATCCAAACCAAGTCAAAAATATCAGTTTTAACCTCCAAAACCAGCAACAATCCTCCACAGCAGTAAGCTGGCCACAAGCCCACTAATTAAATTAATAATTATAAACCCCAGGATAATTAGTCTGGCGGTGTCTCAGGTGCTGTTTTTCTGTAAATCTGAGTTACTACGTGGCTGATGGATCCAAACCTCATCCCAGCAGACAAAATTCACAGTTCATTTCACCTTGAGGGAGGGAGAGGAGAAGAAGAATCCCCCTGTAAGCTGTTAAAAAAAAATCCAGGATGGGGGAAGAAATCGAGAACAAGGTGGTTTATATATGATATAAATATTATATAAATTATATAATATTTATATACCACATTAAATATAATATATAATATATAATATATAATATATAATATATAATATATAATATATAATATATAATATATAATATATAATATATAATATATAATATATAATATATAATAATGTATAATATAATATAATATATAATATATAATACATAATACATATACATAATACATAATACATAATACATATTAGATAATACAATTATATATTATGTATATATTATTTTACATATTATATTATATTTATGATATATAAAATATATAAAATAATTATATAAATAAATAAGAATTTATGAATTAAATATTAAATTAATAATTAATTATAGAAATTTATATTTATAAAAGAAATAGATTTATTTTATAAATAAATCTAACAATAAATCTAATAATAAATTAATAAATAAATTAATTGCTTTTTTTTTTGGAAGTCAGCCCTGGGTTCATTCACTGGAATAATGAAAGATTGGATGAATCAACAAGTGGGTGCTGGTATGAGGAGGAAAACAAAGAGCTGGAAATGCCTGAACGACCCAAAATGAGCTCATTTTTTACCAACTCTGAACCAAGTTTTGTTTTCTCCCTCGCAGAGCAATAAATCCCAATAAACGGGATTTATTTTTATCCCAATGCAGCAAATGCAAAAGCTGCCAGCAGAGCTGAGGGGAGGCTCCACAGCCCCATCAATATTTGATTGAGGCAGAGTTGCTGCATCATTCGGGAAATGATTTGATGCCATCAAGGGCTGGGAGTGGAGGCAGAGCTGGGCCAAGCAATTACTCTGTCAGGAGCAGCTCACTGCATCCCAGAGCTCTGCAGGTGGCTCCTTTGATTTGGACATTTATTAATTGAACGCCCATAAAAAGGGTTCTGAGACTGCTGCCCCGCAGCAGCTCCTTCCTGCCAGGCTGGGGGGTTGAGGCAGCCTCTGGAATGGCAGGAAAAGCAAATTTTAGCAGGTTTTTCCTCAACATCACTGATAAATCTGTGATTATTGTATCAGCTGCTCTCCAACAGAATCATCTCATGCAGCTGCTGCTCAGCCAGTTCTCTTTATTCACTACTAAAAATTTTAAAAATTATTTTAATTATTTATTGGATTATTTTTATGATTTAATTTTTTAGAGTTTTTCCCCTCAATTTTGGCTCTTGCCTGCAGGTGACCTCAACCTTTTGAGAGGGCTGTAGTAGAGCAAATCCCTGTCCTGCTTCCACAAAAGATATTCCTGCTCAGATGGGGCAGGAGTGGAGGAATTCCCCTTCTTCTCCCGTGCCTAAAGTCTTTTAAAGCTGCCTTTTATTTTTTTTTTTATTTTATTTTTTTAGTTGAATTAGTTTTTATTAGTTGATTTTTTTTTATTAAAAACATCTTCTGCTTCCCAAAATGCTTTTCCTTAACTGGAAAATGTGGAGTGTGAGTTCCAAACTGGTGCAGAATTGCCCCAATTCCCACCAAGCTGCTTCCCTCCAGCAGCACCCAAGGACACAAGGAGGGTTTTTGATGATTTTTTTTATATTCCCTCTTTCTATTTCTCCCACTTCCCCCCATCCTGTGGACAGAGGAGCTGCCCCAACGTGCAGATTTTGGGAATGGGGATTTTCAGCTGGGAATGGGAATTTTCAGCTGGCAGAATTTTATAGGAATGGGAATTTTCAGCTGGGAATGGGAATTTTCAGCTGGCAGAATTTTATAGGAATGGGGATTTTCAGCTGGGAATGGGAATTTTCAGCTGGCAGAATTTTATAGGAATGGGGATTTTCAGCTGGGAATGGGGATTTTCAGCTGGCAGCATTTTACAGGACAGGACTGTGGCTGCCTCTGCCCCAGCCTCAGACTTGGAAAATCTGAAAAAAAATTCTCGCTCATCCTCCCTACCTGAGGGATTCATTCCAGGATCCCCAGGTGATCCCACCCCTCCTGAGCTTTGCAAACCCTTCAGCAGGAGGTGAGACCTTCCTGGGCTGCAGGATCCCTCATTTTCCCTTGCACAGGCTAAAAATACAGTTCTCGGGTTGAAAATGTGTCCAAGTGCTCCCCAGCACGTGCCTGGGTCCATCTCCAGTTATCCAAAGGAAATACTGGAAGATATCTTGATTTTAGGGATCTATAAATTCCTAAATTTATATTTTAATAATTAAATTATTAAATAAATAAATTAATTAAAATTATAAATAAATTTAATATAATGTTCTAAATAATATAAAATATTTGATTTTATTAAATATTTTACATTTTTTTACTAAATATTAATATACTAAATATTTTATAATATTTAATTTAATTATAAATTTACTTACAATAATTATATTACTTAAATTAATTATAAAATAATTAAAATATTTTAAAATGATAAATAAATTAAAATTATAAAAAATATTATAATATATTACGAATAGAATTTTATTATAAATATTATTATAATTGTTATAATGTTGTAATTATGATATATAATAATATGTTATAATAAATTATAATAATTTATATTTCTATTTTAATTAATTCCTAAATTTATCTTCTAAAAACATTTTAGGGATCTATAAAAATTCCTCACCTAAAAGAGAGGAATTTGTTCTCTGGAGGCCTGGCAGGACCTGCATCAGCCAAAGAGCTTTGGGGAGTGAATTGTGCAGCCTGGGTGGGATTGTCCTGGATTCAAGCAACGGACATCCAAACATTCCCAAATATCCCAGGGAAAGGCAGGAAAAGCCTCGCTGGGCTGGTGCTGAGGGCACAATCACCTCTGAAATCTGCTTTTATCATCAGCTCTCACCTAGGCTGGGAAAAGGTTCAGGAAAACCACCCGGGGAGGAATTTCCTGGAGTTTAATTCCTTCCAGCACGGGGTGATTCAGCTCCCGGTGCGTGAGGAGAAGCCTCAGGTGGGGGATGGAGGGGTCTGGATGCTCCCAAATCCAGGAAATTCCGAGCTGATTTCAAAGGAGCCGCAAAGGAACAGCGTCACACGGGGGCTGAGTCAGCACAGCCTGAGCAGGGGAGCAATCAGTGCTGACAGCAATTATTCCTAAATCAATAATCCCACAGGAACCACCACGGGACACAACCAACCTGAAACTGCAGCTCCAAACGTGGCACAGCTGAAGTTCAAGGGTTTCAAACACAATAAAATAATAAATAAATAAATAAATAAATAAATAAAATAATAGTAAAAATAAAATAAAATAAAATAAAATAAAATAAAATAAAATAAAATAAAATAAAATAAAATAAAATAAAATAAAATAGCAAAGTGGGATTCGGGGAATTGGATATTGTGGAGGGCTCTGATTCTCCCAGCTCCCAAAGCCTTTGGAGTTTCCATAGGGGTTCAAGGAGCAATCAGTGCTGACAGCAATATTCCTGAATCAATAATCCCACAGGAACCACCACGGGACACAACCAGTCTGAAACTGCAGCTCCAAATGTGGCCCAACTGAAGTTCAACACTTTCAAACACAAAAAAAAGGGGAAAAATAGCAAAGTGGGATTTGGGGCATGGAATGTTGTGGAGGGCTCTGATTCTCCCAGCTCCCAAAGCCTTTGGAGTTTCCATAGGGGTTCAAGGAGCAATCAGTACTGACAGCAATATTCCTGAATCCCTAAATCCTCTAAGAAAACCGTAATTAATCCCAACCAGTCTGAAAGTGGAGCTCCAAACGGAGCCCAGGTGAAGTTCAACAGCCCCAGTTTCGAACACAAAAGGATGGGAAAAAAATGGGAAGTGGGTTCCAGGTGCTGTTTTATTGTGGAAAGGGGGGTTTTTGCTGAGACAAAACACTTGGAAAGCTCAGGCTGGTGAATTCCTCTTCCCTGCCTCTTGATTTCACTGTTTTTAAGCTACTGACAATGGACAAAGGAGGGGTCAGGCTCTACAATTAAAGTTATTTAAAACAATCAAGCAGCTGGAGGGGGATGGAGACCTTTCTCATCTTCTGGAAATTCAAAGGGAAACCATCGAATTCTACTGAATTCCCATTAATCATTGCATCAATCAGTCCCTGGACGGGAATTCAGCACGCACTGATGGAAATTTGGTTTATTCCCCCTCGAGTCCCTGCTTGCACTTTTCCCCCTCCAGAGAGCCAGAAGAGGGGCTGGGAGTGCTGGAGTTTCCTGCCAATCAACCCCAGGAAAGGCAGGAATCCCAGCCTGGAGCTCCACAGATGGCAAAGCCACCCTTGGGGACAAATGAGAGCCTTTGCTCTCCTTTTTTTTTTTTGCTTTTTTTGCTTTTTTTTTCTTTTTTTTTGCTTTGCTGCACCTTGCTCAGGAAAGGCAAATTACACCGCTAATGAGAGGAACTGGGCTCCTGATTTGTGTGACCTCCAGATGGATTTATTCCAGCCCAGAGCTGGGGAAGTGAAGAGGAAAACCTTGAGCAAAGCCATTCACGCCTTCAGGTAAAACCTGGCAAAGGGCTGCAGGCAAACACAGCCAGGGAATGACAGAAAAGCTGAAAAGGGAATTCCAGAAGTGATCCTGCTCCAGCTCTTTACTGGAAAGGGAGCCCAGATGGGAACAAACAACCAACTCCCAGAAAAACGGTTGGAGAATGGAAAGTTTCAGGTTTTTATCCAGGATCAAAGGGTGATAAACCCCCTGGAATAGCTAAATTAAAGTGAAACCTGAGAAATCCCCACCCGGTGATTTGTCACCAGAGAAGTTCACCCCTTTGTTCTCACCCCATCCACACTCAACCCCAGCTGTGGGAAAAGTTTCTCCCTGGTTTCCCTGCATGAGGGGCTCCACCTGCCCCGTTTTTATTCCAGAAAATCGATTTCAAGAGAGGAAATCCATAAATGCCAGTTTGTCACATCAGGTGATTCACAGGATTCGCCTGAAAATCTTCCACTCTGCTCATGCACAGGTCTGATTGCTGGTTTGGGATTTCTCAGCATCCTTTCTGTCCTTTCTGAGAGGAAAAGGGAAACTCTGCCCCTGGAATGATGGAAACAACCAGTTGTGGCCTGGGATTATCAATAAAAGCCCTCATATTTTTGGGGCCAATTTTTCTTCCTCCCTTTTGGGGCTAATTTATTCCCTCTTTTTTGGGCCTGGATTTTTTCTCACCCCCTTTTTTTGGGGCTGATTTTTCTTCCCACCCTTCTGGGGCTGATTTCTTTCTCCCCCTTGGGCTTTTGATTAAACTGAAGCAAGTTAAGGACCACCCCAGCTTTTAATTAAAAAAAAAATAATGATAATTAAAAAAAAAATAAATAAATTGGGCAGTCTCACTTGAGGAAAAGAATGATTCCATGAAATCTTTTGTGGGAAAAAGTGGTTCTGAACAGCCTCTGTTCTACCAAATCCTGTAAAAAATTGAGGAGGGCACAGCCAGGTCTGACAGGGGAGGGGAGCTCTGAACCACATCACAAAATGTTCCTCTCATCCCCTGCCCCCAGCACAGGCTCTGAATGAGGGAATTGGGAATGCAGGTCAGGCATGGAGGCTTTCCCCACCTCCCCAATTTCCTCATCTCTTCCTAAATTCTTTAAAATGAACAATCTGCTGTGCCTGACTGAGCTGGCTCAGGGGCAGAGCTGCGTTTTCAGACCCCGTGGCAGGAGTTAAAACTTTCCCTGCACACAAAGCTGCAGTTTGGGGCTGCTCAGGATGATTTCCTGGGACTTGAATTCACTTTGGATATGTAAGAAACCTGTTGCTATTTCCCTTCCATAAACTCGCAGGCAGAACTGGAATGAAGTTGAAAAGCAAGAAGAAAAGTCTGCATATATAAAATAGGAAATAGAGAGAAATAGAGAGAAATTGAGAGAAATAAAGAGAGATTAAATAAAAATAGAGAGAAATAGAGAGAAATAAAGAGAAATGAAATAGGGAGAAATGGAGAGAAATCGAGAGAAATAAAGATAAATAGAGAGAAACAGAGAAATAGGGAGAAATGGAGAGAAATAGAGAGAAATGTCACCTGTCTTTCCAAACCAAGACACCACCCCGCCTCCAGCATCTGGCCATGGGAAATCTCCTCATTTCAGGCTCACTTTCAGTTCCCTGGTGCCACCCAGCCCTGCACCCGTTGCCGTGCTACAGAGCAAATATTTTCCCCATTTGGGTTGTTTGACAACAAACAAAACCCCGTGGGGAAGCGATTTTCTGCTTTACTCCGGGGAGAAACGAGCCTTGAAACCAGAGCAGGCTTCCAGGGCAATTCCTAGAAATGCAACAGGGAATAATAATAATAATAATAATAATAAAAAATATATATTCCACGTGGTGTGGGATTGGGTTCACCTTGGGGCAGCCACACCAGGGAGGGCTGGGATTGCAGCAGGAGCCATTCCCAGCCCGGGTGCTGAGGAGATTTTCCTCCTCCCCTTCCACAGAAATGTGTGGACACAATTGATGTGCAAATAATGCTTTAAAAGTGTATAAAATACAGCTGTGACTTTGAGGAAACAAAACCAGGGAGAGAAACACGAGAGTTTTTCAAAGCAGGGCTGGCTCAGGCAGCGTTGGCTTGGAATATCCAGAAAATCACGTTCAGTTCTTTTATTTGATCTTCTGTGGACTTCAATCATTCACCCACCGCACCGAATAATAAACTTGGGTTTAACTAAGCCTGAATTAGGGTTTAGCTAGTGCACGTTCTGCTCCTGGGGGCAGCAGATTGAGCATCCCCATTGCCTTTGGAAATCATTTCCAGGATGTCATCAAGAAATGACATTTAGAGTGTGCCCAGTCTCTCGTTTCGATTGGTCTGATCTCAGCAAACTCGGGATTCTCTGGCAGATTCCAAAGGCCTTTGGAGTTCTCCCTGAAAGGGGAAGTGACTACATTTAAATTACCTCGTTATCGGCTCAATGGGGAGGTGTTGGAGCATTTTATCCCATCTCTAGGTGATTTCTGTGGCCTCCCTCTCCATTTTAAACGCATTTAACAAAGGCAATAACAATTAAAACAAAGAGGGATTGATCAGGCGGCGTTTTATTGTCACCCATTGCTTGGCAAAGACGCGATAATTTGGGAAAAAACGAGATTTTTTTTTTCTTTTAATACAGTAACAGCAGGACGAGGCATGAGGATTACACAGGAAAAAAATGGAATATTCTAACCAGGACTATAAATCATTTGGAGGGAGAACTTTCTGGCTCTCTGCTTAGTCAGCCCCACAGGCCGTGAGGATTATAAATTGAAAGGGCAGCTTGATGGACGGGACACAAAAATCCCTGCGGCCTCCAAGCCCTTCGGGATCACTCCTGGAAAGCTCCTTGGGGTGAAACCTCTGGAATTTACCCTTTGTCCGTGACCCAGAGCTCCTGGCAGGGCTCAGGAAAAAGTTTTTCCTCCTGTACCCATCCCACCCTAGTGGGTTTCGCCCTGGCGATCACATAAGAGTTGAAAACACTGCACAATTATTTTAATAATAATATAAATATAAATATAATTATCAAATATAATATTAATAATATATTATAAATATAAATATAAATATAAATATAAATATAAATATTAAATAAAAATATAAATATTAAACAAATATATAATTTTATTAATAGTATAGTTATTATTTAAATAATTAATAATTTTATTATATTAATAGTATATAATTTATTATATAATATTTATTTTAATATAATAATAATAATTATTATTAATTATTATTATTATTCCTTTCCCTTCCTTGGGAAAAAGAAAAAGTGAAACTAAACTTTAGCCCTACTCAGCACCACGAGCTGCTCTTTGCCTCCAGCTCCGTGGATCCTGTGCTGGTTTGCAGAGTTTTTTCCCAGAGTTTGGGATATTTTGGGTCTGGCCAGGCCGTGGTGGGGCAGTAAATCTGAGAGGAGATGACAATCCCTGATGTCAGCACCGTGACCTCTGCTAAGGGACATTGCTCTCGTGTTTTAGGGCTTGCAGGCTCCTTGAAAATAAAAATAAAAATAAAAATAAAAATCCCCCCCCCCAACAACTGAACAACAAAACAAAAAGAGGAAAAAAAATCAGAGCAAAGTTCAAGGCTTGTTAAATACCTGGTAATTATGAATGTAGCAAATCTGTTCACTCAGTTCTTGCCGTACCAGCGACACCACGGGATCTGAGTCGATAAAAGCTGATTTGAAAGTGCAAATCCCACCCTCTTCGAGGCTGATATTAAAAGCCAAATTTATTCACTTAAGGCTTTTTTCATTTCAAGAGACTCCCACAAAGTGTTTTCAAAGGCAAGAAGGAGTTTTATCTGGGATTGCCCACCCCATCAGTCAGGACAATTCTCTGCTTTGTTCTCCCTTTCACCACTTTTTTCTTTTTTTTCTTTGTCTCTTTATTTCAGCTCTTTGCCGTTTGATTTATTCAAGACCCACAGGAAAAGCCTGGGTGAGATCCTCACCTGCCCAACAACCTGGAAATCAAATAAAAGCACAAATTCTGAAGGGGCCTGGTGACCTCAATCCCCACGGCTCCATCTATTTTCTGGGAATTTTCTGCTCCCGTTTCCTGCAGCACAAGAGGAAAAGCTCTGCAAGGAACAAAGCTCAGAGCCCCTGGAAACCACCCCAAAATCTTGGTTTGGTGCACTCAAAGCTCCTCGGAGCAAAATGAAGAGCAGCAGTCAGGCCAGACATGAAGAAAAAAAATGGTGCATTTAACACTGGATGCTGCTTTTAATTAAATAATTAATAGAAACAATTAATTAGCTGATTTCTTGTTAATACAAGGAAGTTTTGCAAATTTCAAGAGCTACCCCATGAGTGGATTTTCAGCTTTGTCTAAAACCCAGTCCTAGGAAATTAAAATACAAAAAAAATCTAAAAATATCTTAGAAAATCTAAAAAATATATATATATATAAAATTTAAGAATCTAAAAAAAATGTAAAATAATCTAAACATAAATCCAAAATAATCTTAAAATAATCTTAAAATAATCTTAAAATAATCTTAAACAACCTTAAAAATGGTAAAAATATCTTTAAAAAGCTTAAAAAATATCTAAAATACATCTAAAAATCTCTTTAAAATCTCTTTTAAATCTACGGCCTTAACTTCCACTCCTTGAGGGTATTTATTGCTGCAGGGCATAAATCCAGCTTTGCTCAGCAAGGACCACATTTCCTGCCATGGAGAAAAGAACAAATTTGATCTAAAATATTCTTTTTCTAGGAGAAAACCTGTAACCAGCAGGCTCTGAAAGGTTCTGAAGTGGAGATGTTACCCAGGCTTAGGTAGGCAGCTGCCAATTAAAAGATGCTCAGGGAATGGAATTCCCAAAATGAGGAATTTCAGCCTCAGCTCTGGCTGATGGGATCCTCTGGATGCCTCTGGATGAAACCTTTTTGTCAGGAAAAAGAAAATATTCCTATTTTTCCCCACCCCCAGGCAATGAGAACTGTAAATACCCAGCGCTGCTGAGGCATCAGAACCCAAATTATCTCCAAGGAGAGAATTCTGGGCAGGTCACAAATCCAGCTCCAATTTCACTCAGCAAATATTTAATTTGTCATCTGCTAATTAACTGAGTAGCTGGAACGTTTTCCAAGGTGCCCAGGAAAGTTCCAGGCCCTTTCAGGAGGATTTTAAATCCAGTGATGCACTGCCTTTGGCTCAGGGAAGTGAAACCAGAACGATCTCTGGATTTACAGCAGAGAGGGAATTTCTGAGCAGGGCTCTGAAGGGTTTTGTCGTGGTTATTTCTGTGTTTTTCTCTGCTCTGTCCCACACTTTGATCCCTCGCTTTGTGCTGCTTCTTCATGAAACAAATTTCACCTGTTTTCCATCCATGGAGCTGGGCATGGCCGGGGGTATCTTCCCCTCTCCTGCCACAGAAAGTGTCTGACTTCATTTGCAGCATTTGCTAAAGGTTTGTAGCAATCCCAGCATATTTTAATTGGCACTTTCCACCCTGAAAATGATTCCCTCTCCCATTCTTGATCCTCTCTCATTCCACTTCATCTTTATTGAACTGAAATTTGGTTCCTGCCATATAGAAACCCAAGGATCCCATTTTTTTTTTTTTTTCCTTCAATTTGAAGCCATTTCCAGCCATTTTCCCCCTGCTTTTTCCCTTTTAACCAGGATCCATTCCTGGCACTGCTCTCGCTCTGCCCAACCCCTTTAGCAATAAAACACCTGGGAGTGAACAGGGAATGTATTGATTTTTCCACATAGCTGCTGGCCACGGATCCACATTCAGAATATAACATGGAATCTCTGGCTTCTATCAAAATATGAAAGAAAAATTCAATGGAAGCAAAAAAAGAGAGATAAAAAAGATTCAATTAATGGAGGCTTTGTTCAGTCCCTTGGCACACAGGTATTTAAAAAAAAGAACATTTATGTTGTACAGCAGCCTGCTCTGCAAAGCTGTGCCATTCCAGATATCCCTGCTAGGACAGGAATGTTCTCCTCACATCCCAGCCTCCTGTGGTTTTCCAGACTTCTGCCATTCATGGGAAAGATGCACCTCTAGAAAATGGAATTCCATCCCAAGCCCAGCCCTGGCATTTTATGTTTTATTTTTATTTTTATTTTTACTTTATTTTTATTTTTATTTCCATTTTTATTTCTATTTTTATTTCTATTTCTATTTTTATTTCTATTTCTATTTCTATTTCTATTTCTATTTCTATTTCTATTTATTCATTTTTTGTTTTAGTTTTTATTTATTTGTTATCCTTATTTTATTTATTATTCTTATTTTGTTTATTTATTATTCTTATTTTATTTATTTATTATTCTTATTTTATGTATTATTCTTATTTTATTTATCATTCTTATTTTGTTTATGTATTATTCTTATTTATTATTCTTATTTTATTTATTTACTATTAATATTTATTTATTTATTTATTCATTCATTCATTCATTTACTCTTTGTTTAAAATTTATTTTTATTTAACCAGGCAGCTTTTCCTTGCATGCCAGGGTGGGTTTGGCCCCAATACCCGGGGCTATTTTCACAGCCTTAAGGAGAGGCTGTGCTAAAACACTGCCTGGTGCCACCAAGCCTTGACGTCACCGTCACAGATTAAAGGGACTCGGAGGGGCCAAAGCCTCCTTAAGCAGTGACAGCAAGGTCACTTTGTGCCAGCCTGGCCTGCCCTGGGGACACCTCCGTGCCCCACATCCCATCCAGGAAGGGCAGGGAGGGAATCTCCCAGCAGGGGTGAGCACACGGGAGCCAGAGCAGCAGGAAACAAACACAATTCTTCATCTGGCTGGGCTGTTTCGGAATGGCCACTTCATTCTGGGGGGTCATGTATTAATATACCTTAAAGAGATTAAAAAGGAAGGTTGTCTCTGTACGACATGAAAGAACAATACTCAAGCACTGAGATGTCCAAGGCAAAAAAATCCAAGTTACTTTGTAAAAGTTCTGCTCTTAAACGCTGCAGTCCAAAATGATTTTCATGAAATTCCTGAAAATTCTTCCAAGCACGTGACACCTCCCTTGGCACCTCTGTCCTACAGAAAATATTCATTGGGTTATAGTGATTGTAAAGTCTAAATTGACTTGGAAGGACCAAAACTGTGGGGTTTTTTTGTCTTCTTTTCTGTTAGAGTGGGGATGAAATGCTCAAGAGATGCAGCTCATGTTGGGACTCAGATGGTTATTAATTCTTATCTGTGGTACAGTGTGACAATATGGCACAAATGAACGACACTCACACACTGAGATGTCCAAGGCCAAAAGGGGCAGTTTATTTACAGACCTCGACATTGATAGAATTCCAACGGTGACCGTGGATTGGAGGATGAAAATTGTCCTCTCCAACCACATTGGTCAACCAACAGTCCATCAGTTCTCTCCTCCTCCTGAAAGGAATGCAAAACAATCATTATTTACATGGAAGTGTGTGAGAAACTTTATCTCAAAAAGCAAAACATCAGAAGGCTCAGAAGAACTTTAGAAAAACAGGACAACTCAGAATTGTGGAATTGGGTTGGGAAGGAGCTCAAAATCCTCCTGATCCCAGCATCCGAGGGCAGCAACACCTTCCACCATCCCAGACTGCTCCAAGCCACAGGAATTTTACGGAGCTGCATCTCCCCGCTCCTCCCCAGGGTTTCTCTTCCTCTGCTGATGTCTGGGCACTGATAATTATTGACTAATTAACAGTAAATACAATGACAGAACAGCCCAGGTTGGAAGGGACTCACAAGGATCAAAGTCCAGCTGCTGACAGGAGCTGTGCTGTGACTAAATGGGATGTCTGTGATTCCCTCAGTTTATGTGATTTCAATTGCAGTTGATATGATTTTTAATTCCAATTTCAGTTGATATGATTTTTAATTTCAATTGCAGTCGATAAGATTTTTAATTTCACTTGCAGTTGATATGGTTTTTAATTTCAATTGCAGTTGATACGATTTTTAAGGGCTGTGGAAACACAAGCTCAGTTCAGCAGTTTTTGCCTGTCATTCTTATAAGAGACAGCAAAGAAGTTGTTATGCTCTGCTGGCCTTAAACCTAAGTTTAAGAAGTGGCTTAAGTAAATGTGCATGGAAAGATGGTTTGAAGAGCTCTGTTAATGCTGCAAAACTCCTTTATTCCTTTGATCTGACAAAACTTTTCTTATGAAATAAAATTCCCCACATACATCACCGAGGACTTGTCTGCAGCACCACTGAATTAATATCACTCTTGGAATTCAATCCTTCCGTAACTGCAGTGACATTTGGAAGAAGTCCCCACGCTCAACTTCTCTTGCAACTAATTAACTGTGGCACCATAAATATTTTAGGAAGCACCACAAACAGTTTTCTTGAGACTTTTTTTTTTTTTTTTTCAGTTGATTGCAAGGCAAGAACTGCTGCTGCTCCCAGAGCTCTGCTTTGCACAGGAATGGAAACCAAAGCCTGTCACACTCTCAGGGAATGTCTTCCCAAGCATTTGCTCCCAGGACAGTTAAATTAGAAACCAACCTTTAGCTCCTGCCAGCACCCCAGAGAGTGAAGTTTCAGTGTCTGTGATGCCTTGGGAGGGCTGAGCTGGAACAGGGGCTGGACAGAGGCAGAGAATAAAGCAGAGATTTATTCAAAGGCCTTTAGGGTGCACCTTGGGCAGGACAAGAGCCTGGCCAGGGCTGCACCCAAGGGGGACCCAAAATGGTCCCCAAATGGACAAAGGGTCACCAGGTCTGACACTTGGATCAGTTTGGCTCCATTTGCACCTTGGGGTTGAATTGTCCAATTGCAGCTGCAGGGTGTGAGGTCCCATCCTTCTTGTTCCTCCCTCCAGCCCCCCTTGTTTGTGCTTTGGGGCTGAAAGTTGTCCTTGGTGTGCAGCAGGACCAGGATTTGTTTTGTGTCCCTGCTGTGTGCAGAGCTGAGTGAGCCTGGATGTGAGGCTGAGAGCTGCACCCCTGGGCAGCACAGAGCCTGAAACACAGGGAAGGTAAAACTGAAGGCATCACCTGCACACGGGAGGACATCCCAGCTGCTCCCCCTCGCCCAGGCAGGACGGGCTGGACACAGAAATCCTGATTAATGTCACATTAACTTGATGTCACTTAAGCTCCAGTGAAGTTAATTTGGTTTGAGCCTTGAGCATGAGCCAGCAGGAGCTGTGTCCCCAACTCGGAGCTGTCAACCAACAGGCACAGCTCTGTGCCCGGACACTCCAAATTCACTACTTCCTTGAGTTTTGGACCTTCAGCTTACATGGGAAAGGCCCAAAAGTTCATAAAATCTGCTGCTGCAGTGAGATTTGTGATCTCTGTGAGTATTGACACTCATGTATCAGTTTAGCCTGAATTTTCTCTGCCATGAAATCCCTGAAATGCCTGGACAAGGTGGGATGGAATCCTTGGAACAGCACAAGCCAGAGAGGTTTTCAGGGAATGCAAAATCTGCAGGATTGCACTTCAATATTCCTGCAGGAGTTGGGGTTTTTTAGTCCTAAAGAAGTCCCCCAATGGCATTTCAGGTTGGAAACTCGTGAGTGGAAACCAAAGGGCTTTTGGCAAGCAGGGAACTGAAAATTTCCAGGGAATTTAAACCAGATCTCACTCCTCACACCGGTGTGGCAAGGAAAGCATCAAGAACAGGGTAAGAAGAGAAGGAGAGTCCCTCAAACATTCCTATTTTAGCTGGATTTCACAGGCACCGGTGATCACTTTGCATTTACACCGAATATTCCTGCTTTCCAGACGAACATTTGCCGGTTGGGAGTTAATTTCTCCCGTTAGACGCAGCCCTAGGCCAGGCTCAGAGCCCAGCACTCCCCAGTCCCAGCCTGACCTCTTCTGACCTAGTGAAGAAAATCAGTTTAAGCAGCAGCCTCTCCACGCTGCCTCTTCACCAGGCTGAGAATTTCGCTGCCATTCACACCCACCTGAAACCGATTTTGGCATTTTCGGCGCGATTTTTGCACGCCAGGGTTAAAGACAAAGATGCTGCTTTAGTTTGAGCAGGTGATAAAATCCTTTCTGCAGCTGAGAGCTCCACACGGGATTCCTCGGGGTGGAATTTTGGGGGGAGGGCAAAGTTCAACAACACCAGGAAAATGTGAGGAACTCTTCAATCCATAGAATCAGATTCTGAGCTGGAAGGGACCAGAGGATTAAAATCCAAGTCCAGGACGTTGAGGCATCCGAATGCAGGGTTTCCTCATGTCTTCAGGAAAACTGAAACCTGTGTTAAAATCTGTTGGGTTTGCTGGTTTTTTTTCCCCAAATCCCCATTTTTGGAGCCGTTTTCCCAGGTTTGTGTGTTCCACCCTTCCGATCCCCAGGGAATTGGTGCTGGGCCTCGCTGAGACAAACGAGCAATTAGCACTCATTAGGGGAGCCCTTCATTCCTCGACTTCCCAAACACATTTTCCCTCCCAGGAGAAGGAATCCCGCTGATTTCACAAACACAAACAATTTTTTACAAACCAAACCAGGCTGGGATTAATCCTAATCCCAGATTTTCCATGCCAGGCCCTGCAGAACCTCTCCCACCTCCCAGACATCCCTGGAGGATCATTTGTCCCGAGACAATTGTGGAGTCACCAACGCGACTCATCCAAATAAAAACGAGGTCCCACGTTCCCAACCGCTTTCAAAATGCTTTGCTAGCTCCGTGCATCTATTTCCCCTTTCCCAATTATTTTATTTCCACTTTTCCCTTCTTAAACCTGATTATTAATTTGCTCCAGAGCTAGGGAATATTGCTTTTGTTGCATGTGATCGTTCTGGAGATAACTGAGGAAAAGGGGAAATCTCTGAGCTGCAGAAGCAGCTGCTGCATCTCTCTCCAGGCTGAGCTGAGGTCTCCACACAGCAGAGGATGAAAATCACCGCAGTAATTTCTCTGCGACTGGGACAAATCCAAATTGATGCTCAATCCCCTTAATCCTGCAAATTATATGAAGTGTTACTCACTCCTCAGCATTTTCTATTTTATGTCATTTGTCAGAATGGATCCGGTTCTTACCGGCCAGGCCAGAAAATCACAGTGAGAACCAGCAGTGTTCCAGGAACATTGGGTTCTTGTTGTCCTGGCCTGGGCTGCAGAAATTCACTCAATGCCAAAACCTTCTAAATCAGGTGGTGAGAAGTGGGGTGAACGTGAGGGTATTTGGACAGATCCCTTTTTTTGGGGGGAATAACAGCAGAGAGCACCTCAAATATGGGAACAGCAACAGATCCCTGTCCCATCCGTGTAAGTGTCCAAGCACAGGCTGGAGTCTCTGGAAGGTCCCCTGGCCATGGATGGAGGGATGAGGTGAGTTTTAAGGTCCTTTCCAACCCAAATCATTCCATGATCTGTAGAGGAACATGTGGAGAGATGTTCCAGATCCTTTCCAGATGTGGAAGATGTTCCAGGTCCTTTCCAGATGTGGAAAGATGTTCCAGGTCCTTTCCAGATGTGGAAGATGTTCCAGGTCCTTTCCAGGATTCTGCCACCCCTTGGTGTTTGCAGGATTTTGGTTTCTAAAGCTCCAGTTCACTTTTAAATATTGCAGCTGCATGCACCAGCAGGCAGAGCCTCTTTTGGAGAGCCTGAGGACCCTCTGTCTGTGTTCTTTTGGGATTTGATACCTTTGGCAGGGATTAAATTACCCCGGGAATCAGAAGCCTCTGGCAGAAAGGAGGTGAGTTATCCACGATGTTTTCTACCTCTTGATCTAACCCCAGCATCCTCACATGGGAGAATTTCTTCCCAATATCCCATCCAAACCTACTCTTTGTCACTTCAAAGCCATTTCCCCCTGTCTTATCCACACAATTCCTGATGAGGACTCCCTGTCCCACTTTCTTGCCAGTCCCCATCAGACACTGGGGGAGCTGTTAAAAAATCCAAGTTACTTTGTAAAAATTCTGCTCTTAAACGCTGCAGTCCAAAATGATTTTCATGAAATTCTGAAAATTCTTCCAAGCACGTGACACCCGCCTTGGCACCTCTGTCCTACAGTAAATATGGATTGGGTTATAGTGATTGTAAAGACTAAATCAACCTGGAAGGACCAAAACTGTGGGGTTTTTTATCTTTTTATCTGTTAGAGTGGGGATGAAATGCTTGAGAGATGCAGCTCATGTTGGGATTCAGATGTTTATTAATTCTTATCTGTGGTACAGTGTGACAATAGGACACAAATGACACACTGAGATGTCCAAGGCAAAAAGGGGCAGTTTATTTACAGACGTTGACACTTCTAGAATTCCAACAGTGACCAGGGATTGCAGGATGAAATTGTCCTCTCCAACCACACTGGTCAACCCAACAGCCCATCAATTCTCTCCTCCTCCTGAAAGGAATGTGAAACAATCATTATTTACATGAAACGTGAGTGACAAACTCCACCACAAAAGTAAAACATCAGAAGGCTTTAACAGAACTTTAGAAAAGCAGAGCGACATTACAGTCTCACAAAGTCTCCCATCAGACACTGGGGGGCTGTTAAAAAATCCAAGTTATTTTGTAAAAGTTCTGCTCTGAAACGCTGCAGCTCCAAATGTGAGCAATATCCATGAGATTTCTGAAATTGCCATGATTTAACTCGCCACTTAGAGGTTACAAGTTAAAACTTGAAACTTTGAAAAGGAGTGGTTTGATTTAAAATCACCAAATCTGAAGCTCCGAACACATCAAATTGGTAACTCCAGGCTTGGTTCCTGGCAGCAGGAAAACCTTGCCAGGAATTCCAGGCAGATCTGCACATACGTTCATGTATAAGGATATTTGGAAATGTGAAAAAAACTGGATAAGGAAGGGAAATCAGTTTTTTAGTCTCCCCCAAGTTATCAAGCAACAATTTCCCAGCAAAAATAAAGGTACTTCAGGCAACACCTGGAACCTTCCAGAATGAAACAAAAGGAACATCCCAGCCTGACCCCAGGGCACAGAGCATTCATTTGGGATAAACCTCTGCAGGATTCCCTTTTCCCAGGCTGTGTTTGCCACGGTGGGGAGCAGAGCTCAGCCCCAGCATTCCCTGTGGGTTGTTGGAGCCCGTTGGGATTGGCAGAATCCCGAGGGAAGCACAGAGCCCTGGAGAGGGGCAGAATTCCAATGAAATCAGCTCCATCCATCACTCCCAGTGCTGGCAGCCTTGGACCCTCCCAACACTGCAATTCCTCTCCCAAACCAGAGAATAATTCTTCAAGTCAAAAAAGCTTAAACAGAGCTGGAAAAAAAAAAAAATCTCATTTACAGGGAATTTTCCCCTTATTCCAATAGCACAAGAAATATCCAGAATTCAGCATTTCTTCCAATCACTGCACAAGGTTTTAGCAGTTTCAGTTTCATTATTTCGCGTCTAGAAAACCCAAAATTGTCCCCAGAATTGAACTTTAGCAAAAAGCAATTCAAATAATTTAAAGCAAGGGTGTTGGGGTGGGGTGGAAGATTTATATGGCCGAGGGGGAAAGGGGAGAAAGACAAAGAGGTCAAGTTAAAAAATAAATTGGAGGAGAGTTGGGAGTGAGCCCTGAATGGATACAAGGCCATAATTTCCATCTTCACAGTCCTGTATTGAAAATAGCAGATATTTATATCTATATCTCTATTTATATATTTGTATTTATATTTATTTATATATATACTGTCCTAATTTATCCCCGGCTGCCTGGTTATATATTGGACCTCTCCACTTACAGCAAAGAAAATAAAATTATTTGTATTTGAGGCTCTCAGGTTCCCAAATCCTTCTCCTCCCAGCCCAGCTGGCAGCTGCCTTCAAAATGAAAATCCTGCTGTCAGCTCAGGAGCAGGGATAACCCTATGGAAACTCCCTTCTTTTTCAGTTCTAAGGGGTAAAATCCCAATTTTTTTAGCACCAGCATCCCTCCGGTAGCACAGAAAACTCTTTATGACCTCTAAGATACTTCAGCAGCATGAATAACTTCATTTATAGATGTTATTTTTCTCTTTTTGGGAGGAATTGAAGTGAGAATTTCTGCTGGAACAGCACAGGATGCTCCCCCTGCTCAGGAATAATTTCCTTGCTTGCTCCTAAATTAGGGAGAAGCACCAAGTCTAAACCTTAAATACAGGCTGCAAACACACTCCATAACTTTAAAAAAATTAGAAAGTATTTCATTTTTAATGAAATTAAGAAGAAAATGAGAAGAAGAAACAGAAGAGGGTTACAAAACTCAATTATTTTGCATTTAAACCCACAAAAAAGTAGCAACAACTCAAATAGCTACAGCCTGTGCAAGACTTCAACCTTATAAAATACAAAGCTGAACTTTCCACGGTAAAATTCCAGGATTTTTTTCCTAGGTTTTTTTATATTTTCTGTAAAATTCTGGGGCTTTTCTTGTTGCAGAGAGGTGAATTTGGCTGTTCTTGGACTCTGCCTCAGACACCAGGACATGGAGCAGGCACAGAAAAAAGAGAATATTCCACCACTCAAATGAGAGACACAGAAGGAGGAACATCACCCCTGATCCATGGAAATACTCTGGCAAAGCCAAAAAAAAAAAACAAACCATGAAACTCGCTTGTAAAACACACAAGGTTTTTGAAAAGGATGCATTTGGGCTCTTCTTGTTTCATTTCTGAGTGTCTTGGGTCATATTTTGCATTATTTTTGTTCAAAACTCACAATGACCAGAGATTCATGGGTTGATGACTTTGTTTTCTTGTTATTTTGACTCTCCTATAAATCAGTAAATAGTGGGAATCGATATTAAAAATAATACCCAAAGCAGGAGGATTCTAAAAAATCCTAAGAGCTGCTACTGCTGCCTTTTAGAGCAGGAAAAATAACTTTAATAAAGCTTTGAGCGTTGTTCCCCTCTGTCCTGGTGTGTTCCAACAGGTAAAGGTGCCCAGGGAAGTGGAAATATTCCAGAACATTGGAAATACTCCTAATTCTGGAGAGAAGATGTGGAAAAAAAAAAAAACCCTACTTTGGAAAAGATTTCCCCAAATGCTCAGACAGAACCATTTTTGCTCCACTCATCAAGAAGCACAACACTAAATATGAATATTCTACTGCGACGGGAAAATTAAATCAAAATGTTTACCGCCTCCAAGTTAAATATTTTACTCTGGCTGAGGGGAAGAAACTGAAACAACCCGGCAGAGCTTCGTGGTGGGGACAAAACTGCTTTTCCTCCTCGGGTTGTGCTGCCCAAACATTGTGAGCAGCTCTGATAAACATCTGCATAATGAGTGTAAACACGTGTGATGTCGCAGACGACAGAAAGAACTCACAGCTTGCGATGTTCCAGGCGGGAAAGAGAAAACTTTATTTACAGAATCAGCATTTATCGAATTCCAGCAGTGATCATGGATTGGAGGAAGAAAATCTTCTTCTCCAACCACACTGGACCATGCAGCAGTCCATCAACAGTTTCTTCCTTATGAAAAGAATGTAAACATCTCTAGAGTTTACAATGACAAATGGCTTGTTTATATGAAAGTGTGTCTGACTCCAAAGACACAGAAGGCTAAAGATAAGACTTTTACAAACTCCTTAAAGGAGACAGAGGAGAACGGCAAAAACCCAGACAACAGTGTGCAGGGCGGGATTAAACATCATTTTATGATGGGGGTTGGTTGTGCCTGGCGTGGGCACAGCGTGGGCAGCAGCTGCTCACCAGCTTCTCACCACCTCCAGCCCTGGGGTTTTCTGCCAGGGGAAACCTGGATGTGCTCAGCCCCAAGGGCGTTTGGGGTCCTCGTGGGATGTGGGGTGGTGGGCATCCCGAAATTTCGTTTTTAGCTCGCTGTTGCTTTTTTATCTTCTTTTCTTCTGTTCGGGCCAGGATTAAACGCTCGAGAGGCGGGTTCATGTTTGGACTTAGCTGTTTGTTAATTCTTATCTATAGTAGAGTCTCAGTTGTGTGTTCTAGCTAACAAAGTGAAAAAATAGCTCTGTTTCTATCTCTCTCCAAGGCCTTTTAAGCACAAACTGTCCAATTATGAAATGACACCTGAATTATTTCTCCTTTTACCCCAATACCCAACTACCCCTGGCCCACAGTGCGGATTTTTCTGCCCAATTACAAAACACCCCCAGAGCCGTGGGGAAGGAGGTGAAAAAGAAGGACTCAGCCTCTGCCCCAAACCCTCCACCTTGCTTTATCTCTGTATCACTGCATTCTAAACCCTGAAACGCTGAGTTTTGCCCCCTGTGCTGTCACACACTTCTGTCCAAACCACACACCCACAGTCCCAGCGCTGTCACTCAATTTTGGGAGCTGTTCCACGGCCTCAGGTGGAATGCAGCGTTTGCTTGGGGGTCAGTGCCTGCCAGCACAGAGAGCCTGGAATCCTCAGTGCCCAGGGCTCCAACAACTCAATATTGAGTTTTACTCACACGTGGTGATTACGTCTCTCCAGTCATGAAGTGAATAAAATGAGATTTTTTTTTTTTTTTTTTTTTTGGCTGCAGCTCTTTCAGACCCTCAGAAACTGCAAAACCTCCAGGAAAAATGATCCCTCAGCTCTTTTCAGCAAGGACTTCGCAGCAGTAGCTCTAAAACAAATGTTTGCCCATGGAGAGGCTCTGTTTGTTCAGGGCAAATAAAGAATAAATCAGGGGGGTTGTTGGGAATAACTCATGGGGCTGATGCTCAGGGCCTATTTTACTCCATGGAAAACTCTTGTCAGGGTCCCTGTCCCCTCTTGGAGGACACAAACTCTGTCCCTATTTTTAGACCTGGCCCTAAGTCAGGGATGGATGGATGGATGGAAGGAAAACAAGTGGAGTAAAATTAGGATGTCGAGTGAATTGTCCACCCTCTGTGTAAAAGGCAAGAGGAGAAATCAGTCCCTAGGAAATCACAATTTTTCTGGGAAAAGAAGCAGCATTTTCCTTGGGATGCCAGGCTCAGCAGGTTGGGAATGACATCAACCACTGAAAAACTCCAATTTTCATTGATCTGAGCCAAAATCTATTGGCTAATCTCAAAAAATAATATTATTTGAAGCAGCAGGGACAGTGAGGGAGATGTGGGCAAGGATGAGGTGAGGGAGGAGTGTGATGCACCCACAGCATCCTGGGGAATTTTTGGGACACAGCTCTGCCAAACTTCCCAATTTTTTTCTCCCACTGTGGATATATCAGCCTCATTAAACCAGAATGACATAAACCTCCCAGGGCAGGGAGGTTTAAATTCACCTGATCTCCAAAAAACAAATTCACCTGATCTCCAAAGAGGGTTTGGGATCAGCCTCGGAATTCCCTGAGGGATCCCTGAGTGACCCCGACACCTCCTGTGATATTGGAAATTATTTTAGCTGGGCTCTGCCAGCCCAGGAGGGGAGGGAGATGGGTTTGGGTTTATTATTGACTCTCCTCAGTCCATTGATGGGATTTGTGAACTCAACAGATCTGTAATATAAATTATATAAATATATAAATACAAAATATATGAACATAAAAATATTGTGCTGGTTTGTCCCATTCTTCAGTGAATGTGAGAAAACACAGGCTCTGTCTCCATAATTTTTATACTGGATTGACTTTTTAAAAATACCTGCTTGAATTACCTTTTATAGCAGCTCTCTAATCCAAAATTTTAGCAATTTTAGCAGCATTTTAAGCAGCAGGGGCAGGAGGAGGAGAACTGTTGACGTTCTGATGTTGTTCTTCCAGATATTTACGCAGAGGAGTGTTTGCCACATCAAACTCAGCTGGAAAATGCACAAACAAAGTGGTTTTCCAAAGCACAAACCCTGCTGGTCATGTTTCACTCTCAGCCCACCTCTGCAGCAATCCCTGAGAATTCCTGCAGTTCCTGGCTCCCAGTTCTGCCCCAAAGGCAGCAAGGCTGAAGTGGAGAATTGGAATTAAAGCTGGATTTCAGCTACCTGAGATCCTGCTGATCCTTCCTGTCCCCTCCCAGGGGTTCTCATTAACACCAGGCACTGGTGGGACTCCAAGCCTACTCCAGGATTTAATTAAGGCAGGACTAATTGACTTCCTTAAAGGGGATCTTTAATACAATAAAAATCGATCTAATATTATCTAAATATCTAAAACCAGATACAACAAAAATATCCAAGTATGACTGCAGACTTGCTGCAGTGATCCTGATTTTCCCTTCCCAAAGTGCTGCTGTTGACTTTTTTCCAGGAATTTTTCCATCTCCCTCCATAGGATATGCAACGTTAATCTGTTACTTGACAGTAATCTTTGCCTGTCGTGAATCACATCCCCTCAGTAAAAACAGACTTATTTCCCCCCTAATTCACCCCAGATCCACACTCCAGACACTTCCCAGTTGTTTTATCTCGGAAGGATTAAAACACTGGCAAATATTAAATTTAATCCACTCCAAGTGGGGGGGGGCAGAAATTAATCCTAATTAAGCCTCAGCAGCTGTAATTCTGAGCAGGATGAATTATCTAATGGGGATTCTTGCTGAGGAACGGGGCTGAGTCATGGGCATCCCATTTCTTCTGGGCTGCAAATCAACGCAGTGAGCGCAGCTATCAACCCGAGAGATGAAGGGAACAATTCTTTTATTCCAAAATCAATGTCAGGAAATTGATGCCCCAGCCTCCCCGGGCTGGAATGGCACAGCTCTGGTTCTGCAGAATGAGAAAAGGCTCAGAGCTGTTTGCAAAGCAGGGGGAGCAGAGCTTTTGTTAGGGATGAAAACACCAGGAACCTGTGGCACAGCAGCCTGAGAGAATTTGGCTCCTTTTGAGCCCAAAAAAACTGTAGGAACTGAAGGTTTTTATCTCCCAGGCAGCTCAGAGTGCCCAGCTTGGGAGTGTTGGACACCTGAACTTCAGAGGATGATGAACAATTTGGGGTGGAGGGATTTCATTGGGACCACCAGCAACTCCTGAGTCCACTTTGCCTCATTTGCACAGCACTAAATGCTCGTTATCTCATTAATTATCACCTGCATGGGGTTAATTTCTATTTATTCCACCCCCAGGAGCACAGCCAGTGGTGCCCTGTGGAGAGGTGAGCCCTAGTTCAGTGTTTTAGGGGTGTAAGTGACCCAATTTCTGATTGGAAAGGCCCTGCTTTAGTGGATTTGGGGGATGGAGAAGCCCTCCAGAGGCTTTGGGAAGTTGTTGGATAAATGCTGTGTGTGCAGAACGTGCTCAGAGTTCCTCCACGTGCACCTCATGGAAGGGAAATCAGCACAGAGTTGATTCTTTCTTACAAACTCTTTCATTCAGGGGCTGGAAAAGTTTCCAGCTGCCACCAGATACCAAAACCTTGCTCCATGGATGAGCTGCTGAAATTCCTTCTTTTGTGAAATTGCCAAATCCTGACTGATATCTCACTCCAGGTTTTCTTCCTGTGGATGTGCAGGGCAGGGAGGAGACTTTGGGGAAAGGCCCTCATGTAATGCAGCCCATAATAAGCAGCCATTAAAGGGATTTAATTAAGTATTGGCCTCTAAACCAGAATGACATAAACATAATGTCATGATGCAGGACAGAAATGTTCCAGTTTGGCTCTAGGATTGTTGTTTACTTGTTTGTTTGCATCTGAAATAATCTTTACCCCAATTCCCTAGTTTTCTTCCATAAATACACAAAATATTAGCTGGCTGCTCGATGCAGTTCGAGCTAAATATGGCTTTTTTCATTTCAGATGGCTCTTTTTTGCTGCCCTAAAATGGCAATCCGTGTGCAGGGCCATGCTCAGCGTGGGTAACAGATGTTGTGCCTGAAATACTCCTGTAAACAAGGCCTTGAGACGCAAGGTTTGGGAGGCCCAGGCTGTAAAAACAAGGCACAAAAAAAGATCAGCTCAGCCAGGTCATCACTGGGATCGTTATTCCCGTCTTGGGGTGACAAATCTGCATCTCCACGTGATTTCTCAAATTGCTGGAAACCATTGATAAATATGAGGACCCAATAATTGATTGCCAATTAGACAAAATTTTATTAAAGCGAGGAGCTGAAGTGAGCAGCGCTGGGAAAGCTGGAGAGCACAAGTCTCAGCTCCTGCTCCACACACAACTTTTAAAGTTTTCCCTGTAGTTTCCCATTTTTATCACTTTTTGGTTACACACACCCCTTGGTCCCTCCCCAGTCCATGTTTTTCTATATTTGGTCACAGTTGGGTCTTCCGATTCCGGGAGTCTGGGGTCTCCTGCCCTCTCAGGGTGGTCGGTGGATGAAGTCTCTCCTCTTCCTCACAGCACATCCCTGGGGACTTTCCACTGTGCTCAGCATGGTTTCACCAAATCTCCTGTTTTCTCTCCATTTTCATGTCTTATGATACAAACTTACATCATATTATCCTGCACCAAGGCCGGGCTCTCTCCAACTTTTCTGTTCCTGCAGTTTCTGCAACTTACAGTTATTGCTTAATATCCTCTATATATTTACAATTTCTGCAGTTTGTTTAATAGCCCCTACACATTTATAATTATTAACTATAATATTTAACACAAATTACCTAAATCATTCATTTCATTTATAACACCACTGAGGAGCAGGAGCTGCTGCTGTGGGTATTTACACCAGAGCTGGCTTTGTCTTTATTCCCCACAACAAACCCATCCAGGACTGGCTCACTGCACGCCAGGTGACAGCTGGGGACAGATCTCAGGTCATGGTCCTTGCCCTGGGGGGTGGCACCTCCCCAAGGCTCACCTGAGCTGCAGGAAGTCACAGGTGCTGCTGGGGCAGGGTTTAAACCTGCCTGGCTCTGGGCTGGGAGCTGATGGAGCCTTGGAGTGGCTCCCTGAAACACAGGCTGGGCAGAACTGGGAGAATAAAAGTGGGTATTTATTATTTATGATTAATTATTAGTTATTTTGTTATTTAGCGATTTTTAATTCTATTTAATATTTAATTTTTATTTAATATTTATTTATTTTTATGTAATAGTTTTATTTTTTGTTTAGTGATTCTTAATTCTATTTAGTATCTCATTATTCATTTAATTTTTATGTAATATTTAATTATTCATGTAATATTTAATTATTTATGTAATATTTAATTATTTATGTAATATTTTACCATTTAGCGATCTTTAAGTTCTACTTAATATTTAATTGTTCACTTAATGTTTATTTAATTATTTATTTAATATTTATTATTTAGGAATTATTTGTTAAAGGCCTTCAACAGATACACCTTGGACAGTCAGAAGCCTCCAAGTGGCTACACCCAAGCTGGATATTGGAGGTTTTTTTATAAGTTTGGTCCATTTACATATCAGGGGTTAATCCTCCAATTACAGCTCCAGGTAATGAAGTAATTTACTCCAAGTTTTCCCTCCCAGCTCACTGATTTTTACATCTCTCGAGGCCTGAGGCAGTGAGGTGAGTCCTTGATTCCCAGGCCTGGAGAGGATTTTTTTTGTCTGAATAAAACAGGAGAACAGCAGCTGGCAGGCCAGGGAGTTTTAGAGTTACACACTAAAGCAGTAGAGATCTAAAAAATATAAAAGCTAAATCCTAGGGCATCATGATGAGGGCGACAATCAGAGATGGGTTTCAATCAGAGATCAATTTCAGTATCAATCAGAGATCAGTTTCAGTATCAATCAGAGATGAGTTTCAATCAGAGATCAGTTTGAATCACAGATCAGTTTCAGTACCAATCACAGATCAATATCAATCACAGATCAATATTAATCAGAGATCAGAGATGAGTTTCAATCACAGATCAGTTTGAATCACAGATCAGTTTCAGTATCAATCACAGATCAGTATCGATCACAGATCAATATCAATTACAGATCAGTTTCAGTATCAATCACAGATAAGTATCAATCACAGATCAGTTTCAATATCAATCACAGATCAGTATCAATCACAGATCAGTTTCAGTATCAATCACAGATCAGTATCAATCACAGATCAGTTTCAGTGTCAATCACAGATCAGTATCAATCACAGATCTGTTTCAGTATCAATCAGAGATCAGGATCAATCACAGATCAGTATCAGTTTCAGTTACAGATCAGTTTGTCCTGCCCAGCTTTCCACGAGGGAACCCTCTGGGACAAAGGTTTGTCCCCTTGTCCCCTGAACTGCGGCCACCTCGCAGGGTGGCAGCAGGCCAGGCCTCCTTAGGACAGGGCAAAGGAAGGGTTGGACAGATTTTGTGGCTGTAGGTGTGTGATGTGAAAGGGGCAGGTGACAGTGACAGCACAGAGCAAGGCCAGCACATTTCAGCTCCTTAGGACAGGGCAAAGGAAGGGTTGGAGAGTTTTTGTGAGCGATGTGAAGGGGCAGGTGCTCGTTAACCTCCCTGAGAAGGCGTTGAAGCGTGCTGGCCTTGCTCTGTGCTGTCACTGTCACCTGCCTGCTCCATCAGGGCACTGCTGCTGTCACTGTCACCTGCCCAGCCCATCAGGGAGCCCTTCCAGGCTGGCAGCACCTTGGAGGAGCCACAGGAGCCCCGGGAAACCCAACTCCTGCAGGACTGAGGCGGCAGATGCCAAAGCAGTGACTTCCAAAGGTGCCCTGGAGAGGGCTCGGAAAATCTTATTTCTGGAGTGACCTTTAGCTGAGTTGTGTCCTGTGACAGCTGACGGGGCACAACACTGCAGCCTCAGGAGGTGGTGTCAGTGGTGTTGGGGTTTTGGTGGCTGAAAGAGGATTTGGGAGCCTCAATCCCACACTGGGAGAGGGGTGGGCTCTGTTTGCTGTGCCCTCGATCCTCCATCCTCACAGGTGCTGTCTCCTCTTCATCCTTTTGGCCAAGCATCCATGGCCTGTGCCAGTTAAAACCAGCTGGGACAGCTCAAACTGTTTAAATAAATAGATTTGATAAAGAGATTATAAGATTATCTATATAAATAATTATAAAATTAATTACAATATATCACAAAATATAATATATAATTTATTCTGTATTCTAATATATATACACAATATAAAAAATATATTGCATATATAAATATACATAATATCTTTATAATTAAATATATTTTTATATTTTATCTATACATATAAATATATAAAAATATGCATTTATATTATATAAATAAATAATATATTATGTATATTATAGAAATATATAACATATTATTATATTTCTATGTAAATGTAATAATATATAAAAATTATTGATATAAGTACTTATATAATTATATATTATATATATTATATGTATTATTATTGATATAAATAATTATATAATTAT
Organism: Phylloscopus whistleri; assembly: GCA_017589585.1. Taxonomy (NCBI): domain Eukaryota; kingdom Metazoa; phylum Chordata; class Aves; order Passeriformes; family Phylloscopidae; genus Phylloscopus; species Phylloscopus whistleri. The sequence continues at coordinate 521,625 of JADMLD010000349.1, forward strand.
CTAAATATTAAATTATCTAATGTGATGGTTTCATCACATTCTATATTTTATTTGACTGGGAGAATATAAAAGCGAAACAGGCTCATCTTTAAATTACAAAGATAGTTTATTTACACACACTGAAAGGATGAAAATAGGAAGGAAAAAAAACAATAAATGGAACTTTCAAAACACCTCTCTCTCCCTCTCTAAGTTTTCACTTTTCTAAACTCAACATAAAAAGACATAACTTGCAACTTTAGCCAGTTTTACCATTTTAAGATAATCTTTTATCAATTGTTCAGGAAAGGAGCCTCTTCGTTTTAATAGAGACTTTATCCACAAGGACTTCAAAGAACTCAAAACCTTTGCTCAAAAATCTACACATAAAACAATCACCTCCCCAAATTGTACATCTTTCTATGGTTTAAAGGAACAACCCAGTTCAGTCTTTATGTTCTAGAGAAGTCTAGCTAGAATTTTCAGCCACTCTTCCTCCTCTACCTTAATTTTTTTTTTTACACTCTTTTCACTGACTTCAGCTCCATGCTGTGTCTCTTTATGGTCTAATCACTGTATTTGTCTTTCGTTCAGGGAAAGGCCGGTGCTCAGAAGAAATCCATTTGCTAGCAGAGAAAGAGTTAAACTTGTCAGGCTTGTCGGGCTGCTCAGGTGATCTTGTTGCAGCGGGAACTAAAAAAGTCTGAAGGCCGCGCTGTTCTTTTCGGCCTGAAGCGGGGGGAGGGGGGGGAAAGAAGCATTTTGCAGCTGCCAGGGCTTCTCTTCCCCTCCCCCGCTGCTGCTGCTGTTCCCGGGGGCCACGCCTGGGTGGGGGGCGGTGACGGTGGAACACTCCTCGGCCCCGGCCCCGGTGACAGAAGCGGCTGCCGCCGGGGCTTCTCTTCCCCTCCCCGCTGCTGCTGTTCCCAGGCTCAGACACAGCCGAGCTGCGCTCTCAGGGGGCCCAGGCCGGGCCCGGCCAGGCTCTGTGCTGCTCGATGTTACCTGTGATCCAGCCGGAAGAAAAGAGAGAGCTCCTCCCCACACTCTCGGCTTATATGAGTATTACCCAAAAGTCGTAACTTACTTTTGAATAGTCAAACTATCTGCCAATTAAATAAAAATGATTTTTGATTGGACCATTCTTAACCCATGACAACATCCACCCCTCGACTTTTGCGGAATACTGTTATGATGTTATTATTTATGATCCAAATATTAAATTACCTCTCTATAAATATATATTTATTTATTAAAAAGACAGAATATAATAAATATATATTTACATCATATAAATAAATTATATATAATATATAACTTATTTATATAACATAATAAATACTATAGATAATTATATACCTATCTAAATATCAAATTATCTATATAATGTTATTATTTATGATCTAAACATTAAACTACCTACATCCCAACCTTCCCAAAACTCATCGCAGTCCTTCCAGAGCCAGTCCTTTGCTGCCACCATGTGTCGAGCCAGCACTTGGAGTCTCCGAGGTGTTTTTTGCTGGCAGATTTCACAGGGAACTGCAAATTTCTCCTCCCCGGAGCCTCTGGAATTTTCCTCCTGGATGCCACGGTTTTCCAAGTGCTCCATTTCCTCCCTGCCCCTGGATCCGAGCTGTCTTTATTCTTTTTCACGTGCTCCACTCCCGAAGGATTTAAATCCATTTTGAATGTCAATTGTTATGTGCCTTTACAACTTTAACACAAGGACTCTCTGACGGGGAATTGAATTCTATCCCAAGGTAATCTAAATTCACGAGTAGTTCCCTTTTCATCAATAAATGTGATTTTTTTTTTTTAATTTCTTTTGTCCCCTACCAAAAAAGGATGAATTGAAATCTCAGCAGGTAAATTTTAGTTCCAAAAGTGACCTGAAGGATGAAGGATTAAAAGCTGTATAATGATATAATGATCTATTAAAAATTGTCTGTAAGTGAGTATTAAATTGAATTTTTTTTTTTATTTTTTTTATTTTTTTTTTTTTTAAATCAGTGAGTTAATTTTTAGGAAAATCGCCGGAAGAGCTCGGAGAGCTCGGTAAGAGAGGCTTCACCCACAAGAGGGAGCTTAGTGAACGCGAATAGGAAGAGCCTAAAATCTTGAAATTGCGCTGAAATCTCCCCTCTGCCCGGCATCACATGGAAAAAGCACAACGGGAAGCACCATTAGTTGGTATTTTAGCGCCGTTCGTGCTTAAATTCCCGGAATTTCCCTGGGAATGATCAAGGACCAGTTGTGGCAAAATCACAGCTCTGCTGGTCCAAGGATTCCCAAGTGTGCTGGAGCAGAGGAGTTCCTTAGCACCAACTAATACAGGTTTAGAGGAGATAAAAATCAGATTTTTGGCCTTGGACAGATCAGTAAATGTGCTGCTGGTTCATACTTGGAGAAAGTTTATGCTGTGGGCTGTGAAAGTGTTTTTTTTTCCCTTCACTTATATCAAGAATACAATAAAAAATTATTAATCCACACAAATGTGGGCATAAAGGGAAGATGGAGAAGGCCCTGGGTTGATGTTGCAAAAATCAGATTTCATCTTCCAGGTTATTCGTGCAGCTCCCTGCATTGGCTCTTTGCTCACAGCAGTGAATTTGTAAAGAAAAAAAAATCCACATCCTTTTTAGTCTCTTAATGATATAAAAGGCATCAAACAATGGGAATTTATTAAAGTGAATACTGAGAGGAGAGAAAAACAACAGCATCTGAGGAGCAGAAGCCACTTTCTAGAGCTGCCTGGTGTTTTGTTGTCTAATTTTGAAGTATCTGGTGGGTTTTTTTCTTTCCACCTCCCTGTTCTCATCCAAACCCAGAGGAAGAATTCCTGAAATGAGGCAGGCAGAACCTCTTCCTGACAACCCAAAAGTTTAATTCCAGACCATTTATCCACAGAAAACCCTGATTTCTGAAGACCTGGGGTACCCCGGGGGAGTCTTTGAGTAACTCCTGGATGGGACAGGGAGAGGAGCTTTGATGGGAGAATTCCTGGGCTGGTTCTCCTGTGCTGGGAGCTGGGTTTGGAGCCACACCTCCTCAAGTTTGGAGTCAAACCCCCAAGCTGGACCCCTTTCCCATCCCCACAGAGCCCCTGATGCCGTGGGAAGGCTGAGCTGGAGCAGAGGCTGGACAGAGGCAGAGAATAAAGCAGAGATTTATTCAAAGGCCTTTAGGGTGCACCTGGGGCAGGACAAGAGCCTGGCCAGGGCTGCACCCAAGGGGGACCCAAAATGGTCCCAAAATGGACAAAGGGTCACCAGGTCTGACACTTGGATCAGTTTGGCTCCATTTGCACCTTGGGGTTGAATTGTTCAATTGCAGCTGCAGGGTGTGAGGTCCCATCCTTCTTGTTCCTCCCTCCAGCCCCCCTTGTTTGTGCTTTGGGGCTGAAAGTTGTCCTTGGTGTGCAGCAGGACCAGGATTTGTTTTGTGTCCCTGCTGTGTGCAGAGCTGAGTGACCCTGGATGTGAGGCTGAGAGCTGCACCCCTGGGCAGCACAGAAACACAGGGAAGGGAAAACTTCAGGCATCAATTCCTTCCCAAATCCAGCGTGGCACTGGGAGCTGATCCACTCCTTGCCCAAGCTGAGCGTTGGGAGGCCAAGGGACAGGGAGCCAGGGTGGCTTTTTGTCCCTCAGAGCTGCACCCCTGGGCAGCACAGAGCCTGAAAAACATCAAAGATAAAACTTCAGGCATCACCCCCAGCCCCCGCGGAGGGGCCGCCGGGTCGGTGCCCACGCTCGCCAGGGTGGTCGGCGCTGGGGGAAGCCCAAAGCAAACAAAGGCCAGCTGCAGCCAGATGTGGGGAGCGTTCGGGGTCACTGAGCCTCCGTCGGGCTGGGCAGCACGTGGCCCCGCTCCTGCTCCCAGGGAGAAGCCCCAGGAGCCGTCCCTGTCCAAAGGGAATCTCTGATTCTCCTCCTGAACCGTCGGAGCGAATTCCGAGCGCTTCCCGAGGCCTCAGGGCCGGGCCGAGCTCGCCCAGGTGGACAATCCCCAAGCTGTCCCTGCTGTCCCTGGCTCCTGTGTGAGGCCTTTTTCCAGGATAGCTGTGTTTTCCTGCTCAGGACTGGGCCGAGCTCACCCAGGTGGACAATCCCCAAGCTGTCCCTGGCTCCTGTGTGAGGTCTTTCCCTGGAGTTTTCCTGCTGCACCCGCCAGGATCAACGGCCTCGCTCCCCAGAACCTGTTTGGTTTTCCTAGGAAAGGAGATTCCAGAGGGGATTTGTTCCAAATCCCTCCAGCTCTGGTTGATCCCTTTGGGCAGGGAGCATTTTCCTCCTTGTCCAAGGCAAGAAATCCTCCTTAATTGTGGAACGAGGCAAGATTTTACATTAACTTCATTTGGCTTTGTGTATCTTTGGTGAATATTCTTGAGAACATCACTTGCAATCAGCTGCTGAAATCAAATAAATTTATTCACGAGTCTCACCTGATGGATTGGAGTGATCCTCCAAATCTGGAGACATTCCCCAAGTCTCAGGGGATGGATTTGGTGTGATCCCCCAATCTGCAGAGATTCCCCAAATAACATATTTTAAAAGTCCCCCCAAGAGGAAGTCTCTGTCTTCTCCTTGCCCTGTGCAAGGGGCAAATCAATGTTTGTGATCACAGCCTGGTCGTGTTCAGATCACAGAGACTGAGGCAAGAACAGAGTTTTCCTTTAAAATTTTGGCTTCGTAAAGTACTTCCTTAGGAAAGCAAGAAGGAACAAATAAAAGGAATAACACTGGAGGACAGCAAGAGAAAAAAAAAAACATTGCACAAAGTGCCAGAAGTTTTGCCAACTTCCAGTGATTACACTTCCATGCCCTGAAGTTACATGATCCATCCAGGATTGGTAATGGCACAATAAATCTCACTCAGACATGGGAGAATCTGACCTGATCTTTCTGTAGAGAACATACTGCAGATGGACAAACACAGATTTCAATTCCTTTGTCAGTCTGCTGCAGAACTCTTAAAGGTGACCAGAGCCATTAATTTTATTTTTTTTACCACTAACAACCAGAATGTAAAAGTATTATAAATATATTCATTCAGTTATATTAAATATTGAAAATAAACATAAGAATGAACATTAAATTCTTCTTTTGCCACTTAGTCATGGGCATATTTAGGCACTTAAATCATCCCTGAGATTGTGAAAAATTTTGATCCATTTAAGATTTCCTTTATCAGATAAATCAAACTCTGTACCCTTCATAATCAGCCCAGGAACTTCCTCAAGGGAAAAACTGAAACACATTGGGATGATGATGTGACACCATAGTTGTTCCTAGATTAACTTTCCCAATAAAAATATAAATTTACATTGCAAAGAGGAAGGAAGATGTTGTTCATCCTGCTCTTCCTCGAGCTTGGTCCCGTGGATTACAGTAAAATAAAACCTTTAATTTCCAAGGCTTTCCTGGGATGTAGTTGAGGCTCCTCACACTCCTGATTAACCAGGTTAGGAGCAGGAATTGGACAGATTTAAGGATTAAAGTTGTGTATTTCTTGTGAGCTCCTCAGAGCTGTACCATTTTGTGTTGCTTCCAGCTCTGCTCCGTGAACTAAAATTTGATGCCAGCAGGATGCCAGTGAAACGTGGGAATGGGTATCCTGGGGGTTTTTCCAGGCCAGATCTTCACCCAGATTGGTGCTCGTGGCCCTCAGAAAGGATTTACTCTTCAGCTCTGGAAATGATAGGAACAGTCACACGTGAAATAAATATGAAATATATTATGACAACAAATGCAGGTAGCAATGAAGACACCAAGTCCTTACTTTTCCCTGCCCATATTTTCTCCAGATTGTGTTTTCCCTCATCTCTACCTCCCCCAGGGCAGAAGAAAAGGTCCAGGAGGAGGAGGAAGGACCATCTGTGGTGGGGTGAGCGCTGAGCCCCCGAGCCAGAGCTGCCTCGAGCTGCAATTCTCACGATCCCGGGGCTGAACTTTGTAAATAGACTTGGCAAGGGCTCCTGCCTGCAGAAAACAGCCTCGGAGGGGGGAGAAATAAATAAACAAACAACCTTCCTTCCTTCTCTGCAGTGCCTGCCCTCCTGACCCACCTCCAGAGCACAGATGTGGCTGCTCCGTTGAAAATGGGGTTGTGGGTTTGATTTTGGTGCTGGAAAAGGCAAAGCTCCTGCTTGTCTTTATTTCTGGTCTCTGAGGGGCAGAGCTTGTCCTCAGCAAAGCACAAAGGGGACAAGGGGCTCTGATTTAAAGTCTGGGGATTAAGGTCCCATGCTTGGGTGTGAGCGAGGACGTGGTTCCTTCAGGGCTGAAGAGTTTGTGCTTAATTTATTTCATTAATTAACCACTGATTTTGTACTCCAGAAATGCCACGGGCCCTAAATCTACCCCTCCCATGGCCCCAGTGTCTCCCCATGCCAATAAATACCATGGACATGGGCAGCTGGGGGCGCAGAGTCTTTGCAAGCCCCACTCAGTGCTGGAGAGAGCTCTCCCCACCCTGACCTCTGGAACTGCTGAGAATCCTCCTGGAAAATCAGCAAAATCTTAAAACTCTGCTCAGGAAACTCCACTGTTGTAATTCCCACAGGGATGCAGCAGCCAGGGAGTACCTGGAGAACACCAAGTGTCTCTCGAGGCACCGAACGTCCTTCAGCAGGTGGTGCCTCATGGGTCTTAGGACAGCAGAAAGCAGAGAATCCCAGGATAATTTAGGTTGGGAAAGACCTCTGAGGTCATCAAACCCAAGAATCCCAGGATAATTTAGGTTGGGAAAGACCTCTGAGATAACCAAGCCCAACCTTTGGACGAACACCATGTTTTCAACCACCAAGTGCCACGTCTGGAACACCTGTGGCAAGGAAAGTCTCAGCAGATCCCAGGACAAGCCATTCCCTGGGAAGGGCTGGGCCCATTGAGTAAATCCTGCTTGCTGCTGCTGTGGGACATGTTGGGCTGGTGCCAGGAAACCTGAGCCATGCCAAACCCATCCTCGGTGGCCCAGCCGTGTCCTGCGTCCCAACAGGGGTGCTCAGCCCTCTCTTAGGAGCTCATCTGCATTCCAGGGGCAGCTCCATCACTCAGGGCAGGAAGAAAAAGCCAGTCAGGTTTTGGATCAGCTGCTGAGCCACTGAGGAGTGAAACCCACTGTGGGTTTCCTGCGGGGATGGCAGCAGGGCTGGGGAGGGCAGCGCACGAAGCCGGGCAGGAATTCCCTGGCTCCTGCCCCGGCCTGGCTGCTGCTCCTGGCCAGAGCTGAGCTGCATCTGCCCCTCCCAGCCAATCCCCGAGGGGGAATATCCAGACTTTGTCAAGGATCCGTTTATTAATCCACCTTTTTGCTGAGTGGAAGTCTGGCTGCTCCCTCCTGATACTGCCCAAATCCCTCGGTCTGTTCCTGCGACAAGAATCCCAGGAAAGAACATTTCCTTCTGTTCTTTCTTCCAGAAATGGGAAGACTTGAATGCTTTTTTGTTGTTGTTGTTTTGTTTGGTTTTTCTCTTTTTTTCTCCCAGGTCTTCTTTTGACTGACTGGGATTTTTCATGGCTGGAGCAGGGAGCTGGACGTTCCCCTTTGTTTCAGAAGCACTGGGTGATGGATCACATTTTAATTGGCGTTGAGGCTTCCAGAAAAAGGGAGCACCACAGGAAGTTATTAGAATAACAACACTCTGCATCTGCACAGGAATTAAAACTGCAAATGGACAGGGCATATTAATTGCTACCAAATGCTTTGGTTTGCTCCTGCCGCCCCAAGCCCAGCTCAACAAAAGCTTGGGTCGGGGGGTTTATTTTTAATGTCTCTTTTCCCATCTTGCTCTTCCAGCAAAAAGAGTAAGTGAGGAAATTTGTAGGATTTCAGCCTTCTGGAGAAAATTTCCTCAGCAGAGTGTTTCAAAGGAGATAAACACATTTGTTTTGACAGGGAGGACACTGATGGCTGCAGACAGACCCAGCCTGGCCAAGGCTCTCATTCCCACAGCGCAGATCCGAGCGTGGGCTCCACCGGCTCCTGCCAAAGCTGCTCAGAATATTTTGCTTTTCCTTTTTTTTTTATTTTTTATTTTTCCCCAAGAAATTATCAATGTCACCGAGCTGCATCTCTCGGTACAGAAGTAACAGATTGTGAGTGGTTTTTGTTTCACTTGTTAGATATATATATATATTAGTTTTGTAAATCAAAGGAGGAAAAGCAAAGGAAAAAAAAAAAGCAAATTTAACACACAGATATCCAACAACTCTTTCAGCCAACTGAAACCCAGTTTTTTTCTTAAGAAAGGAGAAGTTGGAAATGTTTGGGTCTTCTTTTCTTTTTGTCTTTGACTTATTCCAACACCTTACTTCTCTCTCTGTTCCTGGAATTACTCCAGGAATTTTCCCTTTTTCTACATTTTAAAGTCAGTTTAGGCCTTCCTTGGAAGGACGTTCATCTCCTGGGCTCTTTTCAGCTTCCCTGAACTGAAACATCCCTTGCACTCCACATCAACTTCAAACTGTTTGTGAATGTTTCTGGGAGAAGAAGAGGGGAACAGGAAAAAGAAAAGGAAAAAGAAAAGGAAAAAGGAAAAGAGGGGGAAAGGGGGGGGAAAGGGGGAGGAAAGGAAAGGAAAGGAAAGGAAAGGAAAGGAAAGGAAAGGAAAGGAAAGGAAAGGAAAGGAAAGGAAAGGAAAGGAAAGGAAAGGAAAGGAAAGGAAAGGAAAGGAAAGGAAAGGAAAGGAAAGGAAAGGAAAGGAAAGGAAAGGAAAGGAAAGGAAAGGAAAGGAAAGGAAAGGAAAGGAAAGGAAAGGAAAGGAAAGGAAAGGAAAGGAAAGGAAAGGAAAGGAAAGGAAAGGAAAGGAAAGGAAAGGCTTGGTATATCTCAAGCTGCAATTTCAGGGCAGCCCTTGAAAGGTGCAAAAGCCTCCATGGATCTCCTCATCCCTTGGCCTCACTCCCAGCTGGGCTTGGCTGGAAATCCTCCAGTGCACAGGTGGGACTTGAGGGAAATAAACAGCACCACGGGGATGTCAAGTGCTTGCTGAGAAATCCAAGCCCAGGCTCCTCCGTGTCCGGGTGTTCCTCTCCCATCTCGCACATCTGGGACTTTGGCATCCATCCCGGAGGAAGGACACAGCTGAAACACAGAGATGGGGGCCAAGGAGGCAGGCAGGGAGTATTCCAGCTGCCTGGGAGGCAGAGGGAGGCTGTGCAGAGGACAGCAAAGCCCAGACCTGGAACTCTCCAAAGCTCAAGGAGGCACCACAAAAATCGCGTTCACTGCCTGGCAGTGTCACCTCTGCCCTGCCTCCAGTGACAGCTCCTTTCCTTTCGGGCCAAGGAGTTTCCTAAGTGGCATTGTTAGGATTTCATCAGCAGCACGTGTAACTGATGGTTCTGCTGTTTGAAACTGTCTGAGAGCTGAAATTCCACAATCTGTACGTGTGTGGGTAATGTCCATGTGAATAACACGTGTGAGAGCCACCTGGGGGATCTGCAGGGGACAAACGTGTCCCAGGCCCCTGGTGACATCATAGGACGCCCTTGCTGTGCTTTATTTTGGGAATATTTTATTTTGCGAATATTTATTTTGGGAATATTTTATTTGAGAATATTTTTTGGGGGAATATTTGCTGATTCTCTGTTGTCACTGCAGAAGTTCAGGCAGACCTGGCATACACCAAGTACCATTCCAATCTCTCTCTTCCCAGACACCCAAGGGTTTCCTAGAGCCTGGCTCTCCAGGGTCACTCCTTTCCTTCCTGAGGTGATGGATCCAAAACCAAGCCCAGATCTTCCAAAGGGCAAATGGTGAGGTGCAAATTTTTGGGTTTGTTTTGTTTTGTTGTTTGTTTTTTTTTGTTTGTTTTTGGGTTTGTTTTTTTGGGGGGGGGGGGGTGTTGGGTTTTTTTTTTTGTTTTTGTGGGGTTTTTTGGTTGGTTTGTTTGTTTTTGTTGAGTTTTGTTGTTTGTTTGTTGTTTTTTGGGGGTGTTTTGTTTTGGGGGAGGATTTGGGAGTTTGGGGGTTTTTGGGGTTTTTTTGTTTGTTTGTTGATTTGTTTGGTTTTTTTTTTTTTTTTTTGGTTGGTTGGTTGGTTGGGTTTTTTTGGTATTAAACAACGTGGCCAGGAAGGGAGAGGGAGGAACAGCGATGGAGGAGCCTTGGGGATGCTCCAGCAGGGGCAAACCCCAGGTGAGCTGGAAACGCAGGGAACCCGAGGGAGAGATGCCAAGCTCATTAGCATATTTAGAACCACGGGATAATCAGGGAAAGGAAACAAAACCGGGAATGCGGCCACGGAGAGAGCACTTTGTGGCCCAGTGGCCCAGCGCCAGGGCCCCCCTCTCCCGGCCCTGCCTACAAAGCCGTGGCAGGGAAAAACCAACACCGCTCCCGAAAAAAAAAAAAAAACAACCCAACCCCAACAAAACCGAACAATGGTCTGTCAGGCGTGATTTAGCGAGCCCGCAGCCCCCCGGGCAGGCTCGGCTGAGCAATCCCAGCCCTCGGGGTTCCCACACTGCGGGGCTGCCCCGCACAAAGCCGCCCGGAGCCTTTGTGTGCCCGGGCTGCGGGGGAGGCGGGGGAAATGGAGTGTGAAATGCGATATGAAATCGATTTCTGCTCCTCTGGGGGGGGCCGGCTTGGCAGGGAGGGGTGGGGTTTTGTGTCACCCAGGGATGGATTCTTCATCCGTTCGCTGAGATGCTTCAAGGAAGCCACGGTTTTGCTCCTGATGTTACCCATTCCCACTTTTTTGGGGCGATTTTTTTTTTGCCTTTTTTTTTTTTTCTTTTTGTTTTGTTGTTGTTGTGGTGGTTTGGTTTGGTTTTGGGGGGGGGGGGGGGTTGGAGGGGTTTTTTGGGGTATTTTTTGCTTTGTTTTCGTTTGTTGGGATTTTCTTGGGGGTTTTTTAGGGCTTTTTGTTTGGTTTGGTTTTATGGGGGGGCAGTTTGGAGAGGGTTTTTTGTTGTTTTGTTTTTTGGGTTTTTTTGGTTGGTTGAGGTTTTTTGTGTTTGGTTTTTTTTTGGTTTTTTGTTGGGTTTTTTTTTTTTGGTTGGTTGGTCGGGTTTTTTGTATTAAAGTTGTTTATGAATAAGAGGAATTGGCATCCCTCTTGATCCGCCTGACAAAACAGTAACAGCCCATCCTCTGGGGAACCACAGCCCCCGCACGGAATATTCGTGGGTATGGGCTGGCCTCCTCTTTCCTGTGCCCCAATCTGAGTTCCTTGCACTCTCTCTGGCCGTGTCACCACCCCACTGCTCCAGGTGGTGCCCCCAGGAACATCAGAGAGGGGTTTTGGTGGAGGAACAAACACTGCCCTGCGTGCAGCGTGTCCTCACTTGCAATAAATGTGTGCAGCTCCCTGGGTGTCAGCAGGGAGCAGGAACTCCTCCGTGCCCGGAGATGCGGCCTCCGAGTCTGGTTGTTTTCTTTTCCTTCCCCTGGATTTTTTTATTCAAGCTGCTCCTGATGGGGAGTGTGGGATTTCTGCAGCAATGCAGAAATGATAAAGAACAGGAAATCGGACACGATGCTCTGGATGTGGTGGGGAATCAGAAGAGCAGCGTTCCTGTGATGAGATATCCCCGGGATAAACTGCCGAATGACATCAGGAATGAGATAATCCCCAACAATCGCCTCCCCAGCATCTCCCACATCCCCTCCTCCCGGGGCTTGTAGGATAAATCCTCCCTGCTCCGTGGATTCCAGCAGCTGGATGGCTCAAAATCGAGTCGCTACTGTCAGAGTTACCTCTTTTCTCCTGGAAATGTTGGAATTCCCCGCTCCTTTTCCACCCCCAGGTTCACCGAAGGTGTTCACCAGTCCAGCTCCATTTCGGCATCGCTGTCAGCCCGAGTGGAGCAGGACCAAACCTCAGCCAGGGCAAGGCAGCCACGCCTTTCCTGATTGTCCGATTCCTCCCGATTTTCTCCCGATTTTCTGTGCTGAGCCCGGGGTCGCTGCTCCGGGAGCAGCGGGGGATGATCCCCTGCAGAAGGTGCTGCATTCCAGCAGGATTCCAGCAGGGATTCCAGTGGGATTCCAGCAGGATTCCAGCAGGATTCCCGCAGAGATTCCAGCAGGGATTCCAGCAGGGATTCCAGCAGGATTCCAGCAGGGATTCCAGCAGGGATTCCCGCAGGGATTCCAGCAGGGATTCCAGCAGGGATTCTAGCAGGGATTCCAGCAGGATTCCAGCAGGGATTCCAGCAGGGATTCCAGCAGGATTCCAGCAGGGATTCCAGCAGAGATTTCAGCAGGGATTCCAGCAGGGATTCCAGCAGGGTTCCAGCAGGATTCCAGCAGGGATTCCAGCAGAGATTCCAGCAGGATTCCAGCAGGGATTCCAGCAGGATTCCAACAGGGATTCCAGCAGGATTCCCGCAGAGATTTCAGCAGGGATCCCCACAGGGATCCCCGCAGGGATTCCAGCAGGGATTCCAGCAGGATTCCAGCAGGGATTCCAGCAGGGATTCCAGCAGGGATTCCAGCAGGGATTCCCGCAGGATTCCAGCAGGGATTCCCGCAGGATTCCAGCAGGGATTCCAGCAGGGATTCCAGCAGGGATTCCCGCAGGGATTCCAGTGGGATTCCCGCAGGATTCCAGCAGGGATTCCAGTGGGATTCCAGCGGGATTCCAGCAGGGATTCCCACCTTTCCTGGGGAATGTGGAGGAACCTTCTGGCAGCCGTCCCTGGGCTGTGCCCCTCGGGAATAGGGAGCAGCTTTGCAGGTGACTGTGGGGTGGTTTGGGGGCTCTGTGAGGAGCAGCCCCAGCACTTCTGGGGTGGGCTCTGCTTGTCCTGCCATAAATCCAGCCCGTGCGGCCCCTTTTCCCTGGCTCCTATGGCCCTGGATGCTCGGACTCCTTTCCTTTTCCATGGCAGAGGGATGTTGCCATGGAGTGTTGCTCCAGGTGAATCCCGGAGTTCAGAGGATTCTTCCCTGACGTGTTCAGCATCCCAGCCTGCAGGGGCTGAGGAGGATGCTGCAGCACGACTGCTCAGTGCCAGCTGTCACACCTCTTAATCCACTTGGGACGCTTTGTTTGCTTTGAGAACTGTAATAAAACCCATAAATTCACCTCCACCAGCTTCACATCTGCTCGATTATTTTCCCCTTGCAGGACTTTGATTTATCTCCCCTCAATTACTGTTAAACACACCGACATCGCTCAGCAATAAAACCCACTGACAAAATTCAGCAATAAAACCCACTGATAAAACTCAACACTAAAACCCACTGACAAAACCCAACACTAAAACCCACTGATATAACTCAGAACTAAAACCCACTGACAAAACTCAACACTAAAGCCCACTGACAAAATTCAGAACTAAAACCCACTGACAAAAATCAACACTAAAATCCACGGACAAAACTCAGAACTAAAAACCACTGACAAAACTCAGCAATAAAACCCACTGACAAAACTCAGAACTAAAAACCACTGACAAAACTCAGCAATAAAACCCACTGACAAAACTCAGCAATAAAACCCACTGCAAAACTCAACCCTAAAACCCACTGACAAAACACTAAAATCCACCTACAAAACTCAACACTAAAATCCACCGACAGAATCCAACAAATTCCTTCTGCCCCTCCCCTGCCACCTGCTGATGGCAGCACAGAGGTGCCCACGGTAGGCGGGAGCACAATTCCTGCCGGGAATTCCTCCGGGTGCTGGGCTGCTGCTGCAAACCAGCCCTGCCTGATACAGGCAGTTGTTCCTGTGCTCAGCACATTGTTCACTCCCTCTCCAGATGGAACAGATTAGCCGGGCCCTGAAATGTTGTTAAATAAAATACGCAAAAAGAAAATACAATTATTGCTAAAGTGAAAACATACCGCGTGGGATTATTAAAAGACCAAGATGTTTTACATTTTAAGGATGTTCTGCAGGTTGGGTTTTGTTTGGGTTTTTTTCTTTTTCTTTTTCTTTTTCTTTTTCTTTTTCTTTTTCTTTTTCTTTTTCTTTCTTTTTTTTTTTTTCCAGCCTTCATGCACCAAAAGCTTGCAGGGGTGGTGTTAAACTTTTCCATGTGATCTCAGGGAGCTCTCTCTCTGTGCCAGGGATGGGGTTGCCCTCTGTCCCTGGCTGTGGGGTGGGAATTCCAGGGGCACAAATCCATATTTCCTGCTCCTTCACTGAGCACCAAGCTCGGGAGCAGGGGCCTGGCAGAGTTTGTGTTCGCCGTGCAAAGGGCAAATTCCTTGTGCTGCTTCTCCCCCGCGCCCAGGTGGAGTGGAAGCTTGGCCAGGAGAATTCCCAGTGCTCAGAGGAGTTCCCTGAGTGCCATTTCCCACCAAATCCCATCCCTGACTGTTATTTCCCCTCAGATCCCACCCCTGAGTGCCATTTCCCCTCAGATTCCCACCCCTGAGTGCCATTTCCCCTCAGATTCCATCCTTGAGTGCCATTTCCCCTCAGATCCCATCCTTGAGTGCCATTTCCCACCAAATCCCATCCTTGAGTGCCATTTCCCCTCAGATCCCATCCCTGACTGTCATTTCCCCTCAGATCCCACCCCTGAGTGTCATTTCCCCTCAGATCCCATCCCTGAATGCCATTTCCCACCAAATCCCATCTGAACACGTCAGTAAAGGCCTCCAAAATTCTCCAAGTTTGTGTGCTGTGATAAGCTCAGTTTAGTAATTACTGATTTATACTGATTTTACACATAATTACCACAGGCTTGTGGGATGGTTTGGGGTGGGAAGGGACCTTAAAGATCATCTTGTCCCACCCCTGCCATGGGCAGGGACACCCCCACTGCCCCAGGCTGCTCCAAGCCCTGCCCAACCTGGCCTTGGACATTCCAGGGGTCCAGGGGCAGCCACAGCTTCTCTTTAATACAAGAAATACCCTCCAAGATTATTTTGAAAGGATCCTGCCAACCTTGATCTAGCGAGGATCACTCTGGGCTGGGGTTGTTTGCTGATTTCAGAGATCCCCAGCAGGTGGGAAATGGAGATGGATAACGCGGGGCCTGCAGTGATTTTGGCCACAGAAAACACAGCTGAGTTTAAAATAAGCTGGGTGAGCCCTCAGCTCAGGGATTTGGGCAGCTCTGCCGTGATGAGTTCATTTGAGCACGTGTTTAATGCCTCTCCTGGATCTGGCTGCAGCAAGGCCCAGCCTTGCCGACATTTTCAGGTGTGTGGTGATAATAAATCACTTTTTAACTGGCCTTGAAGGGGAGTTCTGAGCAGAGCTGCATCCCTTAATGTTCCAGGTCTCTCCTGAGCATCGCTCCATCTCCTTAATGTCCCTCCACCTAAATCAACCTCGCTCGTGATGGATGAAAAATAAATTCAGCTCCTGGAAGCCGTTCTCTCCCATTTGGTTTTGAATGACTGGGGCCATGCTGGTGGCTGGTGACTGATGACAGGACTTGTCCCCAGCAGCCCAGCCTGGCTTTTCACCGGGCTGTCACTCACCAAGGACATTTCCACTGCACACCAGACCCTGTGGGAAGGGGTTTTGTGGGGGGGGATGCTCAGCCACATCTGCACTGCAGAGCACAGCTGGAGAGGCAGGGGTGCCCCCCCCGCTCATTAATTAGGGAGCAGTTATTAGAAAACCTGCAAATACAAAGCTGGAAATAATAATAATAAAAAAATCCCCTCTTTAATCAGATTTTTCCTGCAGCCACATGGAAAATTCCAGCCCCAAATCTGTTGTAGAGGAATTTGTGAAATTTGGTAGAACCCCCCCCTCAAAGCCTGCTCTAGTTCAAGTGCTTTGTCAGCAGGAGAGAGGCAATTTTTGCCACACAAAACTCCTGAAAAATATTGCAAATTCCTTTAAAATAGAACACAAAATAGAGCCTGGCTGATTTTTACGAGGTCCCTTCAAAAGACCCATGAATTTTTAGCAGAATTCTGATGATTCCAGGGTGTTTTTCCATATCACGGCGCCTTGAGAACGCATCAGGATGCAGGTGTGGGTGTGTGAGTATAAAAACATCAATATTTATTTAAAAGGTTGATATTTTCTGTCCTAAGAAAAAAAAAAAGTGCAAGCCTGTGGTATGTCCAAAATGCTGCTTTTTTAGTACGCAGGAACATTTCTCTGGTGGAAAACTTTGCAGAAAACCAAATATTGGGGGAAGGTTTGTGGAATGTGTTTGCCATGGCAAAGGGAAAAGCAGCACTTGGGAAACTGCTGAGCGGTGCTCTGCATTTTAAAAATGTTTGCAGATTCATGGAAAAGTGGGGATGCAGCAGCAGGAGAAGGAGCTGCTGCTGATGACAACTTTCTTTCCTTTAAAAAACAGCTGCTTGTGGCAGGCTGGAGTTGAAGTGATGGGCTGAGAGGGGTTTGGCTTTGTAATGTCAGCTGAGGGAGCTGGGGAAGGGGCTGAGCCTGGAGAAAAGGAGGCTCAGGGGGAATTTCTGGCTCTGCACAACTCCCTGCCAGGAGGGGACAGCCCTGCTGGGCTCTGCTCCCAGGGAACAGGGACAGGGGCAGAGGGAACGGCCCAGGCTCGGCCAGGGGAGGCTCAGGGTGGGCAGCAGCAGGAATTTCCCCATGGAAAGGGTTAAATATGGGAATGGGCTGCCCGGGGAGGTGGCAGAGTCACTGTCCCTGGAGGTGTTTAAGGGAAGACTGGCACTTGGTGCCATGGCCTAACTGACCCGGTGGTGTTTGGTCATAGGTTGGACTTGATGATCTCAGAGGTCTTTTCCAACCTAATTGATTCTGTGATTCTGTGATTCTGTGATTAACTGAGGTGGGGAATCTGCTCCAGGCTGGAGCAGGATCCTCATCCCCAGTCCTGCTGGGGAGCTCTCAGGGATGCTGGTGAGGACCAAGGGACCCCCATTTCAATCAGCTTTTCCACTCTCAGAGCCTTCAGATTTCTGCTCCATCCCAATCACACCAGCCACCATCTGAGTATTTCTAATTCTTATTTCATTCCTAAATTCCTGGGGCACCAAGTTGATGTCTCAATGCAGTTTTGCCGTTAATCAAATGTTCTCCCAGCAGATCCTCTCTGAACCCCAAACCCCACAACCCCCCCATCCATGCAGTGACCCCAGCACTGGGAATGCAGATTCACCTCAGATTTAAATCTGATTTAAACTTGAGCTCTGCCACAGCCCCTCCAGGTGATTTTATCAAGTCACTTAATCCATCAGGATCTCGGCTTTCCCAGGCAGAGTTCAGGAAGAAAAGCCTTTTCCTCCATCCCATGAAGTGTTTTGCAAAGAGGCCTCCGTGATGTACTTAGGGATTTCCTCTGTGGAAGCTGAAACACCTCAAATCCTGTCAGAACCCCTCCAAACGTTCCAGCCCAATAAAGTTCAAATGGGGAATAACACATTTGTTAAAAGAGGCCTGATTTTATGCTGAGAGGATGACATGGCCAAGAGACCATACATCCCTCAAAAAAAAAGAAAAAAAAGAAATAAAAAATGAGGACAAGATTACCCAGCCAACGAAAACTGGAGTGGCGTGGTCGGGGTTTTTAAGATTTTTAGAGACACTTGGAATGAAAGAGGGAAAAATCCCACAGCCAAGTCTCAGGCACCACACAGCCTGTGTACACTGCAGGAGGAAACCTGGGTTATGAGCAAATATTTTAGTACAAATCAAATGCCTTCCAGGGATCAGCAGCTGGGAAGGCGGGAAGAAATTAATATTGGAAGCTTTAGAACTTCCCAGAACTATTCCCTCCCTCCTTGATTGAGGGAATTAACTTTTATTTTATTAACTTTTTAATGCCCTTCTCCCATCCAGGGTGCTCTGAAGGGGCTTCTCCCCTCCTCCAACAGGGCTGCCCTGGGGATGTTGCTCTTCTGAGGCTTTAAGTAGCAGCTGGCTGTGATTAAGTGGATTGGGAGGATCAGTGCCTGATTAACTTTGTGCTGCTCCTGCTTTGCTCGGGTTCCTGCAGGAGAATTAATCCCCGAGTTCGGGAGAATGTTGGGCTCTAATGGATACCAGACCCTGGGAGCCCACCCAGTGCCAGAGCCTGGCTTGGGCACGTCCAGGCTTCACCCCCCTGTCCTGCAAAGGTGAAACTCCTTGGGCTCTGAGGGGAGCTTTGCTAGTCTGGGTTTTAGGCTGGGTTTTAGTCTGGGTTTCAGTCTGGGTGTTTGTGAACTCACCGAGCTTGCAACCAGCTCCGTGTCTCAGTTTGTTACTCTGTGATGGGATTTTTCAGGGCTGTGGAGAAGCATGGAATGGGTTGGAAAGACATTAAAGATTGTCCTTAAAGATTATCCTTAAAGATTAAGGGAAGACCTGAAAGATTCTCTTACCCTTAAGAAGGGCATGGGCAGGGACACCTTCCACTGTCCCAGGCTGCTCCAGCCTGGCCTTGGACACTTCCAGGGATCCAGGGGCAGCCACAGCTGCTCTGGGAATTCTGTGCCAGGGCTTCCCCACCCTCACAGGGAACAATTTTTCCCCAAAATCCCGTCTAAAACTCCCCTCCTTCACCTTAGGGCCATTGCAAGGGTCTGGGTGGGCAAAGTGTTCCTCACCAGAAGAAATTCCTGGGTAACACCAGCAGAACTGAGGGCTCTGATGTTTATTCTGCGTAATAAACAAACAAACAAATCCTGGCAAAGATCATTTTGAAAGGAATCTGCAAACCTTGATCCACCAAGGAACGCTTTGGGCTGGAGTTGTTTACTAATTTATTACAGGGATTTCACACAGAAAATCAGATTTTCTACATTGAAAGTGTGACAGTGATTGAATGAAATCCCAGAACCTCAGCCACTGTGATTGTAACATAAGAAACACCAGGCTCTGAGTGTATCAAATATTCTTTTTTTTTACCCAGATGAGATGGACACACTTTCCTGGAGGGAGATCTCTGAGCAGAGCCCCTTGTCCAAGCCCTTGGAAAACAAGGGATGTCCCTTTCTCAGTGACAGCCACGCAGGGGACTTGATTTTCTGCAAGGACAGGAGAATTTATCCGTCCTGTGCAAATTGTGACACTCGCTGGCCAAAACCTCACTCCAAGTGTCCCCAAGCGGCCAAGGTTTTATAATGTCCTTTTCCTTTTTCAAACTGAGCCCCAGGAAGGGGCAGGGAGAGCCAGATGAGCACAAAGCAAATCAAAATTCTCCTGTTAGCGGGCGTCATTAGGTAGCTCTAACACTGCTGTCATTTCCCACTGCAGAGAAATCCTACAATAATCCTAAATCAATAACTGAGCCGAGGAAGCTGCTCTCCCAAGGAGCTTCTGGATCACTGAAACTGTGATGTAAAAATAGTGAGAATGAAAAAGGAAATAAAAATCAAGAGGGTGCAAATGGAGGCTTGGCTG
Organism: Phylloscopus whistleri; assembly: GCA_017589585.1. Lineage (NCBI taxonomy): Eukaryota > Metazoa > Chordata > Aves > Passeriformes > Phylloscopidae > Phylloscopus > Phylloscopus whistleri. Next base: position 540,858 of record JADMLD010000349.1, read on the forward strand.
GGCTTCTGCACTAAATTCTGCCTTGATGGAAACGAATGAAGCTCAAGTGAAGTCCACAGGCATCTCCTAATTATATCACAAGGTTTTATTCCACTTAAATTTTCATGAAAGACTTCTGATTTCTTTTTATTATGCTCCATGGGAGTATAACATGTTGGTTAACCAAGAGAAAGGAAGCCAAAAGAAAGAAAAAAAGATGAAACTCTGGATGGCCGTGTTTGTCGGGATAGATCAATTGTGGGGTTTCAACTGGGTATGGAAATTCCCTGCTTGCAATATGGCTAAAAAGAAAGAGCATGGATGATTTAACAATTTACATAACCTGAGAGACTCAGCTGCAAATTGAATGAATGGGGCTCTTTGTTTTCTCTAAACTGGAATAAAAAGAGGGGGAGAACAAAAAAAAAAAAAAAAAAAGGTTCTTATATAATTGTCTCTGTGACTGGCATGATAGGAAGTTTTCTGGCTATTGGTGGAATTAAGACTGGGAATTATGAGAAAACACAAAGCAATCAAGGGGCAGTGGAGCAATTGTAGAGAGGGACTAATAGGGAGTGACAGAGCCAGGCCTGCCCAGGGCCAGGCCGGGCTTTGCACCATTGTCCTGAGCAGAGCTGGGTCCCCCTGGGGCCACCGGGCCCCTGAGTGACCACAGCCCCCAGGACATCCCTGCAGAGCCCCAGCTGGTGGCTCTGCCACCTTCCTGCTGGACACCCTGCCACATCTCACACAGCATGAGATGCTGGGGTGTAGGAAGTTGCACTTAGATATCAAATATTTTACAGAAACTCAGAAATTCAGCACGGAAATCACAAGTTCCTGAAGGAAAAAAAAAAAAAAAAAAAAAAAAAAGGGAGCACTCCAAATGTAGGCACCCCTCTGAGGATTTATTCTGCACAGCTTTGGGAATGTGACTGAGCCACGTAGATTTTAAGGGTGTTCGCTGCAAATTCTCTCTGCAGTTTTTAAATTATTTTTCTGTGTGTGTGTGTTGTATATTTGAAGCCAATGTCTGTGTGAATGTCCTGCTTTAAAGCTTTGGGTTAGAAATTCCTCAGTTTGCCCCCTCCCCTTGGAGCTGAACCAGCTCAAGTCAACAAATTCACCCTCATCAATCATGGCCAGGATTCTTTTTCCTTATTTTTCCTTCTTTTTTCCCTCCTTTTCCTTCTCTTTTCCTTCTCTTTTCCTTCTTTTCCCTTCTTTTTCATTCTTTTTCCTTCTTTTTCCTGCCCCAATCCTTGCAGCCACTGTAGAGATCACATTTTATTTCCACACCAGGCATTAAAATTATCAAATTGTGGCCTCTAATGTGCTTGTAATTTTTTTTCCAAATACATCTCTATTATTCAATTAATTAAAGGCTCGTGGCCTAATGAGCCTGGGTGGCCATCATTTTTTTCAGAGCAGATCCTGACCATAAAACCTTCATCAAGATGATGATGGGAGCTCAGCTTCCTTATTAAACTCCAGAGATCTCACAGAGAAAATCAGATTTTCTAAACTGAAAGTACAACAGTGATTGAATAAAACCCCAAATCTTCAACCACTGAAGTTGTAACATAAGAAACACCAGGCTCTGAGTCTCTAAAATGTAAAAAAAGAATTAAACCCTTCTATATCCAACATTAAATCTCCATAGATCCATGAATTCTGGTTAAGTTTATCTCTTATTCTCCAAAATTTGATACACCAACAGTGGTTTTTAACCCACAGTCTGCTCCTAAAAATAATCAAGTATTTCGAGGGCTTCTTTCAGGGTACATTTTTTTTTTCTCATAAAAAATAATAAATGGCAATATCTGAACCACATTTAGGTATTTTATTTGCTCTTGGGCCTGCCAACCCAAACAATGATTTGTGTCTTTATAGGAAGGCACTTCACCATTTTCAAATAAATGTTTAAATGCTCCTTCACAGGAAAAAATATTCCTGTGGTTAGGTGAGATATGCTGGAAAAATTAAGGCTGGTCCTCAAAGGCCTCGTGTTGTTACACTTTCCTCTTCTTAATTTGCTTAATCCTTCCTCAAACTCGAAAAAAAATCAGATCAGAGCAAAAGAAAAAGTGTTTTAAAAGGAGCTTTGATACCCAGAGCAGATTTCTTAATGAGTTTTATTTTAGCAGTTGGCTGCAGGAAGAGCTGGGGATGGAATGAGGGCTTTAATCTTTAGAATTTATCTGTTTTCCTGGTGATAGTGCTGCACAAATTCTGCGTCTGCCAGGCAAAGCCTCTCCATCCAAACTGGGAGAAGGAGCAGTTTTGAAAGGGATAAAGTTTTGATTTTTACGTGGGTTTGTAACCAAAGAGGTGCCACTTAAGTATTAAATTTCCATTTTTTCCTCTAAAAAAGCCAGGAGGAAATGATGAAAGGGAGGATGATGAACACCCTGACATGCATTTGTGCTGTCACAGGGAACATCAGCACCTTCTGAGTAACTCTCAGAAAAAGGCTGAGTAGGAAAAAAAAAAAAAGAAAAAATTAGAAAAATGTGAGTATTTGCACCCCATGAGCTGTTTGGTGGGGAGAAAAGTGAATCCTGCCTTTCTGCCTGCCAAAAAAAAAAAGCTTAAATGGGAAAAATCCTCTAAAATTTCCCTTTTCCAGGTGGTTTTTCAAGGCCTGTCAGACCTGCTCCTGCTTTAAACTGGCAAAGAAGCTCATCAGCCACAGAGCCACGGTGGGGGTCAGCTTCAGCCTGGTGTCCCACCCAGAAAATCCCTCTGAAGCCATGGAAAAACTGGGATCAGGATGGTGCAGGGCTGAAGGAAAATCCCCCTTTTCCAGGCAGCACCTTTTGCTCTTCATCCTGGAAGCTCCCAGCACTTGAACCTCACACCTTTGCTCCCAACGAGCTCCTTGTGCTTCCCAGATCCTGATAACCCCTAAATTCCCATCCTGATACTCCTTATCTCCAAATCCTGATAACCCCTGAATTCCCATCCTAATCTCCAAACCCTGATATCTCCTGAATTCCCATCCTGATCTCCAAATCCTGATATCTCCTGAAATTCCCATCCTGATCTCCCTTACCTCCAAATCCTGATAACCCCTATATTCCCACCCTGAAACCCCCTTATCTCCAAATCCTGATAACCCCTGAAATTCCCATCCTGATCTCCAAATCCTGATATCTCCTGAAATTCCCATCCTGAAACCCCTGATCTCCACATCCTGATAACCCCTGATTTCCCATCCTGATCTCCAAATCCTCATAACCCCTGAAATTCCCATCCTGAAACCCCCCATCTCCAAATCCTCATAACTCCTAAATTCCCATCCTGATCTCCAAATCCTGATATCTCCTGAAATTCCCATCCTGATATCCCTTACCTCCAAATCCTGATAACCCCTATATTCTCACCCTGAAACCCCCTTATCTCCACATCCTGATAACCCCTGAAATTCCCATCCTGACACCCCCTGATCTCCAAATCCTGATATCTCCTGAAATTCCTATTCTGATTCTCTTGATCTCCAAATCCTGATAACCCCCAAATTCCCATCTTGAAACCCCCGATCTCCTAAATTCCCATCCTGACACCCCTGATCTCCAAATCCTGATATCTCCTGAAATTCCCATTCTGATTCTCTTGATCTCCAAATCCTGATAACCCCCAAATTCCCATCTTGAAACCCCTGATCTCCTAAATTCCCATCCTGACACCCCCGATCTCTCCTCTTGGCTCTTTCTCAGCAGTCCAATATCAGCTTTCAGAGCTGCACCCCCTGCGCTGCAGGGTTGGGAAAGAATAACCCAAATCTTTCTTTGGGACGCAAAAATCCCCTTTTATCCCCCCTGGGGCACTGAGGCGAGTGTGAGGTAGCAAAATCACACACGACTCCCTTTCCAAATCAGATCCCTTTGGTCCACCTTTAATACCACTTTCCCCCTCCCAGTGAATTAAATATCCGTTCTTTTACCACCCAGTTTATTTGATCGTCCAGGAAGATAAATGGCTTCTGCTGAAATATTAAACAAAGGGAAAATTAAAGTACTGGGAAGGGTAAACAATACAGTAAAGCACAATTTCCTTTCTGCTACGTGGAGAAAATAAGTCCCTCTCTCTCTTTCTCTTGCTGAATAGCAGCACACAGGCTCCAGTTCTGGCCCTGGGCACACAGGGAGGTTTTCTCCCCCAAAATCAGTAGGATTTGTATCTGTTTAGGTTTCTAGGAAGGGGTTTCTAGATCAGATCCACCCTAAAAGTAAAATTTATTATGAAGTTTAGCACGGGGAGTTTTTAATATCGTGGCTTTGGTTCTGTTTCTTGCTTGTTTGAACCAAAAATAGAATGAAAGATGTGATTTCAGTTTCGGGCCCAGGCTGGTGGGACAGCACCAAGGGCTCATCCCCTTGGTCCAGCAGAATCCCAGCCCAGGGATGGATCCTGGGAAGAGCTGGCAGGACTCAGCTGGAGGGTGAGGAGCAGCAGCTCACTTTGAGAGCTGATCAAGGTCGGGTGCCCCCCAAACAATCCCAGAGAGCAGCAATTCCTGTCCTGGGCCACCTCTCCCTCCAAGAGGTGTCACATCCCAGCAGGGACATCAGCTCCAGCTCAGGCCAGGATGAAAATTCCCGGGTGAAAATGAGAATTAACAGCCAGGAGTGACGAATTCCCTCAGCCAGAATTTCTCCTGGCTGCTGGGTGCTCTTTCATTTCAGCTGCTCTTTCATTTCCAATTTCCCAAAGACGTTTCTTACAGTATTCCAGGAGCTCAGTCCCAGAACTCTGCAATAATTTTGTTTGACAGATGATTGATGGGAAAGAAGGACTCCTTTCTTATGGACTTGCCTCTATTCCATAGGAATTATCTATTCACAGGAATTTTTCTCATTTTTGCACAGTTGCAGCCCAGCCTCTGAGTTTAGGCTGAGTAATCACTGAATAATTCTGATGGGAACCTGACAAATGGCAGCAGATCAGGATTTGATCCACGGATATTGATTCTCCTCTGAGTTTTACTGTGATTCACTTCTTTTTTTCTTTTGTTTCTTTTTTTTTTCCCCCGCAAGGCTACCAATGGATCAAAATCATTCTGCTGAGGCATTTCTTGGTTTATTATTGCTGGATTATTCCTGGGGATTTTCAGGCAGACTAAACACGATGTGGGGTGGAAATGGGAGCATTAAGCATTGGGAGAGGGGCAGCAGGAGAGCTGGGGAGTTCCAGCAGAGCCACAAAACCCTGGGGGCTCCAGGTGAGACTGAAATCTCTTTTGGGGAGGCAGAACCCAAAGCTGGGCCTTCTCCAGGGCTGCCCTGGCTGTGACCTCCATCCCAGCCAGAGCATCCCAGGGCGCAGGAATTCAGATTCCAGGCTCACTGAGCCCTGACCTGCCCCTGACAGAGATGGATGCCCAGCTCTGCTAATGGGCTGTGGCAGCCCCGGGCTGGGATCTGCACCTCAGGCACCGAGCTGGGATGAGGCAGCTCATTCCCACTCTGGGAATCCTGGAACACCCAGCAGCCTCCTGAGCTCCCTGGTGTCTTCTTCAGGACTCAACCCCACAGCCACACCCAGCAGGGAAGGTTTGAGACATTGATCTTCAGCTTTATCTGCTCTGAGGCAGAACCTGCACCTCATTTTATGGTGCCCAGAGAGGTAAAAATGCAAAGTTAATTAGTGCAGATACGGCTTCATTTAGGATAAAAGTGAGGGTGGGTGGGAAATAGCTGGTGCTGGGGTGGTTTTGTCAGAATTTATTCACCAGAATAAGCAGCGAGTGGCTCTCAGCATCTCCAATTCTTGCAGTTTTCAGTGAGTTTTTTGGCACGGCCTGCAAAGCCCTAAATTGGAAGCCCCAGCTGATCATGGCCTTTGTGCTGAGCATTTCCTTTCCTTGTGCTCCCCTCCCACTCCATCCAGCCCTCTGACCAGGAGAGAGAATTGCCCCAATCCTGGCTGATTCCCACAAACCTCCAGCTTGGGGAGGTCCCAGAACTCCTTCCCTGAGAGCTTCCCTTTCTCCCTGGGTCCGGGTGATTCCTGAGCAGCCCCTGAGCCTTTGGGAAGTGCTGCTGCAGACAAGGAACCTGCACAGCTCCCAGAGGAGCCTTTCCCCTTCTCCTCGGGATGCTGGAAGTGGGGAGGACTGGTCCAGCCCGACCTTCCCAGTTTGGAAAACGCTCAGGAACCACCTCCTGTTGTCCAAGGTTGTAGCACAGCCCCTGGGACGTGCTGGGTGCCACATCCCGGGTTCACCTTTAGAGCTGCACATGGGGAAGAAACATATTCCTCAAAAAAAAAAAAAAAAACAACATTAAAATCATCCAAAAAACGAAATCAAAATCGCCAAAAAAATGAAATCAAAATCACCAAAAAATGAAATCAAAGTCACCAAAAAAATGTAATCAAAATCATCAAAAAAATGAAATCAAAATCATCCAAAAAAATGAAATCAAAATCATCAAAAAATGAAATCAAAATTGTCAAAAAATGAAATCAAAATCGCCAAAAAATGAAATCAAAATCATCCAAAAAATGAAATCAAAATCTTCAAAAAATTAAATTCAAATCCTGAAAACAAAGGTTTTCCTGGACAATTAGCAGCAACGTTGGGCACTCTCTTTTCGGATTGCTGCCTGTGACTTCAGCCCCCGCAGGACACAGGGCTAATTTAACGAGGCATGAATTTAAATATATTAAGAGCTCAACAAAACAGGGAGAAAATCAGAGAGGTGAAAAGTCAGTGCCCCTCCTTGTCCCGCTGTCTTCTTTTTGTTGGCTGCTGGGCTGGGAGACACGAAATCGAACGGAGCAACACAACCTGTCTGAGTTTTATTCAAATCAGCCAATTAAAACATCAAGCTGAAATGTCAACGAGCATGTTCTGGCCACTCAGGAATTAAAGCAGGAAAGCATCTGTCTGTCCTCACCACAAAGCAGGGAAGATTTTTTTTTTTAATTCCACTCCTGCAAAAGCTGTGACAGGAGATTGCAAGCCATGAAAAACACCCTCTGCAGCGGGCCCTGCCTGCCTGGCTGTCAGCAACTGCTGCTTGGACACTAAATTAGAGCCAGCTCAACACCTTTTTTTTTTTTTTTAATTTCTTTTTTATTCACAGGAACTCTTCAGCAGGCAGCATTCTGCTAATTCAGAGTTATTAAGGCAGAGCTCGGGTGCATCCAGAGGCGCATCTGACGCTGCCACATCTCAAGCAGCTCATTTTTACCTCTCTTTGCTGCCCCCATTCTGATTGCACCTGCTCCTGTTAGCCACAGGAACACACGGATTGAAGTTCCTCCAGCTTTGCGTTTCCTCCAGTGCAGAATCCAGAGGATTTCGGGCTGAATTTAAGGATCTCCTCGCTCTGACAGGATATTGGGGTGAGCAGGTGTCTCACATGACACAAAGAAATGACACCCACACGCTGAGATGTCCAAGGCAAAAATGGGCAGTTTATTTACAAACTTCAGCATTTATAGAATTCCAGCAGTGACCGTGGATTGGAGGAAGAAAATCTTCCTCTTCAACCTCACTGGGCAACCCAACAGTCCATCAGCAGCCTCCTCCTTATGAAGAGAATGCAAACATGGTGAGATGGTTACAATAACAAGAAAAGTTGTTGATGTAAAATCGTGTCTGACTCCATTGCAAAAGGTAAACACAGAAGGCTGAAATAGAACTTTAGAAAAATTTCTTAAAGAGACAGAGGAGAACAGCAGAAACCCAGACAACAAGCAGACATCATTCCATCACCCCCACAGCTCCTGGAGTTCCCTCTTTGTGACGTGGCCCTCAGGGCTCTGCTCTGCTCTGCAAGGGGATGAGCTCAGGGGGCTTTTCCAGCCTAAATCCTGATCAATTCCCATCCTGATATCCCTGATCTCCAAATCCTGATAACCCCTGAAACTCCCATCCTGATCTCCAAATCCTGATAACCCCTGAAATTCCCATCCTGATCTCCAAATCCTGAAAACCCCTGAAACTCTCATCCTGATCTCCAAATCCTGATAACCCCTGAAATTCCCATCCTGATCTCCAAATCCTGATAACCCCTGAAATTCCCATCCTGATCTCTAAATCCTGATAATCCCTGAAATTCCCATCCTGATCTCCAAATCCTGAAAACCCCCAAATTCCCATCCTGACACCCTCTTCCATGAGAGGAACCTGAGGCTGATCATCCCAAAGATTGCATGAAATCAGTGCCTGCCCGAGGCTTCCCTGGCAACCTCTTGGCTACAGACAGAAATGATTAAAAGGAAAATAAGATTTTGTCAGAGTTGATCTGTTCCCACAGAAACGGTGAGATCCCATCAAGTGGGATTTTTAAAAATGGGATGATACAGTGTGGAATTCCCACTGGTGTGGTAAGCACAGTTTAGGCTGGGAGTTAGAGAAGAGCTTAAGAATATTTCAGTGTCCTTAAATCTACAGGACCGTGTCTTTGCTCTGCTGACTTCAGAGCTGCACTAAATTTTCCCTGTTAAAATTCTGCCCCAGGAAAGACAAAACTCCCTGAGATGGGCTCCACACCAATCATTTTATCCACCATAAATTAGCCAGGTCAGCTTTAGATTATCTACAGCAATTCAGTTTGCTTCCTTATTAAAAAAAAAAATAAATAAAAAATCGGGGAAGGGAAAAGGAATTCCAGCGTGCAAATATCCCAGAGAACAGATTACTTATTGTTCCAAAATATCCTCTTTAATGGCATTACCAGAAAATCAGCCTTTTACTAGAAAGATGGGCTGATTCTCCTGCCCAGGCTGGCAGCTGGGAGGTGTCCTGGACAGGGAACTCGGGAATAAATCCATGGACATTAAACATGAAACTCCTCCATGAAAAAGGAGGGAGGAGAGCTCATTCTGCTGCTGAGATGCTCTTTAATCTCTTCTTATTTTATGAGCTTCCACTGCAGCCTCCTCTGGCTGGTGGTGGTTTCCAACAGGACTGGCTTGGGCTGGAGAATTTCCCACCTGGGAATTCCCTTCCATGCTCACCAGGATGGGTCCCGGGCTCTCCTTTGCTTCTGTCAGATCATCCCTGGCTGGTTTTGTTCTGCCATCACCTCTGTTCCAACGTGGAGCTGGGAATAAGAGAGGTCAAACATTAACAAAACCAAAATGCTGCTCTTTTCACAGCTGGACTTTTCCAGAAAACCAAACCAAATCTTTCTGGCACACAAATAATGATCAGGTTTGCCTTTTTCAGCTGAAACCGAGATTAAAAACAAGCTCTGAGCTCCTGAGCCCCTTCTGGAGGGAATTTTTTGTGTTCACACCCTGTTGCAGGTTTAGTCAATCACCAGGTCTGGACAATCTGGTTTTACAATAGGATCCCAAATTCTGCTGATGTTTCCAGGGTGCTGCTCTAACAGAAGCAATAAGCAAAGTGATGATCATAGAGGAATTTTATTTTTAGGGAATTGGGACCACAACTTCCTGAAAACTACCAGACCAGATAATGTCTTTTTCCCTTCTCCCTCTTTTATGGCAGGCACTTGTTCTAAAAAAAATCTCCCCCACTTTCATTGAAATGGACTTTTAAAATCCATCATTTCATGCAGCTCTGGCAAATCAGCTCCTGTGCTATTTCCTTCCCTTCCTTCCTTTCCCTCTCCTCTCCCTTCTTAACTCCAGCCCTGCATTTTAAATCAGCTGCAAGAAATAAAGAGAAAGGAGCTTGAAGGGGTTGAAATCTCTTCATCGTGACAGGGCCCTGTTTTTTGGTTTTTTTTTGGTTTTTTTTTTTTTTTTTTGTGTAGGAGCCTAAATGAGGCTTTAGAAAACGATATGGTCCCCCCTAAATGGATCTGCTCTGGTCAGAGCCCATTAGGCAGGGCAGGAAGGTTCCTCAGGGACAGCTGAGAGCAGACTCTGAACCCCAGAGGATGGAGATCACTGTTTACCTTCCTGCAAGGAGAATTAATAAATGTCTCCATCTTCCACCAGCAGCCCTCAAGCACTGCACATAAAGGAAGCAGAACGAGTGGGGGGAAGAAAAGGAATGGGATGTGTGTTTTTCCCCTTTTTCCTTTGGTGCACATTCGTGTTTTCAGTCAGTATTTGAACATTATTCTTTGCTTGCTCCCTGGAGGATTTTCTGCCCTGACTTGAAGGCAATTCATCTGTCCTGAGCAGGTACCTGAAGATAATGAAGAGGCCATAATTTAGTAATCTTGGCCATCTTGTCCTTGGAAGATTAATTTTTGGCCTTTAAGTGTCAAGGTTGGTGAAACCGAGTCAGCAGGAACAACAAGGCCCAGGCAGAGGGACAGACAGAGCCCTGGGCTGGGGAAATTCCCAGAATTAATGGATCCTGGAGTGGCTGCCCTATCTGCACAGTGGAGTGAGGATTATTAAACCAGAAGCACTCCCTGCTTCATCCAGTTCAGAGCCTGGAGCTGCTCCTTTCATTTTCTTTCCCTCTTTTGCCACAGAAAATTCAGACCCTGAGCCTGTCCTGGGATTCCCTGTTTCTCCTCTGCTCTGGAAATGCCCTGCTGAGGTCTGGAGGCTTTGCTGGCTGTCTGCAGCACAGAGGGATGGCTGGGATGGGCTTTGGGAATGCTGCTTCCTACGAGCAGTGACTGATCCCGAGAAGTGAAGGGATTTTGTGCTCACCAAGCCATGGGATCATGGAATGTTTGGGATGGGAGAGGCTTTAAACCCACCCAGTTCCCACCCACCCCAAGCCCCAAACCCCATCCAGCCTGGCCTTGGGCACTGCCAGGGATGGGGCACAGCTTGGAGCTTTAATTCCTGTGCCAGCCCCAAAGTGAACCCCGGGCCAGCTGCTCCTGTGGTGCCAAACCAGCTCCCGACCCAGCAGATCAATGATGCAAAAACAGAAAATCTGTTTATTTTCTAGGAACTGGCTGGAAAATCAGCCCCCACCAGGAGCAAAGAGCTCTTTATTCCTGTGAGCAGGGGCTGAACAAAGCACAGGAGCGTGGAAGGGCTGAGTTTCTAGGGGAGAAAACCAACCTGGAGTCTGACATTCCTTCCCTCCCAGCTGCCTCTCCTCCCAAATCACGCTGGAGTCAGGGCTGGCTTTCTCTGAAATAACAGAAACAGAGACTCTGCCCATCACTGCTCCATGACAAAGTGGCTCTGCCCCCACCCAGATGTGCCTGTCAGGGGTTTATGGTCTCTGTCATCCTTTCCTTGGTACCTGATACGGCTCTGAAGCCCCTGGAACATTTCCCAGCTGGATTTCCCTTGTCCTCCAGGGGATTTTCCTTTTCCAGCAGGAAGTGAAGACAAAGCTCCAGTTTAATCTCATTTTATTGTCACCAGTTCCTCCACACTTGTGTCCTTCATCACAGCTTGGGTGTGGGGGTGGAAACCTGGGAGAAGGGACTGGTTATATTCCAGCTCCAAATTGGAAATATCCTGGGGGAAACCTGGGAATAGGGACTGGTTATATTCCAGCTCCAAACTGGAAATATCCTGGAGTAAACCTGGAGTAAACCTGGGAGTAGGGACTGGTTATGTTCGGGTTCCCAAGTGGAAATACCCTGGAGTAAACCTGGGAATAGAAATTGGTTATATTCCAGCTCCAAACTGGAAATATCCTGGAGTAAAATTGGGAGTAGGGACTGGTTATGTTCAGATCCGAATTGGAAATATCCTGGAGTAAACCTTGAGTAAACCTGGGAGTAGGGACTGGTTATGTTCAGGTTCCCAAGTGGAAGTACCCTGGAGTAAACCTGGGAATAGAAATTGGTTATATTCCAGCTCCAAACTGGAAATATCCTGGGGAAAACCTGGGAATAGGGACTGGTTATATTCCAGCTCCAAACTGGAAATATCCTGGAGTAAACCTGGAGTAAACCTGGGAATAGGGACTGGTAGTGCTCAGATCCCAAATGGAAATACCCTGGAAATATCCTGGAGTAAACCTGGAGTAAACCTGGTGTACACCTGGGAGTAGGGACTGGTAATGCTCATATCCCAAGTGGAAACATCCTGATTTTAGGAATGCCTCCCTCACCCTTTGTATTTTTTCCATGCAAAGTTCATCATTCTGGAGAACAGAAAGTGAAAAAGTGAGAAAACATGAATGAAAATTTAAATTATTCCCTTTTTCCCACTTGTCGCTCTTTTATAGATGGAGAAAATATTCAATATGATGCTGTCTGGAAAAAAAATAAAGCAGGGATGGGAATTATTTTTACCACATTTTTGCCAGTTTTGTGCCTTTTTTCTGCATAGAAAAAAAAATGAGCAGAGGGGAGAGGAGGAGGGAAGAGTCAGCAATGAGGGAAACGAGGTGATGAAAAACTGAAGTGCTTAAAATGAAGCAGGGAAATCTTATTTGAATATTTCTGAACACGGGAATAAAACTCCCATCTCTGCATTGAAAATGTTGCCCGGGCTGACATTTCAAAATGAAACACAGGTTTTCATTTCAAGGCTTTATTTCATATCCACACACACACACACAAAATCAAACTGGGCTTTGAAATGAAAACACCACAGGGAAAATAATATTTCCAATTGAAACTTTTTATTTTTATTTTATTTTTTGCCTCCGTCTCCTCCAATGAATAAATAATTTGGTTTTCCAGGAAACTGTAAAAGTGAGGACAGAGCATGAAACGTCATGGAACAAAAAAAGCGGTTTTGCCATTTGGAGCACCAGGGTTTGCTGAAATATCTGGGGGCTCCAAGGGATTATTTCTGGCATTTTCATCCCTCTGCTGAGGAAGGGGCTGCTCCCCAGCACCTGGGGGGCATTTATCAGCTGTAAATAAAATATTTGTTGTTATTTAGGGGTTCAGGAGACCCTCAGCTCACAGAGCTCCTGTCTCTGAGTTTCTCCTCCACACGGTATTTTTGGGAGCAGTCAAAGGATGATGTTCCCCTGTCAACAAACGGAAAATCCCCCCTTAAGAAATGATATTTTGATATTTTAGCTGTGGCAGGTCAGGAGAATGGGCAGCTCTGGAGAACTCAGGAGAAGGTGGCTGAAATGATCTTTTAGCTGTGGCAGCTTAGGAAAAGAGGGATGAAATGATATTTTAGCTCTGGAAAACTCAGGAGAGTGGGGATGAAATGATATTTTAGCTCTGGAAAACTCAGGAGAGTGGGGATGAAATGATATTTTAGCTCTGGAAAACTCGGGAGAGTGGGGATGAAATGATATTTTAGCTCTGGAAAACTCAGGAGAATGGGGATGAAGTGATATTTTAGCTCTGGAAATCTCGGGAAAAGACAGCTGAAATGATGTTTTAGCTGTGGCAGGTCAGGAGAATGTGGATGGAATGATATTTTAGCCTGGAAAGCTCAGGCGAAGAGTGATGAATGCTGGATGAAATGATGTTTTAGCTCTGGAAATCTCAGGAGAAGAAGGCTGAAATGCTTTAGCTGTGGTAGCCTAGGAGAAGAAGCATAAAATTAGATTTTAGCTCTGGAAAACTCAGGAAGATGGGGATGAAATGATATTTTAGCTCTGGAAATCTCAGGAGAAGGTGGCTGAAATGATGTTTCAGCTCTGGAAAGCTCAGGAGGAGGTGGCTGAAATGATGTTTCAGCTCTGGCAGGCTCAGCATAATCCCACCTCCCACCACTCCATCCCGGTTTTCCCTGATCCAAGAGCTCTATCAGCTTTGCAATCTGCAAAGAGCTTTCAGCCCTTTGGCCACGGAAACTGCTCCCTACTTTCATTTTTGTTTGCTTTGTAATCCATCCCAAGCGTCCCTTACCCCAGTTTGGGGTGGAAGGAACTGATCCCTCCAACTCAAACCATCCCGGACTCTGCTCTGTGCAATCCCTCGGGGCAAACCCCTGAGGCTGCAGAGCAATTCGGGTTTTCAGGACTTTTCCGTGACTTCTGCTCAACCGGGGGCTGCTGGCTCCGGGCAGAGGAGATGAGGTGTGAGCGCACAGGGAGCAAAATTGTGCCTCCTGTTGCATTTTTTTCGGGGGGAGGGCGGGGAGGGATGCAAACCACACTCTGCACAGCTGGGGTGGGGATGGAACGAGCTGGGGGCTCTCTGAAACATCATTTCAGCCCCATTCTCCTGAGCTTTCCAGAGGTGAAACATCATTTCAGCCCCATTCTCCTGACCTGCCGTAGCTAACACATCATTTCAGCTGTCTTCTCCCGAGATTTCCTGAGCTAAAATATCATTTCATCCCCATTCTCCTGAGTTTTCCAGAGCTAAAGCACCATCTCATCCAGCGTTTTGTGTCTCTTCTCCTGAGCTTTCCAGAGCTAAAATCTGATTTCATCCCTCTTCTCCTGGGAGACTTTGGAGCCTTCTCTTACGCGAAGAGCACGCGAATAGATTAGCGGGGATTGCTCATTAGGGCCGGTGATTAATTAATGCCGTGCTGAAAGCTCCTTGAAAGGGCTGCACATCTCCGGGAACGGGGAGAGGAGCAGGAACACGGAGTCCTGAGGCTGAGAACGGATCCAGAGCGGCTGTAGAGGGCACTAAAGATCTTTGGGATTTCTCGGTGAGAGGAGAAAGTTCCAAGTGGCTTTTTACACTTAGCCATTAAAAAAAAAAAAAAAAAAAAAAAAAAAAAAAAAAAAAAAAAAAAAAAAAAAAAAAAAAGTAATAAAAAGTAAAATCAACCCTCTTCAGCAGCAAGTGGGACCACATCAGACTCCAATATTGCAGCTGCTCCCCTTTTAACCACTAATAGCAGGGTGAGCTGAGCTCTGTTTGCATTTGGGGTTTCTTTCTGCCGTGGCTGAGAACGGGGGAGTTGTGTGGAGCCCTCCCCCAGCCCCGATTTTGGCAGGGCAGGATCTGTTCAGCACAAAGGAATCTCATCCTCAGAATGAAAAATCGGCCTGAGCTGCTGAGAAACGGCAGCTCCTCATCAGAGGGACCACAGAGAGATCTGGTCATGTAAAAAGAAACCCCCAAAAAAACCTTCCCTGTGTTTCACTGCTCGGTTTTGCGTGGCTCTGAAACATCTGGGTTTGGCTGGGGCAAAGCTGCTCCTTTCTTGTGGGATTTTCTGCCATCAGGAGTTGGAAATCTCACAAGGAACCCTGTGCTGATGAGATTCCCAGCCTGGTCGGTGGCCTGCGAGAGAAGCTGCTGATTAAAAATTGGATTTCAGGGCTTTGTATGAGTCAGGTCAAACCCTGCAAGAAATAAAGATCTGAGATGCCTCGTTAGGAGCTGAGATTGCTCTCAGATTGCAAACTGAACCCAATATTATGGGCAAACCCTGCATCTCCAATCAGCAGGGGACAGCTTTTCCTGCGAGGATATTCAGGATTTATTCCACTCCAGGAATCTGCAGAGTCATCCTGTTTTTCCCTGGGTGTCCTGTCAGCTTTGCAGCAGCCCCACATTACAAATCCAGCATGACTGAGAACTCTGTCTGCTGCCTAACTACACCACCAGAGCTGCAGTGGGGCTGCTCTCCCTGCAGCTTCTATTCTGGAAATCCTGGCCCTAAGAATAACTCGATCATTTCCCTGCTTTGGTTTCACTGGGAAGCTGCCCCGTGGGCTCCAGCCTGAAGTGTGGGCACAAAAAACACCCCTTCCCTTCCCTTCCCTTCCCTTCCCTTCCCTTCCCTTCCCTTCCCTTCCCTTCCCTTCCCTTCCCTTCCCTTCCCTTCCCTTCCCTTCCCTTCCCTTCCCTTCCCTTCCCTTCCCTTCCCTTCCCTTCCCTTCCCTTCCCTTCCCTTCCCTTCCCTTCCCTTCCCTTCCCTTCCCTTCCCTTCCCTTCCCTTCCCTTCCCTTCCCTTCCCTTCCCTTCCCTTCCCTTCCCTTCCCTTCCCTTCCCTTCCCTTCCCCTTCTTCCTTTTCCCTTTCCCCCTTTTCATTTTTCCATTTTTCAAAAAAAAAAATCCTGACAGAGCCATGGATTCACCTCAGGACCGTGAAGATTTGTGAGTTAAAATAATTTGATTTCTCTCAGCTGATCCCAGGCCGTGTCCAGATCCCCTCTCACTGCTGAGGGTGTTTAATTATCCAACCCCTCCACTCCCCAAATTAATTGCAGAGAGGCTGCAGACACGCAGTTATCCTGGTGAATTGTTTGAACTGAGCTCCTGCACGTCTGGCCAGTTCTTTCCCACCCCAAATTCCTGCTGCCAGTGCTTTGGGAGCTGCACAATTCCCTTCCAAAAAGAGCCAATTCCTGGCTCCCCTCCTCTGGGAAGGGATTCAAATGGAAGTCACGAGTTGTAGGCACGGTTTGGGGACAGGTTTGAGTTGGGTTCAGGGTTGCTTTGATGTAAAATTGAGGAAAATTTGGCATTCCCAGCCCAAAAGGGAGGCAGCTGGGAGCTGTGGGCAGGGATTGAGCTGGTGGAGAGTCTCCAGGAAGGGGCTGGGAGCAGCCTGGATGTGAGACATGAACTTAATGCCTTGGGAGGGCTGAGCTGGAACAGAGGCAGAGAATAAAGCAGAGATTTATTCAAAGGCCTTTAGGGTGCACCTTGGGTGGGACAAGAGCCTGGCCAGGGCTGCACCCAAGGGGGACCCAAAATGGTCCCCAAATGGACAAAGGGTCACCAGGTCTGACACTTGGATCAGTTTGGGTCCATTTGCCCCTTGGGGTTGAATTGTCCAATTCCAGCTGCAGGGTGTGAGGTCTCATCCTTCTTGTTCCTCCCTCCAGCCCCCCTTGTTTGTGCTTTGGGGCTGAAAGTTGTCCTTGGTGTGCAGCAGGACCAGGATTTGTTTTGTGTCCCTGCTGTGTGCAGAGCTGAGTGACCCTGGATGTGAGGCTGAGAGCTGCACCCCTGGGCAGCACAGAGCCTGGAACACAGGGAAGGTAAAACTTCAGGCATCAAACTCAGCTCCCTTCCCCTGGGACCTGCTGGGCTCTGCCTGTCCCATCCCATCTCCAAACACAGATTTATGGCCATGGGCAGCGTGTCAGGCTCAGCTGGGGCTCAACTCCCAGCTCAGATGGAAGCTCTGGTCACAGGGAACACATTCCTGCCCCCAGCCTGCACCAGCCAAGGGGGAGCTTTCAGCACCACACAGCCAGGAGGCCTTTGCTTTGCCCACACAGCTCCTGCTGGATTGGTTTTTCCTTCCCTGGCTGGATTCCCAAGGGGTTTTGGCAGGAAAATCTCCAGTTCAGACAATCCTGTGACCCCCAGATTCCTTCCCACAAACATTTGTGCTGCGCCAGGTTGGTGGGTGAGGGGATGGGGCTGCAGGACGAGAGGGTGCAGTGAGATTTCCCTTAGGGAAGCAGGAGTTTTGCACTTGGAAAAGCAGGAAAATTTGGTGGGAGCCTTCTTGTCTTGGATCCAGTGAATTCATGGACAAGTCCATGGCAATCAGCCAGCTGGACAAAATAAAGTAACCTCCACTCCTGGTTCCAACAGGGTGCTGGTGATGAGACCTGGATGGTTTCATCCAGATTTACAACAAAACACTAATTTTTTAATTTTTTTTTTTTTTTAA
Source organism: Phylloscopus whistleri (assembly GCA_017589585.1). NCBI lineage: Eukaryota > Metazoa > Chordata > Aves > Passeriformes > Phylloscopidae > Phylloscopus > Phylloscopus whistleri. The sequence continues at coordinate 558,211 of JADMLD010000349.1, forward strand.
ATATCAGTAAGAAGGGGAAAATAAAACCTGATTTCAAGCTTAAAACCAGAGTAAAATATTGCAGTCCGGAATGTGAGTGCTCCCCAGGAACCACAGATCCTCCCAGCTAACAGAAAAAGATGTAGCTGAGCTAATAAAAATAGTCAGACAGCAAAAAGGGACCACATGTTCCACCGAGTGCGAGCCAAACAATCGGGATTTCACTGAAATCCTGCTCTGACATCATCCTGCAGAAAGCCTGGAAAAGCTGGAGAGCCCAAACTGCCGAGCTGGGAAATCATGGGGAGCTGGGAGCTGCACCCTGAGAGCCCAGAGCCACTTCAGGAGCCACTTTCACGGGGAGAAATGATCAGATTCCTCATTCTCAGGAGCAGAGAGCAAAAGGGCTTCAAAGCAAATTGAACATTCACTGCCCTCATTTTTATTTGGGTGAAGACACAGGGATTCCAATGGTGGAAATTTAAATTTAGGTGGAACTCAGGCCATGAAGTTGGTGTTTATCCCAAAGCCTGAGGCCGCAGGAGTTGCTTTCTCCACAGCATCCCAGGGATGTTTTTCTCAAGGGCTCCTGGAAGATGTTTCCCATCCCTTTAGGATGCAGTTTTTGGGGATCTCCTGGGTTTTGTGTGCCTGGAGAGCTCCCTGGAAACCCCAGGCAGAAGCTGTGACAGTGCTGGGAGCAGCTGTGCCTGGTGGGTGCTGTCACACGAGGCTGGCTGCACGTTTGCCCTCCTTTCACTCCTGGGCCATCCAACACGGGGCAGAACAAAAGTCTCCCCTTAATGATTCCTCCTCTCTCTGAATGTCCCAGCTCCCCACGGAGCCGCTCTGGGCTCTGCTCAGCACTCCCAAAACACAGCCCTGGCGTCCCTGCCCGGCCCTCCCTGCTGATTGCCATCCTTTTATTGTCATCCTCCCTCATTGTCTCCTGCCCTAAATGAATTTACAGGCTCCTCCCGGCGCCAAAACGCTGAAAAAACAAAACACTGAACCAAAATTTGCGAAGTTTGAGTTGATTTTCCCCGCCTGCAAGGCCTGAGCTCGTCGAGATTTTATCATTTTCGGGCCCTTTTGCCTCAGATAAAGCAGAAAAGTGAAAAGTATGAAGTGATTCAGTGATTCAGTGCCTGCACCTCCCACAATCAAAGCTACCAGTTTAGCAGGCACATAATTAGTTCTAATTAGTGTAAACGAGTCCAGCCAGATTATACTGGAACATGAAAACGGGTTTAATTTGACTCAATCACTCCCCATGTGAGCCTGTCACAGTTTATTTGTATCAGAAAAATAATAATAAAAAAAACCCAACACAAACCCAAATCCCAAACAATGTGGAAAAAACACAGCAAACTTTGGGATTCCAGGGTGGTCCATGGAAAAGGGACAATGGGACAGGTGCTGGAATGGATGGGGTGAGCTCCTGCTCGGGTCAGCCTGTCCCAAGACAGGGGGCATGGGATGGGCTGCTGGAAGGGGCTCCAGACAAAGGTTTTTGGCACAACAGGCAGCCCCAAAAATCGTGTGGGCCAGTATCTTGGTTTGGAAAGGCAGGTGTCTGCCAGGGAAAAAACAGAGCTCCCCTTGGAATGGAGAATGCAAACCCCTCCCTCCGAATTATTGTAATTTTGAAATTCAGGGGCTCTCAGGCAAAGATATGGGAATATGAATAACAGTTCTTTATTAGGAATATTAAAAATAAAAATGCAGTAGTACAGAAAAACAAGCAAAAGTAAAAACCACTGCCAGAGTCAGAACACACCTGTTTGAAGAAGATGAAATATCCTTTCTCTCAGAGATCAGCCCCTTCTCTCTGGGGCTGTCCATGGGAGAGCAGCAACACATTGACACAGTGGAGGGAAAAGCAGATTTTAGATGGAGATCTGGGGGTTGATTGATAGCTGAGCTTTGCTGTTCCCCCAGCAAATAAAGAGTCTGTGGCTCCTCTTTCACAAACCGACCCCTCTGCTGCAGGGAGGGTGAGAAACCTCACTGCAATCTGCTCTCCAACAATGCCAAACCCTCCTGGCCACACACTGGTGCTGCCCAGCAGGGATTTAAGGACTCTGTGGGAATGCAGTATCCTGTGTCAGAGGGGAACTCTTGGGATCCAGGAGTAAATCTGAGACGAGCAGAGCTGGACTGTGTTACCCTGCATCCCAAACCCGACTTCACTACATCTTAATCAGCCTCACCAGAGAGGAACGGGGGAAAAAAACAGGCTTGGGTTTCACTGGTTGTGGCACAAAGGAGCTTCAGATATTGAATTTTAGCTTGCAGACAACAGGAATGCATGTTTGAGTCTGAAGGGGAATTAGATAACTTGGAATGCTGGCCTCTTCCCGGGATGCTCCCACAGGCTGAGCCCTTCCCGGGATGCTGACAGAGGCTCAGCCCTTCCCGGGATGCTCCTGAGGCTCAGCCCTTCCCGGGATGCTGACACAGCCTGAGCCCGTCCCGGGATGCTCCCACAGGCTCAGCCCTTCCCGGGATGCTCCTCAGGCTCAGCCCTTCCCGGGATACTCCTCAGGCTCAGCCTTTCCCGGGATGCTGACACAGTCTCAGCTTTTCCCGGGATGCTCCTCAGGCTCAGCCCTTCCCGGGATGCTCACACAGGCTGAGCTTTTCCTGGGATGCTCCTCAGGCTCAGCCTTTCCCGGGATGCTGACATAGGCTGAGCTTTTCCTGGGATGCTGACACAGGCTCAGCCCTTCCCGGGATGCTCCCACAGCCTCAGCCTTTCCCGGGATGCTGACACAGCCTCAGCCCTTCCCGGGATGCTCCCACAGGCTCAGCCCTTCCCGGGATGCTCCCACAGGCTCAGCCTTTCCCGGGATGCTCCCACAGGCTCAGCCTTTCCCGGGATGCTCCCACAGGCTCAGCCCTTCCCGGGATGCTCCCACATCCCCGCACCGTTGTGTTCGTGCCCCGGGGCAGAACGAACACACGGAGCTCCCCGAGCTGTCGCTGCAGAGACGGTCACACACACACACAGCGGCAGTAAAATTCTGCAGAAAGCTCTCTTTTATTACAGCTTCGTGCCGCCTTTTATAAAGTTTTTACAAACCTCAAGGCCAACTTCTAATTGGTTAATAGCGTTCTTGTCAATTATTCTGTTGGTTAGGAAAAGGCGTTCTACTTGTCCATCAAATCTATCCATTCTTGGATCGTTTATTTATTTTCTGTACTGATTTTATGGGACAGATCCTTTGTGATTACAGGTGCATTTGTTTTTTCCGCCCTCAGAACAGATTGTTGTGTCAAATTCTCATTCTCAAACCAGTTCCTATGGGAACTCGCAAATCCCTTCTTGGCTGCCCTCGGAGAGGGGACAGGGCAGCTTTTCCTCCCTTTCCTGCACTCTGCCCGCCGCGCCTTGGGCTGGGAAGAGAAATCCTTGGCAGGAGGAGGCGGCAGGTTTGGGCACTGGCCTGTGCCCCACCTGGCTGGCAGACAAAAGAATCCCTTTGCCGAGGCTGCCAGCGCTTCCAGCCGGGCAAATCCCCTCGCCAGGCGCCGCCAGGGACATCAAACGCTGCGGGAATATTCCTGGAGCCACAAAGGCTCGCTCCTTGTGCTGCTCCTCCAGTGAGTTCAGACAACCCCAGAGAACCCCAGGCCCCTTTATTTCTGCCTCTCATTGTGCTGCTTCGCAAATCATGGATCCCAATTATTCTTTTCTCCCCCGTTCCACCTTCCTACTTTTATTTTTTACTCTTTTTTTGTTCTTTTTGTTTTGGTTTGGTTTGGGGGTTTTTTGGGGTTGTGTTTTTTTTTTTTTTCTTTTTTTCTTTTTATTTTTTTCTGGTTTGATTTCCCATGTCCCTGCATTTCTGCCCTCAAAGAACAAGAACAGCATTACCCAGGCACGACAATCAATCCTTCGGTGCTGCCTGCAGCCCCTCCTGGGAGCCAAATCCACGGGTGGGAGAGATCCCCTGAGCATCCCAAAATCCTTGGGCAACAAATGCTCCAGGAATTCTCGCAGTGCCCACAGTCACCAAAGAGTTTTTGGGCTTCCTGGGCACCTAAATATGGGATTCAGGTTGCTAAAACAGAAGTTTAGAGCACCTAAATATGGGATTCAAGGTGTTAAAACAGAACTCTAGAGCACCTAAATATGGGATTCAGGTTGCTAAAACAGAATTTTAGAGCTGATCAGTCCCATTCCCCACCACAGGCTGCTGCAGGAGAAATTCTGCGAGCCCGTGGAGCTTTCCAGGACTTTGGAGGTGGAGAAAAGGAGATAAAAGCCCTCTGTGTGATTTGCACTTTCCCAACAGTTATAAATCCCTGTGGCAGTTGGTTTTTTCTCTAAAGGCATTTTTAATCTAAGTTCACTTTCTGGTTGATGTTTAATTGCTGATTGCTGCTGGTATTTAATGATGGCAAGGCTGAGATGACACTTCATCCACCCCAGGCAGAGCCCTTGTCCAAAGCTCTCCTCCAAACATTCCTCGCAGCCCTCGACAAACACAGGCAGTGCTCACTTGGCCCCAGAGTCCCACTGCAAATATTTTCACAGAAGCAAGGATGAGCAAAATCAGCCCAGGGCCAACCCAATTCATTACACAGCCTTCCACCCATGTTTAATCTGGAGACATCCAGATGTTTTCCTGAACTCCCTTCCCAACCCTCAGTGAAATTAGGGCCCAGCCTAGTTGGACCATCGTGGATTGAAGAAAAATATGCTGGAAATTAAGTTTTAGGTGATTTTTCTCGCCTGCTCCTGAGGGAAAAGTGCTGTTCTCTCCACATTCAGGTGCTGTGGGTGAGGGAGAATTAACACCAATTGGGTTTTTTTAGGAATGCAGCTCCTGGTTTGGGGGATGAAGCTTTGAGTTTCCTCCTTTTACAGATTATATCCCTGTCCCCTTTCAAAAAATGAAACATTTCCTTAATATTTTATTGTTATTCACAGCAATGAGATGTGTGACCAGCAGAGAATGGGGAATCCAAACCCGTTTGAGGAGATCACAACAGCAAAACTCAGCCTGGAGAAGAGAAGGGTTTGGGGTGACCCAGTTGCGGCCTTCCAGGGCCTGAGGGGAGCCCAAAAGAAAGATGGAAGAGATTGGATAAGATTTGATAAGATTGGATAAGATTTGGTAAGATTTGATAAGATTTTATAAGATTTGATAAGGACATGCTGTGCCAGGGTGGGGGGAATGGCTACACACCGACAGAGATCAGGCTTGGATGGGATTTGGGAATAAATCCTTCCCTCTGAGGCTGGTGGGGACCATGGCATGCAGAGTTTGGGATGAATCCCAGCACTCCAGGAGGTTGTCCATAGGCTCTGGACATGTGAATTCCGGACCCAGCGCTGCTGGAGGAGACGCCAGCCCCAGGCTGGGGTGTGCAGCTCCCAGCTCTGCTCTGAGCTGCCTGCAGGCCTGGGCTGGGGCCAAGCCTCCCCAAACAGGCTGGATCAAGCCTAAGCTGGTTAAATACTGAGCCTTTGATAAGGTGGCAGGGCAAGGGGAGCTCCTGGAAGAGAAGGAGGGAAATAACGTCGGTGTGACTCGGGAATGACGTCTGGGCTGGGCTGGGGGCCAAAGTCCAGGGGAGGCAGGAGGGAGCAGGAGCTGGCTCTGGCCTGCACTCCCAGTGCCTTGCACCAGGAACATTCCTGCTGGAAGAGAACGTGGCTGGGGGTCACAGGCACCTCAGCACATCCAGCAGGGTGGGGGAGGTAAAAAATCAAGTGGTAAAATAAAGAGAAAAACCGCTGGGTTTAAATCCCTCTCAGCCTTTTTGGTGTGGGCATCACCTTGGTTCAGGGTTCTCTGTATGGGGGAATCCAATCTGATTTGGGGAGGTTCACTGGCTTCTTTTTCCCCTCCAATCTTTTTTTCCCTATTTATTCTCTTTGGAAATCTCTCATTTGCTTTTGTTGACCGAGGAAAGCCCTCGCAGGCTGCAAGAGGCACAAATTGTCCTTGGAGCCAGGAGCAGCTCTTGTTCCTGCAGGTTCCTGCCCGGCTGTTAATCCCTTGTCACAGCTTTAAAGTAAAGAGCACCAGGGAGAAAATCCAATCCCCACTCCAGGCACCCAGGACTCCCTGCCAGACACCAGGGGAGATGTTGTGACTCTCCAAATTCCAGCACAAACACATTCCTGCCTTGCTGGGATGGATCTTTAATAGCTCTGCCACCCTTGGGGATGCACTGAGAAACTGCAAACAGAAAAATACAGGTGGTTGTTGTTGTTGTTTTTGTTGTTTTGGGGGTTTTTTTCCCTTATCCTTAAATTTAGGTGACACTGGTGGATTAGGGTTAGGACAGCCTGTAGAATTCTGTGTCCTCGAAATCAAAACTATTATTTCCCAAGAACCCAGGTGAGTTTCTGTATTTCAGGTTTCCAGTGTCCTGCGCTCTCAGTCAGGGGTTGGGTGCTGGATTTCATTCTGCTTCCTTGGCTGTTATTCTTGAAGGAATTTATGCCTGCTCATTCAGGGATTTTATCCTTTGAATCCACATTATTTCCTATTTCAGTCAAATTTTTCAGTTTATTTGTGAGCAACAAGAGATAAATCTCTGCCTTCAATATTTTTTTTCTGGGAACCACAAGAATGGCAAGGGATTGTTGCCTTCCTGTGGATTTTTCAATTTATTTGTTGCAATAGAATTAAAACTCGCAGTGCTCACCCAAGGTAGAAGTTGGTGTGTTACAAAAATTCGGGAATTCACGGGGAAATCAGAGAATCTTCAACTCTGCCTTTAATCAAATCCAATTTTTCTGCTAACAGTTTCCAGATTCTTATTGTAACTGGTGTTAATTTTTCTCCACTTGTGGCCATCTCACTCCAAGCAAAGCTCTGCACCTTTCTGTGCAGCCTGAAAAAAAAAAAAAAATTGATGAACAGCTCAGATTTAGCAAATGGGCCTTGCTGCTTTTAAACCCCTCATAAAATCAAATATTATCTTAAGAAATCCTAATCAAATTAATCTTCAACTCCATCTTCCCTCTCTTCACCCCATGACTTCACCCCGAGCTTGCCTGAATATGACCTGAATCTCATTTACTTCCCATTAGAAAAAAAAATTGCAGTGAACTTCTAACAAAAATAACCTTTCAATTACCTTTGAAACTCCTCAAAGAGGACTCGTTTTGGCCATGACATCATCCCCTGATGGTTTTAGCACATGGGCCACATTCCCTGGTTGACCTAATTTATCTGAGGCAACAGAGATAAGCAGACAGTGAAATATGGAAAGTCCTTCCCAGCCATGGCTGGAGCTGGGTTATTTTTCATGTTTTGCTCCTGACAGGTGCCCACTTCTCCTGGAGAACCAAAGCAGGAGGTTGGGTGGGAGTGCAGCAGCACCTGGGGGGAGCTGGATCCTGGCACTCGGAGCAGCTGAGCTCGTGTGCAGTGATTTGGTTGGACACCCAGAGAAACAATCCCTTCCCAGGATTCATCCACTCTCCCTCCTCAGACACAGATTTTCACCAGGGATGGTTCCCTCTCCAGAGGGGTTTCCCTCCCCTCGTGGCAACAGGAGCTCAGGAGGATTGATGGCAGAACTGGAAATGTCTAAATCCAGGGATATGGGTGCCCCCCAGACAACTTCTAGGGTGAAAAGACGGATTTTTAAGATCTGGACAGATCTCAGGAGCAGAGGGTGTTTAACCAGCAGAGGATGAACAGGATTGGGTTCAGCTGTGTGAAGGTGTCAGCCTGAGAGGAGTTTTTATCTGTTATGTTATTTTATTTTATTTTATTTTATTTTATTTTATTTTATTTTATTTTATTTTATTCAAAGCTGACTTTGTCAGCCAGGGGAGCAAAAGCCTCTCTCGTGTTCCATCCTTCTCCGTTTTAGCACAAGCAAGAGGAATCTCTGTGAAAACACCCCGTGTTTGCCAAAATTGAAAAGATAACATTCCTGAGAGGGAGGCTGGATTCACCTGAGGTCTCTTCAGGTTCTGGGAGGGGGAAATTTGCAGTCTCAGCAGCTTGGACAGCAAAACAGGGCTGAGAAGGAGGGAATTCTTCCCTCCTGGAAATGCCCCGTGGATCTGGCTGTGAAACATTCCCTGGTTAATATCTCATGGAGATGCAGCACAGGGGACACTCCTGCACTGCTCCCCAAGAACTGACCCACCCCAGCACTTCACTGCTCCTTGGGAGAATTCCAGAATCAGCTGGGATGGTGGGAAATGATGGAACTGGCAACCCAGGGGACTGAAGCCACTCCTGTCCCATCCCAAGGGATGCTCTCCCTGCCTCTTGGAGGATGGCTGGGCCCTCGTGGGCTGCAGCACAGGGAGATTCATGCACAGGCCCACCTGCAAGTGGTTTATTTTTGTGTCCAGGTCAAGGAACTTGACCCACCGGGCTCCTTGTCCTCGTTTGGTGATTAATCCACCCCTTGGCTTTGTTCTCCTCGGATCCCCTGAGTTGTGTTTTACTGTTTGACACCCAAACAGCTGCTGGCTGTTCCTTCAGAGCCTTGGAAGAGGCAAAATATGAATAGGAAATCAAATCCCTAAAGGCTGGATGCACAGTAGCACACAGAACCCACATCCAAACCCCTTTGGCCTCCAGCACAGGAACCCCTCAAGCACACGTTCCGCTGCCCCCGGCGAGCCTGGGATTCCCCAGAGCACCAGAGCCCAGCCCAGCAGGGTAAGTGATCAGTCCAGATTCCGTGAAAGATGAGTCCCTGTGGGAGTTTGGTTCCTCTATTTTTCATGCCATTCTGCTCCAGCCAGATTTATGTGTCAGGAAAAACATACAAACGGGATCCGATTTACTCGCACGAGTTCCTGTTGGGTTTGATTTATGTTTGGGTAAATAAAGACATATGTCTTGGAGGGCTTGGGCTCTGGCTGCCTTTCTCCTCATGGATCTCTGGCTAATTTATCAGCCTCTTTCTTTGCTGCACTCGTATTTATGAGACTTTGCAAGGAAGGCACTGCTGCCCGCAGGGAGCACCGTGGACAATTTGAGGTTTCACTTTGGAATCATTTTGCACTCAAATTTGCTCTTCTGTCAACCTTCAGCTGCCCATCCTGAAAGAACTTCGCAGACACTCCCTAAACCATGATCTGCAGGGAAAGGAGCAGCCCTGCTTGTTGTTTTCTGAGCCATGTGGCAAATTAATTATCCAGTGAGGCCAAAAAGTCCTGGTGGGTCAAGTTCTGTGATCTCAACCAGGCCAAAAGTCCCGTTGTTACAACCCCTAATTGCCCACCTCACCATAAACCATTTGTAGCTACTTCAGGCACGATGAAATGAAGCAAATCTTGCTCAGTTTCAAAAACTGAAATTTGAAATTAAGAAATGCAGTAATTTTATTTGCACTTTTTTTTTAAGAGGGGCTGGCAGGATCTGCTCCCTCTTGGATAAACCCTGGAGCTCACCTGAAAGATGGGAATAGTTTCCACCCAGCTGTTGAGTTTGTGGATATTCTGTGGGAGTTTGTTTAAAAGGACCTCTTGAAAGGTCTTTTGAATTTATTTACTTGGAATTAATACTTTATTTACTAGGATTGAAATTTAGAATGGTGCTTTTGTTTTAAGCTGCCTTGGCACTTGGCTTGGAGGGATGGGACGGAATGGAATGGAATGGAATGGAATGGAATGGAATGGAATGGAATGGAATGGAATGGAATGGAATGGAATGGGATGGGATGGGATGGGATGGAAAGGGATGGAATGGGATGGGATGGAAAGGGATGGAAAGGAATGGAAAGGGATGGAATGGAAAGGGATGGGATGGGATGGGATGGGATGGAATGGAATGGAATGGAATGGAATGGAATGGAATGGAATGGAATGGAATGGAATGTCCCTTCCAATAATAGCTCCAGGTTGAGTTTAATTTAGAGCAGAACCTCCCGTGGGACAGGAGACTGGGGTGTATCAGCAAGGGCGTTGTAAAATCTCATGGATGGAAGTAAGACAGGAAATCATTCGTTCAACCCTTTCACGGAAAATTTGGATCCACATTTATTAAATATTGTTCCTGGAGTCTGAAAACTTCCAAACCAAACCCATCGTTTCTGCACCAAGTCAGAATAGTTGAATTTTAGTGTTAGATGCCAACAGGAACCTGAGTTCCAAACAAGGAGAAAGCCACAGAATTTGCAGGAATTATCTAATGAATCCTCTCTAGTAATGAGCACATTGAGGGAACCAGCATCTGCTCAGGGGTAATTAATGAGCTTCATGTCCTGTGGCTTATAGTCCCTGTTTTGGTGGGGAAAAGGGGATGCAGGCACGGATTCCAGGGATGCTCAGGATCTCAACCTCATGCACTTCCCTGTGAGTGTGGAGCATGAGGAGAAGATTCTCATTCCCAGACTCTTTCCTCCCTCACCTGGAATTTGGGTTGGCGACACCACTCCAGACTCTTCCCAAAATGATTCCAGCCTCATAAATTCAAAACACTCACCCCTGCAGTGGGGTCAGGCGTGATGGGAGGAGAAGACTGGACCCTGAGGGGGAGTACCCACTGGTTTTATGGCAAATGTCCCTGATAAATGACAAAGGTACCAATGGGAAAACAGAAAAAGGAGAAGTCAGGTGTATTTAGCGCTTCTTTGGCGTATTTGTATCACGGTAACCTCCCAACAGACTTCCTGGCAGTTTATAAGACGAAAATAGGGAAAAAGAGAGAATTAATCTTGAGCTGTGAACCTTGAAGAGCATCAATGCTGCTGCAGAGCAGGATTTCACGCCTGTCCATCTGCCAGACCCCCTTCTGCCATCCTGGTGGGTGGAAATAACTCTCCACCACCCCTAACACCATTTGCTGGAGCACAGACAATTCCCTGCAAGCCCAGGAGGGAAATGTTGAATTTCCCTCTTTCCCTTTCTCCTCCTGGGCTGCTGGATGTGACCTCTGACTGCCAAATAATCCCCAGGGCCACTGGGCACCAGGCTCACAGCCAGGTTTTGGGGGGTTGAGTTGGCAGCTACGTTAAGGAATATCTCAGACCCCACCAGCAGAAAAATTATGGGATGCCAGCAAGTGAGAATTCCTTAGGTAGCAAATTTTATCTGCTGTGACACCGAATCTGAGCCGTCCTCAGGATTGACACAGACAATTTTCTGTGGGTCTAGCATGGAGGAATCCCTGCAGAACACCTGGGATGTTCCTGCTCTTATGGGACAGAATCCAACCCCCAAACACTCCAGGAGTTCAGAGTCAGGGGGTTTTCCACCTCAGCATTCACTCATTTATTAAATGGTGTTTCCTTGGAGCTGATCCTGGTGGGTTTGGCTCCGTGGTGGTGGCTCCAAGCGATGCTGATGGCACTGGAACACCTCCTTTGCTCCCCTCTAGGGAGTGCAGGGCAGGGAATTCTGGAACATCAACACCAAAAATTACGGCATCACTTGATATTTTGTGATATTTTGATATATTTTGATATTTATTTCATGATATTTTGATATATTTTGATATTTCTCAAACACGCCCTCAGTCGTGGCCTCTCCATTTTGCCCACTGGAAAAAGCCTCTTTTTAACCCCCAGGAGAGAGCTGGGGAAGGAAACATTTCCCTGTCATCCTCAGTGCCAAAAGGGAAGCAGGAGGAACAGAAGGAAGCTGCAATGATAATACCAAAATAATCCTGCCAGATGTTAGAGCCATTACCCCCTTCTCCCTCCATCCCCAGATGTGTTTGAAGAGAGATTCATGGTTCCATAATGAATCAGGAGGGAAAGGATTGTGAGCCATGAGGATGATGTAAGGAAAAAGGGGGGGAAAAAGGAAAAAAAAAAAAGAGAAAAGAAAAATAGAGAGAGGAGATTGTTGAAGTCTTCTGGAAGGGAAGGAGGAAGCCTCAGCGCAGGGTTTTGGAAGCCTCCCATCAGTCAGATGAGCAGAGTCTTGCAGCAGGGAGGAGGAGGAGGAGGAGAATCAAGAGCATGTGAAGCCATTGAGGAGAGGAATGAGCAGCACAGCAGCAAATCAAAGAGCTGCTGGAAATCCAGATTGGCAAAGAGGGAGTTTTCAGGCAGAGGCTTAAAAAAAAATTATAAATAACTGGAGTTTTTAGCTGGGTCACCATGAATTGTGGAGTTCTAGGTGCTAGCAGAGGAGTTAGTCAAAAATAGACTGGGATCCAGTGGCTCCAAATCTGGACAAATTTGGCTGGCAGATCCTTCCACAAACAGGATTTATGACTTAGGAGAAAGGGAGACCTTGGGCTCGTTCTCCTGAATGTTTCATTTCCTCCAAATCCTCCTAAACTTTCATTTGAGGGGCAAATATTGGCAAAGGCCTGAGGGGAGGGAGACGCTTTGACATTTTTAAATTACATTTTTCTCCCTACTTCCAGCAAAGTGCTGGAACTACTTTTGAATGAGCAGGAAACGAACACGAACCCTGCCCACAAAGGAGAAAAATGAAACTTTCATCTCAGCTTTGGAGGCAGCTCTGATGCTCCCCTATATCTTTATTAGCAAAAGTTGGGCTTTGACTAGAAAATGGTTTCTCCTTTACTGTTATTGGTTATTCCAATTTGTAATGGAATATTTTTGCAATATTTACAAAAATATTCCATTACAATTTTTTTGTAATGGTTATTTTTCACAGTGGTTATTTATTTATTTATTTATTTTGTCATTTTGTTATTTTGTTATTTTGTTATTTATTATTTTGTAATGGTTATTTATACAGACTTTATTGTAATGGTTATTCCAGCAGGATTTCCATCACTTCTCATCCACAGCGTGGGTGTTTGCTCAGTGGGGCATCCTGAGCTGTGAAAATGAGCATAAATCTCTTATTTTGGAGATGAAGAGCTGGTAGGAGAGGCTTTTGTTCACTGAGGTGCAGACCTCCAGTGGAAGCCAAGATATTCCAAAAGGCCAAGCTGAGGGTGGAGGTGCAGGAGGAACCTCTGTGGTGGGAGCTGAGCTGCACCTGGGGTGCAGAACCTCTTTTGGGTCCCCCAGGAGCTGCTCCCGTGCCAGACACGGAGTCTCCTGTGCCCTGGCCACAATTCCCTGCTCCTGGGGGTGCCAGGGCTGGGTGGGCATGGGGAGCAAAGCGGGGATTGAGCTCCCAGCAACCAAGGAGCTGCCGGCTCCACACTGGGCTTGGATGCCTTGGGGAGGCTGAGCTGGAACAGAGGCTGGACAGAGGCAGAGAATAAAGCAGAGATTTATTCAAAGGCCTTTAGGGTGCACCTTGGGCAGGACAAGAGCCTGGCCAGGGCTGCACCCAAGAGGGACCTAAAATGGTCCCCAAATGGACAAAGGGTCACCAGGTCTGACACTTGGATCAGTTTGGCTCCATTGGCACCTTGGGGTTGAATTGTCCAATTGCAGCTGCAGGGTGTGAGGTCCCATCCTTCTTGTTCCTCCCTCCAGCCCCTCTTGTTTGTGCTTTGGGGCTGAAAGTTGTCCTTGGTGTGCAGCAGGACCAGGATTTGTTTTGTGTCCCTGCTGTGTGCAGAGCTGAGTGACCCTGGATGTGAGGCTGAGAGCTGCACCCCTGGGCAGCACAGAGCCTGAAACACAGCAAAACTGAAACTGAAGGCATCACTCTGTGCCTCCTGAGGATGGAAAATCTCATCTCTGCGCCTCACATGGGTCAGGGAGGGTTCAGATCTTGGAGGAAATTAGTTCTAACCTGATGAGGAAACAGAGGAAACAGAAGAAATGAGGAGCACTGAGAAAAATTGCAGATATTTAATGGATTTTTCTGGTTTGGGGGTTTGCTGTATTCTAAATTGCAGGGGGGCTGTCTCCACTCAGCCTAAACCTGGGTTCCTGAGTTAAAGTTATGCAGAAACCAGAGCTGACAGTGCTAAACATCATCTGAAGAGCTCAGCAGGAGCCTGACTCAGGGCTCAGTGCTATGGAAAGGAATTAAGAAACATGGGATGATTGTGTTACATTTTCCTGGAAGGAGCGAGGCTGGAGAACAACAGGGAGCAAAGGTATCACTGCAATAATAAAAAAAATAAGTTTTAAGAAATATGTATTTTTACCATATTAGAATATCTGTTAACAAATGATTTTTCTCTTTTCTGTGGCAGTGCTGGCTGTTCTAACAAACCCCTTCTTTAAAGGAAGGGATGAGTAAAACCAAGGCAAAGTGACTTTTTAATTTGTGTTTCTTCTTTTTTCTATGGCAAACATCAAAACTCCCCCTCCCCAAACTCCAGACCTCCCCAATATCTCATCAGCTGTGCAAGGAGACAAATTCTGGCATCCAGCTCGAGTTTCCAACCTGTTCCTACCTATTCTGAAATCCATTCCCTGGCCACAGAACAGCCAAGGGAGCTGGATCCAGGAACGGGGGCAAGGAATGCAGGGAGGAAGGGAAAGCACCCAGGGAGGATGCTCTGCTGGGATCCAAACCTGCTCCAAGGGCTCCTTTTCCTGCTCCTGTTCCTGACAACCCCAGCAAGCTGGGGCATCTCAGGATGAATTGATGTGGGGTTGATTCAGGGGGTGGAGATCAGAGCAGAGTCGTCTCCTCTTGCAGCAGAGTGCAGGAGTTCTGTGTTTGCAGAACAGTCACATTTTTAAGTCAAAAAAGAAGCTCCCACAGTGTAAAATGAGAGCAAAAAAGAGACATTTTCTTTATGGAAAAGCCACATCTCGGTGGTGAGAAAGTTTTAATGAGATTTCTGAAATCCCTGATTATTTCTGGTAGAAAATTATCTCCTTTACATTCATCTCCAATGAAACTGATGGGAAAATCAATGCCTCAGGTTTAAAAGAGCAAGTCTGTATAAAGAAATTGATTTATTCTTTTGCCAATCTAGTTTGAATTATTCTGTACATTAATTTTCTGTCATGTATTCAATATCCAGTACCATATTTTGCCTCACTACCCACTCCTTCAGATGTATTCCAGTATTAAACACAGTAATACACTGCAAATAAACTCCTAGAAAGAGTTGAAATCAGTTAAATTTTTTACAAAGTCATTCAAAGGACTGTGGTTTAAAACTGAATGCATGATCTAGGGATGAATTACTACTGTTACAGTTCTTTTACCTTAACAACACACAAAGTTAACACTTTGTGATTTTCTCCTGCTGAACAATTCCAGCCCAGAATAAACTGAAGAAATTACAAATTTCTTTTTCCAATGGATGTCAAATCGTCTGGTTCTCTGCCCAAGAAGGATTCCAGGGAGTTCAGATGTGCTGCACAGCTCAGGAATGACAATTAGAGGGTGGCTCAAAAAGAATTTAATAAACCAAATTTTCAGCTCACAGGGTGAGACCAGAAAATCCAACTTGGGAGCAAATTTCAGAATTTCTGACAAAATTAGGGAAGGAATTTTAAAGCATGGAAAAGAATGATTTTAGAGCTGGCTTTAGGAATCTTACATTAACGAGGCCAGTTCAAATTTCTCCCCAGCACTCTGCAACCACCCACTGCACTGGATTGTGTCCCACTGCTGCCTTGGATGCCTTGCTCAGCAAATTGCTGGGCCTCAGCCCAAAAAAAAAAGGGGGGAAAGTCCTGAAAGGAATATGAGGTGGGAAGGAGAGTGAAGTGAGACCTACAGCCCTCAAGCGCTGAGTGGGAACCAGCCTCATTTTCTCCTTCAGCCACATTGTCTGGAAGCCTCTGAGAAAGGCAGAACCAGGCCAGATTTTCCAGCTTGAGCTCTGATAATCACCAAACACCTGCTCCATCCACGTGGAAGGGAACGCTGGACAAGGTCTGAGCACATCTGGTTTCACTCAGCTGCTCTGGAGGGTTTGACATCCTATAGGGTTTGACAGAGCAGAGAGTCCAGCGAGTCCTCCAGACAGACAGGCCCAGTTTGTTCCTTTGGACTGGATTTTACCTGGCTGGGCTGATTAGTTTCATAAGACCCTAATTAGAAACAGCTCTTCACGTCAAATGCAATGACATGAAGTGGGATGCAATGACATGAAGTCGAAAACGAGGTGAAATGTATTTACACTGAAGGGATATCTTAGAGAAAAGAATGAGCCTATAAAACCTTCTCCCTGTATCTGATTTTCAGTCAGCTGAACCTGCCTGAAAGCATCAACTGCCTCTATTAATCTTTTCTCTCCACGAGGACTTCTCTGGAACTCCAATGTGCTGCAGGATGGACCTCGAGTTAGCGGGGCTATTAGGGGAAAAATGAGTTATTTCAGTGGGATACTCCAAGGAAATCACAGCAAATGTTCCTCTGGGTGGAATCAGCAGCAAGGGAAACTTTAAGGCCAATTTAAGCTCTCGTCAGATAAAAAACCTTGGTGTAAATTTGACAAAGAGCAGCCTTCAGGGGAGCAGGAGTCTGCCTGTTTATCTGTCTGTCTTGTTCCTCCAGAGCCTCAGGAATTAAGGCGTCGCATGATCCTTTCTGGCTCATTTTGATCAGTCCTCATTATCCTTCCTCTGCCCCAAACCACAGCAAGAAATTAACCTGAATATTGGCAAGACATCCCCTATTCTTCCCTCAACCCCAAGGAAAATATCCCCATCCCTTTATTCACCAGCACATGCATTTGATGTCGTTTTTCTTTTCCTATTTGCAGAGCTACTCGAGGATATTGGTTCTTCCATTTAACCACAGGGGCCCTGGAACAATCTTTAATGCATTTAGGATGTGGTCATATTTTAGGATGTTTTAGAGGATAAAATCACACTTGAGGGCTATTTAAGCCCTTGGAAGAGTGCAGTGGACCCCGTTGGAGGGGCTGCCAATCCCATAAGTGTCCCTCCTGCTGGCCCTGGGGCTGGGAGGGTTGGGGCAGGGCTGGGAGGATTATTCTGCTGTGAGTTCACCTGTTTACCCAGGCTGTTATTTATTGAAGATCAAATTGACTGAAAATCACTCCCGACAGAGAGCTGGCCAGGGATGACATTATGAGGAGAGCAGAGCTGGGGGTTTCGAGCTTCAGTTATCTGTGATTTAGGGATCATTAGGATCTCTTTAAAATTCTTGCAGCCGGCCAAAAAAACTAAAATTAAAGGCAGGCTGTGCCTTACATTAAACAATTTGGGAATAGACAAGAGACACCATTCTGCTGAGTTAAACCTTTTGTTTGACACCTTTAATTTTTTTTAATCTTTATTTTTTTTTAATCTTTAATTTTTTTAAATCTTTAATTTTTTAAAAATCTTTTCGAGCTGAATTTTGCCAATTTGAGTGCAGGAGAGGGAGGCTTGTTTGTGATGGGGAAATATTCCTGTGAGTAACTTTTCTCCAATTTCTGGTGCTGTATTTATTCCTCTTTTGCCCTTCAACTGGAGACCAGATTGTAACTGAGGAAAAGGGACAGGTATTCCATGCCCCCAAATCTGGGTGTCTGAACCAGTTATTGGACAAAGGGAGACTCCAAGGGCTGAATTTTGGAATTGAAAGGCTTCAGATTGAGTGAAAACATCTTTGCTGTATTGAGTGCAGTTGATTTTTACTGCGGTTGCAAGTAAAACACTTTCAACTGCCTATTCTTGTTTGTAGGGAGGTTTTCCAACAGTTTAGGAGTGAAAGGAACAGGTTTAATCCCGTGAAAGCAGCCTCTAGCTCCATTCTCAACCGTTTCCAAGTTGGTGTGGGCAACAAATCTCTTCAGAGCAGAGTCTGGTGCTCTTGGAGGGCAGCAGGAACGGGAAAAGCAGGAGTTCCACTGGAGAAAAGCACCTCTCTTGCTAAGCCAAGCCCTTCAGTTTCAGGGAGCAGTTGGGTTTAGCCAAACCAGCCATCCCCCAGCAGATTTTCTCCTCCTTTTTTTGCTTTGTTTTATTTGGGCAGAGCATTTCTTCCCCTGTTGTTTATCCCCTCGGACAAGCCCAGGAAAAAGCCCACTTGCACCCCTCGACCTTTCTCCTCCACCACTGACAATTCCCTTCCTCAGCCTCCAGGCATGGCTTTTTTTGGGAGTGCCTTATTTAGAACACATGAGCGGCATTCCGAGCTTTCCAGTAGCCCCCCCAGCCCCACGGAGGATTTATTTACATTGCATAAAATTAGAGGAAATGAAGGGGGATGTGTTTGAAGGGAGAGCAACAGCCTCATTGCGCTTGTTACAAACTCCCCCCATGGAAGGGTTTCAGTCAATGTCAGCCCGAGGCGGGGAAGGGGGAAAAAAATCCACTCCTGGGCATTTCCAGGGTAATGGGGAATGATGCCTGGCAATAAAACACACTCAGCAACTCTCTAAACAAAATTATTTGGTGGGTTTCAAGTGATTTTTGGCCGTCCTGTGCCATGAATCCAGGTTGAGTTCTTGGCTTCCTGTCTCACCAAAGGATATCCCGCAGAGGAGGCCTTTGGGGGTGGAGGAAAGGAAGAATTTCTTCTTAAATGAAATATATTCTATGTTTAAAAAGGTGTTTGCACGTGGGGGAAAGAGGAAAGGTTCCACTCTGAGTGATGCAGATGGACATAAAAACACTGACTAAAACATGTGGAAAATGCAAATTATTAAGTTCAATTAATTAATTAATTATCTGTACAAATTGCAAATTATTTAATTCAATTGATTTTGTTTGCATTAGTACCCGAGCTCCTTCTCTGAGCCTATATTTCAATGTATGCATCCCAAAGGTAAATGCAAATGGAATAACCACAAAAGGAAGTGATCAAACCCAGGTCCGTGTTGTGGAAAAGAATCCCTCAAAAAAATTAGGATTAAATTAGTTAATTACAAAAAAAAAAAAATTAGGTGAAACATAATAGTGTAAAGAAGCTTTCTCTAGAGCGAATAATTACAGACTCCGAGATGGATCTGGAACCTGGAAAGGAAAAAAACATGGAAGAAATCCAGACACCCACAGCAGCATTAATGCTAATCTAGAACAGATCCTCAGCCCTGGTGCTAGAGTTATTCCAAAACACATTTATGGCTCTTTGTGGTTGGTGCCAGCCCAAATCTGCCACTGCCAAATTTCACCCCAGTGTCAGGGCTGGGCATCCTTGGTTTGGACATGCCCATCATCATCCAGGTTTTAGAAATCCATAAGGAAGTGACTGCACTTCCTGGAGCTACTGAATGTTCCACCAAAACCTGCTCAGATCCCTTTGGAACTGTGTATTAGGAACCCATTCCCACATTTCCCAGAGGTTTATTCCTGGCACAGGACAGTGATCAATTCCTCTTCAAATCCACCCTGCTCTCAAGGATAATTTGCTAACACAATCAGAAAAAAATGTCCAGAACACTGAACAATTTGGGTGAAATTATTATAGGCTATAACCTCCTCCAGTGTTAAATTTCCATAAATCTGTATATGGAATTCTCTCATATATATACATACGAGTTATATATACAACTCTCTCATATATATATATATTTGAGTCTTTATACATGAACTGAGTCAAATATATATAAGAAAACAAAGAGAGGAATGGTAATGCTCCCCCTTTCAGACATCCAGCTGGAATTCTCTTCAAAACACTGATTTTTCCAAAAGCAGACGCTCCAAATTTTCTAAAATCAGACTTTTCCAGCTATGTTTAAGCACATCTAAATCACAATTCTTTCCTTCTTCTATCTTTAAACCAAAAAACTCCAGAAGATTCCATGGATTTGTAAACCCACTGGAAGGGCAGCCATGCAGGCTGCGGAAAAAAGTTCGAAACGGGACGGAAGGAGAGGGTGAAAATATTCAAAACTGATATCAACTTACAGCAAAGCATAAAAAAAATAAAGAAAATAAACTTTCTTGTCCAGAGGTTGATAAAGACAGAGCCAGCTTTGGTTTCCTGGCAGTACTTGAGAAGGGAAAGGCAGAGAAATCCCAAACCGCAGATGATCAACAAGAACGGGGACTGTGAAAAGAACTTATTTATTTGTAAACCCTCTACGGAAGCAACAAGCGTGTTCTGCTAATGACTGGGAATTTAAACAGCTCTTTATTTTTGAAAAATAAAACAAACAAATGCCCCTGTGCACCTCCAAGGCTGCTCTGCAAACGTCTCGTCAGCATAAACCGCTATTCAGTAGCTCCAGCAACACCTCGCATTCAAGGGCGAGCAAAACCTCCCTGAAAACAAACAATTTCTCATCAGCCTTTCCAGCAGGAGCAGCTGACAGCAACAGATCAGACGTGCAGGAAAAACGTTGGGAAACTGGGGAAAAACGTTTGGAAAATCGGGGGGAAAAAATGTCAGCGCAAATGTTCAGCCTCCGCGAGACAACGTTCGTGGGCTTCTCTGCGAGGCAATTTTGCCTTTTCCTCAGGGATCCTTTGGAGGCTGCAGCTCTCCGGGGTTGGAGGCAGGAAGGCTCAGGAAGTGGCCGGGAGCCTGCGGTGATGTAACTGTCACATTGCCCCGGGCCTGGCTCTGTTGATATTAGCCCGGGCTAATCACCGCGCTAATTGGGCGGCCACGACGGCGGAGCAGGCTCGGCTTTCACTTCAACTGCTCACCCAAATGAGGTTTGACTCAAATGTAATACTTTATATCAACACACGGGATGGCTGTAAAAATAATACCACATGTGCTGGTGCCTCTTTTTAATAAGTGTCTTCCTCAATTTTCCCTGCTGGATGAGGCACTCGAACGTACACGTAATTAAGGTTATTTAAGGGATATCAATTGAAAAATGCACCCGCAGGAGGCTGAACATGACTGATGGAGCTCCCAGTGCAGCTCCCAAAAGTCAGCTGCCAGAATTTCCTGCAGCACTTCTACAATTTGATCTTCCCCACATTGCCCTGGACAGGAATAACCTGGAAATCTCTTGCTTTGCTCTTTCTGACGTCATTCGCCTCTGTACAAAATGGATTTAGAATGGTGGATTTAGGGTTTGGTAGCAATTTCTGTGGGAATCACGGCGAACAGAAAAAGCAGAAAAGCACAGAGGAGAGCAGAGCTGGGCTGGTTTTGTGTAGCTGCTGGAGAGACAACCAACACCTCTCTGCTCAGAACTGATGGGAAGAGTCCTTCAGAGCCCCAAGACAAAAACATGCCCAAAACAAGATGCAAAGACACTGGGAGAAGACCTCCAAGAACTTTCATGGAGCATTTCAGGTTGGAAGTGACCTTTAAAGCCCACCTAGCCCAATCTCAAGAACATCTTCCACTAAACCACATCACTCAAAGCTCCAGCCACCCTGACCTTGAACATTCCCAGGGATAGAGCATCCACCACCTCTCCGAGCAATCTCTGCTCATGTTTCACCACCCCCATTTTAAACTATTCTTCTTTATATCCAATCTAAATCTATCCCAATTTTGTTTAAAACCATTCGTCCTTGTCTTAGGCCCTGCTAAAATTTTCCCCCATTTTTCATATAAGAACATAAAGTCTGCAGTGAGTTTTCCATGGAGTTTTCCATGGGTTTTTATTTTTTTGTAGTCGCCTTTGTGCTCTGTTAAATTTTCCCAGTGTTTCTGAAAGGAGAGATGTGCAGACACACATAAAAATATTAATTTAATGCCTAACTACCCTGGGGATGCTTCAAGGATGCATCACCCTGTGCTCAGAGATGTCACGGGACGTGGAACACGGGAATTCCAGCACTCCAACATTCACAATTCCATGGACAGCACCATTCACAATTCCATGGCAATGGATGCTTCCCATGTTTCTACTCCAGAGCTTTAATCTCAGCAGGGCTCTGCTCACCAGGGAGCCTGTAAAGGGTTTGATAATGAACAAAATCCAATCTGTGCTTCATCCAAGATGAAAAAACCCACAAAAATTCCCAGATCCAATGACAAGTGATTGTTCACGGAGTGGATCAGCCAATATTTGTATTAAAGGCAGCCCAGGTTTCGTATTTGTATTAAATGCACTGAGCACTAAAAAATGAGATTTGGGTCCTTCCACAAGGCTCAAACCCAAATTCCTGCTGCTGGTTTCACAATTCTGCTGCTTGTGCCAGCCCAACACACCCACGACGGTGGCACAGAGCACCCACCTCGTGCTGTGCTGTCTGTGGGTGGCTGAGGCAGCTGGAAAAGGATCTTCTGATTTGTCACACAGGTCTTGACAAAGCAGGAGTTTCCAGCACAAAACAATAGCAAGAAAGAGAAGAGCAACCCCCTTCTCCTCCCAAAACACTCACACAGCTGGAGATGTTCAGCAACGCACAGCACAGTTGCTAAAAAAAAACTTCTCAAAAGCCCATTCCCTGCCTGCAGCAGGATCCATTCATTCCCAGCCTGCAGTAGGATCCATTCCCAGCCTGCAGCAGGATCCATTCCCAGCCTCAGCAGGATCCATTCATTCCCTGCCTGCAGCAGGATCCATTCCCTGCCTGCAGCAGGATTCACTCCCAACCTGCAGCAGGATCCATTCCCAACCTGCAGCAAGATCCATTCATTCCCTGCCTGCAGCAGGATCCATTCCCTGGCTGCGGCAGGATCAATTCCCAAACTGCAGCAGGATCCATTCACTCCCAGCCTGCAGCAGGATCCATTCCCAGCCTCAGCAGGATCCATCCATTCCCTGCCTCAGCAGGATCCATTCCCAGCCTCAGCAGGATCCATCCATTCCCTGCCTGCAGCAGGATCCATTCCCTGCCTGCAGCAGGATCCATCCATTCCCAGCCTGCAGCAGGATCCATTCCCTGGCTGCTGCAGGATCCATCCATTCCCAGCCTCAGCAGGATCCATTCCCTGGCTGCTGCAGGATCCATCCATTCCCAGCCTCAGCAGGATCCATTTATTCCCAAACTGCAGCAGGATCCATTCACTCCCAGCCTGCAGCAGGATCCATTCCCAGCCTCAGCAGGATCCATTCCCAGCCTCAGCAGGATCCATCCATTCCCTGCCTCAGCAGGATCCATTCCCAGCCTCAGCAGGATCCATCCATTCCCTGCCTGCAGCAGGATCCATTCCCTGCCTGCAGCAGGATCCATTCATTCCCAGCCTGCAGCAGGATCCATTCATTCCCAACCTGCAACAGGATCCATCCATTCCCTGCCTGCAGCAGGATCCATCCATTCCCTGCCTGCAGCAGGATCCATTCCCAGCCTGCAGCAGGATTCACTCCATGACCCCAGCAGGATTCACTCCATGACCCCAGCAGGATTCTCTCCCTGTCCCTCCCGACTGTTCCGTGTGCGAGCGAGCCCGGCCCGGCCCTGCCCGGGATAACTCAGGGACCCCGGGCAGTGTTTCCAGCCCGGCAGGGAACTTCCCTGGATCAGGAGGGAGCCGAGGGGGACGTGTTGTTGTACCACCAGCGCTGGGGGAATATTGTTTTGTTTTTGGAAGCGATGGCTAAAGCAGATGTTGGCGGCGAGCTGGCGTTGCTGAGCCTTGCGGCAGGCAGGAATTATCCTGCGGGATGAAAAGTGACCTCCAGCCAGCACTGGTGCCTTTAATCCCGAGCTTTGTGCGCTGCTATCGGCTCCTGATCAGTTTTAACCCCCCTCCCTCCCGCTCAGCCTTTCCCTTTGCCCGGAAAGCTCGGCTTAGCAGCGCTCCCGAGGAGCTCCACCACCTCCAGCTTCTCCCTCTGGCTGCAGAAACACCCAAGAGAAACTTTCAGCAACTCCGCAGTCCTAAAAACCTCCCAAACCCCCCCTAAAAAAAACCCCCAGCACATTCTCTCAGACTTACATTTTAGTACCGAGCTGGCCAAGTCCACATCACAAATTTTTAAGTTGTGGTCTCAAGCAAGGATAAATCTTTAGGTGCTCATGCTGGAAATACCTAAACCCAGAGAGCCAAAGTCTGTCCTTTACCTGTCATTTCAGGGCATATTTCATGTTTTAAATTCTACTTGGAGAGCCAAAGTTTGTCCTTTACCTGTGATTTCAGCACATATTTCATGTTTTAAATTCTACCTGGAGAGCCAAGGTCTGTCCTTTACCTGGTGATTTCAGGGCATATTTCATGTTTTAAATTCTTTGGAATTTAATCTGGAGAGCCAAAGTCTGTCCTTTACCTGGTGATTTCAGCACATGTTCCCTGCTTTAAATTCTCCCTGGATATCCAAAGTCTGTCCTTACCTGGTGATTCCAGCACATATTTCATGTTTTAAATTCTCCCTGGATATCCAAAGTCTGTCCTTACCTGGTGATTCCAGCACATATTCCCTGCTTTAAGCCCGATCTATCGACACAGGGATTTTGGAAGGGTTTACATCCCATTAAAACTGGCAGGATCTGACTCTTCCAGCTTCTCCACCCAAACCTGACCAAAGCAGCTGCAGCCAGGTGAGCTCCCTGCTCGTGGCTCCTCTCAGGTGAGGTGACAAAGAAAAGTGAGCTCAGGTAAAAGCTCTGACCAGGATTTCCCTCTACCCCACGATGTCCCACCTGCCAAAACACCTCAAAACTCACCCAGGATGGTACAGCACTTTAATTATTGATCCAATTAGGGATTCTCAGAGAGGCACTGAAGCCCAGCTAAAGCTTTCTGACTTTTGTTTTGTTTTGTTTTTGGTTTTGCTTTTGGTTTTGTTTGATTTGGTTTGGGGGGGGGAGGTGGTTTTTTGGTGGTTTTTTGTTGTTGTTGTTATTGTTGTTTGGGGGGGGTGGGTTGGGTTTTTGTTTTGTTTTGGGATTTTTGGGGGGTTTTTATTTGGTTGGTTTGGGTTTTTTGTTTTGTTTTGTGGGGGGTTTTGGTTTGGTTTGGTTTTTTTGGTGTTTTTTTGGTGGGTTTTGTTTTGTTTTGTTTTTTTCTTACATGAAGGAGCTCAGACTGAAAAGGGTCTTTGCTCCAGGGGGAGCAAAACTATAAACCCCTCTGGAAAGTGGACTTGTGGAAGCACTCGGAGCCCCGTCCCGCAGATCCCTGCAGATCCCTGCAGCGTTCCCCCTGTTCCCAAAGAGGGCACTGATGCTCCGCACAGCGCCAGGGCACAGCCCAGAAACCCTTGGCCAGGCATAAATCTCCGCAGAGAAATCTGTCTTAGCACGTCCACCTCAGGAAAAGGGGAATTATTACACTTAATTAAAGTGTATTGACACCACATGTGGCCCCACCTCTCGCTTTTTTTGGCTTTATTAATGACAGCAAAGCTGCAGGCTGGGCCGGGGGGTGGCTGGGGGGGCAGGATGGCTGCTCCCAAACACAACCACGCTCAGTTCTGCCCCTGAGTTTCCATCTTCTGCTCAATATTCCAGCTCCCCGCCTTGGGCTGGCCAGGGGGATCAGTGCAGAGCATCATAGAGACTTTTTTTCTAATTATTGTGGAATTTTTTAGCTTATTTTTGTTTGCTGAATAATAATGTGATGTAATAGGCGAGCATTCTGCACAGAAATGTGTGAATTTACAACACGCCAGCTCCTCCATGCAAAGTCCTCTTGGGGTGCTCTGAGTGTTGCACTGGGTTGGAATTAATTGTAATCCACAGTAAATTACCCTGCACAAAGGCATTCTTGGTGCAAAGTTTCTGATCTGGAGATTATTTACTCTGCAGTCCATGAGATAAACATAGATGTGTAAAGAGACTCCCAATTCCCTTTGTATTTGCTACTTCAAAAATCAATTTTTCGGCATGCTCAATAGACCACACAAACCAAAGCTTGGCAAATATTTCTACCAGAAAGTACTAAACCAGGGTGCTTTTTGTGCTTTCAAGAAAGGCTGGCTGGTGGACTTAAGTGATGCTTTTCCTCCCATTTCCAGTCTTCTGCTGATCTGTGTGTTAATGCTCCTGCAGCCCTGCAAGGGCCACCCTTCACATTTATTCACAGAAATAATTCATCACTCTGGTACTTTTGGGGTGCTGGGGGTCGTCGTTTGGGTTTTGCAGAGGAGATGTTTCAAGAAACATGTTTCAAGAAAAGCTGCACACGGAATAATTCCTGCTCCAGCAGGAGGCTTTTGGCTGTAATTCACATGAAATCTCAGTTGAAACGGAGAGAATTTGCTCAAATCTTGAGTTTTGTGCCCAGATTTATCCCTCCCACTGAGGATCCCTAATTTACAGTGCAATCCTTCAGGTCCAACACAAGGAAGAAGATTGGGGCATCCTGGGGCACACAGAATTTACCATTTTTATTTAGGATTCTGAACCCTCAGCACCCTGAGGCACACAGATTTTAAATTTTTTTTTTTAGGATTTTAAACCCTCAGCATGCTGGGGCACAGAGAATTTAACATTTATTTAGGATTTTAAACAATCAGTATCCTGGGGCACACAGAATTTAAATTTTTTTTAGGATTTTAAACCCTCAGCATCCTGGAGCACACAAAATTTAACTTTTTTTTTAGGATTTTAAACCCTCAGCATGTCGGGACACACAGAATTTAACATGTTTTTCCTTGGTGCCAGTACTGACAGACTCACTTGGCTGCTCATTATTTCTTCTCCAAGCATCAGCAAGGCAGGGAAAACACAACTTTTCTTCCACAAGGAGAAAACTGGGGCATCCCAGGGGCTTTCAGGGTGACCCAGAGAATTTCTAAGTGGTTCTGACAGGGGTTAAAATCCTCAGGAAGCAGAGTGGCCACCGGTGATGTCACAGCTGCCCCCTGAGGGGGTGAGGTCCTGGCAGGGTTGTTCAGGGAGATAAGGGGCTGTCCAAACAAACAGGATCAGCCCCTCTGGAAGAGCCTCGTGCTCACTGGAACTTTTTTTTTTTTTTTTAAAGGGAATCTGCATGGCTGGAGATGGGACACTCTATAATCAAGCCATGATTCAACGAAATTTGACCTCAGCCTAATATATTTTGACAACTTTCTTTGTTTTTAAACCAGGCCTATGGCTCTTTTTTTGCTGTCCCAAATCCCCAAATCCCCCGTGAGGGTGGAATCCCCAAAATCCCCCATGAGGGTGGAATCCCCAAAATCCCCAAATTCCCCATCAGGGTGGTGCTTCCTGCCAGGCCCGTGGCACTGAGGGGAGGCCTGGCCCTGCTGCCTGCTTTTCCTGTGGATTCCCATCCCTTGGGATGTGCAGTTGCATTTCTTTTGTGTCCCAGTGCACTCCCAGCTCGGGAATTGTGTTGGGAGAGGGAATCTCCTCACCTGGAGGTGCAAATTTCACACCTTGGGGTCTGTGAGGAGGCTGAGGAGTTGGGTTTAGCCAACACCCATGGGCTGGGACGGGGCTTAAATGAGATCAGGGAGGAAGAGGTGCAGGGAATTGTGTGGCTAGACAGAAAAGCCAAGGGAATTCTGCCTTTTTACAGTTAGAAACCTACCCTGGTGGAATTCCACACCTTTTCCCCAGTTCTAGAGCAGTGTTGTGTTTTCCACTGGGAATTTTTCTCATCCAAGAAGGAAAATCTGGGAAAAAAAGGAAGGATTTGATGGAAATCATATTTAGAAAACGTGGGGTGTGTGCAGGTTTGAGCCACCCAGTGCCGGTGTGACTGGGATTAAGGGATCGCTGAGGGGTTGGTGTTCTGCAGGAACAGAATGAGGGGATCAATCTGCAGGAATTAAAATCCCACCAGGACTCTGTGAGGCTGCAGTGCCAGGATAGGAAGTGACCCCACTCTGCTGAGAGCCATCACCAGGAGGGAGGAGATGAAAAACTTCCCATTAGCTCAGGAAAGATCAGCCTTTGGGAGATCAGAAATCTGGAATTCTCAGCCCCACCAGCAGCGCAGGGGAAGGCAGGGACGTCCATGCAGGGCACAAATCCAGAGCAGCAGGAAAGCAGGAGCAGGAAAAAGGGAGCTGAGCCCCCTGTGTGTGTCCCTACAAACACTACACACCAACTGGATAATGATTCCCCAAGGAAACACTGAGAAATCCTGAGGCAAACAACTGCCATCTCTTCTTTCCAATATTTTTAAGAAAATGGCAGAGGTGACCAAGAGGCTGAGCCTGCCTTGGAGGGCTGTTTGAGAATTCCCATGGCACAAACAAGTCCTGAGGACTCCAACCACTTGAAAACCCCTGAAAGTGCAAACCTGTCCTTAGTGGTTTGGGGAGAGCAGAGCCTTTCACCATCTATTAATACCCTGCAGGCTTTGCTTGCTAAAATATCACCCTGGGCAGGCTATTTTTGACACTCAGCTCGCAGCAGAGCAGCAGACAGGCACTGCAGATGGTTATCTGTGGTTAAAAGTCTAGAAAATATTGTTAAAAGTGTGTAAATCCGAGGAATCTGGACAAATTCCAGCTTCAGTAATCCCTTCTCCCAATATTCCTGCTGCTGTTTCAATTGGAAAACCATCCTGCCATATTTTACCCCAGGCTTGGCTGCTCTTCTCTTGGAATAGTTTGGAAGTTGCTCTGTGAGGAGCTCTGGGATGAAAAGGGCTGCAGAAATATATGATCATTGTCATTAATTCTGGCACCACTCAAGACCACCAGTATTAAAAATCAATTAACAGGCCTTTTCCTATTATCATTGGCATCTCGTTTTTGTCCAGCTAGGACAAGTTAAACTCTCATAAAAGTTAAAAACAATCTATTTTTGGAGGTAATACAGCAACAGCAGAGGAGAGCTGGTGAATTTTCATTATACTTTTACTGACAGGAGTTTTCTGGGAATGAGTTCACACGTAGAAATTTTGGGTGGGGGAAAGGGTGAGATGACATCCAGTAAAGTGATTTAACCCTGCTCACTTCACACCCTCAGCTCATCGTGTTTTTCCCTTCAGGTTATCATGAAAATGCATCAAAACAAAGTCTGTTCTAAGCTTAAAATACTAACTTAAAATACTCCGAGGCAGAGCCTAAATCCTCTCTGGGTTTGGCTGGTGGAAGCCAAGGCAAGGTTGGGTTTCTGGGTTTCTGTGGCTGTTCCCAGGTCTCTGTCAGCAGAGGGAATTTTATTCTTTTCCATGGCTCCGTGTTCAGCTTTGTCAGCAGCCAGGACAGGACAGGATTAATGTTTGGGGCAGCAGCTTCCTGAAGGGATGGAGCATCCCCAGCTCTGAGAACTCTGGAATTTCCATCAGCCCCAAATTCAGCTGCCTGCTCCATGGGAAGTTTCAGCAGAACTCTGTGTGTGTTGCATGGGAGAAGCCTCCAAGTCACCTGGAAACCTCCCCTGATTCGCAGATAAAGCAGAAAAAAGCTTTATCCATGCTCTGACACTCAGCATGTCTCAAATAAACCTCGGATAAACCCAACTAAATCCATCTCCCAACACAAAATGATAATTGATTCAAGGAATACCACTAATAACAGCTCACAGCAGAGCTTTGGGAGCTCTTTTCTTATCTCCAAGGCCACAATCAGCACCTGACTGAGGCAGGATCTGCACATTTCCTATTGCAAGGCAACGAGGAGCGTCTGGAGGCAGCTGGAAATAATTCAGGAGCACAGTGCAGTGAAAAGGAGTTTAGAAACCACACGGTCTCAACGATATTTTCACAGTGCTCCAAGCAATTTACTTCCACCAGTTAAATGGTTTCAAGGCTCTCCAGCTCCAAATTACACCCAGGGAACAAATGCCAGCAGTGGGAAAAGTCAGAGCACCAGGCCAGGGGAACAACAGCCAAAGGCCTTGAGGAAAGGGCAGGAGATTGGGAATGCCATCCTGCTGGATTTGAGTGGGATCAACCCAAACCCCCTCATCTCTGCCAGTGTCTCCCTCAGATGTGCCTCATTCTGGAAAATAATTTGCATTTTCTGCCAATGTCGTGGGGCCCATGGGAGCCACTCACCCCATGGAATGCCACCTCTCATCTCCACCTTGCTGGCTGCTGCATTATGATTGCAGTGCAGGATGTAACCAGCAGTTTGTATCCTATTCCTAGCTGTTAACACCTGGTGGGGAGGTGTTTTCTTTATCCCTTCCAGGACCCACCCTCCCTCCAGAGGGTATCTGCTGTTCATGGGCCATCCAGGCTCACTGCAGGGCTGATCCAATTCCATCAGCCCATGGGGAGATGCTCCACCCAGGGGAGGAGCCCAGCATTCCCAGCTGGATCCCAGCTGAGATCCAGAGCCCCAGGGCAGCCTGTGTGCACGGCATTCCCAGAGGGACCCAGACCCATCCCAGCACCACTGGAGCTTCAGAGGGAACTGCACCCTGCTCCAGGATCATCTCTGTTCCAACAGAGCCACACCTGGCACTGCAGGAGGGCTTGGTTGGGCTGCTCCCAGCATCCTGACCAACAGGGTGTGTTCTGACTCTGTCAGTGGTTTTTTGTACTACTGCATTTTTATTTTAATTTTCCTAGTAAAGAACTGTTATTCCTATTCCCATATCTTTGCCTGAAAGCCCATTAATTTCAAAATTACAATAATTCAGAGGGAGGGGGTTTGCATTCTCCATTCCAAGGGCGGCTCCTGCCTTCCTTAGCAGACACCTGCCTTTCCAAACCAAGACAGGTGCAGAGCATGAACCCATTTGTGCAATAAATTACAATTCCATACAGATTATCCAGGCAAAACTGGGACTGAGAGGAGTCTGTGTCACTTGGGACCCAGGTAAAGCTTTTCTCACCACGGAAACAGCTCCAAAGTTGGATCACAACTAGAGCAGAAGGGACTGTGCTGATGCACTCCAAGGAATAGATATTCCAGTTTCACATGTGCCTTGTGTTTCTCTGTGCAGTTCCTCGAGGACCAAGACACATTTGGTTTGTGTTCACCTCCAAATGGCTATTTAAGGTGGGTGATCTCCTGTAATGAGCATTTTCTCCTATAATGAGCATTTTCCCCATCCTTTGACTCAGTGTGAAGGAGAAGTGAGGGGTTTGGCTGAGTGAAGGTTACCCAAAATTCAAGTTGATGTTCTGGAGTGATTTTGGGCTCAAAGTACTTGGAATATTAATGGGAGCATGGAAGGAAAAGTCAGAGAAGTTAAATAAGGAAAAGGTCAAAAGGAAATAAATTTTGTTCTGCAGGTGTTATCAGCCCTGGAAATCTGAAGCTGGGGATTTTTCATGGGTCTGGACACATCTCAACTTGAGACACATGAAAATTAGATAAGTAAGAAAGTTATAAATATAAAACTTGTTATATGTTTAGAAATTAAAAATCTCCATCTAAAGTTTTGTGTAAAAAGTCCCACAGAAGTTCAGGAATCGTTGGAAGGATTAGAGAAGATGGGGATAACTTGGAGACAGGAGAGGGGCAGGGAGAGCCCCACAAGTGCAGAACCTCTGGAGAGACTGGATTGGGTCAGAAATCCAACAATGGAGAAGGCAAAGAATTCCCCAGGAGGGACATGAGAACAGGAGCTGGGAAAGAAAATAAATGAACATTTTATCTCAAGGGGAGAGGGAGAATCTGGAGAGCCTGGGAAGGCAGATGGAGCTTTGGGGAATGAAGCGATTTTGCCATAAAAATGTACCTCACGTTAGGACTGCAAAAATTACCAAGTGAGAAAATGAGCAAAAGGCCAGCTCGGAGTGAAAAGAGAGCCTGGCTTCTCTGAATAAATGTTTTTCAAAATGAATGAGTGAAGCCTTGCAACGCTGGGGGGGGAGGCAGAAAAACTAAGAAGTGTTTAAAGTAAATTTATCTATGAATGAATCAAGAGAGAAAATCTGAACAGAGCACTTGCAGGCAGAGCTGTCTTAATTTAATCATCTCTAAAGGTCAAACACTCTCTAAGTGATTTATCAATGTCCCAAAGTGCAGAATGCAGATTTTCTCTCCTCAAGAAAAGAGATGAGTTTCTCTCATCATTAAAAAAAAAAAAAAAAAAAAAAGAGCTGAAAAATGGAAATTTTAATCAGGGTGCAATTAAAGGAGAATCATGAAACCTCCCTGAATTTCTAATCTGGAATTGGGGAACATCCTAAACATCCCGCCAAACCCAAATAGTTTGTTGTCCCTTCTTGTTGAGAGGGTTTTCTTTGAACTAATAACATTTTGGCAGGGCATAATAGAGATTTAGAAATCTCTAAAATCCACAAAGGATGCACTCATCAGGATATTGGATGTCCTGAAAGCAGAGTTAGGGGATGTAGAGTGTTCTAAAAGTTGAGAAATTAAAGGGGAACAAAAAAGGCACCAGAAGATTTGAGATTTGGGAAAGAAAAGAGTTCCCAGCAGAAAATTTCTGGGGTTGAATTTCTGTAATTTGCCAGACAGAAGCTGGATTATATCACAATAATGTCAGGCTCTAAAACCCAGTGTGAGGTGGATGAAGGTTGCTGAAATCAGTAGCAGATTTCTGATTTATCATTTTAACCAGAGGAGAGAGATTAGAGCCAGTGCAGGTGAGGCCACCACACATGAAGGGAATGAAATATCCTCTGAAAGAAGCTTTTCATTCCACTGGAGAGTGGCACAAAACCAATTAATTAAAGCCAAAATGAAGGTAAAAATGGGAGAAGTGACTTTTTCAATGGATTCTTCCTCCTTGATCTCATTTAAGCCCCGTCCCAGCCCATGGGTGTTGCCTAAACCCAACTCCTCGGCCTCCTCACAGACCCCAAGGTGTGAAATTTGCACCTCCAGGTGAGGAGATTCCCCTCCCAACACAATTCCCAAGCTGGGAGTGCACTGGGACACAAGAGATATGCAACTGCACATCCCAAGGGATGGGAATCCACAGGAAAAGCAGGCAGCAGGGCCAGGCCTCCCCTCAGTGCCACGGGCCTGGCAGGAAGCACCACCCTGAGGGGGGATTTGGGGATTTCGGGATTCCACCCTCACGGGAGATTTGGGGATTCCACCCTCAGGGGGATTTGGGGATTTGGGAATTCCACCCTCACAGGGGATTTTGGGATTCCACCCTCACGGGGGATTTGGGGATTCCACCCTCACGGGGGATTGGGGGATTCCACCCTCACAGGGGATTTTGGGGATTTTGGGATTCCACCCTCATGGGGAATTTGGGGATTTTGGGGATTCCACCCTCACAGGGGATTTTGGGGATTTTGGGATTCCACCCTCATGGGGGATTTGGGGATTTTGGACAGCAAAAAAAAGAGCCACAGGCCTGATTTGAAAACGAAGAAGGTTGACAAAATATATTAGGCTGAGGTCAAATTTCATTGAATCATGGCTTGATTATAGAGTGTCCCATCTCCAGCCACGCTGATTCCCTTTAAAAACCACTTTTTTAGTGTTTTTAAGGAGCTGCAATTATTTCTGCGGGGTTTGGAAACAAGTCCTCCGTGGGATTTTGGGATTTTCCAAGGCTGTCTCAGACAGTTTTGGTTTAAAATAAAACCTGGGCAGACTCTGAGCCCAAGGTCCCTGGGCTGGGCCAGCTCAGGGGGACCAGGGCACAGGTTTGGGTGGCTTTTCTGGGAATTTGGCTCATTCCCAAAAGCATCGGGATGGAAAGAAAACAAAGAGGAGGAATTGGAAGTTGGAATTGATTTTAGCAAACAATGGCAAGTGGGGGAAGCACCTTCAGTGCTGGAGCTCCCAGATGGACAAAATACCAAAAAAAAACCAACCCCAAAACCCAAAGATAAATAGGGAAAACCAAAACAAAGTCTGGGGCTGATTTTAGCACCAAGAGCCTGCAGGTGAATGATGTCAAGATCAAAATCTTCCACGTTATTGTGGTCTGACAACAACCACAAAACAAAAAAAAAAAGAAAAACAAAACAAAACAAAACAACAACAACAACAACAAACCCCAAAAAACCCAAAACACCACCAAAACCAAAACCAAACCAAAACAAAACCACCTCACCCCAAAACAAAATCAAAAAAACTCCGCCCAAAACCAAACCAAAAACTTAAAACAAACAAACCAAAAAGCCCAAACCAACCAAAAACCCACCACCAAAGACCCTATCTCCAAAATCCCTCAGATCCAGGATCTGCCTCCAAGGCTGAATTTTTCTTTGAGTGGCAGAAATTGCCCCAGTCAGAGGAAAGGGCACATCCCAAGGAGATCTTGGAAGCTTTTGGAGTCCAGGTCCAGACTGCAGTGACAGGAATGAGCAATTTAATTCCTTAATAATTAGACAATTAAGACATTCCAGCAGTGGAGCTGTTAATTGTCCATCAGTGTGGCACACCCAACTGAAAATCTCTCTGAATTTCTGGATTTTGTATAATGTCAGAAAACAACACTTGAATTAAGTGTACAGAGGGAGTTTAGTCCAAATTTTAAGACTGGTTTTAACTGGGTTTACCTGTAAAACAAACAAAAGAAGTTAAAAATCACTGACAATTCCCAGGCTTTATTCCCCTTTCTGTTGGAATCTGGAGTTTCCACCAGGACAGATCAGAAATGCAAAAACTAGCAGGGTGATCCTGGAAGTCAAATCATTTATGTAAGCTGAAGAAAATTAGTTTAAAAAAAAAAAATAATAGAAGATTCATTTTTCAAAAGATGGGTTTACACCTCTCCAAGGCTTGTTTGAAATTTATCTGAATCTTCAGGGACAATTTGAGTCCTGATCCAAAACTCCTGGGCTTCGAACAAAGTTACACCAAGGATGAAGTTGGAGCTTTTAAGGTGGCAAAATTTGGCCCAAAAAGAAAAGGTTGGAAAATCAAAACCTTTCCTGTTGCTGCTCCATAGCAGAGATTAGGAGAGGCAGAGCTCAAACTGAAATGCTGAGGTCTGAGGGAAGAGATGTGGAGGGAATAAATAAACCCAGAAAGGCAAATTCTTGCTTTTCCTGCTGTATCTTTCTGTTCTGTCTTTATTTTCTGTTTTCATCTCACCTGTCTCAGCTTCAGCCCAGGGAGGTGATTAAATTATTTAATTTAATTCTTGGAAAGCTGGAAATTTTACCAGCACTAAAAACCCACACGGCTGCTCAGACTAAACCTGATTTTAGGCAGCTTTGCAGATTGGGCTCCCCAAAAAAGGCAATAATGGCAATTTTTTACCAGTTTTGTTCAGGACTGGGCTCCCTCCATGCAGTTTTTGACTGTGCTCAGCTCTCATTTCATGGGCTGGGCACTGCAGCAGCAACTGCCTCCCTGGGAATTCCAGAATCCTGAGAATTCCCAGGGGCAGCTCTCCCAGGAAAGAGCCCCCACCCTGTCCTCAGCAAGGTTCATCCCCTCATGGTTAAAATGATTTGTGAACAAACCCAGCGAGCAGGTGGGACTCTGCCAAGGGATCACAGAGCAGCCAGAATCTTCACTCCTCTATTTTTGGGGTGTTTTCTCTAAAAAACTTTTTTTTTCAATCCTGAGTGAAAAAGCTGCTCCGCCAGCCCAAGGTGGGCTAAGGAGGTGAAAAACTTTGCAAACTCAACTTTGTAATTACAGGACCTGAGCTGTGGCATGGTAAATTTCAGGTCTATTTCGTAAAAAGAAGCAGATCATTCTATTTAGGGAAAATCCGCCCCCCCACACTTTTTCCCCCTCCCAGGACAGACATGAAAACACCTTTGAAAAATTATTTTTTTCCCCCCCTAATTCTGGTTTCTTTGCCGGGTGTAAGAGCGTTCGAGCGAATGTAATTACATCTTGCATTGGACAAGGCAAATATTTGATCTCATATTAAAATGTTTTCTCTCCAGCTGGTGGGAAATGTGGCTTCTTGCAGCAGATGCAGAACATTTTTAAGAGCTGGGCAAGCCCAATATTTATTTATATGTTTATGGCTATGTGGGAGTGCGTGCACAGATGGGAATGGGGATGTGGGACACGGCAGGACACGGGGGATGGATTCCCTCTGCCAGGGGGTGGGGAGAGATGGGATCTTGGGGAGAAATCCTGCCCTGGGAGGGTGGGGAGGGGCTGGGATGGAATTCCCAGAGAAGATGGGGCTGCTCCATCCCTGGAAGTGTCCAAGGCCAGGCTGGAGCAGCCTGGGACAGAGGAAGGGGGTGGGTGAGATGATCTCTGAAATCCCTTCCAACTCAAACCAATCCATCATTCCATGAACGCTGGTGATGGGAGAGGGGAAAAAGCTCCTAATTATAAACCATTCCTGTTGCATTTTATCTTCTTTTTCTGCCAAGGTCGGGATTAAATGCTCCAGACGGTGTTTCTTGTTTGGACTCAGATATTTATTAATCCTTATCCATGTCACAGCCTCACAAACCCTGAGTTCTACAGCACTTCTGGCTGACAAACTAAAAATGGAGCCCCATCTCTCTCCAAGGCCTTTTAAGCACAAATTGTCCAATTAAGAAATGACACCTGAATTATTTCTCCTTTTACCCCAATTCCCAACCACCCCTGGCCCACAGTGCGGATTTTTCTCCCCAATCACAAAACACCCCCAGAGCCAGGGAGAAGGAGGGGAAAAAGAAGGGATCAGCCTCTGCCCCAAACCCTCCACCTTGCTTTATCTCTGTATCACTGCATTCTAAACCCTGAAACGCTGAGTTTTGCCCCCTGTGCTGTCACACACTTCTACCCAAACCACACCCCCACAGTCCCAGCGCTGTCACTCAATTTTGGGAGCTGTTCCACGGCCTCAGGTGGGATGCAGGGTTTGCTTGGGGGTCAGTGCCTGTCAGCACAGAGAGCCTGAAATCCTCAGTGCCCGGGGCTCCAACACCTTCTCTCTCCTATGAAATAATTCAAGGTTTGTGAAACGAAGCCGTAAATGTTCCTGATCCTTATGGCATTGGGAACAAAAGGTGAATAAAAAATGGAATTAACAGCCCCCAGTGGTGCTGGGAGAGATTCCCCTCTGGCTCCCTGATAATCTGAATTCTTGTGTTTTACACCTGGAAAGGGTTTGGAGCCATGGACTGGACACCCAGGATCATAAAATCTGGGATGGTTTGGGCTGGAAGGGACCCCCAAGCCCATCCCATTCCATCCCCTGCCCTGGCAGGGAACATTCCACAGCCCAGGCTGCTCAGTCAGGTGCAAAAACAGGGAAAAAGAAGAATCAGAAGAAAAAAATCCAAGGATGCAAATTTGCTGCTGTCCTTGCCCACGTCTCAAGGGAGCTCCTGACCCATTCTTTATGGCCTGGGCAGGAACTGGGTGGAAAACAACTCCTGTGGCTGGGTGTTAATGAGAGAAAACTAATATCCCACATTTTTAAATTTAATTGTACGATTCCCCCTATTTTCACAACTGGTGATCCAACAGCAGCTTCAGGGACCAACAGATAATTAAATTTTCACTTTTCAGCCCTGATGATTTGTTTGTTTAGGAAGCCTGATTAAGAAATGAGTGGCCCAGGACTGGGTATCACTCCAGCATCTCCTGATTTTTTCAGGGAACCACCCAGCCCACCAGGAGCAGCAGGGAGATTCCAGAGAAATCCCATCCCTGGACGGAGCAGCACCAATCAAAGAAAAGGTTGGGTTTGTTTGACTTAGGGAAGGGAAAGCAGAGAAAAATAAACTGCAAACCAAAGTATGTTCCTACTCCTGGTCCTTTCCCCTGGATTAAGGAAGAGATCCAAACTTTCTGCACATTAAGGACAAGAAACATCTCTCTGCTTCCCTCAGCCCTTCCAGCTCTATTTAGTCTTGATTCAAAAATCATTGAGAAAAGGAAAAATCAAGGATTTTTGCACTGATTCCCATGATTGAGCATCCCATCCGTGTTTAGCCTGAGGAGCACTGAGCTGTGTAAATACTTCTTTGGGCTTCAGTGGCAGAAAATAATAGGGTTCAGTAAATGGATGCAAGAGAAAAAGGTCGTAATTATTCAACCAAAATATGGAACTCAGCTTGCTTAAATAAATATCCTCCTGCCCAAAGCCAGCAGGGCTTTTTAAATGCATTTTATCCCATTGCAGGGATAAAACCAGGATGTAAAGCCTGCTAGCAGGAATTATATCTAAAAAGAGCCCTGGATATGCCAGGAGTGAGGGATATGAAATGATAGGAACCCTAATTCCTTCAGGAAAATGCACTGGAGTGAAGGACAGACCCCTGATCCTTCAGGAATGAAGGACAGACCCCTGATTCCTTCAGGAAAATGCTCTGGAATGAAGGACAGACCCCTGATCCTTCAGGAATGAAGGATAGACTCCTGATTCCTTCAGGAATCAAAGACAGATCCCTGATTCCTTCAGGAATCAAGGACAGACCCCTGATTCCTTCAGGAAAACACTCTGGAATGAAGGACAGACCCCTGATTCCTTCAGGAAAATGCTCTGGAATGAAGGACAGATCCCTGATTCCTTCAGGAATGTTCAAACCTTGGAAGCACAGAGTCATGGAATGGTTTGGGTGGGAAAGGACCTCAAATCCCATCCCAGCCAGCTCTGCCATGGCAGGGACACCTTCCCCTGGACCCGGGTGCTCCAAGCCCTGTCCAGCCTGGCATGGACACTGCCAGGGAAGTATTCCCAAGTTTCCTGGCTCCTGGAGTTGGAGTTCTAGGGAAGGAAGGTGCTGTAACCACTGAGCTTCACTGGGAGCTCGGCCTGAAGGGCTGAGCCAGCAGTGCTGCAGAGTTCCCTGGAATCTTCACTGAATTCCCAATATTCTGTGTCTCTGCACTGCAGGGAACAGCAAAAAACGAGGGATTGAGAGACACCAGGGATGGTTCTCCACAGGGCATCCGCCTTTGCTGCCAGCTCTCCTCTGTCCTTCACTTCCAAAATGAGAAAAAAAATGAGAATCCATCAGCAGCATTAAAAAAAATAAAAAGTAAAATTGCAACTCTCCATTCCACGTTATTGCAGAAAAGTAATTAAAATCCAACTGCTGCCTCCATCCCCCCTGGGAGCAAATTTTTACTGGAAACGAGAAGGAAAGGTGGTTGGACTGTGGAAACATTTACCAGCTGCAGGTATAATGCTGTGTCTGTTGTCAGAGGGAACATTTCATTGGTTTATTTCTGGAGGATTATTTAGAGGGTTGTGGTCTCTACGTCCAGGTCTGAAGAGAAAAAAAAAAAAGGGGGAAAAAAAAAATCCAACCTCTGAGGTGTGCCTTCTTTCTGCAGAATAGTGATTTGTTATGTGTTTGTCTGAGTTAAATATAGCAGCCAGGCCTTGGGTACAGGCCGGTATTTTATCCTGCTCACTTTTTAAAAAGAGAAGAAAAAAAAAAAAGAAGGAAAAAAAAAAAGAAGGAAAAAAAGAAAAGAAAAAGGAGAAAAAAAAAGAAGAAAAAAAAGAAGGAGAAAAAAAGAAGGAAAGAAAGAAAAGATGGGGAAAGAAAGAAAGAAAAAGAAGGGAACAAAGAAGGAAAGAGAAAAAAGGGAAAAAAGAGGAAAGAGAAAAAGAAGGGAATAAAGGAAGGAAAAGAAAGAAGGAAAGAAGGAAAGAAGGAAAGAAAGAAGGAAAGAAAGAAGCAAAGAAGGAAAGAAAGAAAAGAAGGAAAGAAAAGAAGGAAGGAAAAAGAAGGAAAGAAAAGATGGAAAAAGAAGGAAAGGGGAAAAGAAGGAAAGAAAAAAGAAGGAAAGAAAAGAATAAATTCTTGTTTGGGTACAAGAAAAAGCAGAAAAGCCAGGGTCCTAAGGTCTGTTTCCATTTTCAGATGCACAGTGATGGAAAATTCACTTTTCAGTGCTGGGATGGGGCAGTTTCAGCTCAGTTCAGGGCTCTCTCTTGGCTGTTTTCTCTCCAGAGGTGATTGGGTGATTCCTGACCCCTGGAGGTTCCCAGCCTGGAAGGGACCGGTGTCACCTCTGGGGTTCAGTCCCTCGGACACGGGAGCAGCTGTGCCAGGGCACCTGATGGCTCCAGGGATCTGCCTCCTTCCCTCTGAGGGTGGGGAGGGGCTGGGATGGGATTCCCAGAGCAGCTGTGGCTGCCCCTGGATCCCTGGCAGTGCCCAAGGCCAGGCTGGAGCACCCTGGGACAGGGGAAGGTGTCCCTGCCCTTGGGGTGGGATGATCCTCAAGGTCATTTCCAACCAAAACCTTCCCATGCTAAGCTTCAAATTGAAATCAAGTATTTGACCATGAAAACATTTCAAAGTGAGGAGGATGAATCCCCTCACTCAGGAGATTGCCTTTGGAAGCTGTTTGATTTAAACGATTCCATTTCAATATTAAGCCTGAGTTAAATAAAACCCCAGGATTGTTCTCATTCTCGTAGTGAATTTGAGTTTTCCATATTTCTGCCACACTTCCAAACTTTGACATTTCCTCTGCTGCCATGGGAAGCAGGGGCAGATAATCCTGGAGTTATTTTTGCTGCTTTCAGCGGGAGAGAAGGAAACGGGATCCCATCCATTCCCGCAGATCTGCACCCTCATAATCATCACAGAGCTGCTCATAATTTGTCTGCTCACAACCACACAAATCCTCTGCCAGCTCCAGACACACAACATTGCATGTGCTGAAGGATTGAAGCTCAGCTCTGATTTTGATGTTGGATTCTCCCAAAAAACCTGCTGGGTCCCGTTTTCCCTGCTCCAACACAACACCAACACCTTTGCCAGAGGAGGGGGTTTAAATCCCCTTGCCATGAAAGCAATGGGAAAAAAAAAGTGAATTTTATCCAGAAATAACCTGGAGATCAGGGGTTGAGCAGGGCAGAGCTGGAAGCCTCAGAGCTGCTGGATGTGCTGGGGATGGATGAGAGGAGCAGCCACCCAAGGAGAAAATGAGTGTTCCCTGTTGGGGTAAATCCTTCCTGCTTAGCCTGTTATCCCAAGGGCTTTGTGCACTCAATCCCCATCTGGCTTTGCTGGCAGAGTGCTGCGATTTCAAGGACAAAAAAAACCCCAAAAACTTTGGAGTGCTGGGAACAGCCCTTGGAGTTGGATTCCTGGGTGGATTATCCAGGAAAAGTGAGGAATGACCATGGAAATGAAATAGCACGGGAGCCTCAGCTTCCTTCAAATGGCAGATTTCCCTTTTGCAGGATAGCAATAAACACCCAGTGCTTTCCCTGATATTTCAGTGGACATTTTATCTTTCTTCTGGAATTTCCATGAAGATATTTAATTACACATATATAAATAGATATATTTACATGCATAATTTCCTATTTCTCTAAAGCTCGAAGCTCAGAAATCCCTTATCCATAACCTGCTCTCAATTTCTGAATTAACTCTGATTCCTATTAATGCTCTTTAATAAGCAGCTCCCCTCAGCCCTGGACTCAGAAACTCCAACTGCACTTCCAAACTTTGGAATGAGACTCTGAGATAGTAAAATCTGCAATATTGCAGGAAATTATTATTATTATTATTATTATTATTATTATTATTACTAGTAATAATAGTAGTATTGCCATTTCTAATAATATAAAAGAAGATATTCCCATGAAAAAAGAGAGCTAATTGATTTATATTTAACATTGCAATGAGAACAAATTTAGACCCAAAAGTTAGACTTAACAACAACAGAAACAAGTTTGAAGGGATGAAATATTTTGTGTTAAAATATGGGGATTGCTTGCTTCAAGCTTTTTTGGAAGGAATTTTCTCATTTCGTTTTATTATGGAATTTTTGCCGTGCAGCACTGCAAGGAGCTCACAGTCTCACAGCTGGGGAGATCCATGGGGCTTCCTTTGGGTTGGACATCTGTCAGTCAAATAAATTCCTGAGACAACCTGTGCCTCAAGACCAGGGGCAGAAATGAAAGCTGACAACTCCAACATTGGGAAATATCCTTCCACAAAAACACAGCTCCGGCTGCCGAGCCTGCCTGAGGCTTCTAGGGGGGTTGGAAGTCCCTGGAGTGTCTCACATTCAACTTTTATTTTAAAACAGTTTTATCTCCCCAAGGGTGGTGTGTGAGGAGCATCCCAGCCCTCATCTCATGGTGGACGTGGCACCTCTTCAACCCATCCTATTCCCACCTGGATGGACCTGAATGCTGACTGCATTCTGTGAACATTTAAAAATATATCTACAGACGTGTTTGTCAGTTCATTCCCTCCCAAATTTTTTTCTATGAATGAGAGAGAATTTTTGAGAAATAATGTTCCTGGGAGTCGGGAGCCTCGGTTTGCCAGCCCGGGTCAGGTTCCTGTGACAACAGGGCCATGGTTTGGTGGCACTCGGCTGTGTTTGGTTTATGGTTGCACTCAGTGACCTTTAAAGGTCTTTTCCAACCTAAATTACACTCTGATCCCATGGATTGCTGCAGGTTGGCCGCCTGTGCCAGAGCCCCGTGGAACCTGATCGCCCACCAGGCACTGGGCCTTTGGGCTGTTTCCTTCTGGAGACACAAACAGTTTAATTTGCTAAGCTCATAATGAGAGTTCTCCTTTTACCCAGGAGAGTGCCCTGATTTCAAAGATAAACCCTGGAAACCCAG